>CM019063.1:216013852-216613852 GCA_009667805.1 Leptobrachium leishanense
AATATTTATTCCTTTTGTCTCTAATATCTGAAAAGGTTTCATGAAAAACCCACTTCGGCGAACCATCTCAGAACATCACGTGAGTTGCTCGTCGCGCTGTCACTTTGAGAATGACAAGCAGCCATTGCATTTCAAGGTAGGACACGTCTGCACACATTCAGGCCGCACGAGACAGCTTTCAATAAACAAATCATTTCCATAAAATAAACTTTGAGAAAAATGCCATCTCATTGGATTACATAACGTGAACAAGGATTTCTCCATAAAAGGCGTTTGGAGTTTCTGATAGGGGGTTTTACTTGTCTAGTTAAGGAGTGCGATTATCAAGAAGTCAAAGCCATAATAGGCTTCATGCAAATCTAAATGTCGGGTTTCACCTGTGACTTAATACACAGCTCAAACCATTTACTTCGAGATATGTCTCCGTATAACTTTTCACTTTTTTTTTTGCTATAGGTTAAGATTTCTCAGTTACATAAAACATGAGCAGATACAGGATGTTTAAAGAAGTTCGACTAGACGTATCCTATACTTAAAATAATATCTTATGGCCTTTTCTCAGAACACCACTGCCATTAACTTTTCTAAAATCAGCATTACAAGAAGGACTTTGACCATGGTATCTGGGAAGGTCTGGAACAAATTTTTGCAACCCACAAACACAAACAAGATTTGCCCCTATATAAAGGGAACAGGCAGTAAACAATGAACTGTGTCAAATTGGAAACTTGCAAAAACAATGAGATAAAATAGGGAAAAAAGAGGTTTTTCCATTTCTACTGCTTACAACTCCTTCATTTGGAAATCTCCCTAATGCTCAAAGAAAAGGAATTACGACTCAAACGAAGTCAAGAACATAAATCCACCAAAATACAAATTGACAACCAATACGGGAGTTTATAAAACTGTTAAAGAACCTGAAAACAACCGAGTGTTTAGTAGTGCGGGGAATTATTTTTTTTGTACAAAATATAATAATTATCTTAATTCAGACATATGCTCACATATTGCTGTACCAGACTCAATCATAGGAGTTCTGCCTACTAGGGTGCGCCATGGGCGTTGCTCAAAGAATCGACGGAGGATCAAGATGCACAACACCTGCGTATCAAACTACACTCCCTGTTCACTACCTGGAAATACAAAATCTAAAAAGGCAACGCATCGTTGCATGTAGTGAAAACAACCCATTACCAAAAGCAAGAAGGTGAAGAAAATGAAAGAAACAAACCCCACAAACACACACCACACCCCTGCACTGCTTTTTCCATAGAGACATTGGTTTAATATGTAAAAATAGAAACACATCTTCTCATACCTAGATGACCTGTATAAGGATTTACATGTTCCATATCATTATGACGTAAACAAAAAAGAATGAAAAACACAAACTTTCAGTCTAAGTTCTGTTGCATTCACCATAGAAGCACTGTATATCAGAGAGAAAAAAGAAACACAAGTCCCTTCGTTCAGGTTTGCAGTTTAATACTTAACTCATTAAGTGCTAGTGTTGCACCTATTTCACACATCTCTGACCCCTAACAGGTTAATAACCTAACAGAAGGTTCAGGGGATAAAATAAAACAGAATGGTTACGGCGTCTGTATACGGTGCCGCTTTCAGGGCGGGAGACCCAAATGCTTCAACAAGTGGCACGTAACTGTATAAGCTTTATTAAAAGTGACTGGAGGGATAACAACGCCATGAAAGTGTTGTACAAGACAGAAAATAGGAGTGGTTTTGCATATAATAAAAATTAGCCTAGACGGAAGGCTCAGGATAAATCCGGGGAATGAAACACAATAAAGTAATAAAAGCCCACAAACTGTACAGCGCTTTCCTTAGGGAGAAGCCACAGGCAGTTCCTACGAAAGAAGTCCGACAGGCGAAAAAGAATTGATTTTGTACCCAATGTCTAGAAGAGCGCTCTGTCTATAAAAGTTGCGGATTCCAGAACGGTGTCCGTCCATCTGTCTTGCAGCGAATAGAAGAGATAAAATAAAATAAAGACCACACACGAGTACTACTTCACTTCCAGATTGCATCTGTCAGTCCGGATGGGCGCTACAGTAGGACAATTAAAGCCAGGCTGGGACACCCAATGCCACTGAAAACCCTGTTGATTACTGACCTTTCTCCACAGGCAAGAAATGTGACACAAGTCTGCACTTGAGCATCAGCAGCACCGGCAGTCCCAGTATGCGCTACACGCTGCACTGCGAGTCCAACAAATAACACTACAGCTGCTGTGCCGGGCGTCCCACTCCGTTCAGCTCGCACTTGAATGAAGGCATTGAAAAACCTCCTCGGGAAGGAAAAATGTTCTGTGGTCTAATGCAGCGAGCGATTGATAGTGGCATGTTTTCTATTATTACCCCATTATCACGCTGGGATCTGTGCCTAAATGAGGCATACTTCCTGCCTGATGCCATTTCCTTTTATCCTGCCTGTAGTCTAAAAGCGGATCAATGGGAGCAATACATATGATGTCACTTCAATTTACAGGCACTGCCTCCCCGTCTCTCTCACACTTTTTTTTTTCCCTTCTCATAGTCCAGATAGATCGATTCTTCCCAAAAATGGTTAAGAAATGCCTACAGCGCTTCTACTAGAAAAGGGTTCTCGTCTATTTTTATCTAAGACACTTTAACATAGAAAAAGTCGTTTATAATGAAATTATAAAAAAAAGATGGAAAAAAAACATAAATCCACCGACGATACAAAGAGTAAGAAAACTTAATGTATGCTTGAAAATTCTGGCTTCATTTCAACTCAAACAAAACACGCAGAAGAATTAACCCTTCTTGCCCCTGCTACAGCATTTCTAAACACCATGTTGTGCGAAGTAGTTTCTACTGGCATCTAAGGAGTGGGATGGAAATGCACCAAAATATTGGATAGGAGCACCACACTGGGCAAACGGAAGGAGATGTTTTCAATGCTCCTCTAGCCGGAGTATATATACTTTAGAAGGCCCCACTGAACACAAAATGGAAATATCTTTAACGCCACCCCTGGTGTTCGAAAAGATTTGCGATGCAAACCCTGATTTTAATAAGTTTTGAATTCTTTGCCAGACCAGTATGATTTGGAAGAAGTTTTTTTTTTTAAACACTTTTACGAGATTTTCCACAGCTAATTTCCACCCCCATTCTGGCGTTGTGTAGGCTGGGTTGCCTGTACATGCTTTTTGCTTAGACGCTCATTAACGCAGACAGAATCAATCCCTTAGATTCCACAAGGCTTTTATAGGGTTCCACTGCTCCCTTTCTGTCTGTAACGAAGGGGGAAGGGAAAAAAAGAAACACAAACCCAAAAGGGCGGTTTTCTCTGACCGCACTGCTGGCAAGGAGGAGACGTGTGGTTTTGTACGATTTCTAGTAGAGAACATCAGTTGAACAGATAAAACAAACATAATGTTCCCATCTTTAGAGTGCCGCCATATTTGTTTAATTTTGCACGAGAGAAAGTCAATGGTGACGGTGACGGGTGAGCAAAACTATTGGACACCAAAAACTGGACACCAGTCAATGGATGGTCTCAAGCAAGAAAGAAGTCTTCATAGGCTACAATTCCCTCATGACAGACATGCGCTAGGATTACCATATAAAAAGATACGTGTACATTATCTATATATTTTATAGTAGTCAACATTTATCAGGTCAGTCACATTACAGGAATGAATGTCTCAAAACAATGTAAACGACTCCCAAAATACTTAGACCACCCATGAAAGGCTTGAAAATTATAGCCCAGAGCACAAAGAAAGGCTGTGGAGATCTACCAAAAAAGTGGAATGTAATTATGGAGCGTAAAAATGCACATAATGTAACATTAATCTAGGCAGTTACTGCCTTTTCACATCACCAAGATAATGACGGACATGAGACAGTGGTGCAGTGTCACCATCAAACTATTGCCATGCTGTAAAAAACTAAAGCAAAATAAAATTAAATACTGTGGCTCCAGTGATAAACATTTAGGCCACATTGCACAGACAATGCCTGAAAAAAGAATTGAGCTTGTATACCATTTCACTGATCAGGTTGGACCTTGTCATTACACTGATACTTTACAATTTTTAAAAAATATTTCTGAATTAAGTCCATGTTTGCACACCATGAAACAGAAGCTATGAATGTTTTTCCTGATAACTTGATTTTATTATCATTATTTGCTTCCACCGCTATGGGAGCTGAAACTCATAATTAAAAGGGGTTATTCAGAGAGCACCTCACTGTCTCGTTCCCCGCACTTTGGGGAATCAAATTCGCCGACCCTGCGGTGAATTCAGCATTCACCGCAGGGTTCCCGAAGTACAGTGAAAAGCCACCGAAAACCACTGATTTAAAAAACAAAAACGCAGCAAAACCGCCGAAATTATCAGATCCGATATCAGATCGGATCCAATCCGATAAGTTGCCGCAAAAGCGCCGAACGTGTCCAGGAACAGCTGACGATCCGCCGAATAAAGCGTCGACCAGCCGCCGGAAAAAGTCGGTGAACGGGGTAAACCCCCCCCCCCCAAAAAAGATTGAAAGTGTCAAATTTGAGATGCTGTTTCAAAAAAACTACTAGACGAAAATGTCTGGAATTGACATATAAGGTCCTATGGATAATAATAAAAAGGGCTGTTACAAAAAGGAAAACGCTATTTAAAAATATATATATATATATCGGAACAAAAGATTTGTGAAAAAATCCCGAAAAAAGCCTAAAAATATAAAAAAAATAATTAAAGAGCCTTTTCACTGCAGATTAAAAAAATAAACTGTTTATTAAATATTGCAAAAAACGGGAATATTTTTAATATTGAAACCTATGGGAGTAGCCTGATTAAACCTGCCGAATGAAACCACTGAACATCAGGACATTTCTCTGACATTTCACTACTGTTCGTTGTTCTCTGAATAGATTAACCATTGCTTCTCTACGGGGAGTTCACCACCGTCGAACAGGCACTGTATTTTGCTGGCAATTCGGCAAAATTTGGCGAACTGCCTGCTTTCTGAATAGTCGAATGGCCCCGAAATTGCACCATACGGATAAATTCACTGAACGATGCAATTTCGGGCCATATCGGCGTTCTCTGAATTACCCTGTAAGTCTCCAATTCTATGCTCAATGCGCAATTATAGATTATATACAGCTGTGTTCAAAATTATTCAACCCCCACTGAAATTGAGAGTTTTGGCCAGTTTGACATTGATTTTGATCATTCAGTCATCTTGCTTACAATTAAATCAAAGAGGCACGTGTAGGTCAGACAAATATAACATAACATTTATAATGAAATAACCACAAATGTCTTTTCTGTGCTCACATCATTATCAGTTTTATTCAACCCCCCAGTGACATTCAATCTTAGTACAACATCCTTTTACAGTTATAACAGCTTTTAAACGTGAAGCATAGCTTGACACAAGTGTCTTGCAGCGATCTACAGGTATCTTCGCCCATTCGTCATGGGCAAAAGCCTCCAGTTCAGTCACATTCTTAGGCTTGCGCACTGCAACTGCTTTCTTTAAGTCCCACCAGAGGTTCTCAATCGGATTTAAGTCAGGTGACTGCGATGGCCACGCCAAAATGTTCCAGCCTTTAATCTGCAACCATGCTCTAGTGGACTTGGAGGTATGCTTTGGATCATTGTCCTGTTGAAAGGTCTGACGTCTCCCAAGCCTCAGGTTTGTGACGGACTGCATCACATTGTCATCCAATATCTCCTGGTACTGAAGAGAATTCATGGTACCTTGCACACGCTGAAGCTTCCCTGTACCTGCAGAAGCAAAACAGCCCCAAAGCATGATTGACCCCCCGCCATGCTTCACAGTAGGCAAGGTGTTCTTTTCTTCATAGGTCTTGTTCTTCCTCCTCCAAACATAGCGTTGATCCATGGGCCCAAACAGTTCTAATTTTGTTTCATCAGTCCACAGAACACTATCCCAAAACTTCTGTGGTTTGTCCACATGACTTTTGGCATACTGCAATCGACTCTTCTTATTCTTTGGAGACAGCAAGGGGGTGCGCCTGGGAGTTCTGGCATGGAGGCCTTCATTACGCAGTGTGCGCCGTATTGTCTGAGCTGAAACTTCAGTACTCACATCTGACAAATCTTTTCTCAGTTCCTCAGCAGTCACACGGGGACTTTTCTCCACTCTACGCTTCAGGTAGCGCACAGCAGTCGAAGTCAGCATCTTCTTTCTGCCACGACCAGGTAGCGTTTCAACAGTGCCCTTTGCCTTGAATTTGCGAATGATGCTTCCTATGGTCTCTCTTGGTATGTTTAACATCTTTGCAATCTTCTTATAACCATTGCCCTTCCTGTGAAGAGTAATCACCTCTTATCTTGTCTTCCTGGACCATTCTCTTGACTTCACCATGTTTGTAACCACACCAGTAAATGTCTAGAAGGAGCTGAGTATCACAGTCATTTTAAAGCTGCCTAATTGGTGCTTATTATGCTTTATTGCTGCTCCGTGACATCCACAGGTGTTTTCAATACCTGATTGAAAACACTTGAATGAACCTCTGTTCTTCAGAGTGGTAGTCTTTTAAGGGGTTGAATAATTGTGTCAATGAAGAATCCACAAAAGAAACATTTACTACTGTATTACAAAACCAATTGATGTCATTTTAGTTGCATATGGTTCTTTAAAAAGTCCTTGTAGGATTTCATTCTGAATACAATTACAAATGTACACTAAATTCCCTAAAACCCTTTACAGCATTGTGGGGTTGAATAATTTTGAACACAACTGTACACACACACACACTGCTCAATGGAGAATAAAGTAGGGGGCAATGCTTGCATGGCGAGTCTATTATATTATGCAACTTGAGTAACCCTAAATAATACACTCTCCTACACAAAAAGTCTATGAGCTCTATTACAATCTGGGCGTTAAAACGCGGGCGTTGTGAGGAAAAACGGCACCCGCAGTTTTCCCCCTTGCAATCGCTTTTTAACGCCAGATTACAATGCAGGCGCAAAAAATGCTGCCTGCATTGTAGCACCCGTTAAAAATCAGGCCGCGAGCATCCACTCGCTGGAGTCCATAGGACTCCATTGAGTTCCTCTCTGCCGGTCACGTGACCGGCCGGATCTCGCATCGCGAGATCTGGCCGGTCGGCGTAGGGATACGCAGGGAGAGACAGAGGGGACTTTTTCCCCCTGTCTTTCCCTGCCCCCAGCGGCCAGAGGAGGCCCCTCGCCGTGGGACAGAGGGTGAGTATAGGATTTTTTTTTTTTTAAGCTGGTGTTAACGGATTCTGCACCAGCGGAATCAGTTAACACCAGGTGCTGGCTCTGGTGAACTTTTCGTTGACCAGAGCCAGGCGTTAATCAGCGCTGGGACATTGTAATCCAGCGCTGATTAACGCTTTGCGCTCCCCATGTTAAGTATAGGGAGCGCAAAGTGCAGTAACCTTGCGCTGAGAAGCGCAAGGTATCAAACGCAAACGGGTTTTTTAACCCGTTTGCGTTTGGATCATAATAGTCTGCTAATACCGCAGCTAACGGTAGTGCTCACGCAGGTGAGCGCTACCGTTAGGTATGTAATAGGGGCCTATATGTTTAAACCATGGTTTCTGGTGCAATATATATATATATATATATATATATATATATATATATATATATATATTTATAACAAACGATCACTCCTGCACTCCAAAAATAGAAAAATGCCGTGCCCGGTGCCCACTCAGCAAATATAGAGATAGAGGAATAGCGGCACTCTCGGTCTTTCCAAATGTAACAATTTATTGTTACATTTGGAAAGACCGAGAGTGCCGCTATTCCTCTATCTCTCTCTATATATATATATATAGCAACTGCTAATTGACTGAAAGTATATTCAGAACTGTAAAATAATGGGTCATATGTGGACACTGTACATATTTATAGTTTTCTATCCAGTATCCTGGAAGATACTACTGTTTGTTATAGCGAGCTGTAGAATATTACATATTCTGTATCCTATGTTTTTTTTTTTATAGTTTGAGCACAGTGACCAATATCCTATAAGAAAATGAAATCTGCATAAAATGCATAATGCATCAACAAATACAACCTTAACCTGTCACCCACAGGATAAATTGATTTTCAATTACGATTTTTGATTCAACTTTAGTCCCTAGTCCTTCAGCAACTAAAAGCTGATGAAAAACGTAAAATTGTTCTTTAGACTTACAATTTCATTGAGCAACGGAAGACGTTTTTGGTGCCTCAGGAAATAAAAATTTTGATTTTGTTGCAGAAAAAAAAAAAAATTGGGCAAAAGTGGAAAAGTAAATTTTTTAAAAAAAAAATCTTTAGGTGGCAGCTGTGTTTGGAGTGATGATGGGTGTACCTTATTTTTTAAAAGATGCCGCTTGGAGTGATAACCATTTTGACCAGCAAACTCAAATCAAATACTACAAATACTCAAATCAAAACTCAAATCTAATACTACAGAAACAAAATGACTGTCAGCTGTCAAAAAGAAACTTACATTTTTCAGCCAAAGCTTATACAGAGGCATCTACTTACACTAGGGCAGAGTACTGTGGCCTGTGTACCCACGCTGTGGGGGAGCTCTACAGATTGTTCATGGAGGTGGAACTTCGATTAGAAATAATAAGCAGATAATCACCTAAGCAGAGGAGGCCCTATAATTAGGCAAAAATATGCCGTCAGAGTTTTATTTAAAGAGAGGCCGTATGAGATTGTAGTGAATTTCAATATGAAGATGGCATGCACACAAATATGGTTCTACATTCACAAACCCTGATATATGAAGAGAGCTTTGTGAGCCTTCATTAATTAGTGGATAAGGTTAAGTGCACATAATGCCACCAAAACATAAAAACCTAGACTCCTCAAATGCAGAGGCCAGGTAGCCACTAACTCTTAGAATTTTACGTCTGGCTCCTTAAACCTCACCTATTCTGCACTCATCTAAATACAAATCTTTTGTCTGGCTCCTATAACATGTATAATTGGCTGTTCTCACTGGCCACCAAGTTCGATAGAATTTGTCATGCCTTACAGCATGGATGAATTAAAGGTAACATCACTGCTCTATAACCGTGGAGACACAGGTTCGAAACCTAGCCAGAGCACCTCTCCAGTAATTGTCCTTGGGTAAGACACCTAGCGGGACATACTTGCCTACCACACAATATTGGATGTGGAGTCCAGTGGTAACGTTTCTACCCTTTGACCGCGGAGAAGAAAGTCAAAATCCCGTTCAGCACATCCCTCCAATACAACTGTGGAGAAGCAACTCTCATCTTTACGAGAAGCGGGTTCAACCTAACCACCAGGTCGCTGCTCTACAATCATGGAAAGCAGGCTTGATCTGCCTCAGTCGACACCACCAGCGAGTGTCCTTGGGCAAGATACCGGCTGGGTGGAGTAGAGGTAACATCACTGGTCTGCGTGGAGAGAGCCTGTGGAGACATGGGTTCGATCCCAGCGAGCACCTCTCCAGTAAATGTCCTTGGGCAAGACACCTAACGGTACATACTCGCCACCCAGGACATACTTGAAAACGAGAGAAATCTCAATGTATCCTTCCTGGTAAAATCCTTTCTAAAAAAAAAAAAGAATATGCCGAATGATATGGATGCGCCTACCTCACCAAATACATGTACTTCTCATAGATTGTAAGTTCCCTTGGGAACAGGGTCCCCCTGAATCAGGTCATCTCCATATGTGGTATTCTAAATGAATCAACCCCTTGTACACTGATCTTGTAAAGCGCTGTGTAATATGTGGCGCTATATAAATAAAGGATAATAATAATCTGGAAACTTGGCCCTACAGATGTTTTGAAACTACTTATACAAATAAAGCTCAGCCAATCCAATGTGCACCTGGGCCTCCTGAGAGCTCTGGATGCAAAACACCTCTAGGGCCAAGGTTGCTGACCTGTGGCCTAGGGTAAACACACACTACGTAAATAGTTGCATGCATAATCCCGCAGCGAGGTTTAATGAAACTGAAGGTTCTGAGCAAAAAGTGCAAACTGAACAAGACATCTCTCTCTCTCTCTCCTTACCTTCCAAACAGACCAGAGCCTCTTTTTCCAGTCGCAAATTGGTATCAATATATATGTATCCAGATTCTATCCCCTTAAAGAAGCTGATTTTACTTAAAATAATAGTAACTATAAAACTCAATAACCAATAAAGGTTAACAGTGTTCAGGCGCTATCAAATGTTTTCACTGATATAATATATACTATGAACAATACACTAATAATGGTATAATGCAGCTCACCGCTGGGTGTATCCCTCACCCACAAAAATAGTAGTTAATAATAATAATAATAATAGCAGCAATAAGAAAAGGGGGAAAAAATACTAATAACTTCCAATCTTAGAGCTCAAACAGGACATTCAATATTTCATCATACTTTACCTAATATGGAGAATTAAAATACAGAACTGAATAAATGGTTTGAGGTCTGGCATTACTAAAAATGGGTACACCACACAGCGTTTCTCAGGCCTTCAGAATGCAGTCGCGTCTATATACAAGAGCATTAGTAGATTGTAGCCTTTGGTGGCATCTAGATGAAAACAACTATTCTTTCATAAATCAGAGTAGCGTTGCCCTAGGTCATGAATGTGTCATGCAGGACTCCAAATGATGGGACATCTCCTACAAGCTTCACATATGAAACGGCAAGATAGGCAGGAGTAAATATAAATTTTTAAAAGTAGTTAAATTCCCTCCTCCTAAAGCTAGTTAACGTTACAAGCGTGTTATTACAAGAACATGTCCAGCAGTCATGGCCTATTCCACCAAACTGGGTCTTCTTACATAGCATGACATTAGCCAGACATTGGGCCATATTCCGTAGTTTGTGCTAAAATGGGGATGCTAACAGATAAATTCTGCACTTGAGTACGGGATTTATTGGGGGTTTTTAGGGGGTGCTAAATGATTTTGCAAATGCAGAATCATTTAGCACCAGCTTTTAGGAGTAGCTAAACATTTGGCTTGCACATCCCTGCAGTGACTACCGTTAGCATTTTGTAATACCTTACTTATCGAAATGCTAATTACTGATTGAGCTTCCCATGTTACGTATAGGATGCACAATGTACAGTAAGCTCGTGAAAGACAGCGCATTCACCGATGCGCTAAGGAATTACTAACAGGTTTAGGGTCAGGAAGGTAATATGGGGGGGGGGCCTTGTGTTAAAGTCACTTATCCTGGTGGTAGCGCTTACACATCCGGACGCTAACGTTACCGTTCACTAGGGAATAGTGCCCACTGTGTAGTAATCAAATCCATTACCTTATTCGTTGCTTTTGTGCTTGGCAAAAGCAAACCTGTAGAAAACCCTAGAGCCAAACACCAGGAGTTGATAATAATAAATCATTTAACAGAGGACAAGGTTTTGGGCGAATAAAATATTCATTTTCGACACCAGAAACAAAATCAAGAGTATGAAACATGCATTGCAAACATAAATTGCTGGGAAATTCAGGTATCTGAAAGATAAGACTTTAAGCCACTCTGTCACATCTACTGCTGATTCCAACCCAGAATTCCTCCTTGCCTTATAAGAGGCTGTCAAACGAAATACAGTACAAAAAGAAAGACACAAGACAGTGGGTGCATGGTAATGGGAACAACAGCAGAGGACAGTGTTACTAAAGGTTATAACATAAAAGGTGTTCGCATGTATGTAAAACCCATAATAATGGACTAAAAACGAGAAAGTAGTATGCATGACTTTCTGTTTCTAACCCCACTTCTTTATGCATTTCAAAGGACTAGAATATATACACAATGACTTTCTTGTTATTTCTGGTCTTATAGTGTTTTATAGTACTGCACGTTACTCGGATGACAGGCATTGCCTGCAGTGTTAGTGATAATCAGCCTAGAGGGGTTAACTCACTAACCTCCGAACTGGCCCTGAATTGCACCAAATTTTATAAATAAATAAAATAAAATAAATTTGGTGCAAATGGTGAATAACCGTTCGGTGCAATTTGTCTATTCACTAAGTTGTCATTTTGCTAAGCACAGGCGAATTGACAGTGAAATATGGTGACATCGAAATTGTCCCATAGAAGACCTTTGTGTCTTCTATTCACAGGATGCCGAATAGCGCCAAAATGCCCCGATTTTCAGTATTTCAATTCGACGGTTTAAATAAGTGATCCCATAGGTTTCAATGTAAAAAAAAGTTATTTTTATATATATTTTTTCATTTCTTTTTATTTTATTGCAATAACCCGTTTTGTGTTTTTTAGATGACTTTTTATCTTTTAAAAACCAGTTTTTGTAACAGGCCTTTCTATTATTTAAAAGGACCTTTATTATTATTTAGACACATTTTTATCGATTGAAACTTCTATTAGGTGATTTTGCCGATGCCAATTTGGTGATTTTTGTCGACGCCCAATAACTGCTTCTGTGAATCCAATTGTGGCAATATACGGTAACTATTCTCTAATTAGTGAATTTACCATATTTTAGACTAAATGGAATCGCCAAAGTGCACCGTAACGCAATGCACTAAAATTGCACACAATTTTGGTTCTTTGTGAATAGACCCTTAAGTGTTCATGATGAATGTATACTGTATTGAAAGATGACAATTTGGAAGGGCAAGGGCCCTTCTTCCAAATCATTTACATACAGTTAGGTCCAGAAATATTGGGACATCGACACAATTCTAACATCTTTGGCTCTATACACCACCACAACGGAGTTGGAATGAAACAAACACAATGTGCACTGCAGACTGTCATCTTTAATTTGAGGGTATGTGCATCCACCTCAGGTGAACGGTGTAGGACTTACAGCAGTTTGCAGATGTGCCTCCCACTTGTTAAGGGACCAATGGTAATAGGACAATTGGCTTCTCAGCTGTTCCATGGCCAGGTGTGTGATATTCTCTCATTACCCCAATTACAATGTGCAGATAAAAGGCCCAGAGTTCATTTCAAGTGTGCTATTTGCATTTGGAATCTGTTGCTATCAACTCTCAAAATGAGATCCAAAGAGCTGTCACTATCAGTGAAGCAAGCCATCATTAGGCTGAAGAAACAAAACAAACCCATCAGAGAGATAGCAAGATCATTAGGTGTGGCCAAAACAACTGTTTAGAACATTCTCAAAAAGAAGGAACGCACCAGTGAGCTTAGCAACGCCAAAAGACCCGCGAGACCACGGAAAACAACTGTGGTGGATGACCGAAGAATTCTTTCCCTGGTGAAGAAAACACCCTTCACAACAGTTGGCCAGATCAAGAACACTTTCCAGGAGGTAGGTGTATGTGTGTCAAAGTCAACAATCAAGAGAAGACTTCACCAGAGTGAATACAGAGGGTTCACCACAAGATGTAAACCATTGGTGAGCTTCAAAAACAGGAAGGCCAGATTAGAGTTTGCCAAACAACACCTAACAAAGCCTTCACAGTTCTGGAACAAGATTCTATGGACAGATGAGACCAAGATCAACTTGTACCAGAGTGATGGGAAGAGAAGAGTATGGAGAAGGAAAGGAACTGCTCATGATCCTAAGCATACCACCTCATCAGTGAAGCATGGTGGTGGTAGTGTCATGGCATAGGCATGTATGGCTGCCAATGGAACTGGTTCTCTTGTATTTATTGATGATGTGACAGCTGACAAAAGCAGCAGGATGAATTCTGAAGTGTTTCGGGCAATATTATCTGCTCACATTCAGCCAAATGCTGCAGAACTCATTGGACGGCGCTTCACAGTGCAGATGGACAATGACCCAAAGCATACTGCAAAAGCAACCAAAGAGTTTTTGAAGGGACAGAAGTGGAATGTTATGCAATGGCCAAGTCAATCACCTGACCTGAATCCCATTGAGCATGCATTTCACTTGCTGAAGACAAAACTGAAGGGAAAATGCCCCAAGAACAAGCAGGAACTGGAGACAGTTGCAGTAGAGGCCTGGCAGAGCATCACCAGGGATGAAACCCAGCGTCTGGTGATGTCTATGCGTTCCAGACTTCAGGCTGTGATTGACTGCAAAGGATTTGCAACCAAGTATTAAGAAGGGAAAGTTTGATTTATGATTATTATTCTGTCCCATTACCTTTGGTCCCTTAACAAGTGGGAGGCACATCTGCAAACTGCTGTAAGTCCTACACCGTTCATCTGAGTTGGATGTACATAACCTCAAATTAAAGCTGACAGTCTGCAGTTAAAGCACATTGTGTTTGTTTCATTCCAACTTCATTGTGGTGGTGTATAGAGCCAAAGATGTTAGAATTGTGTCGATGTCCCAATATTTCTGGACCTGACTGTAAATAACTGATGCAGTAATAAATATCAAAATGACATTCATATTTTTCCCTCATTGTATAGTAAATATGGCACCTGTCACTTGTAGGTTTAAATATAGTTATATACATTATATAGAAATTCATTAAAACAATAACAATTATAAAACACTATTGTAACTCACATTCACAGTTCTGTGCAAAAGTTTAATCTTAGAGTAACAGATATTTAGGGGGTTATTCAGGGAGCAGGGTCCTCGGAGTGCAGGGAAAACCCGCCGCAAGCCCACCAGAACCACCGCAGAAAACACGTCGAACACGACAGAAAAATAAGACGAGCTGCCGATGCAGACCAGCCACCAGAAAAAGCTGACGAACAGGGTAAAAAAATAAAAAAATAATAATAAAAAAAAACACTTGAAAGTGTCAAAATTGAAGCACTGTTTGCAATAAACTACTGAACGAAAATGCCTGGAACTTACATAGAAGGTCCTATGAATGATATTAAAAAGGTCTGTTACAGTAAAAAGAAAAATCTCTTTGAAGAAAAAAAGGAAGGCCGAAAAAAAATCCCGAAAAATGTCTAAAACACCCATAAAAAATAAATAAAGAGACTTTTTACTGCAGATTAAAATAATAAACTGTTTAATAGATATTGTATAAAAACGGGAGTATTTTTAACATTGAAGCCTATGGGATCCACCTGAATAAAACTGCCGAATGAAACCACCGAACAGCAGGGCATTTCAGCAACTTTTCACTGCTGTTCCTTGTTTTCTGAATAGATTAACCATTGCTTCTCTATTGGGATTTCAGTGCCTCGAACAGACACCGTACTGGCAGGCAGTTTGTCAAAATTTGGCGAATTGCCTGCTCTCTGAATAGCCAAATGACCCCGAGATGTCGCCGTACGTGGAAATTCTCTGTTCGGTGACATTTCGGGGTCAGATCGGCTCTCTCTGAATAACCCCTATAGAAGTAATAATTAAGTACCTGGCACCTCTGCCTGGTCTGCTGTTCTAAACAGTTAGGAGGCGGAAGGGCCTGCTGGAAAATCATGCCAAGATTTAATTTAAGGGAGAAAAAAAGAATAAGGGAGGTAGATCTGCAAATTCACAGCAGACATTTATGAATTTTGTGAAATTTCAGCATTTGTCAGTGCTGCAACACCAGCACTTAGCAGATAAACCCGCTAGTGTACGGTAAAAAATAAAAAGTAGCAAACTGTGCCACAACAGTGTAGACTTCATCTGCAGCATTAAAACAGAATGCACTAAAGTATTACGTGGCATAAACAACCTTTTTAGACAAGCAGACATCTCAAGTGAAATACAAAATCAGACACAACTAATCATATTTTAGATTCACAGTAGGAGTCCAAACAAAACGAATTAATAGACGAACCAAGCACAAATTTTTTTAAGTTTAACAAAAGAAACTGAACTAGCCACTTTACTACTGTGGCGTAGCTTTTTAAAACCATGATGTCACAGGTATTAAATAATTCAGATTCCGCTTGAAAACAAAATGAATAAATGTACAAACAAAAATATTAAACTAGAATTGCAATGCAACGGTTTTAACTATACTAAACACGCAACAAAAGCAGACAAGATCAATTTAACCACACAGACTCTCTGATGTTGCACCTTAATAGCCCTCACCTGGTTTGATCTCACCTGGCAGTACGTTTTGTGTCAAGCTAATTCAGTTCTTCTTGAGCTCTGGCTCTTGCAGCTACTCCCACTCCCTCACACCAATCATTCTTCAGGTCTGCACATGCCCCCCCTTAAAAAACTTAACAGCTTTAACATTTCCACCCTATACTTCTGCTTTATTGTATTGTTTGAAGATTTTGTTGCATCAAACATCAACTATCACCCTGCAATTAACTTAATGAAAATATGTCATCGCCAAATTAACCAGTACATTGCAGGAAAAAAACAAACTCTTGTAAACCCAAATGTTTGTTACAGAAAGGGAAGAAATTCGACAATTTGAAATAAAATATACGTTGTTGAATGCAACGCGCAACAGCTTGAATAAAGTTTTATACTTTTTATAAGAAAGCTATATGGTTGAAAAAACGATGGATGAATAAAGATGTAGGGCCTTATTACATTCTTCGTGCATACGTTTGCGCCGGCACAAAAACGCATTAACGCGAGGGGCAAAACCCTTTGCGCTGAACGTCGTATTACAATGTCAGTGCAACAAACGAGCGTATACGTCTACCGCGGGTGAACCTGTGCGAACGCTGCGCGAGCTTACTGTACATCGCACGTCCTATACTTAACATTGTGAGCGCAAATGCGTTTGTGCTCTGTATGTAGATGGTATTACAATCTATGCGCAGGATTTAACGCATAGACGTTGCGTACATAATTTTAGCAATGCCTAAAAGCTGGTGTTAATGGCAAATTCTATCAACCTGGCCGAAACCAAATACACCAGCCCAAAAAAAATACGCAGCACAGTATAGTTACACATTCTACTCATACCGAACCAATAAAATGGAGAAGTTGCGCAGATTGACTTTGACAGGCGCAAAAACTTAACGTGAGAGAATTGTGGTTCTTAATTCTGATTGACTGAATCACGTAAAAAAAACAGTCCGCACACTGATTTCTGCGCGCAACGTTGCTGCGGGCGCATTTGTGCGTGTCTGTTTTACGCACGTTATTGCTCGACGGATGGAAAAATGCACGAGGATTGTAATTCCAGCGTTGATTTACGCGCGTTAAAGTTCACCGCTTGGCGCACAAATTCATGCGATGCGCGAGCGTTTTAACAAGAAGATTGTAATAGGGCTTGTATTGTCTCTTTGTAACTATAGAAATTTTTATTTGTGTGTTAATATTTTTGTTTTAATGTTTTTATGAATGTGCAAATGTAAACCTTTTTGGTATAAATAAAATAAAACAGAAAAAAAGAGTCTTTCTTTAGATAACCTGCACCCCATTGCAGCTGATCATAGGAAGACGTCTCTAAAGACAGAGCCACTCAATGGTAGTTTAAAATTACGAAAAGTTAAAAAATGTTAACTCCTAATAATTCTACAGTTACTCAACACCATGTGATCTATAATAAAATATTAATCTGTCAAGTAAATGCCAGTAGCAAGGCCACTGAGAAGAATTGTTACTTGCTGTAAAAAAATAGGGTTTATTTTATTTCATTGCAAAAATTAAAACTCAATATATTGAATTTTACAATTATGTCCACCTATAAATGGAATAATCTCCCCATTTTTGATGGAAGATATATATATATTGTAAGAGCAGTCCAAATACAAACTTTACAATTTAGGACGAACTAGTCAAGGATAAACACACAATTATGCGCTAGTGTTAGCTCAGTAGTAACCACAAAAAAAAAAAAAGATTGTAAGACTTGGATTTGGTTTTTCAGGTCAATGGTGTTTAGTCTCCATCTTATTTTCATATATGAACAACCATACAACAAAAAATATGAGTCAGGAGGACTGTAGTCTCATGGCCAACCAATACTTTCTACAACAAGCAGTGTCAATTATATCCCATTACGAGCACTGCAGTAATAATGATGTATAAATAGGGTTCTAACCCCCACTTTGTGACACTCAACTAGTATACAAAAAGTAACATCCACTCATCAGAGGGTGCAGTGACCTGTGTAATTACCAAACCAGCAGTGCAAATCAAGAAAAAAATGATCCAGAACGCCTTTTTAAAGCATAATGAAAACATTTTATGAGTGCTTTAAATCACAGCACCAAATACCTTTTTCTTTTTCTGTAGCCATGTGGTAAAAAATATTAACGGTGGGTAGTTGTGCCCACAGCAGATGTAAGAAATAAAATACATAAAAAAATTGTAAATGTGGAAAACACACGCACACAAATTTATCAAGTATTTTATAGTCAAAAACAAATCTAACTTTTAAATTTTATTTCCTGTTCAGCCAACTGTATAGAGTCTCTCTGATCTCCATGAACATTAAAAGTAATAGTCTAACAGCACCCACTGCGTCACTCACTATTTGCATTTTCCTTCCATTTCCAACTATGGTTACTGGAGTGGGGAGCTCAGATGACTGAAAATAGCGGTTTTGTTTTTTATGGATTTTAATAGTATTAAGTCACATTAAAATCCCTTTAAAGTTGACTTACCGGCTCAAACACTCTTTAATCCTAAAAGGAGGAATGTTTTACACAAAAGCCAAAAGGCCCTCCAGTTTAATTTGCTTTTACAGAAATTCCATGAGTGCAATTATTTTAACAGTGTCTACATGTAGCGGTATAACCAAAGGAACAAGTATAGTAAGGACTCTCTTGGAGGAGGGAACAACGTCAAACTGTTGCCTCTGGCATATATGAGATTAGCGTGATGTGACGCCTTTCCTGGATGAGTCTGTAATCCTTGGCAAGAAAAAGGATCCTGGATTTGGTAAGTGATGTTAGGTGGAGACCATTTTAACTACAACGATGTTTCAGGGTTGCCAAGTGACCTCTGCACATTATACATAACCACCCAGGCTGCAGACAAAAAAATAAAAAAAAGCTAATATGAAAGGATTAAGGCGACAGGTGTGGTATTGTGTCCTCTTCGCTAAACGCTACATGGCACGGAAAAGGAAAGAAGCAGCTGAGCTTACAAAGAGGCATGATCAAGACTTAGGTGGAGCGATCAACCATCACAATACCCAACAGATACTGACATGGAGTGTAAGCAACATGATAAACCATGAACGCTCGCACATAAATCAACACAGGAACAACGTGAAGAAGGATAGACAAATATATTTTTGGTAAGCCAACTCAAGAGGAAGCCCCTTAGATGTGTTTCTCTTATGTCCTAAAGGTATACTATATTGGGGGGGGTTAAAAATTAAAAACTGTAAATCCGGATTTGACAAATCCAGGTGCCAGATGGCCTCCGGTCCCTAGTATTTTACCATACATCTTAATTTTCTTATCTATTCCGATTATATATAGCTATATTTAAATTTATTTTTGCTATTTTTAATAATTTTGTCCTAAAACATTTGTAGCAAACACTTCAGTTTGTCAAGCCCTGATGTGAATAAATGTTTATGGCATTTAATAAAACACAAAGACGTATTCAGGAAATTTAAGAGAGACCTGTGAGACCCATGTGATCAGGGCAGCATATTGACAGTTTATCTGTTTTGGTCTACCAAGGCGTCTCTATTAAACCTTCTCTATCTTGACCCATTGACTGAGCAGGAGCAAAAGTGCCTTTTTGCCAGAAAGCACCATATTGGTGCCAAATTACCAAACGAATTGAAAAGATCTTCAGTGTAGAGAAAGTTAATTAATTTCCGCTGCTTTGTGGAGACTACTTCATCAGGTTTGAAGGGTTCACCCGGTTTATGCACTGGGCAAGTAGCTATGGATTTCATTGATCGAGACAGCTCTGCTCTCTGAGTAAATTAACTACTATCACAGTTCTAAGAAGAAATCTCTTATATTTGCTTTCAATAGCTTTATATGGGGCCTAAGCTCTCCAGAGTTCAAATAATGAGGTCGAGCTGCAATATATAATCAAGCGAGGTTGTCTAATGGACAACTCCAACTAAAAATGTCCGTTTTTAAAATTACCATGACATACAATTATAAAACACAATAAACCATGAGCATTGGGTTTCATGGCTATATCAGTATGTTAAATCTCACTTTATCGTGTACCGTATAAAAATACACCCGTGTATGACAACAAAGACTGTTTGGAAGCAGTGTGCGGCAGTAAGTACAATGTAATAAGTTTGACACAAGTCATTTTTTGGATTTTTTTGCATCAGTTCCACTGCTCTACAAGGAGGTTTAAAAAAATAAAAAAGATCAGGCATCCACGGAAAATGTACACTTCTCAGTAAAATGAATTACTTAGAAAGGGCCGGTCTTCTATTTTCCCGAATAAAGATAAATTTAGCTGG
This sequence comes from Leptobrachium leishanense, assembly GCA_009667805.1. Taxonomy (NCBI): domain Eukaryota; kingdom Metazoa; phylum Chordata; class Amphibia; order Anura; family Megophryidae; genus Leptobrachium; species Leptobrachium leishanense. The sequence goes on from CM019063.1 coordinate 216,034,058, forward strand.
TATTAGGTTTCTAGTAAAAATGATGTATAAGCTGCAAGATCAACTACATTGTTTAGATCGTCCTGTCTATACAGCCTCTTTACTGGTACTACTATCTCAAAAAAATAAAATAACCGTGACTGGTTTATTTCAAATGTGTGATAAAAGCACTTAAACCACACCAGCTGTGATAGCCTATAGACAAAAAAAATAACACAATGTATATGAAAACAAGAAGAAAAAAAAAAAGACTGCTCGTCTTGACAAGCCTGTTTCCTAGATTATGTTCGCATGGATCAGAAAATGACATTACGCATATCAAAGCAGCGAGGTACTCAAGAGACACATGTTTTACACATGTATATATCTGTGCATGTGTATGTACATACAAATTGATTTTCTGTAATTACAAAACAGCGTTCAATGATACACCAATATAGAATAGCTATGTGGAAGTGACCCGAATAAATAAATAAATCCCACCTGGGGAAGAGAGAACGAAGAAGCAGTTCATTGAACAAAATTTAAATATAAAAATGGTGGACCTCTTTCTGGATAGGAGCTTAGAAAACAAGGGCCTGATGGCATTTCTGAGCGCACAGAAATTGGAGATAACAAAGTACCTTTTCGATCTGAGGGGGAAAACGAACAAAAAATATATAAATCAGGACAGAACTTGTGTCAAGTAGTAAAAATTACAAGGAGGAAACATTTTTTACTTGAGAACGTAGGTAGTTTCTATTACAGTGGCAGACACATAAGACCCGGATGCTGAATTCTGAGACCTTTTTTTTCTATTGTTCTTTTGTTACGTGGTCTTCCTTGTGCCTTTTCTTGGTTTCTATTTGTATATGTTCATTTTTTAAACAAATTTTACATTTGGGAGTCAGATCTTGAAAGGGTTAAGAGTTATTGGAGAATTTGAAATGTATTTAATCTTTAAGTATGTGAGCTACCCTTGACGTTGAATAAATGGGTGGGTGTGCTGTGCTCCTGGTTTGTTATATATATATTTTATACTACGATCTCCGCAATCCTTCTCTGTTACATGTATTGCTCCGGTGCCAGGAAAAGGGCTGCCCCAGTATACCAATGCACAATATCCTGCAACATGGAGACTTGTTCAGGCAATAAAGAGATTTTGACAATGAAGTGTTAATAAAAGTCATTATTGTCTGAACATGTCTCCGTGTTGCAGGATATCGTGCATTGATATATATGTATATAGTGGAGGCTTCTAATCTCACTTTTTTGCCCTCCACTACAATTGAAATACTTCTATATGTATGTTTTATGGTAACCCCATGCGTGCTGACTACCACTTTGGATATATATAAATATATGTATATGTGTATATAATTTTCATGCAGTTTTTGTTTAATATATGCTAATGCACGTTATTTACACAGGGTGTATGGATAAATACCCTGTTTGATTTCAGCCAAAGAAAGTTATAAATAATACCCGCAGTGGCGATTTTCACATTTAATTTATACCTCTAAATTGAAACCCTACGTTTGCCACATGAAGGTTTAAAATATGTATTCCAATAGCATATTACTATGCTTGATTGTTATTAGATGACAAACATCAAGTAAATGGCATATTCAGAGGTGAGGTGTCTAGGAAAGAACACCTACGATACGGTTTACTGGTTCCCCATTGATTTAATCAAATTGAATTTATTTGTTTATTCGGTGTCTGCATTTTGCAATGAAAGCCTGCAATCTTCCTTTCCCTTTCAGAAGCAAACGGTTAAAAAAAGAGATGGTAGTGCTATTCATGATCTTTACTACTAGAGCTAGCTGCTTTTCTAGGGACACAGCAACACTCACATGGGGAGCAGATGCAGTTAGGAAACTCTCGGTGCATTGAAAGTAGAAGACAGAAACAGAATTTATATTTATGGCAAAGCTCATTAGTATGATTTGTACCTGTCCCTTCTGGGATTACTCAAGCCAGACAAAGTACACAAGATCTCACATGCCAGGAATCCTAGAGCCTGATTTATGGCGCGGAGTGGCCCTTAAAGAGACACATTTACATTTCAGCCACAATAAGCGAGGTTGTTTAGGTTCATGGTGTGCTCTGTGTACAAATAGGGATCAAATACTGACTGAGCATCAGAAGAAGAAAAGAAAACCAAACATGGACACACACAGAGATAAATTAGAAGGACAACAAAAGAGAAGCCGCATAAACTGCAAACTCATGATTGAGTTAAAAATAAATCTGAAGCTCCAGCAAGCTGTAGCTTTGTTATTACCATAATAAGTCAAAACAAAGATTTATGATTGAAAGAGAAATAGCATTCATAGTTTGCAAAGGGGATCCACATCCTCTCACTATACTATAAAAAAAATTTTTTGGAGAAAGGATTTTACCAGGAAGGATACATTGAGATTTCTCTCGTTTTCAAGTATGTCCTGGGTGGCTAGTATGTACCGTTAGGTGTCTTGCCCAAGGACACTTACTGGAGAGGTGCTCAGGCCAGGATCAAACCTGTGTCTCCACAGGCTCTCTCCACATAGAGCAGTGATGTTACCTCTACTCCACCAGAATCTGGATTCCAAGTCTGTTGGAAATGTAACCAGTGTTCTGCTAAAGCTACGAGAACCATTACAATCTATGGAGTGGCTGGGTTGAACAGATCTTTGGTTAAGTTTACACCAGGTTTGGAATCTAGCCCTAAGACAGTGGGTTCCCAACTGCGGTCCTAGAGTACCCCCAACAGGCCAGGTTTTGAGGAACACCTTGGGGAAATGCAGACTGAATCCTGCAATCACTGAGCAGCAAATCATATCACCTGTGCTGTGCTTCAGATATCTGGCAAACCTGACCTGTTGGGGGTACTTGAGAACCGCGGTTGGGAACCACTGCCCTAAAAACATTAAAAAAGGAAAAAACATCCCTACATTTCTAAACTTAGTTGGGTAAGCTGCACAAAAAATTTCTATAAATTAGCACCTTTCAATAACTGAATGTTTCATACAAACAAAAATATAAAGTGGCTTTGGAATTTTAACCGTCTGTCTTTGGGAAGGACATCAGAAATATTGGGGGGTCAATGTTCACACATACCCTGAAAAATTATTTAATAAAAATTTATTTGCCCCCTCTCCTGCTTATGTTTCTTTACAGGGAGGGGGATGAATCTCTGGTGGTCCAGCAATGGGTTAAAAAGTATCCCCTGGTGGTCTACTATGGAAGGTATCTGTCTGTACCTCCAGCTGGTGCAGACCATACTAATCGTTCCCTCGTGGTACCAGCACTCAATGATGAGTCAGATTGCAGTTGCCTTGTGTTCTGACACAGACTGAGTGCCGACAATTCGAGAGAGCATGTATGCCGCGTGCATCCGACAGAGGCGTTCTGATTGGTCCCAGATGCCAGTAAGAGCATTGGTATCTCGACAGGCTGCCGTTGGGTTGGGTAGAGTCCCAGACCCCTAGCAACTGGCAGGCCCCTGAACAAATTAAGGGCTGTCACACTCTGATGGTGGTCCTATTTGTTAGACACAGGTTGTTTTCAATGATATTTAAAAATATATATAATATCTGTCATGTTTACATCTACGGACAATTAAAAGAAATGGTAAAGGTGTTCAAACCAAAACTGATATAAGTTTTTTACTCCATGGCTACTTTCACCAAGACATTCTGGATTGGAGATTTGGACAAATGATTGTTTCCTTGTATTTAGGAGATAGCAAATCAATGGCAAATTAATTGTTCAGCCCAGCAAAATATATGGCATTAAAACAAGTGTACTGTATCCAGATCACCATGTGAGTACAGACAGGCATGGGAAGAATATTAATGCCGTGATGAATGTACGTGAACAGTTGCAAGATCAAAGGGCTTATAAATGGAACCCGAGTTAGGTTACACGCTGGCAGAACAAAAATATTACTTCCTTTCATCCACACATTTACTCACATTTTTGTCACTGTATCTCCATAATGACCTGTTGAAAACCAATACTGTGTGTGGATTAAAAACTCAAGACCAAAAAACCCTCTAAAATCATTCTTCGATAAAATTAGCACTATAAAATGAAACAATCTCCTCAAACACATTATTATTATCGTTCATGATTTAACACCAGGGAGGGTCTCACAGGCCCAGTGTTTTTCTGCTGAGACCTACCTCCAGTGGGACAATCACATATTTCATCGTTTTAATGCAGGCTTTTCTTGTACATAATTAATCTTTATGAATGCCACAGGGATGAGAGACAGTAATCTGCAAATTCACTTAGTAATCACAGGGGCCCCTATTCCAAGGTAGCTGTCAGTCGCTCGCAAACCACCGCCCTGGGCAGAATAGGAGCCAGAATTTTTAATACACGGATATGAATCTGCACCAATAAAACATTTTTTTTCCTCATTTACTGGTTTGCTCTCACAAATGTAACAAGTGAACACAGATGGTTTCAAAGAGATGAAATGTCTGTATTTAATTAACACCCACACAATACTTACCAGGTAAAAATGTGAGTCAGGGCTTAACCCTATAATTTAACAATGGGGCTCAGAACTAAGACTAAGAAGAACAAACCTATCCATGTCATTGTAATGGAAACCACTTTTACCAGGCTTGGGTAGCACATTATAGAATAGCATACGTTCAGTGATCAGATGCGTTTCTTTCTTCCCTGTAATGCATTACTATTAAAGAAATAAGACTCAAATTAAGATCAAATATCACTGTCCAACAAAAGAGGACTAAAACAGAGTTTAACCATTGGCTGGTAGGATGAAGTGAGCAGCACACAAATCGACTCATCATGCCGTTACCATCCATCTCCCAGGGATCGAGTTGAGAAAGAATGCATGGGAACACAGTTCTTCCGCTATTTTTTACAGGAGGAAGGAGTTACCATTTGGCACCACTTACCTAGGGGACAGCGGTTTTGATAAATTCCCAAACTTATTTTTGTAGGACTTGAACTCTGCAATCTCCCATTAGCCAATGGAAATAACTCTATACACAGAGGACTGATGTTGCTAGCCTAAGTATTTTGTTACTGCACACAGAGGCAGCATGACATTATACATGTGTGTGTGCCTACTGATTCTCTCACAAATGTGTATAGGAGAATAGGACATTTTTTTATTGACTAGCCGGCAGCAACTGATAATTCTGCAATGATCCATTGGAAAACTAAGAATAGAACATTTAGTAGCATTGTTTTGGCTCAGATCTGCTAACTTATTTGCTATCCTCCCTTACAATAGGTCCATGACAAACGTTTTGAAGACACAAGAATCCCTCATGCTTTAGCAAATTCCAAAAGGGAGCCCCTGGAAGTGAGATGTTTGGTTGGAGAGTTGCAGTGTTAAGCAGTATATAATTTCATGTGAAGTAGAACGTACGTAAATATAACAAACCAAATGACACAAGTAAAAACTGATCTTTTGATTTAGAAATTATATTCAACAATATCAGTTTGGCTCCATCATTCTGGCCGGAGTTATACATTACAGGAAACAGACCTACATAAGTATTACAAAATAGGTACAAACTTCTCCCCATGGGACAAATTGGTGTTGGGAGAAATTTCTCTTATAGTCTTTTAGGGGGATATATATATTTAGCAATTATACACATAATTCAGTGAAGAATATCGGCAGTACAGCCACCCTGACAACAGAATAGGAGGCTGTTAAAATAAACCACTTCAAAAGGGTAAGCTTCAGAAATGGAATAACATCCACGACAAGAAGAAAAAATATGGATTTCCTTCAATATATGCACCTAACCTATTTCAAGCCCTTCAAATTTTTAATATTTAAATATAGAAGGAAGGAATGTTAAAGATTATTATCAGCACTCACAGAAAGTTAATACTGCTCTAGTTAATAATCAAGTGAATGAAAATGATGTTACAACAGATAGGCGATGCCTTGTTCCCCCCCCCACTTAAAAAAAATTACATCCCAAGCTAGACTACATCGTTACAGTTACAAGTTTTTAGAAAGCGCTAACAGGTTCCGTGGCGCTGTACAGGAGGAGGCAGAATAACAAATATACATACAGGTTCAACACACAGAACAGTAGGAGAGAGGACGGTGCTCAAGAGCTTACAATCTAAGGGGAGGGGGTGACACACTAGTTGAAGGTTAATAGAGAATATGAAATAGCGGGGCGCATATGGGCTGTGTGGGAAGATGCAGTAAGAAATGGACAGAGGGGGATTAGGGAGTGAGATGATAGGCTTCTTTAAAGTAATGTGTTTTTAGAGACTTCTTGAAGGATTGGGGGCGGGAGAGTCTAAAGTTGCAGGGAGGGTGTTCATAGAAAGGGGGCAGCTCAGGAGAAGCCTTGAAGGCGAGAGTTGGGGGTGCGGGTGTGTGACGTTGAAAGCATCAAATCATTGCAGACCGTAGTGATCGTATGGGGATGTATCTGTTAATATGGGAGGGGTTGTAGGCAGAGGCGCGGTTATGGAGAGCTTGACAAAGGGGCGAAGTGCGAGAGGTGCAGGATGTGAGGTGGATGAGCCTGGCACAGGCATTTATAACAGACTGCAGAGGGAGAATCTGGGATCTCTTAAGGCCAGAGAGAAGGAGGTTACAGTAGTCAAGGCGGGAGATAATAAGAACTTGGATAAGCATTTTAACAGAGTCCTGATTAAGACAGGGATGGAGGCGTGCAATGTTTTATAGGTGGAAGTACGAGGATTTGGTTAGCGACCGAATGTGAGGAGTGAAGGAGAGACCAGAGTCTAGGAGGACACCGAGGCAACAGGCCTGTGAGATAGAAATAATAGTGGCACCATTCACCTGAAGGGAAATGGGTGCAGGAATGTTGGTTTTAGAGGGAGGGAAGACAAGAAGTTCAGTTTTAGAGAGGTTAAGCGTCAGGAAATGGGAAGTCATCCAGTTGGAGACAGCCAACAGGCAGGAAGTAACACAGTCCAGCATGGGAGGAGAGAGGAAAGGTAGATTTGGGTGTCGTCTGCATCGAGACGATATCGAAATCCATAAGAAGAGATGAGGTTGCCAAGAGAGGCGGTATAGATCAAGAAGAGTAAGGGACCCAGAACCGAGCCTTGAGGTAGGCCAACTGAGAGAGGAACTGGGGGTGAAAAGGAGCCAGTGAAGGAGACACTGAAGGAGCGAAGAGAGAGATAAGAAGAGAACCAGGAGAAAGCAGAAGAGGGTGGTCAACAATGTCAAATGCAGCAGAAAGGTCAAGAAGAATGAGGAGTGAGGAGTGAGAAAAGATCTTTGCTTTTAGCAGCAACTAAACCAATGGTCACCTTGGACAGAGCAGTCTCAGTGGAGTGCTGGGAGTGAAAGCCGGACTGGTGCGGATCAAGTGGAGAGTTAGCAGTGAGATAACTGGTGATAGCTGGTTATAGACCAGGCGTTCTAAGATTTTGGAGGCAAAGATCCTCCTCAGAGACCAAAGAAAAGGAAGACATAGAAGAGGGTGCAGGGAGTGACAGAGTGAATGAGGTTGCGTGGTTAATGGAGGCGGACAATGAAGAGATTTCTAGTCTTAGTTTAGCAATCTTATGGGTGAAGTAGTCAGCAAAGTAGACAGCAGTGAGGTCTGTGGAATGTTGAGGGGACGTGGTGCGCATTAACAGATTGAACGCATGAAACAGACGTCTTGAATCATGAGAAAAGGTAGAAATAAGGGACGAGAAATAAGACTGATTAGCAGGAGATAAAGTGAGACTTTCGGAGCAGAGCATGAATTTGTAATGTAGGAAGTCAGCTGGAGTGCACGACTTCCTCCAGCCGCGTTCAGCTGCCCTGGAGCAACGCCGAAGGATTCTTGTATATTTGGTGCGCCAATCCTCCAGCCTGCGTTTAGCACGGAGAGAAGTAGGAGCGAGTTCCTCAAATGATGAGGAAAGGACAGAGTTGTAAAGATCAATGGCTTTGTCAGTGCAGTTGGATGTAGAGATCGGAAGGAGAAGATAATGGATAGCGGTGGAAAGTAGCTTAGGATTCAAGGCACCAAGGTGCCTCCAGGGTAGGAAAGGACTGGGGGTGAAAGCGGGATGCTGGGTAGTTGGCAAGAGAAGGTTCCAGGAAAAGGAGGTGGTGATCGGAAAAAAGGAGAAGTGTGATAGAAAAGTTGGAAACGGTGCAGAGGTTAGAGAAAATGAAATCCAGGGTGAAAATAAGATCCAGCTTGGTGGATAGTAGAGTTGGACCACTGTGTGAAGCCCAAGGAGGAGGTGATAGAAAGAAATTTGGAGGGGAGGGGGTTGGTTAGGGAGTCAATGGGAATGTTAAAATCTCCAAGGATGAGAGATGGAATGTCAGAGGATAGAAAGTGACGGAGCCAGGCTGAGAGATGCTCCAGAAAGGGTCCAGGAGAACCAGGGGGGCGGTAGATTACCACAACACATAGGGGCATGGGACGGAAGAGGGGGACGGCATGGACTTCGAATGAGGAGAATAGGAGGGAGGAATAGTCTGGAAAGTACAGGTTGGGGAGAGTAAAAATCCTATGCTCCCCCCCCTTATGGTCTCCAGATCTTGGTGTGTGGGACAATTGGAGACCACCGTAGCATAGGGAGGCTGCGGTAGCAGTGTCAGAAGGTGAGAGCTTTGCAATGTAAAATAATATATATTGATAGAGACATCCAAAAGATGCATGGGATTGTACACAGAACAGGAATCATCATGTAGGTGTGTTTATTCCAACAATCTCAAGTGAACATGCATTTTATAGGCTATTTATCAATGCTTTCTGCCCCACCAGTACAAGTATTAGCCATGTCTGTTGCTTTGTATACTGGTTACATAAACACGTTGTAAGGGGGCAGTGTGGGAGTAAATAAATAAGTCTCAGCTTTCTACAGCATGCCTCTCTCTAGAGACCTGCACATTACCAGAATTGTACAAAAGACAAAATGTCATCCACTAATGCTTGAGGAGATACAGACATGAGAGAAACGCGTTTTTTTAAGAATAAGAACAACAAAGAGGTTAGTAAAGAATATTTTTTAAGCAAAGCAAGGTGTATTTGTAACAGTTACATGCATTACAAATGATAGTTGAACAGCACTGTAATATCACTCTATGATTATGTTTCAACAGGGGTGTGTAAGGAAATCTAACCATAATAGCTATCTAACCAGACAGGCATTCGAGAGTATAACACTCTTCTTCAGGTCTGGAAGCTATACTGAACAAAATCATAGAATTGAACAATAAAGAGCAAAGTAGAACGGGGTGTGAGGATGGGTGTCGTAAATACTGAATAGTGGAATATTATGGTGTAGAAGAAAAACATCAAGATATGCATTTGATGGTAATGGTGCCTGAAGAGCAAGTCAATGACACAACTTAAAAACCAGAAGTAAAGAAAAACCGCATAAACCAGGTACAATGCAGAATGTGACATTATGGTCGGGAGTTAAAAAGCCAGAGTCTACATAGAGTCCCCCCTTTATAGTGTTAAAATATGTAATCATTCCATATTGAATTTCCTACGTTCATGAAAGTCTTTAAAATTTCCTTTGAGGATTTTAATCCTGAGGTTTTGGAAGGAGTGGCCTGTCGGATTAAAGTGATGTATCACGGGGTACAGTATTTATTTTCCTGATGGTTCTTGATGGAGTGTCTAAGGGCGTTCATTCTGAGATTCAGTTTAAGGCCAGTTTCCCCAATATAGCAGTCCTTTTTACAGGCCGTGTACCGGATCATGTACACCACATTGGCAGACATGAAGGAGTACAAGTTCTTGATGTTGTATGTGACGTTATTGTGGCGGGCAGTGCTGCTGTCACATATTTGTTGGCATAGTTTGCAGAGGGACTTGTTGCAGCGTGTGCTCCCATTCTGTAAGTTGTCCTGTTTCTGGGGGAGTTTGCTGTGGACCAGTCTATGCCTCAGGTTTGGTGGTTGCTAAATATATACACATATACACAAGCACATATAGAAGCTCACATTTGTCGATTCAAAGTTAGAGAAGCCAACAAATGCTGACCACTGTAAGCAAATGTTGAAAACCTCAGACCCATCATAATTTATAGGTACTTACCCCGTAACCATTTGTATACATCATATATCACAGTTTTTGTCAGTTTTAAACATATTTCAAGCAAAGCTTCAACCGAATCCCTGCTGACTATGCAAAGATGAACAGAAGGGCCATTTGCCTTTTAAACAATGAGGTGTTGTAACTTAGTTACAAGTATTTATAAAGTGCCAACAAGTTCCATAGCGCTGTACAATGGGTGGGACATAAATATATGTATGGATGTGTGTCATAAAAAAAACTGAAAGGAAATATTTATGGTGTGCGGCATTTGAGTTGACCTTTAAAGTTTGAGAAACAGACGACACCTTAGGGGAGTTACCTTGGAGGTCTGGAATAAGTGCAGGTGTTCATATAGTACAGCCAATGCTTACAAAATGGAAAAAATGTGAACACTATGCAAAATATTCACCTAGTCTACATTTTTTTGCCTTCTGCCAAGTTTGTGCAGTTGTGTTCAGGTAAATACAGATCAGAGCGAGACAGCTGCTGTCTAAATACCTGGCTTCATAGACAGGGCTTGACAGTACTGTTTTCTGTACTTTGCTGTGATATTTTCCTATACATCATGTTGATAGCCAAGAAATGGAGAAAGAAGTCAGAAATAATACTGAAGCCAGATTATTTTCCCTAGGAGTTAAGAAAATGAAACTCTTACATAAGACAAAGAGAGGTGGTATGGGCTGAATACAGAGTGTATGCATACAGTGTCTTACTAAAAACCCCAAAATCTTTCAAAGGAGTATGCATGTGCACACACAGACACCTTGATAAAGGATCCAAATGGAAATTAAGCATTGATAAATGTTTTGATTGAAAGTTTTTTATTGCATCATAATAATAAACAGAGCATGTACAGATGTATAGATGTTGCACACAGGCATATAAGAATATTTGAGTATTGAACTTCAGTTGGTATCAAGTTCGTAATCAGCAGCCATATAACTTGAGACTGGGGGCACAGAGAACACAATATATAATGTGACATGATATAAGCCAAGGTGCGCCTTTAAAATATGTGAAACTGGTAGAAGTGAGTGTGTTTAGCAACCTGGACTATAGGATATGCGAGCTTTGTGATACCTGACTGGACACAATCCCACATTAAAACGTCCTGAACCGCTGTGCTATCCTTATCAACAGCTTTAGAAATCCTAGGAAGATATTAAAAATGGCATACCATATCGAACTGTGACATAGAAAGACTGCTAGGAAAACCCTGGAGAGGAGCCTGTTCCAAAAGCAAAAGAGAGATTTCTTTCAGTTTGACCAATTCAACCGAATCCCTGCTGACTATGCAAAGATGAACAGTAGGGCCATTTGCCTTTTAAACAATGAGGTGTTGTAACTTAGTTACAAGTATTTATAAAGCGCCAACAAGTTCCATAGTGCTGTACAATGGGTGGGACATAAATATACATATAAGCTAGACACACTGAGAACAGTGGGAGAGAGGACCATGCTAAAGAGCTTACAATCTATGAGAGAGGGGTGACACGCTAGGTGAGGGTAATAGCTGAGTATGTGAAGTAGTGGGCTGTGCGGGAAGATGGAGCAGGAAAGGTACATTGAGGAATTATGGAGTGAGCTGATAGGCTTCTCTAAAGTATTGTGTTTTTACAGACATCTTGAAGGACTGGAGAGAGAGAGAGTCTAATGTTGTGGGGGAGCTTCAGTGACTCAATTCATAAACATAGGTAAAGAGATTTCTGAAAAAAATTGCTGAATGACGTTGACAAATGTAATTTTTTGTTAAATACTTTCTTTTCAGGCATATAAAGGTATGAAGACATAAGTACAGTGTAATAACATTGTAATTTTCACATGCCATTTTTAATTTAATCCTTCAGAAGTGGTGTATTTTTGGGCGGGGAAACAGGGAAAATCAGACTTAAAACAAGAATAAAGTGACAAAAAAGTGCCGACAAGTGGTTAAATATTGTGGAAACAAAAATTGCTGCTTATAACTTGAGAACCCTTGTGACCTATCTCTTGGTGGTAAAATCAGATTTAAACCTCTGTTTATATCAGATTTTGCGAGTAGGCATGCTTAACAGCGAAAACCAATATAATGCCTTTTCAGGCATTTTACTATCCAGCATTATTTTTCAACTTTCGTCACTGGTTGAATTTTTTTCAATAGAATCAATCAATATTTTGAAGAACAAAATATCATTCGAAAATCTTAGATTTTTTTTTAAATACCTGTTAATGGAATTAAATCGAGCCCTAAATTGGAGGATAAGTTTCAATTATCCAACCAGTCTGGGTTCATCTGTGAAAACTTGACTACTTCTCAATCTGTCAGGAGATTGCGTATGCGAGTTATGTGAGTGCAATTCTAGCAATGACTAAACTCGGAACATGTCTTCTCTTCTCTCTGGGCCAGCACTAACCTACAATTGTTTCACATTTACCCACTTCCTTAACCTCCCTGGCAGCCGATTTTGACATATTTTTATGTGTCAAAATCGGTACATTTATACAGCCTCCTGGCTCGGGGTTAAATTTCAGAGTGTGGCTCGGGGTTAAATTTCAATGCCAAAAACGGTAACCCCGAGCCAAACTCGGGCCGATACATACCTATCCCCGAGTTCCCTTGATGTCCTCCCGCAGTCAACTCCGTCCGATCGCGGCATCCTGCTTCCCTTCTCGCGAAAAGTGAACCAGGAAGCAGGACACCGCGATCGGACGGAGGTGAATATGGGAGGACATTGAGGGAACACAGGGACAGGTATGTATCAGCCCGAGTGTGGCTTGGGGTAACTGATTTTGGCATTGAAATTTAACCCCAAGCCACGCTCAGGAATAACACCAGGGAGGTTAAGGACATTCATATATTTCCATCGGGAATACCTCACAAGTGGCATGCTACCATAATTACTTTTTATTTCTAAATTGATCTCTTTTTCTCTCCTTAGCTGTCTGGTCTGCTCTACCACCTGTCATGTTTGACCTAAACTTGTGATCATTATTTAATTTCTACATACAGAAAAAACAGTGTCGCGCCCATGCTCACCAAAGCGTCTGTGACAACCAGGAGTAAGAACCCAGTTCATGTATAAATGGAATTGTATAGAAACGAGCGCAGATGACATTTTTTTTCTTGCTATATTATTTAATTTCTAGACCACTACATGCAGTTATTCTGTTATTACTCTTGGACCCCTACCCTTAATCAATTCCATAACCCTAACCGTAATCCTAACAGCTAATAAAAAAAACAATTACTACTGCCCCCACTACTGTGTGATTACCTGTATGTGTATAGTTATGCTCGCGGTGTTTGAGGTCTACTGGGTCCTGGTCCTGCACCCTACCCTTACCCTGGCACACACCGTCCCCTACTTTGGTACTAACTAGGATCCGTTCCACCATACGGACTTCCCCATGCACTCCCCCCTTCCCTCTCCTCCACATCTTTCTCATGCATTCTTCCTGGATTCCCCTGCACTTAGGGTGTCTTGTTAAGCTGTTTCTGACATTGTTACGAACTCGGGTTGATCGCATACTTCCAGGGATTTTTATTACTCCCATAATTTAACGGATCCTGGGTTCTTCGTTACGAGACGTGTACAACTTACGATGTACCGGTTACGGTTCTCTCAAACCTCCCTTACCACGTGCCTTACTTGACACTGTTATTCTGTTTTCTATCACGTTGTCAGATGCGCTGTGTTGTAGTTGGAATGTATACTTTCTTCTCTGCTTAATAAAAAATGTTATTAACAAAAAAAAAAATCAAAGATTTGTCCCAACATCTAATGTTACCTATTTCTCTGCAGGTTGTTTACTAATTCACAAAGTTGTGGCTTTTTTCAACAATAATCCCTGGATAGTATTATATAGTGCACTGAGCTTTGACCCTTAAATACCGTGTGCCTGCTTTGACTAACTCTAAATATCGTCAGTGCTTCAGGAACACATGAAGCCGGTTTTAGGCTAGGGTCAGACGAGCGCATTCTGTGCGTCCGTGCACAACGGACGTACTTTCTGACTGACGACATGGTAGTGGCCACACGGTCCTTTTTTGTGACTGATGTTTTTTTTGACTGATGTAGAAGAGAAATAAAATTTAATATGAAAAACCATTTTGTCCGAGAAAAATGCTGGACGTATAAATGCAGTCCGTCTGACTACGTTCCATCACTCACACACAAAGCAATGCGGACATGGTGCACTCCGCAAGTCCGTTCTAGCGGTTTTACGTTCTTGCCTAACTTGCGTCCGTTTGCTGCATCCGTTGTGCGTCCACTTCGTGTGTGGGTCTCTATTGATCATAATTGTATGCTACCACTGCCGTTAAAATGTGCGGCAACACGGACGTGAACAATGCGCTCATCTTAGTAGAAAGAAATTTACAAGTCGAAAAGAAGAAACTATAACACACCTAAGCAATGGAATAATATGCCATGTGCTTTTTCAAATACCAAAGGGTTATTCACAAACCACTGTTGCTTGCCAGTATTACAGCATCTACAAACACTGGCATTGTACGGTACAGCTTCTCCTGTTGCATTTTGGATTTAAGTTTTGTGAAATGCTTTAGATGTCTGTCCTGCAATCCAGGCAATTTTTCACCAGTGTTTACAACATCTGCAATCACTGGCGCTTTGGGAATAACACTTTCAGGTCTATTCACTAAAGGTGAAACTCAGGAGAATTGGCAGGAGAAGAGAACAATCTAGACCAAATAGCCGATTTGGAAAGTGAGATAAATGGGAGAATTTTTCTGGTTTGGCTATTTTGACCTGGATTTTTCACTTCTACAGTCATTCTCCTGAGTTTCACCTTTCTTTGAATAGACCTGTTTGTGTAATGATTGAGAAATATAATTAAGATCATTTTATGTTAAAGTTTCTTTAAAATAAATACTTTTGTGTTTCAGGGAAATTAAGGTTTGGTTTTTCAAATGTCTGCGGAGAACAAAAAAAAAGAAGAATTGTTTAGTAATGAGTCAACTAGATGTTCTACTCCCATTTTAGGCAGAGAGGTCTAAAAGGCCTACAATTAGAAAAGAAACAATCTCAGAGCTATTTTGGTTGCCAACCAAGAAATTTAAAAACAGTCACACAATGTACAATGCGTAACAAGTTAACAAGCCACAATGGGTGGAGGAAATGGCAGTGCTCAACGCTTCATTGTTTACAAGCCAGTGTAATAGGGTGTGGTTCTAGGTAACTGTAACTTGGACAGTTCTATGGAACTTTTGAATTTTCACAAACCAAGGTGTATTTTCAGAAAATATAGGGTAAAATAGCTGTACAATCAAATGGCAAATTTGCATGAACTGATTCCTATTTTAGGATGCATGTCTCTATTATTATCTATCAGGTCTATTCAAAGAAAGGTGAAACTCAGGAGAATGACTGGAGAAGTGAAAATTCTAGGTCAAAATAGCCAAACCAGAAAAATTCTCCCATTTATCTCACTTTACATATCGGCTATTTGGTCTAGATTGTTCTCTTCTCCTGTCATTTCTCCTGATTTTCACCTTTCCCTGAATAACCCTGTATGTGCCTATTTGAAATACTTTGATGGAATATGTCATTTTATCACAAAATGACCAGAGGGATGTTTCAATTCCTGCAAATGGAAGCATGTCATTTATTTTTCAAGAATAACCCTTAAATATAAAATGGACACATCAAGTACTACAATGATGTAAATACACAAACACGCAGTACACCCACACCAGTTGTGTTATTCTTGCTTTCTTCCTTGCTGGAGTTCACCTCTTCCAATTGCGTCTGCAATAGGCTATAGACGCAGAGGACTACCATCACAATCTTCTGATAGAAAAATTTGTCCTCCAGAAAAGTGTGTCAAAGGAACCCTGTATCTGCCACTGAACCAAAGACAATCCTCTCCCTTACAACCTTTAGGAGCAAATTGGCAAACACCTTGTATCTGTCCTTTAGAACTGGCCCTCTTTGCGTTTTATACGTGTGTTGCCCTTAGGAGTTTGGGGTCTCTTCACCAAGCATTGAATGGACACCAGATGATCACAGAACATTCAGCAGTTTTTCGCTCAGCTTATACTTGGCAAATGCATCTTTTTTGTGTATAGCCAACTGCCATACCATTATCATATACATTCTTATTCTTCCATTTTGTAGAAATGCAACAGCTGAGTGTTAAGATGTTTTTACCAATGGGAAACCCACAAACGTCACAAACTAAGACCACCCAGCAGTGCCACGATCTCGTCAGCATCAAAAATACAAAAGCCAGCTTCCAGCGAGCTGCTGCATGTTGATCTATGTCCCACCCAAAATGCAAATAAACCACAGGAAAAAATGTGTCACAAAAGCATTTGCAAACACATACAAAAATACAAAAGTGCTGAAAAATTTGCAATTTAAACCACAAGATGCTAAGTTGCAAACTCAAAAGTACCAAGTGTCAACTACGTAGTCAACCCCTTGAGCAAGGTATGAAAACTTTTTTTGTATGTTCATACCGTTTCTTCTACTACTGGGTGGTAACCAAGGAATGCCTAAAGAACGCCAGCTTCCAACAAAGACTGCGATCTCATGTCCACAACTCAGAACAAGAAAACGAAAAAATGGGCGAGAAAACCAGATACATGTTCCGAACAAGGCTAAACTACAAATGTCATTGTTTACCACAGATGTTGGTAAAATCACAAAATGAAATGCCTTTAAGAACACACATGTGAATTTAACAAAAAGATAACAAAACAAAATGTTTATCCTTGTAGAGCAGTGTTATGTTCACAATTATGTAATCACAGAAAATTACAAAAGGGTTTATTATTTGAGTGAAAATTTTGGTGCTTTTCACTTCGGTGCAGTTCAGTGCACTTCGGCAAATCCATTCCGCCAATATTTCCGTGAATTCACTAAATGGTCACTGTAGTGCACCAAAGATGGAGTCCCCGAAGACCCATGAAAAAGTTGGAGAACGTTTCTGAAGAGCACCAAAAAGGCCTTGGCAAATTCCACCAAACTGCAAAAACCAAAACCAAAAAAAAAAGGCAATCTACAACAACTCTCCTGATAGGTGTTTAAAGCAATAAAAATGTATTAAAAGTTGTCCAACCAATAAAAAAGGTCCTTTAAAAAAAGAATTAAAAGGTTTGTTTCAGAATAAAAAAAACTTTTAAAAAATTGAGAAACATATTTCTTCTAAAAAATACAAAAAGGTGTTCAAAAAAATAACTAAAAAGGATTTTTGCTGAAAATGAAACAAAAATGGCCTTTTAAATAAAAATTAAAACAAGATAAATTTTTACATTGAATTCTATGGGATTCGCCTGTTTAAACCTGTCGAGCTGAAAAACCGAAAATCAGGGCATCGACGAAATTTCGGTGTAGTTTGGTGTTCTGTGAATAGTATACACATTAGTCTTCTATGGGCAATTTTGGTGGTGCCAAAGCATTTTGGTGAATTGACAGCTCAGTGAATAGATGAATTGGCCCGAAATTGCACCGAATGGTTTTATATTGATCGGATTGAAATAGAGGGGAGGGTGCTCTGATTGGGATGAATGCGAAACATGGATGTAACTTTTTACTTTGTAGAATTCCTGGTCTTCAACTTCCTATATATCTTTACACCTGTCGTTTTCACGACTATCTTCCCCCTTTTTTTTTTTCCTCTTCTCGCCCCTCCTCAACATTTTCCCTATCTTTCTCCTCCGTGGTTTGAGCGGCCCTTTTACCCTTCTTTCTCTGTCCCTCTTAATATAAACAAAAATTTTATCGTACCACTTGGATTTCTTGTTGTTTTCTTTCCTCTTTAATAAAAAATTACATAAAAAAGACATGCATAAATAGTACCCAGCGAACAATATAAAATGAAATATACATGTATAAAGGAATGTGAAAATGTATTTACAAAAATAAAACAATTCTGTTTGATTTATTGGTTGGTGTTTGTCATTTGAATTTTGTGTACATTAGTGCCAGACAATTTCATCGTTTTCTGGCTTTGAGATTGTGCATGCAACATCTCGAGTTTGACGACGAATGTCAGGCTACAGTTTAAATTGTGGGCAGCTTTTTTCCCCTGACAGTTGTGCCCATTAGTGATCAGCTGACAAGTTCGCCATATGTGATGTTTTGTGATTTTGGATGAGTCCGATAATGACCATTACTGCCTGCAACCAAATTCCTTTTTTTTTCTCTTAAATATGGAACGCTTCATGAATTTGCGTGTCATCCTTGCGCAGGGTCCATGCTAATCTTCTCTGTATCGTTCCAATTTTAGTATATGTGCTGCCGAAGAGAGCACCTGCAACCAAATTAATGTCAACCAACTTGCAATTTGCACAAACTCAGGGCAGCATTGCTGAATAAGTTCATGTTGGTTAAATAATTGTTAGTCTAGTTTCATGGGCCTCCTGGAAAAATGATCAATGTAACAAAGCTACTTTTCCCACAAGATTATGATATGATTAAGGAAACAACCATCACTATGGTACCTACGACGAGCAGGATGGGCATTAAACGGCAGAATCAGAAGCGGAAATATGTATTATACAGAACCAACATGGTAATTTTGCTTATTTGATTAGATTTGTGGATAATATATTTTAGATATATAAAGATATATATCATTTTATATTTAACCATATAATGTATATTTGTGACATTACTATCTACAAATTTATGTCCTGAGCATGTTTTTTTAAAAACTTTTTTGCTGAATATACAATAGTATCAGAACAGGTTTTACAGTAAGAACAGACTTTCTTTTTTCACAAAGTGGGGCTGACAGCATGTCTGTAATTGCTGAAAAAAATATGGAAACCTGATGACTGTTTAAGACGAATGAGGCCTGCGAGTTATACATTTTGACTTCTAGACATCAGTTTGATAGATGCCATGTCTGCAAACAAGGTGAGCTAGATTCCTATGAATCTATAATAATACAAGACAGATATAATTTGTCAATAGGAGGTAAAAGACAGACACGCCATGTTTATGTGATCAAACCGGTTGCAGAACGAGAACAGAAATCAGTTCTTTATGAGTGATTGTAAATGAGGAACTCATAATCATCACTGGTTGCAACACGAACCCACAGTAATGGCTTTGAACACATGGACTCCTGAGAAAACCTACTTATTATGCTCACAATATAATGGAAACCCACTGAGTTGTATTCCTGTCTGTGTTTCAATGCCTTTGATCCCACTTAGTTCTGCAACAACTCCATCCAAACAGAGCCGACACCACCTACACCCATAAAAGTACATATACCATGCAATGTTCAATGTAATGAGGAAAGTGTTTACCTCAGGAATGAAACATTCCTCTTTATTGTAAAAGTATCTTTCAGTCGACCCCCCCCCCACACCTGGCATTAAAATATTCCTCAAGGATACAGAAATAGTACAACTGTGAAACAAACTACACAGAAATTCAATACATTTCTGTGAGGCCTTGTCAGCTACACATATAAAGGCAGTCGGCCATTTTTAAAAGTGTTAGCTTTAGGGACGTCACTCACAGTATTGAGGAAGTCTATAGCTCCTTCTACTATATATAGGAGACGTGACACATAAAAAATAAGTTGCCAGGGGCAGCTGTACTTGTCACAGACCTGCCTGCTGATATCAGGAGGGTGTGGCTGCAAGATGGCCATGGTTGTGATGCAATTTGTTTGCACAGCAGGCTGTCTGGCTGGACATCCCATGAGCACAAGACGCATTGTATTAGTGCTCTTGTATATGCTTAAAAAGGCATTCATTTAACTATTGTATAGTTAAATTAATAGTTAAATTAATAGTTAACTACTTAGTTAACTATAGTTAACTACTATAGTTAAATCAATAGTATTGTGAGTGCAATTAAACAGGCGTTCACAGTGCATTTTCCCTTGGCCCTCATGAAAACAACCTGACAGCCTAGGGTTGTTGGGTGATCAGGAGAACTAATGGAAATTCAATATACTAATAAACAGACTTTAAAAATACGTGCAGTTTCATACAAAAAAATAGTCCTTTTTGTGTATAAATATATATATATATTAAACTTAACAATTCAAACAAATGATGTATGTTAGAAAGCTTACATTAAGAAAAAATAAAAATCAGTTCCTAGCAAAAAGCTGACTTTCACGCCAGCTGAAATACTGGGAGAAGGTGTTATTATATATGGGGATTGCAACAAATCGTAAGGACACGTATAAAAGGATTACACAGCTATCAAAGTAACCTGAGCCCATAA
The DNA here is from genome assembly GCA_009667805.1 of Leptobrachium leishanense. NCBI lineage: Eukaryota > Metazoa > Chordata > Amphibia > Anura > Megophryidae > Leptobrachium > Leptobrachium leishanense. The sequence goes on from CM019063.1 coordinate 216,054,246, forward strand.
CACCCTCTCTCCTCATCTCAGCTTACTTCATGTACAGACTTAACCTAATAATGTATGGTAAATGACTAGACTATGAGACAAGCACTGCTCTTAGGGAAGCAAGAGGAATGTCCTATTAAAATTACTGTCATTCAAGCCACGACAGTAAGACTCATAATATCTTTATTGTTGTCTGAACTCCTCTATCAGAGTCAAATAAAGCGCCAGGGAGATAATAGAAAAACGTGCAAATTCAGAGGCTACAGGAATGGGGTACGAATCCTAGGGAGCATGAAATCCTTCTCAATTAAAAGGAAAGATTCCCAGCCAGATCCTTCTGGAGTCTGGGGTAGCCAGTCTTCAAAATCTAAAATTTCACAAGGCTAAAATAACCCTGCTCAGTCCATTGAGCACATTTCCACTGCTTTGCTGATAGAAAGGACTGTAACGTGATCTTCTGTGCCTGTCTTCTGTGGCATGAAGGAATTTAGAGACCCGCGAAGTTCACAGATAACGCGCCCAATAAGTGCTCAAGCCATCCAGGCACTCCATGATGCAGCTGCGTGTCAGCGACATGGTTTCCGATTCCACAAACCTAATTCCATGATCCAGATGTTCCAAGGGATATATGTTTATATCTTGGAAAGTATTAGTAATGTTGATGTATGTGTAAGTGCATATAAAACATAAGGCATTCCAGAGTGCCTTGCCACTCGCAGTGTAGAGATAAATAAATACATAATATAAATTCTCCTATTTCGAATTCCTATATTGTAAAATAGGAAGCACAGATTTTTATAAAAGTACTTAAATTTGTGAGTCTTTGTCAATAGTTCAGCTCATGAGAACTGCTATTTTCAAAGGTATTTTCAACTATCTGAAAGTAGTGATCAGCACCAAAGGGGCAAAAGCCAAGCTTTCCACAGCGAGACACGGATAGCTCAGATTCTAAACAATACAACGGAGTAAGAAAAAGCTGGCATAAAAAAAATTCTAGTTACAATGAGTGTCTATAGAAATGGGGCAGTAAATGTGAAAATGCAGTCTGATCATAGCTGAATGACATTCCAGGATAGCTAAAGAAAATACTGCTCGCTGTTAAAACTGGAGTAAGTTGTTTGAGTGTTTTATTTTAACAGTTTAACTCTCAGATGGAGAACTTAAATAATTAAATATATATATTATCACAAACTTTAATGGTTCTCTCTTTTAACAATTCTCAAAATGTAAAGACTCCCATTGAAATGTCTCTTTTTAAGGGTTTCAATGGGCTCTGACCAGCCTTTCTGAATCCTGGTTTGATGCAGATGTCATTGGGCTCTATTCCAAGGTTGGTGTTAACTTAACCAGAGCTGTTAAATACCAGACAACTGCATTGACTTAGTGGCCAAATTCACTACTTATATATTATGTATATGGAGCTTACAGAAAATCATACTGGTGACCAAGGGCACGATTCATTAAATGATGATGTGGCTGCTATGGGGGGTGACCCTGTTGCAAACCACTATACATTGCATTTATACATAGCACAAGAAAATCACTAATGAGCAGGAGAGCCAGAAAAAGTCATCCGCGAGTCATGATAAAACTTGCATGTAAATCTGCCATGACTGCAATCTCACTATGGGTATACTATCATTTCATGCGTCCCTAATGTACACAATATTTATATTTGGGCCAGCCGGTATACATTAAGTGATACATTGCAGAATGTAAAATGTATGTGCTACAAAAGAACTGACCTACATATTAAAATTGTGGTTACAGGTAACATATAAGGAGTTATTTGGTAAGCGACAAACTTGCCACTGAATTGCAACGAACAGTGAATTTCACTGTGCAGTCCAATTTCATGGCAGTTCATCTATATATTATACTGTCAATTCGCCATATACTGGCGAATTTACAGCGAAATACGAGGCAGTCCACCGCAATTCTGTGATCTTCGGGGCCGCAGCAAAATTGTCCCATATAGAAGTAATGTTTAATCTAGTCAGAGAACAGGGAACAGCAGAGAAATGTCAGTGAAATGCCCTGATTTTTAGTTTGACAGATTTAAACAGGCAAATCCCATAGGATTCAATGTAAAAGAAAATTATCGTTTTTATTTTTTATAAACCGTTTATTCTTTTCATTTTCAGCAACCAGTCTTTTACTTATAAATTTTTTGGAACAGTTTGTTGTATGTTTTTTTTAAGATCTATCCAATTTTTTTTCTAAATTCTGTAATAGACAGCTTTATTATTTTTCATAGGACCTTTCTAATTATTTACACACATTTCAATGCATTCTTATTGGTTTAAACACCTTTTAGAAGAAAAGCAGAGCTCACTTTTATTTCTGCAGTATGGCAGCTACATGTTCGATGCGCTTCGGGGCTCCTACGGTGAAATGTGAATTCACCACAGGGTGTGCAAAACGAAATAACCAAAGCGCACTGAGGTGCGCCGAATGAGAAAGCACTGAGATTTCACTAACATTTCGGTGGCTTCTCAATAACCCCTATAGTGAACCGTTGTATCTGCAGTATAATCGAATCCTGCAGGTAGATCTCCAATATGTATGCAGTGAATGGCTGTTCCATATATTGTGCTTTCAAATCCCCCTTGGTAGGTTTCTCCGATCCATTTATTTTGTTGCCATGGTGTATCGCTTGTGTCTGCAGTCACATACAAAGATCAGTCAATGGGCATTCCAGCGATATACTGCAGCAGGCGACCAAGAACGTCAGTCAGTGAAGGCGTTTGGCGCACATTGATATTTTTTTCTACAACTTTTTTTTTGGAAGACAGAACCTGTTTTGTACAATGGGGGATCCTTTTCGCATAATTTCGGCCAGCGCGCAGGTCTGCTCATATATTCAGCATCTGCAAGTTCCTATCCTTAAAATGGACACTATGCCACAGCTCGGCTGGGTGGGTAAAAAAACTTTTGTGCATTTTCAATTTTGTGCATTGTGGAAAAATCAACGTTTAGTGAATCAAGCCCCAGGTCTCTGGTCAGAACCCCCAGTTTATGGTCTTAAAGAAATTAGACCTGGCAGGAGGCTTGTAAAATTTGCAAATTAGAGCAAATTACATTATTTTAGTTTAATACGTGGCAAAATTGTTCCAGGTCCGGTGGCTGTGTTTCCCCTGCCTAGTCTTGTTTTTGGAATTAAACAAACATAAGTCTAGGTTTTGGGAACTGCGTTTTCTGCGACAGTCAGGTCTTGCTGTGCGCTCTACAGATATAGAGATAGTGAAGGTTAACATTCCAACTTAAGAACATGGTGTTAGGTTATAAATGGATCATGATCACTTAGTCCTGTGAGATGGTATCACCTGTTGCCCTGAATAAAACAGCCCAGGGGGGATTTTTAAAAGTAATGATGCAAAAGATAGAATACATGCTACAGGCTGTTCATTGTTCGTGTTCTCACAACAAGATTTTGAAGGATATGTATATACAGTTGTGTTCAAAATTATTCAACCCCCAATGCTGTAAAGGGTTTTAGGGAATTTAGTGTACATTTGTAATTGTATTCAGAATGAAATCCTACAAGGACTTTTTAAAGAACCATATGCAACTAAAATGACATCAATTGGTTTTGTAATACAGTAGTAAATGTTTCTTTTGTGAATTCTTCATTGACACAATTATTCAACCCCTTAAAGACTACCACTCTGAAGAACAGAGGTTCATTCAAGTGTTTTCAATCAGGTATTGAAAACACCTGTGGATGTCACGGAGCAGCAATAAAGCATAATAAGCACCAATTAGGCAGCTTTAAAATGACTGTGATACTCAGATCCTTCTAGACATTTAGTGGTGTGGTTACAAACATGGTGAAGTCAAGAGAATGGTCCAGGAAGACAAGAGAAGAGGTGATTACTCTTCACAGGAAGGGCAATGGCTATAAGAAGATTGCAAAGATGTTAAACATACCAAGAGAGACCATAGGAAGCATCATTCGCAAATTCAAGGCAAAGGGCACTGTTGAAACGCTACCTGGTCGTGGCAGAAAGAAGATGCTGACTTCGACTGCTGTGCGCTACCTGAAGCGTAGAGTGGAGAAAAGTCCCCGTGTGACTGCTGAGGAACTGAGAAAAGATTTGTCAGATGTGGGTACTGAAGTTTCAGCTCAGACAATACGGCGCACACTGCGTAATGAAGGCCTCCATGCCAGAACTCCCAGGTGCACCCCCTTGCTGTCTCCAAATAATAAGAAGAGTCGACTGCAGTATGCCAAAAGTCATGTGGACAAACCACAGAAGTTTTGGGATAGTGTTCTGTGGACTGATGAAACAAAATTAGAACTGTTTGGGCTCATGGATCAACGCTATGTTTGGAGCAGGAAGAACAAGGCCTATGAAGAAAAGAACACCTTGCCTACTGTGAAGCATGGCGGGGGGTCAATCACGCTTTGGGGCTGTTTTGCTTCTGCAGGTACAGGGAAGCTTCAGCGTGTGCAAGGTACCATGAATTCTCTTCAGTACCAGGAGATATTGGATGACAATGTGATGCAGTCCGTCACAAACCTGAGGCTTGGGAGACGTCAGACCTTTAAACAGGACAATGGTCCAAAGCATACCTCCAAGTCCACTAGAGCATGGTTGCAGATTAAAGGCTGGAACATTTTGGAGTGGCCATCGCAGTCACCCGACTTAAATCCGATTGAGAACCTCTGCTGGGACTTAAAGAAAGCAGTTGCAGTGCGCAAGCCTAAGAATGTGACTGAACTGGAGGCTTTTGCCCATGACGAATGGGCGAAGATACCCGTAGATCGCTGCAAGACACTTGTGTCAAGCTATGCTTCACGTTTAAAAGCTGTTATAACTGTAAAAGGATGTTGTACTAAGTACTAAGATTGAATGTCACTTGGGGGTTGAATAAAACTGATAATGATGTGAGCACAGAAAAGACATTTGTGGTTATTTCATTATAAATGTTATGTTATATTTGTCTGACCTACACGTGCCTCTTTGATTTAATTGTAAGCAAGTTGACTGAATGATCAAAATCAATGTCAAACTGGCCAAGACACTCAATTTCAGTGGGGGTTGAATAATTTTGAACACAACTGTAAAGCATAATGATCAAATTTCATGCTTCTCTAACATCCTGATAAGAGTAGTATAGACATCCTTCATATGTGCAGGTGTGCCTCAAGAATATGTAGCTAGAGACATTGCTTTCACAAGGTAAAGCAGAAGTTGGGAGCTCTAGTACTTCAAAAGGAGACTGGGGAACGCATGGAAAACTGTTTTCAATTGTCCCCTAAGGTGGAATAAACAGTTGCAGGAGTGCAATCTACATGCTTGAATTTGTCTGGTCATTCGCAATCTAACACAGGGAAGGGTCATATAGAAATATCTTTCATACAGACAAGACAGACTGGACGAGTCCCCAGGTGCTGTGGAAGGCGTCTCTCCAAACTGCATGATGAAAGGGAACTGGAGTCCAGAAGATATGAAAGATGTCCCCAGCACATTGTGATCAGAGCAACTAAGAAAGTGAGGGCAACTCAAACTGGATTGGTCTACGGAGCAGGCCCTTCTAGGAGCATTAAAGTAAGGTGTTTGGACAAATTGTGTCTCCTTCACACAGTGTGCACTGTGCATTTAACTTTTGCCCTAATTGTACTTATACCATGTATTGTGCATCTGTGAATCAGGGTATTTTTTGTTATTCAAAATTTGAGGGGAAACAGTCACATAAGTTGTTAAGCAGAACGCATCAGGTCCAGCAAATCAAGGGGGCTGAGTATATATTGATATGCCTAATAATACCTATGCATCTTGTGAGTATTTCGTATAGCAGGGGGTTTGCCATTAACCTGTAACCGCAAAATTACCCGATGTGAATCTATTATGTTTTTCATGTAGAGTGATCCCTGTAATTACTTTGGAATCTTTATTTTTTGTTATTGACGCTTTTTTAAAAAAAAAAAAAATAATATTATGATTGGGTTTAAAGGGACACTCTCGTCACCATGACCATGTAATTTAATGGATAAGGTCATGTTGAGTTAACAGGCCTACATTCTACAAATGTTGAGTATCCCTAGGCTGTGAAAGCCTTCCAGGATTTAGGTCCAAAATAAACAGCAACGATTATTGAGAGAGACATCCGATTGGTGGAACACCACCAGACAGCACTGCTTCACAGAATGAGACCTAGCAAAACTGAGGGACACCAAAGGGGACCCTATCGCTGAAATAAGGTGACCTTACCAAATATTCTAAGCTGAAAATGGTAGGGGACCAGGGTGGAAATCGGAAGGGGGGTGGTTAATATTTCTCCTCTCCACATATTTACCTTAGAGCAGCGCTGTCTAACTCCGCCCACCAGATCTTTCTGAACTACAACTCCCATGATACAAAACAGTAATTGAATTTAAGCAGGCATGGGATAGGCATAAGGCTATCCTAAACAAAAGATAAATCCAGGTAAAGTATCCATGTAATTGGGCAGACTAGATGGGCCGAAAGGTTCTTATCTGCCGACATTTTTCTATGTTTCTAGGTTTCCCTGGCCATCTATTGCATTCAAAGAATCCTGGAATTTGTAGGCCATCAACATCTGGGGGGCCATGAGTATGACAACCCTTCCTTTGAGTATCCCTTTAAAGTATATGTAAGCTGAGTGTGTCGCCTCACTTTTTTCTTCTCTTTTTTTCTGCTCCCATGTATTCTGCTTTCGCCAATTTCTTTTTTGACATTTGTTATTCTTATTAATTGTTAGGCAGGACATCTTGCTAAGTAAGTTCTCTGTGACAGTTGCATCAGCAGGAATTCAAATTTAGTCATATTTACATTCAAAATATAAAGTTAAAAATAATAAATAAATAGCATACATTTAAAAAAAGGACGGTGAACGTTGACAATTTTAGTGCCTTGTCAGTGCGCCATGAAATGAAAAAGTTTGAAAATCCTTTTTCATGATGGTCAGAACAGCACATGGCAACATAACACAAAATAAAAGCCAGGATGTCAACCTCGAGTTTCTTGGGGCGTAAATGCCATGTCTTAAGGTGGCACTAAACGGGATAAAAAGCGTTAATAATTTATTTGTTCTAAGGAAACAATTTAAACTGTGACAGGGTCAGATTTAAAATTCCATCTTTTAGAGCAGTGGTTCCCAACCGCGGTCCTCAAGTACCCCCAACTGGTCAGGTTTTCCAGATATCTGAAACATAGCACAGGTGATATGATTTGCTGCTCAGTGATTGCAGGATTCAGTCTGTATTTCCCCAAGGTGATCTACAAAATCTGGCCTGTTAGGGGGACTTGAGGACCGCGGTTGGGAACCACTGTTTCACACTCAATGCACCTGGTAATATTAAACAGTAACAGACCATGAGTGACAACAGAATGCCTAATTGTAACAACCACCTTAATCAATGCAAAACCCAAGGATTAGGTTGTTTTTTTTAAAGAAAACAAAACATAAATTCATGGTTAATATCTATAAAAATAAGGATGATGGCGCCTACTTCATTTCATATTCCATGCTGTCCAGTTTGCTCTTTGGTTGTAGAGCCACCTTACTACTTCAGTTCATCACAAAAAAAAATAGAAAACAGTAAGCTCTGTTTCAGCCTGATGGATGCTAAACAAAAGCATCCCCAACCAAAAGGCAGCAATTAGCTGTCACCACAACAGTCAAAGTGAAAAGCAGATTTATAGTTAATAGCAAAGAACAACATTAATTTTCCAAAACCGAAAAACATCTTCTCTAAGATTCAGCTAATGGCAGAACATCAGGCAAAACAAATGTTATTTATTATTAAACGGGATGGTTTAGGCAGACAAATGAAACAAAGACTCGGCAGAATGACTAACTGTACAACAGAAAAAGCATTGGTTATAGCAATATATGATACATGATTAAGTATTTTATTATAATGAATCTAAATCTGTGCGTTAACCTTATGCTTCTTGACCCAGATGGTCCAGCAATGGACAGAACTTTACTAGTATGTGTATAGTATATGTAAGGTATAAGGATACTATAAGGCAGGCCTCAAAATTTCCACTCGTCTGCTCGCATTTGGCGAGTGGAAATTACATGAGGGCGAGTGGGAATCAGAGGCATGCTGGATAAGGGTTAGGTGGGGCAACTAGTGGCGAGTAACTCTTAAGACCTGGCTAGTAGCTTGGGACTTGAAATTTTGAGGCCTGCTATAAGGTATGAATGTGTTATAGTCCATCAGAAGTCAGCCCAGTTTAAGCCTTTGTCGAGATATTGCAGGTGGAAATGATCTTATAATTTTATAATAATGTAAATTAGCTACTCTGAGCGCGATGTTTGTGAAAACACAATTCTGATTCAGGGTTTTGGAATGCAACCCAAAATTAATTCCATTACATACAGCTTATGTTATTATGGACCTGGATAGGACAGACATTCAGATCATAAGAATTATTTTATAAAGGGTCCCTGACAGGTTTATATTGAATATAAGCATTCATCAGTGTAGATGGAGCATATACAGTATGTCTGTATACATTCTTTCTATCATTTGCAATACAGTGATACAGTCCCTCTTCAGAAGGGATTTTTTTTGGCATCTATAAAAATTTTCGTTCGATAACCAAAAGAGCATGTAGATAAATAAAAATACTAATAAGCATTCATGCTAAAAGTGAGACTTTAAGTTATATTCTGCTGATGGTGGTCACCTATGTTTGCCTCTAATGAGCTTGATGATCATGTACTTAATCTCCATGATGAGCCTCTCCTCTTTGGCACATGTCATTGTCATGAACTGCACCACTAATATGCCTTACTCAAGCACTTCCAATTGTCGATCTCCTCTAAAGATTTTATACCTTCACATGTTGGGAAGAAAGGGTAAAGAATTTGGTTGAGTTATAAGAAAATATATTGTCTACATGTATAGGGTTGTGGTTAAGTACAATGTAATATTAAAGGGCTATAATTGTGAAAGTAATTCTAACCCTTGCTTCAATATGGCACGTCATTTTGACCTGAATTTCATTATTCACAAGATTCAAACCCGTCCTCTGGTCCACACAGCAAACTAGTGAATAAACTGGATTAAAAAACATGCCCAGTCAACGCAGACTAATTTTTCAGCTTCAAAAAAAATCTTCTTGCTGTGGAAGTTGGGAGTGACTAAACTGGTACAAACGCAAGTTTAAAATTTCAAACAATCCGTGATTCCAGGGCAAATACGCATCTTCCACCATTCTCTAGACCCAAGCATATGTATTCTCATTAGATTCACTGCTGGTCTACGGTCGCGGTCACACAACCACACACGAGCACTGATGGAACATCTGTGAGAACAGGCGTTCTCTTTGCACGGACGTCCGTGTGGCCACCTCGCTGAGCGCACATTAGTTCACTCAGCCCTACAAAGTGCAAGCCTTCTATGGAGGATCGTGCTTTGTAGGCTCGTCGAATGTCCATCGCAACGTTTTGACAGGGAGGGCTTCAGCACATCCGCTGTAACATGTGACCCTCCCCATTGAGTTGTCAGAAAGCTATGACAGATGCAGGGAGGAGGGGAAACATGGACACGCTCAGTGCGCTCATGTGACCGCGGACTAAAAGTTGAGCTTGGACGCACCCATGAAGGTCAGGTCTATAAATAAGGCCTAGTACTTTGTATGTACGGTAACTTATAACATAAACCCATTGCTAGTAGATATATGCTAACCAGTATGCATCAAGCCTCTTTTTAAATCACCATTTTCTTGTTTATTTAACCTTTTCTTCATAGGAACACACTTCCTCATATTTTTTTAGTCCTTTCAGAAACTTCCAATAAACATTATATCCTCTCATTAATTACCTACCCACTTTCTGATAACAAAATACAGGGTTAACCCTACTCTTTTTCAATACGGTCTACGGATCCTACGAACTGCAGGTACAATCTAGCTCACTTCAATTGCTCATTTCTAATATGTTTATTCCCATTTTCTACTGGAGACACCTTTTAATGACATATGCTCAAACACTAGTTTTGCAGACTGAAAAATCAAAAGAGGACTAGTTTGTATTCTAGTGAAACAATGTCAGATGTCCAAGCCTTTGGAAAGATTAAAGACAATTGTGGTTGGCCTACTGTAAGGAAATTATAATTGCTAACAGGGAGAAACAAAAAAATAAAACGCATATATTGCAAAAAATACTACATTGCTGTCTTCAATTAAGGGTGGTCATAGAGGGATAACAACCTTACCAAATACATTAAGACATTAGATCATAGAGATGAAATTGCAGACTCATGCAGCCTAAGAGGTCCCTGTATGTAGTGTTGTCGAGACACGCGCTTACTTTGGGCATGTGAAGAATTAAACCCGGAGTATAAAAAGAAAGGCTGCTCAACCCAACATAAGGTGGCAACACAGAGAAGCTAAAACAGAGTGTCTCTTTCCGCTTCTCAGTGCTGTGCCATTAAAGTTGGTTTATGAGCTGTGGACTGAAGCTTGACTTTTTGTTGGTCCAATGCAAAGGAAAAAACCCAATCCATTTTTTACAGAAATAACAGTGAAAAACAAGGCTTGAAGACTGAAGACCATGTTCAATATATTTAACAAATGTCATGATATGTTTTACATTACAAACTCTGCTGTAATAGCATTAATTTTAGAAGAAATTGTTCCAGCAATGGTTCCAGCTTCCTGGAAGGCGATTATATTCTAGACTCCTACACAATGAACTTTAGTGAATCTAGAAGAATGGGGCACACTACACCATGTTGGTACAAAATCTAAACCACGTCTTTGTAAACTGTAGACCTTTTAATGACATATGCTCAAACACTAGTTTTGCAGACTGAAATATCAAAAGAGGACTAGTTTGTATTCTAGTGAAACAATGTCAGACGCCCAAGGAAAGATTAAAGATCTATATAAACCAGGACCAGCAGCAGCTGAGGTTAGCTGTTCTACCTTAGCTCCCACCTTTAACGGAGCCTGTACTGATGAAGCCGGCACAGTATACACGCGAAACATGTTGACGTTATGCCCTGTCAATATTCTTTATACCTTCTAAAATAATTTCTACTCTGGCAATGGTTTAATTTGTCACTTCCATGTTATATGGAGTGTGGTGGCTTGCACAACCCCCACTCCACTTTCCTGGATTCAATCCATTTATGAAGTCTGCTTGCAGTGAACCTATCAGTTCTTTTCCTCTCTTTTCTTTGCTATAAATACAATCTTACAAAGGATTGTTTTCTTGCTTATTGAGGCGCTTTGATTACTGCTATAATTTATACAGACTCACATATACATATACATTTTGTCCTTGAAAAATCCAGTGTACTCAGGGAACTTACTTTTAATATTGTGTTTCTTTGTTACACTTGTATGTGCTTTTTTTGATTCACTGGCTTATTCTCATTTTTTGTTGTACTGTTGCTCTTTTACTTTGAGCCACCTGGCTGATATCTCTGCTTATGTAGTGAGGGATTTTTACTTGTTTATCTGATTAAAAGTTAAGTTTTATTCTTGTACTGCATGTTCACCTATGCATTGATATATAGCTCTCCATTTGAATTTACGGGTTACCCCCTTCTTGCATTAGGTGTCTTTATTTCTTTTTTTTTTACTAATCAATATCACTGAGAAACTTACTATTTAATTTCTCCAAACTGAAGACCTGTAAAAGTCAAAACTAATTCCCAAATGATTGGGATTATCCACCTAAGGAGAAGAATGCCTGGACAAATGAGGCTTGGCTTTAGGCTAGGGTCAGACTGAGGCAGTGCGAACGCGCGTTCTGGCGCACTTAATCACGGCCGCACTAGCAGCAGATGCCGGGCAATGACGGCCAATATACGAAGTATGGTCGCACAAAAGTCCGGCTGCGCAACGCAAGTGGAAAATGAACGCATTTTTTCGAGAACGTGAAACCACTAGTACTGACGTACAGAGTGCGCTGCGTCCGCTAGCGGCGTGTGTGCGTGATTAGGAGATGTCAGACGCTGCTAATGTCCGGCCAACATAACGTCCAGACACAAAAAGTGTTTTATTGATGATCCGTACAAAATCACGGACGAAAATGCGCATAGTATGACCGGTATCGCGTACTCCATGAAAAAATACGTCCAGTCGTTCGAACGCACTTTTTCACAGACAACATAAAAATGCGTTCGTCTGACCCTAGCCGTAGCAGGAGTTTTATTGTAGGAGCAGCAATGTTTCGGTCCTATACTCAGGACTTTTCTCAAGCCAGGATTATCCATCTAGTCTTACGTTTAATAAAACATCATTATGGCAGATGAGTATCTACTTTTCCCCAACTCAGATGTAAAGACTACTACTGAATAGTTTCTTCAGCTAGAATGACAGCAGGGTTTAGCACAGTTGTGTTACACATGACAAGCAAACACATATCATGTTTGTGCACCCACCATTTAAGCACCCACCATTTAATGAACATGAAGAATGGTATTTGCAGAAAAGTGTGCTTTCCACAGCCACTCAACTCAGAAAATACAGTTACTTGGATTGGTCAATTTAACCCCTTAAGGACCAATGCCGTAACTGTTACGTCATAAATGCATTGACTGTAAAGACCATTGGTTTTTAAGGGGTTAAAAGCAAAAAAAATTCCGTAGCATAAATCAGATCTGCCAAGACTACTGTATAGGTAAAGATATACTCACACATGCTACATAAAAACATACAGTCACATTTACCGACTAATTATTATTATGTTAACTAAATGACATAAAAATGACACATAAATATTAGAACAATGACACTGAAAGCTGGCCATACAACAAATTCAATAATCTAGTGTCAAACCCTGTATAAAAAGATTGCAGGTCATTCACCATGACAAGGTGTCTTTATAACTCTACAGACAGAAAGCACTAGGCATTATCACATTAAATCCATCATGAAAAGGATCTTTATATACACAAGACTCTAGTTGTGGTGAATAGTTTCTCAGAATACGGTTTCTGTAGAGAAAGGTCTTTCTTTTCTTCTTGGAACGCTCAGACGCAAATATCTCCCTCCTGTCCTCCCTAAATGGTTTCTATGCTCTAAATCACGGTCTAAATGCTCATTTTTTCCCATAAATAAATTATACCAGCCATCTAATGGTAGAGTGATTGATCACTTCTGGGTTTGCTTTTCCAGCTATAATAGGCCTGCACTGTGTATTGTATCATTCCAAGCTAATTCCCACAACTACAAAATAAATGATAATAAATATATAGTGATAACCCCAAAACGGCTCCAGCAGCACATACAATAAGAGGGGGGGGGGTGTCATAAACTCATTGGGAAAAAAAATTATACATTTCCCCACTACTGAACTTGCAGATAATTTTTATACACCAACATTTGCTAATTTCATAAAAAGAAGACTTAATAGTAATTGAGTTATGGAAAATACACTGCCTCACAATTACTTTTTAATAATGTAAACTCTGCAATAGATGTTCTAAAATATACCTCTATTAGATTATCTTTTATTAACCAAGACAACAACACTATGGATTATACACAAAAATTGCATTATGTTTACAGAATTGGCAATAGAAGGCAAAATTGCACTTTTGCATATTTGTATGATAGTTAAAGACGCATTCTACGTCAAGGCTTTACAAATCTCAATACCAGGTAGCCCTGTGGTTCAAGAATTTTATCTCTCGCTTGTAGCGACAAGTTCACTTTCCCTGCGATATAACATCAGGGAATGGATGTGACATTGGCCATAAAGTTCAAGGTGATATCTCATCCCCTGATGAGTTATCATTAGCTGCTAGTTACCCTTTTCCAGTGCCAAGTGCCACAATGTTCCTCCTTTATGGGTGGCACACTTTGAAGGTCATTGCTCAGCTCTGTGTGATTGACCCTCAGTGGTGATGTTGGCAGTAAATCAGGTACCTAGAGTGAGGACGGCTCTTCCATTCACATCTGTCAATTACTCTGGCTGCATCGCACTGGGAGTGAGCGAGAGTGATTTTTTTGACAGGGAATTACCCAAACCTTACTATATATATATGCAACTATATTGCACATATATAAAGAGTTATTCCATGTCAAATGCGTTGGGCATGACAGGTGCACTTTATGTCTGTGAATGCACAATTTACTTACTGGAGCTGGTTTTCTTCCTATAGGCTCCAATATCACCTCTATGCTGATGACATCCAAATCTACCATTCCTCTCCCAATCTCTCCCCTCCTGTACTGGACCGTGTTACTGCCTGCCTATCGGCTGTCTCCGAGTGGATGGCTTCTCGTTTCCTGAAGATTAACCTCTCTAAAACTGAACTTCTCATTTTCCCTCCTAATACCAACATTCCTGCACCCATTTCCCTTCAGATGAATGGCGCCACCATTACTTCTACCTCTCAGGCTCGTTTCCTCGGGGTCCTCTTGGACTCCAATCTAGCCTTCACTCACATTCAGTCGCTAACCAAACCTTGCTACTTCCACCTTAAAAAAAATAGCAGGCGTCTGCCCCTTTCTTAATCAGGACTCTGCTAAAATGCTTATTGTAGCGCTTATTATCTCCCACCTTGACTACTGTAACCTCCTTCTCTCTGGCCTTCAGAGATCTCAGATTCTCCCTCTGCAGTCTGTTATGAGCACCTGTGCCAGGCTCATCCACCTCAATTATTGCACCTTTCAAACCTCACCCCTTTGTCAATCTCTACACTGGCTCCCTGTTTCCTTTTAGAATCCATTTCAAAACATTGATGCTCACATACAAAGCTCTCCATAACCGCGCCCCTGCCTACATCTCCTCCCTTTCTAGCAGGTATATCCCATCCCGACCACTTCACTCTGCCAATGATCTGATGCTATCAGTTCCTCGTACCTGCACCCCCAACTCTTGCCTTCAGGACTTCTCCCGAGCTGCCCCCTTTCTATGGAACCCTCTCCCCGCAACATCAGACTCTTCCCGTCTCTCCAGCCCCTTCAAGAAGTATCTGAAAACACATTACTTTAGAGAAGTCTATCAGCTCACTCCATGATCCCTCACTGTACATTTCTTGCTCCATCTTCCCATTCAGCCCACATGCAACTACTTCACATACTCTACTATTTATCCTCATCTATGTGCCACCCCACTCCTCTTAGATTGCAAGCTGTCAAGCAGGGTCACCTCTCCTACTGTTCTGTGTGTGCAACGTGTATGTATACTTGTTATTCTGTCTCTCCCATTGTACAACGCTACGAAATTGTTGGCGCTTTAAAATATGTGTAACTATAACTGGTTTTATAGAAACATAGTAATATTTTGAATTATAAGCACAAAGCACAGCAACAAATTAAATGTTACGTTGCAGGCCTTGATAAACATGCATACAATGATCATTGTTCCATTATTTTTGAATTGTGTATCACTAAATAGTCAGATGAAGTAGGGGTGTGGTAATTGGCAAAACTATACAAAAAAAAAATCACAAGAAACTCATTCATTTTTACCCATCCTATTAGGACCGCATTCAGCTTCAATGATCACTGTACACAGTGTGATCACCTAATCTTATCTGAGTGGTCTCACTGCTTTCAGCCATATGCTCCCTCTTCCCTTGGAAGGGTGTTTGGAGGGCTAATTCAGCCATCCACCTAAATTGGGGGATCTGTGAGCTGAGATTCTAGGCAGAGCTAAGCCCCTGAGTTTAGTCCTGCTCAGAACCTCAGCTCAAGGAGTTCTCAGCTCAGATTTCCTGAGCTTGAAGTACTTTGGATACCAGTACTATCCAATTGGATCAAAGCCTTCCTGAATTGAGAGCCACTGGATTGCCTGGAGAGCCCAGTCCCCTGTGGTCACATGACATGTCGAGCTGATAACATGTCATACCCTGCAGGGCTCAGAGGAAGATCAATGCTCGATTCAGGGGAATCTAGGAATCAAGGAAACTAAAGGGTGAAAACGGGAGGGAAGAGTTTGGAGGGGGTAAGGAGACGTTAATGGTTAACTCTTCCTTTTTCTAACCCCTCCTTGTTTAACCCTATACTTTAATATGGATCTCTCCGCAGACAGCTCAGGTCCTGGGAAACCTTGATCACAAAGCAAAAAGTTTGAGTGATAGTGTAATTCTTAGGTCTTTTTTTGAACCTTTAATGAAAGAATCTTTGTGTCAACCGCACCCTGCGTTGGGCATAAGAACAGGGAGGGAGGAATACTAAATCACAGGTGTGGTTTCATGTATGAACATTTTTATATAGGACCACATTAAAGTCTGATCACTTACAAATTGTTAATTGCAAATTTATATTTTCAATACAAGGTGCTAGAATTCTTTATATTTTTCTTCTTCAGCCATAAAATTTGTCTAAGGCTCACATCTATAATTCCAAAATTTAAGACACACACGGAGATAGGATTACGATCTAAAAATCAGTAAAACATACAAACGAAGTAGCACACAATGATAACCTTTGAAAGAAAACCTCACAAGCCAAGAAATAATAATAAAAAAGAGAAGCAAGAGCTTTCTTTTCACTTAGACCACTTCTTGTGGCTTAATGCTCGGTCAGTCGTAGCTGAGAGTTCGCACAGAATGCCTTTTTTCATGGGGCCACTGATCCTTTTAATGGTCGTAAGGGAATGAAGTTGTAAAGCTGGCAGAAGACCAATGTCCTTATAAGCCTATTTTTCAAGACTATTTGTGAAAGAAAGCAGTTGATGATAGCAGCAAATAACCACAAAGCTACAATGTGTTTGCACGTAAGACGAACAGTAGGAAAGGACAAACTCTTCGTGCCTCATGTTCTGCTCCACAATGAAAAAAAAGAAAGAACTATGCCTTTCATGAGAAACACAATATTAACAATTTGTTCGCTATAGCATGACAATTTGGATCTCCTAAGAGAAAAAACCTGTGATGCTTAGATTTCTCAGAAATTGGTTCCACAAAACAAAAAAACCCTTCGATGTTGCCAAGAGGATTTACAGCATTACAACAATAGTCAGAGAATAATAACACAAATAAAATGACTATATTAAATTGTGTGCCAACTGCTCATTTACCACGTATTGAAAGAACGCTTTGCTTGGTCAGCTGGAATTTAAAGGGTAAGTGGTGCACAAAAATATTAAAAAGAAGTAGAACGAGAAGTAGTGTACAATCAATAAGAAGCAGTTCTGACTATGTGATTACTGCTGTAGCAAATCAGCTCGGAAATGCTCCCATGAAATCATGACATGAAGATAGCCCAATTGCCAAGGTCACCTTCCTTCCCTTCTCATGCAGTGCCTGTGAAATGATGAACAGAAGCGATGACTTGCCTCTCAACAATCTGTATGGGTTGGCTACATCTTAAAATGCAAACGGAGAGACCGAGATTAAAAATAAGAGACCTTCACAGTTTAACTATACACTGCGCAAACAAAACCATAAGGAAATTTGAAGAATACTAATTCCTACTCTAACCATTTCTTCGGCACAAGATTCTATGCCGATAACAAAAGGGATCTGCACAAGAGGGGAAAGACAATTGCTGTATAGTGTATTGACAACTGGCTCTGACGGTTTCGTGTTGGATTATGAGTGAAATTAGTAGTGCAACATTACTACATGAAACCTATTGTGTTACTACAAGTCCGGAATGTATTTATGTACAAGAAATATACAAGTTGGTTATCTGGATTGCTAACACATCCACAGCTAGCCATGTTTCACAACTGAGTACCATACACAGGACACAACAAGGGTCTCGCCTTTCAGAATCCTACATAGAGAAAGGGGTGAATCTCTTCTAACAGACATTCAAAATGCCTTAATCGGCTGACATGAAACACAGAAATCAGCAAAACTAATAAAACATAGAAATTGCGGAAAACACTGGGCAGCAGAAATCCGTACACGGTAACAAAACATCAAAATTCTTAAAATAATGTTGCGATACGACATTTTTATAGTGATTTTGAAATTCAGCAACCAATAATGCATAAAAAACAGCCAACAGCTTGCAAAATGTTTTTTTATTGCAGACCCATGTTATCTGACGCAATTGTGAAAAAATGACTTAGTTCTTCTATAGTGTATACATCGTGAAGATATCAGTTATACACGATCACAAAAAAAATAATGAAAACCCCCACAGAATTCTTTAAACTGACCATGGACTTTACAGATCAATTCTTACCTTCCTAAAAAAAACACTACAAAAAACAATGAAGTCACTCAAAGGTTTTATTCTATTCTTTGCACGGTGTGGATGTAGCAGGTCAGCCTTCAGGTAGGCATGAGTAAAAACAGGAAATGGATCAATCGTCGGAACCTACTATTGAGAATTAATATCAGAAGAATCAGATAAATAGGAGGTCAGCTATTGGCCAGGCCATTTCAAACGTTCTGTCCTGGTTTTATAAAAGCATTGTTGCAAAAGTAATTTAGAACACATAGGTTGCGCTACAGGTTTTTTCCCCCAGTTATACCTATACAGGGTTATTCAGAGAAAGGTGAAAAACAGAACTGGCAGGAGAAGAGAACAATCTATACAAAATAGCCAATTTGGAAAGTGAGATAAAAGGGAGAATTTTTCTCGTATGGCTATTTTGACCTAGAATTTTCACTTCTCAAGTCATTCTCCGGAGTTTCACCTTTCTTTGGATAGACCTGACAGTATTTTCCAATCGTAGCAAACCTAATACAATCTTTTTAATTCTATGTCATTATGGTCGCATTTTTAAGGGCTAGTCTAGAAACCTAAGGATTGGTTAGTAGATTGATTATTTGAGTGTTGATGTTTGTTTTTTCTATATGTTTGCTCAGATTTTATTATAATATGTTTTTAAGAACTTTAGGAGACGAGTTCAGTTATTTTTTTATAGATGGGCAACAACCCTATCATACACGCGGTGACCTAAAAACATAAAATTAAAACGATTTACCCATGACGTCCTTAAGCAGCAAACCAATTAGTCTTTGCTTACTGGGAAAACATCATATAAAAAGGAAGCAGGACCATTTGTTTTCGGAACCTACAACTCAAGTAAGACTTAAACGAGCAGACCTATTGCTCCAAGAATCCTCCCCATAGAGAAAGATGCGTTGTAGGTCTAATGTAGAAGAGAATTATAGGGGTTATTCAGAGAAAGGTGAAACTCTGGAGAACGTTTGGAGAAGTGAAAATTCTAGATCTAAAATATCTGATTTGGAAAGTGAGATAAATGGGAGAATTTTTCTGGTTTGGCTTTTTTGACCTACAATTTTCATTTCTCCAGTCATTCTCCTGAGTTTCACCTTTCTCTGAATAACCCGCTAAGTGTATAATACAGTACTCGACAATATCATGTCAAATTTAGGATCCTGTGAAAAAACATACATATTTTCAAGTATTAGGTAAGATTTCGCCATTCGTGTACACTGATCCAGAAGTTAGTAGCCAGAGGAAAACTTCTAGGAGCATGTGGCCACGTGGCCAGTGGTTTTGTCCAGCACTGGTGTATGACCCATGCGTTCCCCCTCGACTTGACCTCTGATTCTAGTGTTGAAACCTCAAGGAAGGTTATGGTCATAGCCAGGGTTGGCCAAAAGGTAGCTCCTTAAGTGCTGTAGAAAGCATGCACCATGGGAGTTATAGTTTTACACCAGCTAAAAAAAAGTCTACATTTTCGCCAGCACTAGTCTGCGCTTATTTATTTTAAAACCTGCTATTGCTTAAGATTCAAAAGCAATCCAAGCATTACAACACAGCTGAGTCACTCGCCTTAACATTTTATGAATTAGTTTTGAGCTAAATAATAGTATGGACAAAAAAAAAAGAAAATCTACCATAAATTCCAGCCATATACTAAACCGCCACAAAACAAAACAACAATCAAAAATATATTTCGCAAGAGGATTGAGCCTGAAGAAAATAAAAAGGAAATATATATATACACCGATGGGTTTAATGAAGGGACAACATTTAACATATATGGTTTTAAATCTAATACATACATCCTGCTCTCCCTAAGAAGAAGAAAAAAGAAAGAAAGGAAGGACAGGTCCTTTGCATCTTCCGCCAAATGTCTCCATTACATGATTGCCATGAAGTCTGAGAAGGCATACCTAAAATAACACCCGACATACAGTAATCCATTAAAACTTTACCAACTGGCTAAACAAAGACAACATTGTTCAGCTATTGTAAGCACGCGTGCTCCTGCCAAGTGCCTTCCATTTTATTAATCCGACTAGAAACCATACAGCCAACGCAAAGTACGCCATATAGCACAGCCGCCTGCAAACCCAAACCACTACACGGTGCACATATACTGTCTTTAAAGTGCTTTAATCAACTCTGTTGAATATTCGCGGTCTTTTGGAAGTGGAATTAGGAGAGCAAACAGCATTTTATACACTGTTAATTAATTCTTGACTGTTTGCCAATTCTGAAATATATATATATATAGATATATATTCCTCCAGGAATTCCGCACAGAGTCTCCAAGTCCAAAGTAGAAAAATAAAGAGTTTATTCAAGATAGTCTAGATAGATTGGACTATCTTGAATAAACTCTTTATTTTTCTACTTTGGACTTGGAGACTCTGTGCGGAATTCCTGGAGGAATATTGTTTTTTTACCTTGTTCTGGCACCGGAGCATTTTGAATCTATACAGGGTGTGCGTGGATTGTGTTCTCTTAGATATATATCTATATATATATATCTATCTATTATTTTTTCTTAATTTATGTAAGGCTAACGTTTGTACAGGATTGACGTTTTTCAGTTTAGCTAGAAAATACCAAAATACAGTATTTATATGCCTCTGTCAATCTGTTAAAAAGGTATATTTCAGCATTTTATTTGTTTAAACTTTTTTAAGCATTTAATCTTAGCAAATCATCATAAACAGAACATGGGAAAAGCTGTAAATTTCGAATTTATAAAAAATAATAATGAATTATATATATATATTATATACACATATGGTATATAGGAGAAGAAATATATAAAGATTCAGCTGCAGCACTGCTTTTCTCATTATAAATTTATTTGTTGATCATTTGCTATAATAATAATAATAATAATAAATAAAAAAGATCACTTTAGAAAGTAATCTCCAGAAAGCTCCACCTCTATATTGAATAAATGTCCATCCTCTGGCGAGACATGTGGTCACTCATGTCGATTACCCCCTGTGGGGGATGCCGAGAAGTAGCAAGGCATGGTCACACACAAAGCATTATGGGTTCTCTGCGTATCCGAGGAGGGAACGCAAAACTTTAAAAAAATTTAATTAGGAGAGCTTTGAAACCAATATTATTTTTTTTGAAGCTACAATTTTCAAGGATGACTTTGAGAACTGATTGTAATTTCTATAATTGCTCTCACTGAGCTGCGTTATTAAATGAAAAATAATAAGCGGCACAGAACGGAATTGCCTAATCCATTCATTAATACTAAATTATAGCGAAATTTGAACATAAAAGACAAATATTTAAAACCTAAGGCTTGACCGTACTCTCTACTACTCGTAATACGCAACGCATATTGCTGGGGAGATCATTAATTTTAATTGAAAAAAGCTGTTCATGTGTGATTAAGTTACTAATAGTCATGACCTGGCCAATAAAATTAACAAACGGATATTTTCAGAAAAATAAAACGGTGTTTCCTGTAGGACGTATACTTAATACGTTGTTGTAACTATATAAAAGATTTCTAGAAATAAACGCATAACTCACATATAAAAATATAGAAAGTATAAAAGTATATAAATTTCAAATTAGTGGATAAAAAAATCTGCCAAACATGCAATTTTAGAATTCATGGACAGACAAGCGCGCGCTCTAGCAAAAAATAGTATATCAGTAATGAGAATATCCCATGTTCCCCTCACTTTTGTTCCTCAAAATCTATCAAAAACACGTGATTCATTATAGCCAGGTTTTTTTTTCTCTTGAAACAAGAGAAGGTGATTGCCAATTTAACCCTCTTGCCTCGTGCACTGCCATTATGCGGCTTTATGGAAGGTATGCCAGTGGGATGGGGACCGCGGCAGGACCAGTGCAGATCTAATTATCGTTACAGAGGAAATGACTTAGACAGGGAGTAAGTAATGGACGTTTTAAACTTTTAATTGCACATCTTTGAGTCTGCTCTGGACCAAAAGCACTTCATTATGTGGCTTTAATCCAGCGCTCCTCTGTTGTACTGCTCGGGGCAGCACACCAGCTTCCCCGCAGCTTTTGACTTCGTTGAGAACCAATGAATGAGTACAGATGGCACGGAAAGACGTACAAGAATGGCGTTAACGCTTTCGTTGCTCCATGCCGTGCATGGACACCCCAAAAACCTTCTTTTTCTATAAACACATCACTGTTTTGTGTTCCCAAACATCAGCGGTGCCTAAATGCTATTCTGTGACCCTGACGATTCACTGTGAAAACCCCCCCTGCAATGATTAATAAGATGCTGGGGCGAAATGAAGATTAAGCAGACGTTGAGTTTTTGCTCTTTCTCTAGTAGAAAGACTCTGAGCCAGTTAAAAAGATAATGGTCAAAATTTATAAATAAAATATTGTTTAATAATAAAGTATTTTACTGCTAATAAATAAAGAAATGCTCCGACATCAAGCTGCTAAATTGTATCAGACGACACGCTCTATAGGCATGGTATCTGGATATGTACTTGTATACATTTATAGAATAATGCAGCTCAAGTCCGCATTGTGTTTACGGCGTGTGTTTTAAATTTATTATTATTATTTTGGAGGGAGGGTTTTTGAAAGGTTAGCTTCATGATTGTTGTTGCTTGTACTCCAGGAACCTGTGAAAGAACAATGAATCTAAAATAATAACTAGAACACAACTACTGAGAAGTTCAGGGTTATTATAAACAATTTTTGAGAGAAAAAGTGAACAGATATGTGGGAAAAAACTCAAAATATTAACTCTATAAATCACAACTGGTTACGTTGAGTGGAGCATTTGGAAGCCACGGCCTCCAAGGATCATTAACCCCAAATTTGGAATTATTTTCAGGCCATGTGCTCGAAAGTGTAAATATAGAGAATTCTGAATGGAGCGAGTAGACTGCAAAAGAATAAATTATAAGCCAGGGTGAATAAAGATCTTATAATGAAATATACAAAATGCGGAATCACTGAAAGTATTACCTAGAACACATTTTTGAAATAAAACATCTTTATTACTGAAAGCCTAAATTTACATTTTTACTTAGTTCCACGTTAGTGGGGCATGAAGGCGTTTTGTTGTGGGAGCCCAATGCAATAAATCTGCAGTCTGCCTGTTAGAAAAAACAATACAATGTTTCCCCCTCTTAAAATATTTCACAGCAAATTAAAACACGATTAAAACAAGCGCAAAGAATACTAGTCGAAACTATAAAAGTGCAAAAAAGTGCTTTGTGACACATAACAGTGTCGAAATGTGATAAAAGAAACAGCTGACATTATTATTATTTGTTTACTTGAATTAAGTCAATATATTGCGCAGTGTAGTACAGGGGTTTCAATAAATTAGGGCAAGGCATGGATAGACAAAAGGCATGAGGTAGGTACATAACTCAAATAAAACACACGAGTCTTTACATCGCGCTTAACATGCTAAAAGTTTTATTATATAATATTACGGTTGAGAAGTTAAACAAAAAGCCCAAAAGAAATGGTCTTCCTTCATATCGTCCGCTTGGGGTGCCCTCCTCAGACTGTGCACTAAATAACAAGCTAATAGTTTTCACATTAGTTGGAAAGATTGGGTAACGTGCAATCCACATCTCATTCCATGGCGAAGAAAAGAAGCCACGTGCGTTCCCAGTGCACAAGCAAAGGTGCTACAGAAGTGCAACAAAATCAGCACAAGCCATATTCCAGAAAGCAGCAGATTTCTGTTGCAGGCATGGCATTAATGTTTCAGTGGGTATGGATTGTATATAGTTTTGGGTGGGAAGCATTACAAATATAAGTATTTGAAAAGCACCAACAAATTCCATAGTGCTGTACAATTCGTGGGGAAAAAAACAAGCAAATATCCATACAAGTTAAAGACACTGAGAACAATGGAGAACATAACCCTACTCAAGAACTTACAATCTAATGAAATACAAAGGAGTTAGTGAATAGGAATGTATACCTGTGGATAACATAGTACACAAGTAAGGAAAAGAAACAAAGCAACCCTGTAACACTTACCAGAATATCAGTGGAACAAGGTTAGTCAGTTACACAAGTGTTACATATTCTATTTGTATATATTTACATTGTATCCATCGATTAAACTTTACATCACTCCTGATTATTTAAAGTTATATTTGTGAGCATCTATCATGAGCATTCAGAAAGTGGGGAGGGATACCTGTCCTACAAGGGACAAAGAGAATAACAAAGGAGAAACACTGACTAAAACCAAACAGAACTTGTGCTTTGTTACTCCAGCCAATGAATATGGTCTTAATGACACTATTTAAGTAAAAATATTATAAATGTTTATATATAATTTATTTTTTATTAAAGGTGCTCGTTGAGATAAAGCGCAGCAAGAGGATTACACTTACTTTTTTTTTAAAGAAGGTAGTTGACCAACTCATAGGACAACAACCTTTCATGTGATACAAACGAGGGAATGTGATGGAGACAGTAAATCTCTTTGTCCTTACCTTTTCATCAAACTCTTCGCTGTGCTGTCGTTTTCGCTTGGTGCCTCTCTTGCTCTGTTGGTTTAATCGAATCCACTTGGAGACCTGGGATTGAGAACACAATTCTGGTTCAGAGGAGCACTCTGCTTGTGCGCAGATGGCCAGCCTGCGTAATAAACTATAAACAGATCCTACTCACATTTTTCCATTGTTTACTAGGCGGATGGGAAAAATCCACTCATCCTCAATCAGAAATTACACTCAATCAGCTATGCGTACAGAAATTATACTGTCTGAATGTATACGGTGAAATGCTGGGGGAATATTAACTAAACAGTACCTGTTGGGGATTTCCAAACTAATTTGCAATGCACGAGATAAACTGGGTTGTCCTGGGCTAGAAACTTTAAGAATGACTACTTTAGTCAAATATTTGCCATCTGGTTTCCATCTCATAATCATTTGCTGTTTAGCAAATATACCCCACTGTGATTTCTTTTAAACAACTTGTACATTACAAGGATTTATACACAAAACACAATGAGCCGTCCTCCTTTTCTCTAAGTGCTCGAGGCTGGGGTTCCAATTCTTATTTTTAGCCATATAGGCTGCCAAAAAGCACCTTACTCTTAACTTTCCAGGCTACATTCCCCTTTATATCTCCGTGTGGACCAAAAAGCACTAAACAAATTACACAAAGACACAACAAAACCCTTAACATGTAACATAGTGACTAGATTTCCTACTATTTATTTTCTGTTAATCTGTATATCTGTGTTATTATCTTGCATTTTATTATAGTAGGTACAGAAATACAAAGTAACAATTCAATGTTCTTGAACCCAGGACATACTTGAAAACGAGAGAAATCTCAATGTATCCTTCTTGGTAAAATCCTTTATAAATAAACAGAAATGGCGCCCAGCAATAAATTTATTTCCAGAAAATATTTATAAAAAAATAACTAAAAAGGACCTAAAACTAGAGACAGAAATTTCAGCGTTGCCAGGTGTAACCGCATAGCTATCACTAGTGAGAAACCACAGAAAAAAGTGTAAATCAGCAAACGGGAACAGTTTAAAAAACGTTTCTCCACAACTACAATCTTCTCCTGTGACGTTCAGAGGGTCCTATCAATTACAGTCAATGAAAGGGTTAAATGGGGGAAAATGACAAAGCAGCATCAGTATATCAGCTTTCCAGTCGGATAAATGACACCCAGCTATACTTGCCCATAGCTTTAGAAAAACACCTGATGGGACAAAGAGCTGTTAAGCACATTACCTGCATTCTTGCAGAAGACAAAGAATGCCTCTCCCTTACCTCTGGCACCTTTCTGCTCTTACATTTCCTCTCATTACACTTCTTTTACCTCCAGGAAAACAGCAACAGACAAAAAAAAAAAGTTGCATATGTGGAAACTTTGAGCTTTTCTTAAACACGTCAAACTTTGGAGAAGCACCATGTCCTTCTCAGCATCACTGTCTTGGACCACTTTGCTACAGCTGCCACAATGTAACAGTAAGTTTACAAACAATAGTAGGAAGAAGGGAAAAATACTCCAGAGGATATGGGAACAATGTAGCAACAGGTACAGGATAAAAAGAGACAGCAGGAGGAGGACAGAGGATATCCCCAGGGTCTTCTCCATATTCTTACCTCTTGGGTGACTTGCTGAACCAGTGGGTTTCTCTTCCATGCCTGGCTTTCCTCCAGTAAAGGCTACATGAAGAAAGAAAAAGCATAGTAAGCAGGGTCTTAATGTCTTCATAGGCTTGAAGAATAAAGCAAGATCATCACACTCCAAACACAACAGAGTTGCAGGTTGATTTGACTCGGATCTCTTATTTACCCTGTCAAGACACTGCACGAGTAGAAAGGATGATGTCCTCCCGCGTCCTGCTGGTGGTGGTGGCCAGGAGAAGACCTGATGTTGTGTGGCTGGTGGTGGTGGCCCCCCATGCCGTGCTGCTCTCAGCCAGGCTGTCTGCAGGGAGGAATGGCCGGACTTCACCAGCGTGTCTTACTAGGAAATGAAACACCTCCAGCTTGTCCCCTGTCTGCTGGGGAGGAGTCTGATCACTACAGTGGGCTGGAGGTAGATCCATAGACATCTCCTCCTGCAGCAGCTTCTAAGGAATCTCTCCCCCCTCTAAGCAATTCACACAAATAAAAGGATTACCTGTGGTATGTATAAGGCTGCTGTGTTTAGACTGGGAGGACAAGCTGCCAAAATACATAGAAAATAAGAACACCCTAATGCCTGCCAGAGCTACAAAGTGTTAGATAGCAGCATGCTGGGAGCCATTCCCTGAGCCTCAGCCTACAATACAGGGACTACAGCTGGATTCCTATCAATGGAGCTCTCCTCTAAATCAAAAGTTGTGTGTGCGAAGAATAAAGATTCCAGTGAAGAAAAAAACTGTATATATAGTTATGTGTGACCCCACTCCTCTTTAGATTGTCAGCTCTTTGGAGCAGGGTCCTCTTTTCCTATATTCTCTGTAAAATGTGTTAAATTAATTTTGTTCTGCCCTACCTATTGTACAGCGCTGCAAACTATGTTGGCACTTCATAAATAATTGCAACTGTATATATTTCCATTCTTCGCTGCCAAAAACACCCATATTTGCCATGCAAAGGCTCTATTTGAATACATCTGATGCTGACAAAAGAATAACTTTTGTCTATAGCTGGAGCTCTGCTAAGAACAACATGATGGGAGGAAGTTAGACAGAGGTGTCAAGATGGATGTACTGGAGAATGCTAGAAAGTTTAACCCCTTAACGACCAAACGACAGAACTGTTACGTCGTAAATGCTTTTACTTTAAAGACCCTTGGTCCTCAAGGGGTTAAGATTACATGCCGGCTCAAGCACATTTCTGCAATTTATCTGAATCGGAAAAAAAAAAATAGTAGGTAGTTTAATCATGTTTTGGATGGCTTAGGGTCAAGGAGTGGTCTTGGAGTTAGGGGCTACTAGATGTTATCAAGGTGCTACGGCCTGTAACTCCCATCATTCTTCTCCAGGCAAAGCCGAACCCGAAGGCCTCCAACAACACTTTTGGAACTTGCATTAGAACAGCTCTGGACACCACAAGCATATCCTGACGCAGGGATGTGCTATTATATGAGCCAGATAGGTCTGGGCTTTTGGTAGCATTTTATTCTGCATGGCCTTCTTTTGAGAGGCCCAACATATTCAGGGTGTGCGAGTGTATAACAGAGCTGCAAAACAATCAAACTCCCAGCAAGGTGCCTCTAAACGATATTAAATGTTGTCAGAAATCACTTGGTGTAAATACGATACTTGTTTTCTGAAGTATATTTTATTGACCATAAATAATCCGGAAAGGCTGTGTTTGTCCTAATTTTATCTTTATGTTTATTGTTTTTTTGATTAATCTGGAATGCCAGGGGCATTACTACCAAGCATAAGTACGCCCCGGTCTGCTCTGTAATGTACCTCTCAGAGATACTCATGGTGTGTTTACATTTATTGTAAGCTTTGCTACTTATTGAAGTGAGATGGGCAACCAGGTATTACACAAGCACTATATTCATGTATAAACATAGGGCTTGCACACCTTACATTTATTAGCTACACGCACTAATTATAAACTTTCAATTTTCATATTCTTTATCATGAACCAGATAAAAACCCTAAAAAGTGATCAGAACCTAAAATATCAAAAACAGGAACAATTCACAATCAGACAGCGGCTTCTGCGCATATTTATATATTGTGAGTATATTGATTTGCAAAATATAAATGTATCGTTATGCATTATTGTTTTTATCCTTGATAAAGGCTCTTGTACTAGACGAAACATTGGATTTTTTAATGCTTAACTAAATAAAGATTTGGATTTTATTTAAGAAGACCGTGAGTTCTCCAATACTTGGCACTAGTGTGTGTGTATATATATATTACTTACAACGGTTGTGGTGGAGGACAAAAAGTGAGATAAAAAGCCTCCACACTATAATGGTTATGTTTATTATTGCAGAAGCCACTTGAACATCACAGCAATTCAAAGAACTGCATCCCAGAGCTCCTGTGCCAAATTCCCCATATGCGGCAAGGAACTCTGGGTAGGATATGCAAATGACCTCTGTCTCACTTTTATTGCATCCTGTGTCTGTTTTTACACAGAACCCTTAAATCAATGCCATACTATGGCTTTTCTTTTTTTTTTTAGCAGAGATCAGGTTTATGCAACTGGTCAAAGCCATTCTTCGGGTTTATTGGACCCTCATCAGCTAGGAGCTAGGCATGATGATCAGTTGCAGTGGATGCTTGGACCCATAGGGCAAATCAGTACTTACAACGGTGTATA
This sequence comes from Leptobrachium leishanense, assembly GCA_009667805.1. NCBI lineage: Eukaryota > Metazoa > Chordata > Amphibia > Anura > Megophryidae > Leptobrachium > Leptobrachium leishanense. Next base: position 216,083,098 of record CM019063.1, read on the forward strand.
TATATATACACACACACAAGTATTTATAAAGCGGCAACAAATTCCGTAGCTCTGTACAATGGGTGGGACAAAACAATCAGATATAGAAACACGTTAGACAAGCTGAGAACTATGCTCAAGAACTTACAATCTAAGAAGAGAGGTGAGAGGAAAATATATATTATTTATCAGGTGTTAATCTACTTGTGAGGGCTTAAAATGTACTCACTAAAGTTAAAAATCTTATTTACTGATATCTACCATTTCAACGGTGTACTCATGAACAGTCAGGTCCGTTCTCTGGTGTGTCAAGGGATCGTAGAACTTCTCGTTTTACCTGGGCTGTAGTGATGGAGGATGCAGTGTGGTGACATAATGTATGTGACTACAGGTCATCTTACACTGCCTTGCCAGGGATAAATCAAAATTTCCTGCCGGCAAGAGGAGGAATGGATATTTTGTACTCCACATCAAGACTTTACCTTCGCTACCTTCCTTGTAGTCCAGACTATCCCGGTGGAGAGTACTTAGACTGCTAACAGCTACCTCTTCCTCTCTGAATTCAGAGCCCCTCTTTCGCAACAAACCAGCCAAATGGAATCTGATCATCATCTCAGCTTCTTTCCTGTCTTGCCCATACTAGTTAAACAACGTAGTGAATCTTGCAAATATTTTTCTGCCAATATATATCTAAGGACCTCTGATATGCAGTGTAACATTACCATGGACTTTTCCTGACTATGTTGCACTTCGGATACCTGACCTTTGGCTCTCTTAATTTCTGTATTCCTGACCTTCGGCTTGCCACCTGCTGACCTGTCTTCTGACATCTTGACAGTCAGTACAATTCATACACAGCCCTAGATTAACCCCCTTGCTGCCTATCTGTAGATAAATTGGATATCTTCTCAGTTCCTGAGCCCTGTGTCTAAAAGTTACCGCTGCCGCATCCTAAGCTTTCACAACCATAGCTGTTCAGAATTTCAAGTAACAGAAAAAATAAACCATTCCGCGCACACTGCTCTATGAGTAAGTCCTCTGTTTTAGATGAAACATCAGATTTTTAATAATTAAAAAACCAAAACAAACTAATAGGCTTCCTACAGCCCTTTTTTTTCACTAGCATCAAAGTGCTCCCTTTATTTTGTTGTATGTAGCTACAGCACATCGGTGTGGAGTATACGGTGGACTGGTTTGGGAACTTGAATGCAATGTTTTTTAAATGCATGTATTCCTGCCATGGGAGTGTGATCGCATGCGGAGCACAGAGTTTTCCCCTTTTCTTTTGAATAAATCTTTCATTTACCCATACAGGTCTAGTCACTAAAAGGTGAAACTCTGGAGAAGTGAAAATTCTAGGTCAAAATAGCCAAACCAGAAAAATTCTCCCATTTATCTCACTATCCAAATCGGCTATTTTGACCTACAATTTTCACTTCTCCAGCAATTCTCCAGAGTTTCACCTTTTAGTGAATAGACCTGATAGATTTTATTTTAGAAATAAACTGTTCAAACTCATTAAAAGTTTACCCAGACCATATATAAAGTATACAATGGCAGAGAGTGTATTCCTGACCCTCAATATTCTATTGGTGATAAAATATGGCTCTCCATTTTATATCACCATTAAACTGGGGTACAGCGTCTTTAGAGACATGTTTCAATTTGAGTTACAAGTATTTATAAAGCGCTAACAAGTTCTGTAGCACTGTACAATGGGTGAGACAGAATTACTGATATATAAACAAGTGAGACACACAGTAGGAGAGAGGACCCTGCTTGAGAACTTACAACTGAAGAGGATAGAGGTGACACATTAGGTGAGGGTGAATAGGGTAAGTGAAGTAACGGGGTGCATGTGGGCTGTGGGGGAGCTGGAGCAAGAAATGTACAGTGGGGGATTATGGAGTGAGCCGATAGGCTTCTCTAAAGTAATGTGTTCTCAGAGACTTCTTGAAGGACTGGAGAGACAGGGAGAGTCTGATGTTGCGGGGGAGGGATTTCCACAAAAAGGGGGGCAGCTCGGAAGAAATTCTGAAGGAATAAACCTGCTAGTAAGGGAGGCGATGTAGGCAGGGGCGCAGTTATGGAGAGCTTTCTATGTGAGGACCAATATTTTGAAATGGATTCTAAAGCAAACAGGAAGCCAGCGTAGAGATTGACAAAGGTGCAAGGTGCAGGGTGTGAGGTGTATGAGTCTGGCACAGACATTCATAACAGACTGCAGAGGGAGAATCTGGGACCTCTTAAGGCCAGAGAGAAGGAGGTTACAGTAGTCAAGGCGGAAGATAATAAGTGCTTCGATAAGCATTTTAGCAGAGTCCTGATTAAGAAAGGGACGGACGCCTGCTATTTTGTTTTAGGTGGAAGTAGCGAGGTTTGGTTTGGCAATAAATGTGAGGGGTAAAGGAGAGATAAGGCTAAGGTCAGACGAAAGCATTTTTAACGTGCGTTTAACCGCACGAAATCACGGCCGTGCTAGCAGCAAATGACGTCCAATGCCGGGTAACATACGACGAACGGCCGCACGAAAGTTCGTCCGTGCAACGCAAGTGGCAAACGACCGCATTTTTTCTAGAACGTCAAACCGCTACTACTGACGTACAGAGTGCGCTGCGGCCGCATAGCGGCGTGTTTGCGTGATTGGGAGACGTCAGACGCTGCACACGTCTGGCCAACATAACGTCCAGACGCAAAAAGGGTTTTATTGATGATCCGTACAAAATCACGGACGAAAATGCGCATCGTATGACCACTATCGCGTATTCCGTGAAAAAATACGTCCATTCGTTCGAACGCACTTTTTCACGGGCAACGCGAAAAATGCGTTAGTCTGACCCTAGCCTTAGAGTCGAAGAGGACCCCGAAGCAACGAGCCTGTGAGTTAGAAGTAATGGTGGCACCATTCACCTGAAGGGAAATGGGCACAGGAATGTTGGTTTTAGAGCAGGTGTGCGCAACTACGGCCCTCCAGAGGTTTTGAACTATATTTCCTGTGATGCTCGGCTGCTCATTAGGTTTGCAGAGCCTCGATGGAAATATAGTTGCAAAACATTTGGCGGGCCAGGGTTGCGGACCCCTGATTTATAGGAATATTTAATATTACATTATGTCATTTTGCTCCCTGTCCTGGGATACTTGTAATTAATAGAAATCCTGGTGTAATTTATTTCTGATAAACATTTTATAAATATCTATCAATGTAAACAAATATTCCAATTTTTATTAAATATTTCTTATACCGGTTAATTTTTTCTCTTGCAACAAAAAGACATTCAGGGTTATTCAGAGAGCGTGAAAACCAGGAGAATGACTGGAGAATGAAAAATTCTAGGTCAAAATAACCAAACCAGAAAAATTCTCACTTTCATCTCACTTTTCAAATCGGCTATTTTGACCTAGAATTTTTCATTCTCCAGTCATTCTCCTGCTTTTCACGCTCTCTGAATAACCCTGATTGTGTTTATTTTTTAGGATTTTCTGAGTGAAATTTTATTGTTCCTAATTTATTTTAAAACTAGGCTTTTTTTTCCATTCAGCAATGAATTGAGTAGATAGGATGTTTCAGCATCATGGTTAACTCAATAGCTATCAATAGTGCTGAACTGCTGATCTGAAACATACACGGTTATTCAGAGAAAGGTGAAACTCTGGAGAACCTTTGGAGAAGTGAAAATTCTAGATCAAAATAGCCGATTTGGAAAGTGAGATAAATTTTTCTGGTTTGGCTATTTTGACCTAGAATTTTCACTTCTCCAAAAGTTCTCCAGAGTTTCACCTTTCTCTGAATAACCCTCATAGTATTTGAATATGTTTCAGCACCATGGTGAACTCCATAGTTCTCTCCAAGGTCCTGAAACATTTTCAATGAAAGACTGGGGCGGCCGCGTGCTGCAGCCAGCCCCAATACGTGCCGGCGTCGCCACCAGCGTCAAGGAGACGGAGGCGTGGACTTGGTGCTTCCAGGACCAAGTCCACGCCTCTGTCTCCTTGATGCCAGCGGCGTCGCCAGCACGTATTTGGACTGGCTACGAGGCAGACAGAGACAATGCTGGAGGCAAGTATCCATGTGTGAGCCTGGGGTCAGGTATCCATGTGTGAGCCTGGGGGCAAGTATCCATGTGTGAGCCTGGGGGCAAGTATCCATGTGTGAGCCTGGGGGCAAGTATCCATGTGTGAGCCTGGGGGCAAATATCCATGTGTGAGTCTGGGGGCAAATATCCATGTGTGAACCTGAGGTCAAATATCCATGTGTGAGCCTGGGGGCAAATATCAATGTGTGAGCCTGGGGGCAAATATCAATGTGTGAGCCTGGGGGCAAATATCCATGTGAGCCTGGGGGCAAATATCCATGTGTGAGCCTGGGGGGCAAATATCCATGTGTGAGCCTGGGGGCAGATACCAATGTGTGAGCCTGGGGGCAAATATCCATGTGAGCCTGGGGGAAAATATCCATGTGTGAGCCTGTGGGCAGATACCAATGTGTGAGCCTGGGGGCAGATACCCATGTGTGAGCCTGGGGCAGATACCCATGTGTGAGCCTGGGGCAGATACCCATGTGTGAGCCTGGGGCAGATATCCATGTGTGAGCTGGGGCAGATATCCATGTGTGAGCTGGGGCAGTTATCCATGTGTTAGCTGGGGCAATATCTCCATGCCATGTGTGAGCTGGGGCAATATCTCCATGCCATGTGTTAGCTGGGGCAATATCTCCATGCCATGTGTTAGCTGGGGCAATATCTCATGCCATGTGTTAGCTGGGGCAATATCTCCATGTGTGAGCTGGAGGCAAATGTACCCATGTGAGCTTTCCTTTTTTTTTGGGGGGGTGCAAGTAGCTTGTCTTGCCTAGGGCGCAAAATAGTCTAGCACCGGCCCTGTCCGCGATCACAGTGCAGAGCAGCCACCGGAAAAAGCCGACACGCAGACGAACGAGGTAAGAAAAAAAAAACAGTACGCTTGAAAGTTTGAAATCTGAAACGCTGTTTTCAAACAAACTATTGAATGAAAATGTCTGGAATTTACACATAAGATCCAATGAATGATAATAAAAAGGTCTGTTACAGAAAAAAGAAAAAACGATTTAAAACAAACAGAAAAAACTGTTTGCAAAATAAATTCCAAAAAATGCCTTAAAGATTCTAAAAAAATCTAAAAATAAAGAGGCTTTTTACTGCAGAATAAAATAATAAAGGGTTTATTAGATATTGAATTAAAAAGGGGAATATTTTTAACATTGAAGCCTATGGGATTCTCCTGAATAAACCTGTCAAATGAAACCACCGAACAGCAGGGCATTTCGGCAACTTTTACCTGCTGTTCAGTGTTCTCTGAATAGACGAAGCATTGGTTCTCTATGGGGGAAGTCACTGCCCTCGAACAGGCACTGTATGTGCAGGCAATTCGCCAACATTTGGCGAACTGCCTGCTCTCTGAATAGCCGAATGGCCAGGAAATGTCACTGTACACTGAATTTCAGTGTCCGGTTACATTTCGGGGCCAGATCGGCTCTCTTTGAATAACCCTGTATGTTTCTTAGCAGGTCAGGACCATGGACAGCTATGGAGCTAACCATGGTGCTGAAACATCGTATCCATTAAATTTACTGCAGAACAGAAAACAACTTGTTTTAAAATGAATTAGGAATAATAAAATTTCACCCAAAAAATACCTAAAAAAGTCTAAAATAAATAAATAAACAAAGAGACGTTTGGTTGCAAGTGAAAAAAATAAACAGCTTAAGAAATCTTTAATAAAAATGCAATTTTTTTTACACTGAAACCGATGGGGGAAAAAAGCCTCGTTTTTTTAAAATAAGTTAAGGAAACTAAAAATTTCACCCGAAAAAATCCTAAAAAATAAGTAAGTAAAGAAACTTATTGCTTCAGTTAAAAAAACATAAACCGTTGACGGCCGGTATTTTCATTCTATTGGTAGTAATCTATTTCACATTCTGAAATAACTACTAAAAAAAACTAAACAACTCATAAAAACGAAATACAAATCAACCCAATATACGGAATAGCACATAAAAACGAAAAAATGAAGTGATCCGAAATATCGGCCGTCCAAAACTACAAATCACCCAAAAATACAAACTTACCTACAAAAACGAAAACAATGTGGTCCGAAAAACAAAATAACACATAAAACCAAAAATGAAGCGATCGGAAAATGATACCCGGGTATCCGATATTTCAGATTGGTCTGATATTACGAATCGCGGTAATATAATGAACGACCCGAAACAAAAAAAAACCCTGTTTAAAATTACCCAAAATTACCCTAAACGGGAAAAAAAACACGCTATGCACAGGTCTACTGCACATTACTGTGGGCCAAATTACACACTTAACGCTAATGTTAACGCTCACCTGCGTGAGCATTAACGTTAGCTGCGGTCTCTACTGCATATTACAATCCAAACGCAAACGGGCTACATAACATACCTCAATACGGAATGTACCTGTAAACATGTAACATAATGACTATTTCCTACATATTTATTTTCTGTTAATCTGTATGTTTGTGGTTTTTTTTAATATCTTGCATTGTATTACTTTGTATTTCTGTAACAACTGTAACATTTTATTGTTCTTGAACCCAGGACGTACTTGAAAACGAGAGAAATCTCAATGTATCCTTCCTGGTAAAATCCTTTATAAATAAATAAATAAATAAAATAAAATAACTCGTTTGCGTTTGGTACCTTGCGCTTTTCAGCGAGAGGTTACTGTACTTTGCGCTCCCTATACTTAACATGGGGATTGCAAAGTGTTAATCAGCGTTAGGATTACAAAGTCCTAACGCTGATTAACGTCCGGCTCTGGTTAGCGGAAAGTTAACCAGAGCCTGGATTTGGTGTTAACGGATTCCGCTTCTGCAGAATCCGTTAACACCAGCCTAAAAAAAAACAAAAAATGAATCGCATACTCACCTGCGTATCACTACGCTGACCGGCCGGGCTGGTCAAGTGACCGCCGGCGTCTGGCTCAATGGAGTCCTATGGACTCCATCGAGTGGATGCCCGCCGGCTGCGCACAGCGCTGCCGCGAGCATCCCGGGGCGTAGCGCCCACTACCAATGCAGGCAGCATTTTTTGCGCCTGCATTGTAATCCCCCGTTAAAACAGGGGTGGTAGGGGGAAAACTGTGGGCACAGTTTTTTCCCTACCACCGCCGATTTAACGTGGGGTTGTAATTTAGCCCACTGCACATTACTGTGAGTTATATTGCTGTGCAGCTCTGTGATACACTCATACACACTGCACATTGATGTGAGTTTTATTGGTAAATACCCCCCGGGGTGTAGGGTATATATGCTTATGTATGTGAATGTATGGCTGTGTGTGTAAATGCATGTATTTGTCTTTAAACAGGCTGCTGTGCATAAAAGTCTGCACCTATGTCCTTGTCGCAGTCCAGGTTTGCCCTCTAGCCCAGCACCCAAAAGGATGGTATTGCTCCTAGAAACACACTCCACAAAGTAAAAATGACAGCGGGCGTCTTGGCAGCATCGCAAGGTACAGGTAGGAGACTAAAAAGTGGTGTGGCAGCAAGAGGTTAAATGGGCACTCCCCCCATCACAGCTGGGTAATCGTTTTACTGGAGATACAGGTGTCCTTTGGGCCACTGTATCTCTGGTACCGTAAGTTCTACAGGGTCATATGGGGCATCAGTTGAAAGGCCTGCATTATTACACATTATTTCATCTAAAACAAAAGCCACTGTACTGGTGCGGGGAGAGGCCGGGGGTCCTATCGACCAGTGTATTTCCATTCTTTAGAACCCACAAGGATAAGTCTGTTGTCATTGGATGGATCAGAGTCTGGCCTTTCTAATGATACCAAACATGATCATGAAAAAATGTGTAAAAAAAATAAATAACAAATACAAAATTTCCTCATTCTTTGCTTTATATGTCAAAAAGCCGACAATGTCATTTCTCACCTCATTTCCCACACCGGGATCGAGTTCAGTGTTTTAAACTTTCAGGGTTATCCAAAGAGATCCGAATTGCTTGAGAAAGGTAACTGAACGCTGAAAATCAGGGTTCGGTTCCCTTTCCTGGCCATTTGGCTATCCAGAGAGCAGGCAATTCGCCAAATCCTGACGAATTGCCTGAGCATACGGTGCCTGTTCGGTCCCTGTTTGAGGGCAGTGAAATCCCCGTGAAAAAGCACTGCTTCGGCTATTCAGAGAACACAAACCAGCAGTGAAAGGTTCCCCTAATGCCCTGCCATTCGGTGATTTCATGCGGAAAATTTATTCAGGAGAATCCCATAGGCTTCAATGTTAAAAATATTCTGGTTTTAATTCAATATCTAATAAACCGTTCATTATAAAATTCTGCAGTAAAGAGTCTCTTTATTTATAGATTTTTTAGGATACTGTAAGCATTTTTCTGAATTTTTTTTTAACCCCTTAAGGGCCGCTGACGTACCCTGTACGTCTTGTCCTCGGGTCTCCCTTAGACCCGCGGACGTACAGGGTACGTCAGCGGCGCCTAATCCCCCTCCCGCCCGATACTCACCTCCCTCGCCGGATCCCACGGCGATCTGGCAGGGAGGAAGCCTGCCCATGTGATTTACATGGGCAGGCGAGGCTGATGACGTCGCCACGCTGCGTGGTGATGTCATCAGCAGGCGTCCCCATGCATTTCAATGGAGGGGAGGGGGGGCTCCTTCGGAGCCCTCTATCTCCCCAACCATTGAAGCTAGGGAGATGCCGTTTGCACGGCTGGAGAGGGGAGAGCCTCCCCTTTCCAGCGGTGTATGGCATTAACCGTTTCGCCCCCGGATCACATTGCGGCGCCAATTGGCGCCAAAACGCGATTCAAACCTGGAGGGGGGCTGACATCTTGGATGTCAGCCAAGCCTCCAGGTCCCCCCCCCACCCACTGACAACCTCACCATATGTGTGAGGATGTCAGTGGGCCAGTTAACCATCTAGCTGCCATGTAGAGATAAGGGGATCCTAAGGATCCCTTTATCTCCCGATCCATGGCAGCTGGATGGTCATGTTTGCCATCATTTAAAAGGCCAGGTTTGGTTTAAAAAAAAATATTAAAAAAAATAATAAAAAAATTAAATAAAATAAAAAAATGTTTTTTTTTAAAGTTTTTTTTGTCTGGGGGGGGTTTAATTAAATAGGACCTAGGCTGTCATCTAAAAATAATTAGCACAAAATGGTCAGAATGAGCGCAGCGCACATAGGTGAACTGTCTCAGCAGTGAAGGGGTTAAAAAGCAAACGCATGTAAAAATTGGGTATTTCTAGTCTCGGAACAAAATTTTGAACCTATTTAGCCGGGGTCGTTTTGGGTGGTTGTAGATTTTGGGGATTAAATTACAAAAAAGTGTGTTTTTTACCATTTTTTTCCTCATATTTCATATTTTTTTTATAGTAAATTATTTGATATGATGGAAATAATGGTATTTCTAGAAAGTCCATTTAATGGCGGGAAAAAGGGTGTATAATATGTGTGGGTTTAATAAACGAGTAAGAGGAAAATTTGACCTAAACACTAACAGCGCAGAAACGTAAAAACAGCAGCGGTCACTAAAAGACGGATTTGTGTAAAACCACCCGGTCACTAAGGGGTTAAAAGTCCGATTTTTTTTTTGATTTTTTTTTCAGTTTACTTATTTTTTTTGTAACAGCCCTTTTTATTATCATTCCCTGGACCTCCTGTGCAAATTGCAGACATTTTCGCTCAGTAGTTTCTTTGCAAACAGCTGTTCAATTTCACATTCATACAAACGGTTTTGCTAATTTATTCACCTCCCTCTGTGTGCGGTCTCAGCTGCTTCGGCTCTGTGTGATCGGCTCCTGTTCGGCTTTTCGACGGGTTTATCCAGATGTTTTTGTGGCTTTTCAGCCTGCATTTGGTGAGTTTTGCGGTTAGTTTTCGGTGGGTTTACGGCAGCTTTTCCCTGCAATTCGGGGAACCTGTGGTGCTTGCTGAATACACCGCAGGGTCACCGAAATGGGATCGGCAAAAGGAACCGAATTGAAGAGAACGAAAAGTCATCGAACGTGCGGTGACTTTTCGAATCTCTTTGGATAACCCTGCTAGTCATATAATTCATCAAACACAATCTGCCAAAATACAAAATTTACTTTTTTCCTTTTTGGTTAAATTTGCAAATTATCTTAGAAAAATTCCCATTTCAGGTTCCCATTTCTGAATTAATTTTTTTTATTTTTTTATAAGAGTAACACATAGAATATATAACTACAAATATTTGGAGGACAAAACGATGCAAGTGATCGAAATGTCCATTTTTTTGATATAGCATTGTGACGTGAAATGCTATATATACCGGGGTCATTGGTCCTCGAGCTGTTTGGGAACTATATCTCATTTGTTGCGCAGCCATTAATTATGTTAGTTGAGATTCAAGGGAAATGTAGTTCGAAAACGTCTCAATGGCCAAGGTTGCTGCACCCCCGAAGTATACCCATACAGGGTTATTCAGAGAGAGAGGTGAAAACCAGGAGAATTGGCAGGAGAAAAGAACAATCTAGACCAAATATCCGATTTGGAAAGTGAGATAAATGGGAGAATTTGCCTAGTTTGACTATTTTGACCTGGAATTTTCACTTCTCCTGCGTTTCACCTCTCTCTAAATAACCGTGATTGTAATGATATATTTTGGCTGAATGAGTGAGTATGTATACATAAGGGTGCATGTATGCGTGTGTATATATATATTAGTTTTACACACACACACACGTGTTTAAGCTTCTGGGTGCATACCCTAATGCAATAGGCTGCGCTCGCCTATGAATCCATAGGAAGAGGTGAGATTGCCAGGAGAGGCGCTCTGATAATCAGGTTTAGTATAACCAGCGATCCTCTTCTTTAATTTTAAAGTAAAGAATAGTTGTCCTTTGAAAATGGAGCCCAAATAATACATGAGGGCACGATTGGAATTTGAATGTATATAGTGTTAAGAAATACTGTACAAGGAAAATTGTTCAGAATTAACCCCTTCACTCCCAAGATCGCCATAACTCGGTTCTTATAAGGCACCATTAGATGCCTGATGTTGAGTTATCTAGCTCTGCAGGACAAATTAATATGAAATTTATTTGTTGCAGATGGATTTAGTTTGCTTTAGGGCTGCAGAAGGTGCCCCCAAAGATTTAGCCCTGTGGGCAAAATTCCCAACGTGTTAAAATTGTTTAAAATCTGTTAATTAAATGTCCTTTTTAGACTTTCAGTAGCCGATGCAGGGAGCCATGACCTGCAGTTCTAACTGCAGCAACTCCTTTTGGTCGGAAGATGGCGTTAAATAGGATATTACAGTAAGGAATATATTGGGAATATTCCCAAATATTTCTTACTGTATAATAATTAAAATTATTTTTCCAAAAAATACTGGTTCCTGACCGTGTTTTCTTGGAAATTGTGGCTTGGAAAAAGTTTCATACCACCATAACCATCACAGACTAGACCAGAGATTTTAAACCACTGCGGTAATTAGCTATACAACAGCAAAACTAGGTGTTCGAGTAAGAATGAGGCAGTGACAAAATGAAGTTGTCATGGAGCTACAATTTTAACACTTTTTTATTGAATTCTAAAAAATATCCTTAAAAAACTGATGGTGTGCCTTGGCTTCTTGATCAGACTATAGTGCTTCAAGCGTCCTTTTAGGCGCGTGTCAGACGAACGCAGTGATCACGTACGTGTTGCCGCACCATTAAACGTCCGTCGTAGCATAGAATCATGAGCAATAGAGACCCACACACTAACAGGGTTATTCAAAGCGATCCGAATTGTCGCCGAAAGGTAACCGAACAGTGAAATTCAGCGTACGCTTACCTTTCCTGGCCATTCGGCTATCCAGAGAGCAGGCAGTTCGCCAAATGTTGGCAAATTGCCTGCACATACGGTACCTGTTCGAGGGCAGTGAAATCCCCATAGAGAAGCAATGCTTCGTCTATTCAGAGAACAAAAAACAGCAGTGAAAAGTTGCTGAAGTGCCCTGCTGTTCGGTGGTTTCATTCGACAGGTTTATTCAGAAGAACCCATAGGCTTCAATGTTAGGCATCATCAGAAAACAAAAAGGCAAAAGTCAGCAGAAAGGATGTCTCAAAAAAAAAAAAAGGAAACAATAGTGTCTCAGCGGGTGGACCGATAAGGGGGAAAAATACTTGCATTGTATCGGGGGGGACGACAAAAAGAAGGGGGTCAGCCTGGGTCCACAAACAAAGCAGAATAGTACATCTCAACCCGTGTCCATCCACATGGCCTGGTGGGCCGCCGTGTCGGGCTCCCTCCCCTCACAAGGGTCCAGTCGCACCAGCAGTCCACAAGATGTTCCAGCCGGGGCCACGCAACAGGACCAAGGCACGTGCCATGGCCCCCCTCCGGAGCAGACCTCCACACCAATCTGCAACTTCTCCTCAAACTGCGCGGAGGGACCAGTAGCGAGCATCTCATGCACCTCCTCCGAAGTCCGCTGCACGGCCGACCCCCTCGTGCATCCATCGCCCTGATCTGCTGCCAGAATGGGAAGATGCCCCACGCGGTCGACAGGTAAGGCCTTCTCCATCCAGGTCGCAACTAGGGTCTCCCTTTCCAGGTCCCATCCAACTCGACAGACCGCCGGCGATCTATTCCAGAGGCCGCACATCAGCTGCCATCCCTTCGGCCTCCAATATCCACTCCAAGCAGGTCCCAAGGTCCGCAAAGGCAGCCTCCTCATCTCCGCCAAAGGGGGGAAGGGTGCACGTCAGACGCCTCCATTCTGCGCACTCTCCCGCCAACTCTGCCACTGGGACAACAGCTGCGTTCAGAGGACTGGGGCCCTCCATCCTCCAAGCCCACATCTGTCGGCCACTCGGGCAGGACCGTTCCACAGAGGGAGGGAAAGGAAGCGAGGAATGGCCCAAATCAAAGCTGGGTATTAGGCCTCAAAATGGCCACCGGGTTAGCTCTCCCACCTGGAAGAAAGGCCCCAATCTCCGCTGGACCCTGGAGGGGGGTACCTAAGCGGCTCCAGAGCACTCCCCCCGATGGCCAGCCACACAGGGACTCCAAGGGGGCAATTCAAGCGAGAATCCGGGTCAAAATCACCTCTGACAGCGGCCTCAAACGGAGCTCAGCTCAGACTCGTCTGCTCCCTCGCGTGGCCAGCCATGCCCCTTTTCAGCGATCAATTGCTCTGGCGAGGTATGTGTCACAAAAGCATCGTTAGAGGCATAAATTGTAGATAAAAGTTAAAAATTCTCTAAATGATACACTTCACATCCATTAAAGAAGTAGAAATAACCCTCTGAGGACTAGTTTATCATTCCGTAATACAAATGTTGACAGGTTTTCCAATATGTACAGAGACAACTCCTCAAAAGCTGTGTACACAGAGTGAAAGTACTAGGTAATCCACACCTTTTTAAGCACCATTATGCTCTTATTGCTAAGTATGTCTTCTAAATAAGTACAAAGCCTGGATTATATATATTTAGCTATTCAAACAATAATGTCGCATTAAATGCATTATTTAGACCACTTAGAATACTTTTTATTTAAGTATTTTAGGGCTGCCTTTTATAAATTATTTTCAACATAGACTAGTGGCACCAAGGAATGAATACAACGGCTACACTTCACGTTTTTTTTTTTGCATTTTCCCACAACTGTCCTGTTTTGCATAAACTCTTACTAATCGTAATTAACTCCAGTCCAGTGACTTTGAATGAATAAAAAAATGAATGGGATAGACCTGTGTATTTCATAATTCCAGATCATACCAACCTAAACCACAAACTATAGACTATGCTATATAAAACCAAATAATATAAAGCAAAGAGTGTGTATATATAGATATACACTATACAGTGTGGGCGCCTATTTATAAATTAATTTAAAGTGCAGGATGTAGTGCTAATAAATAGTCAAATGCTGCCTAAAGTATGGTAAAAACACATAAAAAACAACCAAAATATGTGTCAATATACAAGATAAAGGCGAATATCCATACGGCGCATCTAGTACAATTAATATGTTGATAAATCAATGGATATATAAAATCCATAAAATCTATTAAAAACTCATAAACCGTAACAGTAAAAAATGTAATAAAAATGTATAATCAAGTCAGTAAAGTGCATAGAGTAAAGTCCAGGTCAAATGTGCAAACAGTGCAAAAAAGTGCTCAAGTATATATTGATGGAATACTCAAAAAATGATGATGGGAAATGATGAGCTGATCTTCTTATAAGTGCTGGTGCTGAATCCTCATATCCGTCAGTAATCCTCAAAGAAAGCACATCACAAGAGAAGATAATAGTGCAGACAGTCAAAATAAAATAGGCTCGAATTGTAACCAAAATCCAAACCACTCACATTTGTGGGAGCCCACAAGGTCCCGGCTCAAGGAGAAAACAGCCTGCAGCCAAATAGAGGGTGGCACTTCCCTTCTTTCTGTTCGTACTGGAGACTAAAAATAGAGAGAATCGGGAGACAGCACTCCCATAGCGTAATGCTGCATATATATGGAAATGTGATAAAGGAAGAAATTAGGCACACTCACCGATTTTTGAGCCTCGCAATATCAGGCTCAATCTATGTCGCTCTGGTCCTCTTAAGGTGGGAACCCAAACCTCTTTGCCTCCGTGATGATGGATCCAAAATTCCAAAACGGAAAAAAGGGGTCGGAGAAAGGTGGCAAATATTGGGAAATTTATTGGATAAATAAAATAAAATACAGGACAGAATCTACCGAGACGCGTTTCGGCTTAAAAAGCCTTCCTCAGTCGGTATAAAGGTAAATGTCCATAAAAAAGTCAGTATACTGACTTTTTTATGGACATTTACCTTTATACCGACTGAGGAAGGCTTTTTAAGCCGAAACGCGTCTCGGTAGATTCTGTCCTGTATTTTATTTTATTTATCCAATAAATTTCCCAATATTTGCCACCTTTCTCCGACCCCTTTTTTCCGTTTTGGAATTTTGGATCCATCATCACGGAGGCAAAGAGGTTTGGGTTCCCACCTTAAGAGGACCCAGAGCGACATAGATTGAGCCTGATATTGCGAGGCTCAAAAATCGGTGAGTGTGCCTAATTTCTTCCTTTATCACATTTCCATATATATGCAGCATTACGCTATGGGAGTGCTGTCTCCCGATTCTCTCTATTTTTAGTCTCCAGTACGAACAGAAAGAAGGGAAGTGCCACCCTCTATTTGGCTGCAGGCTGTTTTCTCCTTGAGCCGGGACCTTGTGGGCTCCCACAAATGTGAGTGGTTTGGATTTTGGTTACAATTCGAGCCTATTTTATTTTGACTGTCTGCACTATTATCTTCTCTTGTGATGTGCTTTCTTTGAGGATTACTGACGGATATGAGGATTCAGCACCAGCACTTATAAGAAGATCAGCTCATCATTTCCCATCATCATTTTTTGAGTATTCCATCAATATATACTTGAGCACTTTTTTGCACTGTTTGCACATTTGACCTGGACTTTACTCTATGCACTTTACTGACTTGATTATACATTTTTATTACATTTTTTACTGTTACGGTTTATGAGTTTTTAATAGATTTTATGGATTTTATATATCCATTGATTTATCAACATATTAATTGTACTAGATGCGCCGTATGGATATTCGCCTTTAAAACCAAATAATGCCTGGGTACAGTGCCGTTTGGTTTAGTATGCCAAATACCTTGAGCTATTTGGCAGTATTGTACCACTTGGTGCTACCAGATTGTTTGTGTATTGTGTTTGGTTGATGGTTTGAAGTTTACTCAATTTTGGGGTAGAAGAGATGGTGATTCTATATTCATTATTCATTTTTTTGTTATATATCTACATACCAACAGTTTACGATTTTATTTATAGTTATATTTATATGCATTTTATAGTTATACGTATTTAACTATATATAACTAAACCCACACTTGTATATAAATTCACGGAATTTATTGAAATATACTTGGGATAACAGCTTGAAATGCTCAATAAGGTATTATGGGCCATATTACATTCCTGATGCCTATGTTAGTGCTCACCTGTGTGGCCCTAGCGTGGGCGCACCATATTACAATCCGAACGCTAACGGGTTGAAAACCCCTTTAGCGATTCGGAGCTTGCTCTTTTCAGTGCGTGTTTACTGTACTTTGCGCTCCCTATACTTAACATGGGAAGCACAAAATGTTAATTAGCGTTAGTATTACAAAGTCCTAACACTAATTACTGTCCGGCTGCGGTTAACCTGAAAGTTAACCCGAAAGTTAACCACAGCCAGGACCCGGTGCTAACGGTTTCCACTGCTGCAGAATCAATCAGAATCCCCCCAAAAATCAGATACTCAACTCCTATCCCGCCACGAGAACGGCAGCTCCATCCACACCTTCTTGCCACCAGGAGCAGTGAGAGACTGGGAGGAAAAAAGTCCCCCAGTCTCCCTCTGTGGATCACTATGCTGACCTGCCAGATCTCGATTTGCGAGAACCGGCAGGCCATCTGACTGGCGGCGTTAGCTTCAATGGAGTCTTATGGATACCATGGAGAGGATGCGCCGCTGTGAGCATCCCATGGATTAGCGCCTTGTTACGGTGCTGGCTGCTGGATTAGCACCTGTACCGTAATATCACGCTAAAATGGGGACGTTAAGGAGAAACCTTCAGATGCAGGTTTTTCTCCTTTGCGTCCCCGTTTTAGCGTTAGGATCATACTATGGTCCTATATGTATACAGATCTTTTTCCCTGTATGCAACGCTCAGCACTCGTTTCAAAGAAGCACAACTAGTAATAATGATTTCAGGTGCATACATAGGAGTTTCACAAATAGAGGTGTACAGAAAATATGGTTGAATGGTGTATTAAAGATTTTACATACATGAACTCTAGGTATATATCGAAATTAGCCCTTATAGGGAAATACGTTGTCTAATCCTCACTCTCCAAGCAGGCTGGTCGCGATCTTATAAGCATTATTACTATCTGTGCTCTTTCAAAAGAGTTCAAAAAAAAATTTAATGTAATATTGAGATGCGTTATTATCAACATGCAGTCTTATATCGACATGTGCCTAGCTGAAAATGTCAGCTACTTCGAGCACTTGCTGACTGAGGGATGTGCTCAACATAAGAAAAGGTATGTAATTTTTCCAAACTTTAATTTCCATTCATCCGCTTAAAATCTATAACAAAAACCTTTGTTTCGTGTCTATGATCCTACCTGTATATCCACTCCAAATTTTATAGAGAGAGTGTGCGTGTGTGTGTGTGTGTGTCGTATAGACAGATGTCTGATCTACACAATCCTTATAAATAGCAGTCGAAAATGTTACTGTAATTTTTTACTTAGTTGTGACAGCCTCAAAACTAAATGCTCATTGATCAAGACAACCACACTTGTCTGTCTGAACGTCTTGATAAAATCTTTTCAAAATCCCTCCATATGGCCCAATTAACTTTGAAATCATATACGCAAAGTATCTGTGCAACTCATTTATGTGGTTATTATCCTTTTTCAAGATGAAAAGCTTGTGATCAAAGCTACAGTCAAGCTGTATTCTTACATTTGCATCGGAAGCATAAGTAGATAAAAATCTTTAACTGATCTTCCCTTTTATTATACGAAATAAAGATTTACACATACAAGTTAGTTTATTGTTTCAACAAATAGATATTGGAAACATTTATGTTGCTATATTTGCACTTTATATGGCCGCGTTTTGGAAAGCAGCATATAATCATTTTTATATTCTTTAGTAATTGTATAGTTAACGCAGAGCATTTTGTATTCTCAATACAGTTAATCAGCTGATTTAATTTGTGCTTTATTATGCTTCATGTGTTAAATGGTCTTAAAACTAAACATTGATTTGTTAAAATGTGTATTTTTAATTGCCTTAAAAATAAATCTAAATGTTTTGTCTTCTGCAGTTCAGATATTTTTCATTAAAAAGATGATAAAACGTTTAACAGCCATGATACCGGAAGTGGATTCAAATTAATTTTTTTTGCAATTTTTCAAATAAATGAACTGGGTAGCAGTAACCACTTTAAGTCTGGTGTTTTAAGGATTTTTGAAGAATGGGCCATTCATGAGCTGCCATCATTTTCTGGACTCAAGAAGAAGCATGTGTCTGTGCTGGTGCAGTCACTTGTATTACAATCTAACTTCATAAAAGTTGACAAATTGAAGGTTACCCTAAAAATATACCACAACCACTATAAATGCTTTGTCTCTGTTTCCAGACCGCTCAAGAAGGTCTGTGTAGAGATTTGTCAGACTTTATTCTTTAGAATATTTGTATTAAACAGGTTAAAGTGTATTGATACTAATCTTGAATCCTTTTTGATATACACCAGCAGGGGTGGACTGAAAACTATTGGGCCCTCGGGATCACGGGCCCCCATTTTTCATCTGCCCACATGCAAACACCACCCATTTGTACATTGTTGAAATAATTTAGTTCTCCATGGCATTTCCAAAATGAAAATATAGTCACAGCCATCACTTATGCTCTGTTATAGTGGGGCTGGTATGGTGATATACAGTGGGGCAGATACATATATAATTGGCTGGTGATACTAATTCCAGATGATTTTTTACCTGTGTTGGTGTTGATACACACTGAAAGGGCAAGCCTTAGGGGGTTCTCATGGGCCCCCCTCCTAAGCCATTGCCCTCGGGCAATGCCCTATTGCTTATGGTCAGTCCACCCCTGTAGGCCAGTGTTTGTCAACCTTGGTCCCCAAGTACCCCCAACAGGCCAGGTTTTCCAGATATCTGAAGCACAGCACAAGTGATATGATTTGCTGCTCAGTGATTGCAGGATTCAGTCTGCATTTCCTCAAGGCAATCCTTAAATCTGGCCTGTTAGGGGGACTTGAACACAGGGTTGGGAACTACTAGTATAGACAATGCCTATACTCTAAGCTGCATGATGAGCATGGAGTTGGAGATTTGCATCATTCCCATCGTGCCCCTTCCCTCTTTCTACCATATGGACTTTGTCCTATCGGTCTCAACCTCCACTGTTTGTGGCTCTGTTCTATCAAAGATAGCTAGTCCCATAATTGCTAACTTTTAAATGGATCTCTTTCCTGGAGTTTAGAGCTCAAACAACACATTTTTGTATAGTCAACCTGTGATCAGTTCTGTGCAAGATGGTATCAAATGACCAATGCGATCTCACAATGCTTAATGAGATAGTCAGTGAAGGTCTGTTCATTGGGTCAACACCACCAGTTTCATGTGAAAAAATAAACAATAAGTTGGTTATGTGCACGTTGTCACGGTTAGTATTTTTTGTTGTTTCCTTAGTTGGGTTTAGGAGAAGAAAAAAACACTTTTCTGGTTTCTTTTCCCATCCCTGACCAATAGTGTATAAAAGCAGCAGAATCAACCGAGCATATCAAGAATACAAGACCTGCATGTTCTACGTGGACACTTGTGTAAATTTGACCTGTCTTTGAGCACTTTGCACATGCTCTGTCATTTTAGAGATTTCTGATCTCCACCTTCCCTTGCAGTCTGGGTGTCCTAGTCCTTTGCTTCTCAGTAATTGCAGTATTCAGTCTGCATTTCCCCAAGGTGATCTGCAAAATCTGGTCTGGTTGAGGTTGCCGAGGTCAGGTTTGGGAAACACTGCTATAGAGGCAGACACAGAGGATCGCTGGGAACAAATAGTTCCCAATGTTCCACCATGAATCCTTCCACATCGGCGGAAAAATTTGTGGAGGAGTACTGGGAACTATTTGTTCCCAGTGTTCAGCTGCTCACAGAAAGAAGAGGCGACGGATCACGGCACTCTCACCAAAGGATCTAGGGTGAGTGAGGGATTTAATGGCAGGGTTAGATTATTGTGTTTAGTGATTGTGCTGAAGTCGTGTCCACTGTGTGGGGTCCCAGAGCGGGGCTGACAATGATGTCAGCCCGCACCGGGAGACCATAGCAATCGGCCAAAATAAAAGCCGATCGTCCCTGCAAAGTGAGGATGCACTCAACGCGTCTTCTGCACGCTGAGTGCGATCGAAAGTACGCGCTGAGCTCGTCCTTCAAAGGGAAGTGGTTAATTGGCTTATGATATACCGTATGAAAATTTACACTGATATTACTTTCAGTTTGGAATCAATAAATATTCCCACACCATACGGATTCTGGTTGTGCACACATTATATTTACATGATTCCCTGATGTGGAATGATAGTAGATGAGCTCAGCATCCAAAAAACAGACTGAATAGTCTGTGATTGCTGAAGACATTTGCTGATTATATGGAGCCTGGCAGTTACAGGGAAAGCTGGGCATTCACAGCAGCTGCTAGGGTCTTTACAGCCTGGAGGGTCTGTCATTTCAGCAGACATAGTGTGAATATTTAGCATTCTGCACATACCTCATCTGCAACATTCAGTGTACTCATGTACAAAAGCTAAAACAATATTTATCAGATCAACCAAATGTTGTCTCAAGCATAAGTATCATGTTGTTTCTGCAGTGCAGGATGAAAGCGTTTGCCTTCATATCAGAACAGATATCACTCTATGTATTTAAAGTAGACCCATCTTTAGTTCAACTGTTTATTATTACACTTTTGTTAAAAATGTTGTGGTGCTGACTCAGCAGTTTTGTTTCAAGCTTGTTTTTCCTTTTTCATAAAACAGAAGTAAAATATTATGAATTAACTTTGGTACATGAGACACTCATGGAATTCATTCCAGTTTCCTACAAAATTGCATAATGGGGTTTATGTTTGCGGACTATAAGGCAGTGTTTCCCAAACCTGTCCCCGGGACCCTCTTACAGGCCAGATTTTGCAGATCACCTTGGGGAAATACAGACTGAATCCTGCAATCACTGAGCAGCAAATCATATCACCTGTGCTAGGTTTCAGATATCTGGCAAACCTGGCGAGGCGGAGGGTCCTGAGGACAGGTTTGGGAAACACTGCTATAAGCACACGCATAGAATTTTGATGATAGGAATCACACAAGGATCTATAAATACAGAATGATCAGAAGTTATCATAAGTACTTACATTATGGGTCTCTTGAAGAACCCTAATAAGAGAGGGGTCACTGAGTGCTGAGCGCTTGATACATAAAATTTGCCAACCCTCTGCTGATTCCATAGCTGAAGAGTTCCAACTTTCCGCTGGCATTAATACTTGCACAAAAGCTGTGCAGCGGGAACTCCATGGAATGGGTTTCCATTTTTGAGCAGCTACATGCAAGCATTACATCACCAAGTACAATGCACAGCATTAGATGGAGCGGTGTATAGCGAGCAGCAACTGGAGCAGTGGAAATATGTTCTGTGGAGTGATGAAACTTGCTTCTCTGTCAGTCTAATGGACGAGTCTGGGTTTGACGGATGCCATGAGAACGTTACCTGCCTCACTGCATTGAAACAACTGTAAAGATCGGTGAAGGAGGATAATGGGGCTGTTTCTCAGGTATTGGGCTAGGCCCCTTACTTCCTGTGAAGGGAAATCTTAATGCTTTGGCGTATGCGTACCATGACATTTTGGATGATACTATGATCAGGGTCGGTCCGTTCATGGGACTATGGCTCCAAGCAGCCCTTTGCCAGAGGCTGCATTTTGCCACCCTGTCCAAGGCTGTGGCATGAAGTAGCAGCCTGTGCCTTAGTCAGGCCCAGCACCCACCTTGGCCTCAGCTAACCCTGTGTCAGGGTGTGTGTGGGTAAGTTGTGTGTGCGCATGTGTGGAAATGTGTGACTGTGTGTGTATGCATAACTGTGTACATGTGAAGACGTGAGTATATGGATTTGTGACTGTGTGGCGGGATATGTGGAGATCTGTGACACTCCTATACACCGCACACTACTGTGAGTTTTATTGCTGTGGAGCTCTGTGATACACTCAAACACGCCGCACAGCTTTTTTGGGGGGTACCATTTCATCCTTGGACCCAGGCAGCACAGGGACTTGGGCCTGCCCTGGCAATACTATTGTTGGAACAGTTTGGGGAAGGTCTTTTCTATTTCAGCATAACTGTGCCCCAGTGCACAAAGCAAGGTCCATAAAGACAAGTTGGCTGAGTTTGGTGAGGAAGAGGTTGACTGACCTGTACAGAGCCCTGACATTAGCCCCACTGAACGCATTTGGGTTGAAATGAAACGGATTGCTAATCAGGCCTTCTCGTCCAACATCAATGCCAAACCCCACAAATGCTCTACTAGATGAATGGGCAAAAGTTGTAACAGAAACATTCCAAAATCTTGTGGAAAGCCTTCCCAGAAGAGTGGAAGCCGTTCTAAATGCAAAGGTGGATCCATATTAATGTCCATGTATTTTACATCTGATATCATAAAAGTCCCTTGGCCACATTACAATCTTGGTGCTAACGTTAACGTTCACCTGCGTGAGCATTAACGTTAGCCCTGGTGGCTACCACATATTACAATCCAAACGCTAACGGGTTAAGTAACCCGTTTGCGTTTGGTACCTTGTGCTTTTCAGTGCGATTTTACTGTAAAGAAAATATATAGCAATGGTAGACACCAGCTACCTAATCATACTTTATTTGGTGTACATAAACAAAAAACAGCCGACCGTATAAAATCATATACTTGAAAAATATATCACCCAGAGGATGATGATTGAACAAACCGTGGATAGGTAACCAATTGCTTGTCATACGTGGTATAATACCAATATTGAGAAAATTGGCAAATAGCAATTAGATTACCCTGAATGCGATATGGAGCATGTGATGCAATATTCCAAAGGGCACAACATGATGGTTATACTCTAATGTTGTACACAGCAATAATTGGAGACAATTGAACGGCGCGGGTTCCCACAGATTCCCACAGATTGCCACAATGGCACAATGACAGCTACGCCCTCATTGATAGGGGCAAAATCACAAAATTTAAGAGTGGGTAACCAAAACCCAAACAGCCGTCCAGCTATAAATATATACTCCTATACTACAATTGCAAGTGCAGCAATAATGAGCCAGCCCATTTTGAAGTGTGAAGATTGCAACAATCTTATGTTCAAATAGACCATGCCAATGTCACATTAATCATAATTGGAGTGATGACCACTGCGCCCTCATTGTTAGGGGCGAATAACAGTGATACACGGTTGGTAATGGGAACATACAACTGTTAAAACACCTTACTTCTCGACATGTTTCGCCGCCTAAACAACTGCGGCTTTTTCAAGAGATGAGACCCCGCTGGCTTCTCCTCCTTAAATAGTTGCAACCAGATTGTTGTGTCAAAGGTCAATTAAATACTACCATTCACTCGGCATCTGACGTCAGTGGATCCGCCTCCCTTCATTAATTCCACCTCTTACAACATGTGAAAATTAATTAAGTCTTGGTGAAAAAGAAATGGGAGCTGACATATAATGTAGCAGTGTACAATCAACAGGCTCGTTATTGTGCATTTTGTGCATAGAAGTGGCGTGTGCAGATACAAAAACTAGCACCAAAAAGGGAGCAATTGCCATATATACACGCTTGTATTGCATTCGCATAGATTGCAGTGCCCTAATGGAAAGTAGTGATTGGCGATCTTACAGACTAAAAGGTGGAATAAAGAGAAAGTTGTTAGGCTGAAAGAGCCCTGCAAGGGTTCCCCATAGTAAAGATGTCTCAAAAGAGACATCCTCTTTACATCATGCTGTCCCACCTGAAGCCCATAGTTGCTGCTACACATAAAGCACCAATTAGCTTCCCTATAATAATAATAATAAAGCTGGTATGCCCCCCAATGCGCAGGACGTAACATTGTTTGTGTGTGTTTATTTATTTTGTAATGTAAAGATGCCAACAACCTCGCTATTGTGCATAGATATTAAGTATACAGGTAAAACGGCTTCCTTCAAGAAAAGGGCGGGGGGGAACAAAAAAACAACAATCATTATATATACCGGCTTATATTGCGTTCTCATAATTTACCAGTACCCTAGTGGGAAGTTTTAATAGCAGTCTTGCAGGCTATATGGAGGAATGAGAAAAATATAAAAGGATATATATTAAACTAACAGGGCCCTACAATGGATTCCCCATAGTGGGGATGTTAAACATCCCAGGTTCATGATACTGCCCCACCTAAGCCCATAGCGGCTGCCACGCATATGACACCAATTGTCTTCCCTAGGAAAATAGAAATAATATACCCCCCTAATGAGCAGGGCATTGCATTATTGGTATAATAACAAAAAACGAAGGGAGTATATGATGCAAGAAAAAAACAACAAAAAACGCACACAATTGATGTTTCGTATGTTAACGTCAATTGTTGGATTAGTAAACGGAATTGCCACCTCAATCTTAAGGGCACTGTAAATGCATCACTATATACTGGGGGCAATTAACCGAAGGCCAAAGCGCAGTATCTAGAGACTAAACAGCCATTCATATTGGGGAATTTTTTTATTTTTTTTTATAGGGCTTGTCAAAATCTTAACGAGCCGTCATACGTTAGTGAAGAGGGTAGTGTCAACTAATAGAATTAAATCGCAAAAATAACCAGAGGTGCCGGGGTCAAAGCTAAGGTTAATTAAAATAATAATGCAGCAATATTTCAATGGTCTGAAATGAAAGGAGTGAAGGTAAATCCCTCATTTAATCCTTCAGGATACAATGTACATAATTCATAAATCCAAAACGCCTCTCTTCGGCGTAGTCTTAAATCAAAATTTCCACGGCGTGGACCAATTATTAATTGTTCAATCACTTGGAACCTCAAGGCGTCCGCATTCCCCCCATGTTCTGTTTTGAGGTGTCATGCCACTGGAGTGTCGCGGATGTACCTAACGGATCTAGCATGTTCCAAGACCCTTTGACGTAGTGGCCGAATAGTTTTGCCAACATAGCATTTCCCGCATGTACACGTCATTAAATATACAACACCTTTCGAGCTACAATTAAAAAATTGTTTTGCTCGATACTCTTTTCCGTTGGGGTTGGACCATACTCCACTGCTATGTATGATGTACTTGCAGGTCTTACAACGACCGCAACGATAGGTCCCTTTTAGAGTAGTAGTCAACCAAGTTTGTTTGGAGGGTTTGGACAAATGGCTCCTAACTAGCTGATCTCCTAAATTTGAACATCTTCTTGATGTAAACAAGGGTCTATCAGTGAGTACCTTCGCGAGATGGCGATCCTGTCTCAAAATGGGCCAATATCTATTACAGATATCTTGTATGTCATTCCAACCTGCATCAAAATTACCAATGAGTCTCATCATTTGTTGCTCGGTATTAGGAGTCACATCCCTATCCTTCAACAGAGATGTTCTCTCAGTTGATAAAGCACGATGTTAGGCCCTCTTCAGGATTCGATGAGGGTAACCCTTTTCGCGAAACATCTTACGCAAAACTTGGGCCTTCGTATAGAATTCATTATCATTTGAACAAATTCGTCGTAATCTTAGATATTGGCCAACAGGGATGCCTCTTTTCAGTGGCATCGGATGAAAACTTTCCCAATTCAGGAAGCTATTTGTTGCGGTAGGCTTGCGGAACAGGGTAGTGTTTAAAAGACCCTCATCGTCTTTAGTGATAGTAAAGTCTGGGAAGTTAATAGATTTCTCATGTACTTCCTTTGTAAACTTTAGATTAAGGTTGTTGACATTCAGTTTCTCAACAAAAAGGTCGAACATTTCCCATTTACCGGACCAAACAAGAAAAACGTCATCGATGTACCTCTTCCATACCTTAATAAATGGAAGGAAATCAATCATACTAATATCGAACACAATGTACTTTTCCCACCAACCCAAGAATAAATTTGCATAGGTGGGTGCCATTGGAGTTCCCATGGCTGTTCCGGTGGACTGTTTATAAAAAGCACCATCGAAGACAAAGTAATTGTGCGTCAATATGAATTTAATCAGTTGAATCACAAACCCTGTATGCACCGAATGTTCTACCCCTCTATCTGTCAAAAAAGTTTCCACGTATTGGACTCCTAGATTATGGGGGATGCTGCTATATAGTGCCTCCACATCAAGACTACAGAGGAGGCTGTCAGATGGTACTTGTAATGTCATTAAGAATGCAATCATCCCTTTGGAGTCTTTAATGTATGAGGGGAGTTTTTGAACAAGGGGTTGGAGGATACGATCAACATATGTACTGACATGTTGGGTAAGATTGTTAGTGCCTGAGACGATGGTTCTGCCTGGTATCGGAGTTCTTTGTTTGTGTACTTTTGGAAGACAATAGAAGGTAGCAATCTGTGGTGCTACTGGTTTCATGAAATGAAACTCCTTATCTGATATAATTCCCAATTCTTTCCCATCATCTAAGATTTACGTAACTCAATGGCAAATTTATCAGTAGGATCCCCTTTAAGTGGTACATATGTCTCTCTATCACCAAGGATGTCAAGGGCCATTTTTTTATAAGCATCACGAGACATTAGCACAATGTTGCCCCCTTTGTCAGACTTCTTTATAATTAGGTCAGTATCTTGTTGTAGACTTTTTAAAGCCAGCCACTCATTGTGTGTAAAATTAGAAGGTACATTTGTACAGACATTATGTTCATTCAAAAGTGAGATGTCGGTACATACAAGATTACAAAACGTCTCGATACAACTAAATGAGCTTAGTGCCGGGGTAAACTTGCTTCTTAGTTGCAAATTTGTATAACCAGAACTGTTAGAATCATTCTCATCCAGGAGACTTAACATAGCATCGAAACATTCAAAGTCCGTATCAGCCAGCCCAAGTTGTTTGGCTGTTTTTTCTTTTTGTAACTGGTGGAATTTGTGTAGGGCTAATTTTCGCATAAAGAGATGTATGTCCATAATCCAATTAAACTTATTCAGGCCAGGTTTGGGGATGAAAGATAACCCTTTAAGTAAGACTTTTTCTTCCAAAGGGGTCAGAATTCTATCAGAGAGATTAATAACAAAGGTTTGAGTTAATATTTCGTCTTTTTCCTCCCTTTGGCAAGTCTCTGACTCCTGTAAGGTGTTTCGTGTTCTTCCCCTGGACCTTGCTCTAAAAAAGAGACAGATTTTTTCATAATGCTATTTCTTGGTCGAGTAGGTCTACTATGATTCAATGTGTCTGCATCTGAAGAGCCTTCATGATCTGATGTATCATATTCTGAGCTAGAGTTAGGTTCAGATCGGCTCGTAAATCGTGCTCGCATATATTGATATTTATAGACTCTACCTTCCTCGTAATCTCTTATGTTTGGTCCCAACTTTTTTTGTTTACGTTCCCTGATGCTGTTATCGTAACGATCTAAATTAGTTCTTAATTTCTCCTCTAGGTTCCCAAAGGAAGGGTCAGACTTAAACTCATGGATATCTTTCAAATTCTGTTCAATAACAGGTTCTAATTCAATTATGGTCTTATTTTCATGATCGATTAAAATCTCCATAAACCTCAGTGAACAGATATTAGCCGCTTTCTCCCAATTTTGAAGGAAGCCTTCCCTCTGAACATGGGAGGCAGGTGGGGTGTTAATACGTAGCCCTCTGGGAATAATCTGCTTTTTAATATATTTATCCAATGATGACACCTCCCATTTAGCTCTAATTTGTTGTTTGAGGGATTTAGTAAGCCCATTAAAGGCACTCCTGATATTTTTTCCCCTAATCAGGGAGGGGCCGGACGCCACTTCCGTTGACTCATCAGAGTCTCTGCCCCATCTAGAGAAATTGACCGTGGATGACAGGAAACCTGCCATAATAATTCCCCACAATCGGGGCGTGGCCGGACGTTGCAGCGCGCGGTCGCATGTGAGGAGAGCTCCTGTGACCAGCGCTAAACTTTTAACTCCTGCGGCTAATTTACAGCAACCCCGGGGCTGAAACTTCACCCACAGCTGGGTGACATCTCCTAGCCTCCAGATGGTGCCCCCTAAGGCGCAACGAGCGTTGGAACCGGCAAAATCGGCAAAAAAAGACCGGGTTCGTGAGGCCCAAGATGGCGGATCTCCTTCCTCTGTTTCCTCCTTCACCATGGAAGCGGCCGTAGCAGGCCCACCCTGCATATCTGACAGCTTACCACCTTCAGAAAGCAGACTCCATGCCATGCTGCAAGAACTTAGAGCTACTATTCAAACGGATCTTAAAGAGGCGCTGCAGGAGCTGAGGCGCGATGTACAAGATCTGGGTGAGAGGACAGACTCATTGGAGGCTAAGACAGACGACCTATGTTTGGCCCATAACGATTTAGTGGACCGTCATATAGCTTTGCAGTCTGCACATGACGCCATGGCAACGAAATTGGCTGATTTGGAGGATCGCTCGCGGCGTAACAATGTAAGGATCCGGGGTATTCCAGAGGCAGTAAACCCTGCTGACCTTCAGCCCTATATTTTGGAACTTTTCCAGATCCTAGTCCCAACGTACATCCCCAGGATTTCCTGATGGATCGGGCACACAGATTACCACGCGCTAAGAACCTGCCGCCCTCAGCTTCTAGAGATGTTCTAGTCCGGGTGCATTTCTTCCATGTTAAAGAAGCGTTAATGAGAGCATCACGGAAATCTATGCCTCTGCCTTCTCCGTATGCTGAAATTTCTTTTTACGCTGACCTGTCAACTGCTACCATGTCTAAAAGAAGGGAATTTTCATCTTTCACGAAAATTTTACGTGATCACAACATGGCGTATCGATGGGGATTCCCCACAAAGATCTTGTTATGGCGGGAGGGAGTCTTGCACGTTATCCCTGACCCCCTCACTGGCATGGGTCTGTTGACGGACTGGAAAGTTGTGTCGTTGTTTACTCCCCCCAGGGAGGAATCATCTTCGCCGCTGAAGGTTTCTCCGGAGTTGCATCGGGTTCGACCGAAATGAGGCTCTGGCCCTGTAAGATCCAACACTGGGGCGTGCTCCTACCACTTTGCCATGCTGCTTCCCGTCTTCTTGGGCGTCAGAACTCTTCCACGGATGCTGGACTGACCCCTTTTTTTTTTTGCTCTACCTCAACTGGGCGCTCATGGGGGCCTGTTCTGGTCTCTTAATCGGCAAGCCCCGAGGCCTTCCAATGGCCTGTGAATTGGCGCGGTCCTTCTCAGGTAGAGTTGGGACTGCTGTTTCCCCTACTGGAGTTTTTTTTGACAGTTTTGTTTTCTAATTATACCAATCTGCTGTGTTGATTGACTCCATTCAGCTGCGCTCATGGAGTGCAGTTTTTTTTCTCTGAAGTTTGATCGGTTTTTTTTATTTTTTCTTGCTTTTTATTTTTTCTCTTTCCTTTTGTTTCTTTTTGGTTCGACCTGTGTATGTAATGTATGTATTGTTTGTTTGTTCGGCATGCACTATGTTACACGGTTACAGGTGCTATTGTGTGCAGGGGAATTCCTCCATCCTCCTGAGGAGGTTGTCTTCACTGTCCGCTGTGAGTTCTAGAGGGCTGGGCGTAACCACAAATGAGTAAACCCCAATTCCAGATTTATTCCTTAAATGTCAGGGGTTTGAACACTCCGTACAAACGCCATGCTTTATTTCGTGACCTGCATAAATCTCAACCGGCTATTGTTTGTTTGCAAGAGACCCATTTTTGTAAGAGGCGTCCTCCATTTTTGAAATCGCGTATGTACACTGAGGCCTACCATTCCACTGCTCCGACAAAGTCCAAAGGCGTTTCGATTATGTTTCATAGAGATTGGACCTTTGTGTGTTCGGCTCAGTATGTTGATCCGTTGGGCCGCCTTGTGATTCTTGTGGGTACGCTGAACGAGTTACCGGTCACTATAGCTAATTTATACCTCCCTAATGATAACCCGGTTTCTTATCTGCGGAAAGATTTTTGTAGAGTGAAAAAAATGTCTAGTGGTACGATGTTCCTATGTGGGGATTTTAATTGCACTCCTGACCCCGAAGTTGACACTCAGACGAGCCAACCCCGCCCCCACCCCCGCTCCCCCCCGCCCTCTAGTAAACAACTACGGGAATTCATGCAATCATTTGACCTATATGATACTTGGAGGATATGTCACCCCAACACATGTGACTACACCTATTTCTCTCATGTCCACTCCTCATATAGTAGAATTGACTTGTGTTTGATACATAGCTCAGCCTTGTCTCGTCTCCTGGAGGCGACCATTGGCATCATTACGTGGTCTGACCATGCTCCGCTCACGCTCACTTTTGAGGCTGCTTTTCCACCGAGGGGGATGGGGAATTGGAGACTTAATGACTCACTCATTGTAGACAGAGAGGACGTGCAAACAACGTTACAACTCCTCCAGGAGTATTTTATGACGAATGTAACTGGGGACGTTGCAACAGCGTCGGTTTAGCTGGCCCACAAAGCAGTGATGCGAGGACATTTTATACAGAAAGGAGCGCAGCGTAAAAGACGCCTAAATGCTCAGATGACTGCTCTTACACAACGCATCACTGACCTAGAAACCCAGAATAAAGCCTCGCCCACCCCTCATATTACCGCTCAATTGACTGCGCAGCGCCGCGAGTTGGAGCACCTGATGCTCCAAGTCACGGCACGCTCAATTAGACGGCTTAACTATGCTCATTATACCCAAGGGAATAAATCGGGGAAAATGCTGGCGTCCAAACTGAAAGGGAAAAGACTGCAAACCAACATACCGTACCTATTGGATGCTAATAATGTCAAAATTTATAATCCGGCCCTCATTACTGATGAATTTGCACGTTATTATGCCTCCCTGTACAACCTAGGATTGGATCACACCGTACCGTCCCCTACCCAGGCTGACATAGATCTCTTTCTCCAAGCGGCGCACCTTCCCTCCCTCTCTCCCTCTCAGGCTACAGATTTGCTTACTGCGTTTACAGAGGAGGAGGTACTTAAGGCTATTACGGCACTTCCAAAAAATAAAGCTCCTGGCCCCGACGGTTTTACGAATCTGTATTATCAGGTATTTGCATCCTCGCTAGTTCCGACTCTTACCCTGTTTTTTAATGACATTAAGAACACTGGCATTATCCCTCCGGAGATGTTGCAAGCAACGGTAGTAACCCTGCCCAAGCCTGGTAAAGCCCCGACACACTGTGCCAACTTCCGCCCTATATCCCTGTTGAACGTAGATGCCAAATTGTATGCTAAACTACTAGCTAATAGACTGGGCCCCCTACTTCCATCATTGATCGCAACTGAACAAACCGGCTTTGTCCCAGGCCGCCAGACGTGTGACAATACCCGACGATTTTATGATATAATTGATTTGGCCCATAGGACTAATACCTCCGGACTCCTGCCGGCATTGGACGCCGAAAAGGCGTTCGATCGCCTACACTGGGGGTATATGCGGCTGGTGTTACTAAAGTTTGGTCTGCCAGCACAATTTGTACACAGTATTATGGCCCTCTACTCCGCTCCATCGGCGAAAGTTTTGGCATCGGGATTTCTATCCTCCTATTTCCACATAACCAATGGCACCCGACAGGGCTGTCCGTTATCCCCGCTAATATTTATCCTGGCCCTAGAACCCTTAGCGCTGCAGATTAAAATCTCCCAGACGATCAAAGGTATGCCGACCCCGCATGGGGAGCACAAAATGGCACTTTTCGCAGATGACATACTGCTCTTTTTGACCACCCCGGAGACATCGCTCCCTCCCCTGTTCTGCCTCCTTGACAGATTTGGCGCGTTGTCTTACTATAAAAACAATGTGAGTAAAACACAAGCTCTCCCCATAAATATTGCAGCTTCATCCCTTAGCTCCTTGCGTAGCACGTACCCTTTTGATTGGCGCTCCACCTCTTTAAAATACCTTGGAATCTCCCTTACTAAATCGCGGCGAGGCACCATCCTAAAGGAAAACTTCATGCCACTTTTGAACTCCATCGAGAAGCAGCTCTCTACATGGAGCACAAACGAATCCTCCTGGCTGGGACGTATGGCGGCCATAAAGAGGAGTATCTTACCCCAATTTATATTATTTCAGAAACATTCCAGTTTTCATACCGGCGCATTTATTGCTCCGGCTGCAAAAACTGCTGCATGCGCACATTTGGAAAGGGAAGCCCCCTCGAGTATCGGCCTCTACAGTCATCGCGCCGCGACGTACCGGAGGGTTGGGTTTTTTGGATTTACAATCGTATTATAAAGCAGCCTTACTAGCCCAATTGTTGTCGTCGATGCATCTCAAAGAAACACCTCTATGGTTACAGTTGGAGAACGCCATGATTTTCCCATACAAACTTCACGACCTGTTGTGGGTTCCACTCCTTCCTAGAAATAGCACCATGGGTTTACTACCCGCCTCGATGCTTTCCCTCACGTCCTGGCGTCAGTGGGGTCGCCCGTTGGTACGGCCTTATGAATTATTATATCTCGCCCCGCTCAGAGTTCTGTGCCGCTATATTCCAGACTTAAACTTAGATTCTTGGTTTTTGCGCGGCCTGACGCATGTGTGGCAGCTCTATACACCCCACTCCCTGAAACCCTTTCCAGACTTGGTACAGGAGTTTGCCATCCCATTGAGTGACTGTTTTTCTTACCTACGTGTGAAGCACGCTCTACACCAGAAGGGCCTGACCTCTTTTACACCTACGAACCTTTCAGCTTTTCACAAACTGTGTATGGGGAAGAAATGTCAAAGGAAACCGCTATCTCTCTGTTACAATGCCTCTTAACCCCGAACCCACCTAAAAAATTACCCTATATGGTTAAATGGGAAAAAGATTTAGCTTTCACGCTCTCCGTAGATGATTGGTCATATGCCATGGACACAATATACAAATATTCTAGAAGCACCAATCTACGTGAGGCCCATATTAAATTACTGTGTAGATGGTATCTAACACCAACCCGTTTGGCCCATATCTCGGGGACTTCCGGCTTCTGTTGGAGATGCCTTACTGGCCTCGGTTCCCTACTACATACCTTTTGGTTATGCCCCGCGTTGGGGGTTATTGGGTTAAAATCAGTAGACTAATTTCTCACTGCACTTTACTTAGACTCCCACTATGCCCGAAAATGTATCTCCTACATATCATACCCATTACTATTCAGATCCGTCATAGGAGGTTTATCTCTATGGTACTGGGGACAGCAAAAACGGTCATTGCAAGACATTGGCGTTCCTCATTCTGCCCATCTATGAAAGAAGTTATGATGACCCTTGAAAGTGTTTGTAAATATAAAGAAATGTTCCACAGCGCGAACAACTCAATGTGCCAGTTTGATGATACATGGGAGGGGTGGAGGGTGTTTGTCGAGTCAGGAACCTTGATATAAGATATT
The DNA here is from genome assembly GCA_009667805.1 of Leptobrachium leishanense. Lineage (NCBI taxonomy): Eukaryota > Metazoa > Chordata > Amphibia > Anura > Megophryidae > Leptobrachium > Leptobrachium leishanense. The sequence continues at coordinate 216,116,244 of CM019063.1, forward strand.
TCACTGTGTACGACTGTAGTGCTGCCGTGTTTAGTGTTTTATGTTAGTTTAGGATTATATCTGTTTGTGGAAAATGGAGACCGCACTAATGACCTTATATCAGATAACACTAATGCTTCATTTGCATTGCCTATTGTCAATGATAGGAATGTATGTTTTTGATCTCCGAAGTTTCATCATTTCTGCAATGCTGTATCATTATATGTGTGAACTCCAATAAAAAACTTTTACATTAAAAAAAAAAATAATTCCCCACAATCGGTTGGTATTAAAACCACAGTAATTAACAAAAAATAGTAATGAACAACTATTCTCTTGTTCATTGCGATGTTACTGTACTTTGCACTCCCTATACTTAACATGGGGAGCGCAAAGTGTTAATCAGCGTTAGGATTACAATCTACTAGCACTGAATAACGTCCGGCTGTGGTTAGCAAAAAGTTAACCACAGCCAGGACTTGGTGTTAACGGATTCCGCTTCTGCAGAAATCGTTAACACCAGCCAAAAAAAAAAAAAAGTGATCGTATACTCACCTCCTGTCCAGCGGTGAGGACCGCGGCTCAGTCCATGCCTCAATTGGCCTCCTCCGTCCGGCGGGAGCAGGGAGAGACTGGGGGAAAAAGTTCCTCAGTCTCCCCCTGCTTATCACTATGCCGACCGGCCGGATCTCGCGAGGCGAGATTCGGCAGGTCATGTGACCGCCGGTGTCTGGCTCAATGAAGTCCTATGGACTCCATCAAGTGAATGCTCGCGGCTGGCTCAGCACTGCCGCGAGCATCAGTGGTGTATTTAGGTTTTGTGCTGCCCTAGGCCTGACTAAACTCTTGCAACCCCTAATTTAAATTTGAGGCACCCCTTCCTGTCAAGGGCACACCTCTTCCTGGTTAATCCCCACCCTTCCTCTTTAAGCTCCACCTTTTCCTCTTAGAGCTCCGCCTTTTCCTCGCTTTATATTAAAAGTGGATACCAAGTGCCTACTTGTATATTTTGTATACCATTTCAAATGTATCTATTGAGATAAATAAAATTATGAAATGTTTAAATTCAAGCATTTTTACAAAGAACAGCCACGCATGTCAAGTATACTGGATCACAGCCTCTCTAATTGGTTGAACAATAAAATCCACAGAAACGTGCACTACATATGAGTGTATCACAGAGCTGCACAGCAATAAAATCCACAGCATATCAGAATCCACAGCAATAAAACTCTCAGCAATGCAATGTGCGGTGTGTATGAGTGCATCAGATTTTTATTCTATTCAATTTTATTCCGTATGCAAACGCCCTGCTCCGCTGCTCGTTGTTTGAGAACACAGCTCAAAGCTGACACACAGTGACAGTGGCACCTCCTAGTACCCCCTAATGACACCCCAATAATCACTGGTACCTGGGGCGGCCCGCCCTCCGACACTCCCCTAAGTACACCACTGCTCTGTGATATGCACACAAGTTTGGCGAACTGACAGCAAGTGCGGTGCTGTTTGAAGGCAGTGCAAATCCCCATAGAGAAGTAATGGTTAATCTATTCAGAGAACACCAAACAGCAGAGAAATGGCAGTGAAATGCCCTGATGCTCGGTGGTTTCAATCAGCAGGTTTATTCAGGCGAACCCCATAGGTTTCAATGTTAAAAATATTCCCATTTTTATGCAATATCTAATAAACCATTTATTATTTTAATCTGCAGTAAAAAGTCTTTGATTTTTTTTAGTACCTTTTAGTAATTTTTCAGCAAAATTTCCCCCCCCCCCTCTTTTTAATAGCGGTTTTTCTTTTTTCTGTAACAGAACTTTTTATTATCAATCATAGGATCTTATATGTAAATTCCAGACATTTTCGTTCAGTAGTTCTTTTGAAAACAGCAGGCCACGGGTTTGCGGTGGCAGCATTCAGCGGCCGACTCCATGCACTTTGGGGACCCTGCGGTGAATTCACTGCAGGGTGGGGAAATTTTATTCCCCGAAGTGCAGGGAACTACAGAACACCAAAATGTTGGCGTCATTTCGGTGCTCTGTGAGTAACCCATTTAGTGGTGAGGTTTTTTGCTGCCCCCTGGAAAGTGAAAGCCTAGGCCTTGCCTACCCAGGACATGCTTGAAAATTAGTGACATCTCAATGTATCCTTCCTGGCAAAATACTTTTTTTTTTTTTTTAGGGGTGGGGTCACCAGTGCGGGCCGCCGCCCCCAGGAAAGTGCCGCCCTAGGCCTAGGCCTTGTTGGCCTAGGCCAAAATAAACCACTGGTGAGCATCCCGGGGCGTAGCAAACACAAACAATGCAGGCAGCTTTTTAAGCGCCTGCATTGTAATTCCCCTTCAAAAGGGAGGGAGAAAACTGCAGGCACAGTTTTTCTCCCTAGCACCCCCGTTTTAACGTGAGGAATGTAATATGGCCCCCTGTTGGTGTAACGGTCAGGTGTCCGAATACTTTCATTCAAGAGACAGAATCTGTAGTGAAGATGATAGATTTGGAGATCTAATTTATTAAATCTTGTAAAACTTACCTTTGCAGGTTCATTACTGGTTTCACCAATGTGATTTTTATTATTAAAACAGACCAACCTTGAAAAATAGTATGTAGTTTGTAGCAACAATGATCTCATACACAAGCACTGCCAAAACAATTCAGTTTAGAGCAACTGAGAGCTGTTAGACTGTGAGACGTTGCAGGATACGTTGCCCTGATAAGTCTATAATACATGAATAATTGATTAAGTCCTAACCTCATGGTTACTAACAATATAGGGCAGCCTGAATACAATGGCCTCTCTTTCGGCACCAAATTTTTCTTTATATTCTTGTAGTAAAATGGTTAATTGAGAGTTCACCATGCTTTCAGTAAATCATTTTTTACCATAAAATAATAATAATAATAAAATATCGATAAATAAAAAATAGAAATAAAAACCAGGTCTGCTCATTACAGGAAACCATAATTTTCATACTTAAAGAGGCAGTCTGAGATTAATCGATTTCCATGTTGGAACATATAAGGTAGACAATGCAAAATATGCAAATAAGGCATACGTCATCTTTGAAGGAATTTGATGTAAATCTGCATTGCATATACTGTACCTGGAAGAAGCTAAAACATATCTGTCAAGCCTCATGCTCCAATGTTTTTCTATGGAAACTAGGAGCATCTCCTATATATTCTGTATACAATAGGGGCCTTGTGCTATTTAGTCCACTATTACACATAAATTAATCTAAAACATGAATGACTTTGTAGTTGAAGCCATAGTACTGTTCTGTTGCCAGTAATTCTATTAAATGCCCCCCCCCCCACCAGAGAAAGCTATGGAATTTATTTTAGATGGGCGCCTGCATTGTCTTGTGTTACACTACAGGAATATGTTACACAAACTTTAGCCAAGTGAGAGGGATTGTTTTTACCAATGAGATATGGAAGGGTGTGTTTACTATGATATAATGGATACTCATTCACATCTCAACTGGGAAGAATAGACATAACACCTTTGCTCTACAACTGCAGGTTGGAATCCTGGTCAGAGCACCTCACTAGCAAGTGTCCACAGGCAAGACACCTAATGATACATACTTGTCTACTGCACAATATCAACTGCATAACAGTAATGTTTCTGCTCGCCAACCATGGAGAAGCTGGTTTGAATCCTAATCGGAGCACCTGACCAGAATGTCCCTCACTGCCCAATAACCAATAGTGGGGCTACAGTTTAAAACAAAAAAACAGATGGTATACAGCAATAAAAATATGCATGTAACCTTTTGCAGACCTGTTAGTAGATGTAAGGAATGTTCATGACAAGTGTTGCCTTCAGACATCACTGTCAAATTGCCTACCATTTAAGTGTACAATTGCATATAATATTTGACTGAAGTCATCAATGGAATGTGTGATAACTGGACCATGCCTAATCGGGATAAGAAGGAAGTACTCATCTGAGGAAGAACAAGTAGTTTGACATTCATGTTGACATAGTGGCTGGAGACCTATAGATTAATAGGATTATGTCTAGGCCCGTAGATTGAGCTTGAAGAGATTGTGGCTCACAGATCATCTTTGATCAATCTGATTAAAAGTGACATTCACCTTTTCTGAATTCTTTAGTAATTGCTGCTTTTTGAGAGTAAAGAATTGAAAAGTGTAAATTTAACAAACTCAGTGGTGTACACAAAGCGCCTACCCATCCTTAAAAAGCCACAATTCTATTTCTGCAGTCCTCACAATTTACAGAAGACTACGGTAGCTAACAAAACGGCCCGGAATAGGGGGTAAACAATCCACATATATGGAAATAGGTTTGCTAAACCCTTTACAATGTATATTACTTTTGTGGGATTTGCTGATATATATATGAGTCCAATATGGAAAATGCAATGTTTGATGATGTGTAACACAAAAGAATGAAATAAACTCACTGCTGACTGAGTGTGGAGTCTTGACACGTATAGCTTTCATGTATTCCTACCTGCCACTTGTGAGATTATCATGAATATGATAAAACACTGCTTTAATAGAGCTATACTTAACACAAATTATGGGTTTCATTGTTTTAAAGTGATACTGTATTTAAAAAGTAGAGTGTCCATTTTTGCCCTTAAATAATTGAGTAGATGCTGCTGACAGCCTCTGCCCAACTATTTTTATATTTGGTGATTTTACTCACCTATTGTCTCTCACTGCATGCATTCGTGGACTCCCGAATCCTGAAGTCCCTGAATCTTTTCCAAGCAATTGGCGTTCCTGCGCAACTTGCATAGCACAGCAACCACAAGTTACGTACCGCAACCGGACTTGCACACTTTACGTATGCAAGTTCTGTGCCTGTGCAGAATGATGGATCAAAGCTGCACGCATTAGCTGCCTCTCAGACACTGGTCACTACCATGATTGATCTCAGAGAGAGTGATGTTGACATGTTTTCTACGTGCCGACATTACTGGAGACCAATCTGGTGCCCGGCAGCCAGGAATACCAGAACGATGGGGTCATTGACAATTAGGTTATAGCTGGCTGCTTTGTGGTACTAAATTTAAGAAGTAGGTTCTGTTAGGTATGACCGGCTGTCAGGGTGACAATATGTTCTTTAAAAGACCTTTGGGCTGATCATAATAATTTGGAAACTAGTAGTTGAATCCACTGCTGTGCAAATCTGGTCAGGGATGTCAATGATGGGTATCAACTTAGATACAACCATATTTTGTCAACTAGCTGCTACTCTAGGAACAGAGAGAGGGCCTAGCAGTCATCTTGAATACATCATGTTGAGTAATTTATTTATTTATTTATTTATAAAGGATTTTACCAGGAAGGATACATTGAGATTTCTCTCGTTTTCAAGTATGTCCTGGGTTCGAGAACATTGAGTGGTTACAGAAATACAAAATAGTAAAATGCAAGATATTAACACAGGACCAAATATACAGATTAACAGAAAAAAAATATGGAGGAAATGTAGTCATTATGTTACATGTTTACAGGTGCATTTTGTATTGAGGTATGCTAATAGGGAGCTCTTAAGGGACTTTAGACTGGGGGAAGATTTGACGGCGTCTGGGAGGTTATTCCATATTTGCGGTGCTCTGTAGGAAAATGCGGATCGAGCCATTTTCTTTTTGTATTGCGGTATTGCAAGTAAGGTGCTGGTCCTGGATCTGAGGTTATAGGATGAGGGAACTGCTGGGGGAAGCAGCATATTCAGGTAGGGTGGTAGCTTCCCAGAAAAGCTCTTAAACACCAGGTTGGAAAGGTGAAGGGTGCGTCTAGAGTCCAGCGATGGCCAGTTTAGTTCTTTTAACATGTCACAATGGTGGGTCATGTAGTTACATTGTAGCACAAAGCGACAGAATGAGTTATACAATGTAGTAAGTTTCTGGAGGTGTGTTTGCGGGGCGGCTGCATACACTACATCTCCGTATTCAATGGCTGGCATAAGCATTTGTTGTACAATCTGCTTTCTTACCGCGGGGCTCAGGCAGGATTTGTTTCTGTACAGGGCACCTAGTTTGGGGTAAAGTTTAGATGAGAGTTTTTCGATGTGGGGGCCAAAAGATAGATTAGGGTCTAACCACATACCTAGGTATTTGAGAGAGGTGACTGTGGTCAGTGTGCCGTTTGATTTTGTCCCAACACATAGATGGGGTGTTTGCAATTTGTGTAGTTTAGGTTTTGTTCCAAAGAGCATTGTAACCGTTTTGTCAGTATTTAGAAAAAGTTTGTTATTTGCTATCCACTTTTCTACCCCTGTGAATTCTTCTTGCAGCACGGCCTCCAGCTGCGGGAGATTTGGTTTGCTGGTATAGATTACCGTGTCGTCTGCGTACATGTGTACAGTTGAAGCTTTGCAGACATTGGGCAGATCGTTTATGAATATTGTGAATAGCAGGGGGCCAAGTATCGAGCCTTGTGGTACACCGCACGTGACTGGGAGGGGAAGGGAAGTGCTGTCAGAAATGGACACAAATTGAGACCTGTCAGACACATATGATTGGAACCAGGTTAACGTACTATCACCAATACCAGAGTTTTTAAGTTTTTGTAATAGGATGCCATGGTCTACTGTGTCAAAAGCCTTGGCAAAGTCAAGGAAGATGGCTCCAGTTAGATTTCCTTGTTCCATGCCCGCTTGGATATCATTACAAACTTTTAAAAGGGCAGTTGTAGTTGAATGGTTTGGACGAAAGCCTGATTGATCTGGGGTTAAATAGTTCTGATACTGATAATAATCACGTAATTGAGTGTAGACACATTTTTCCAGAATTTTTGACATTACAGGGAGCAGTGATATTGGGCGGTAGTTGGATACCAAAGTATTGTCTCCACTCTTATGGATAGGTACCACCCTTGCAGTAATCTTAGTTGAGCAAAATTATTCCCCCAAGTGGGTACCCATGGGGATTCAGGAAAATGGATTAATGGAAAGCTCCTGTTCACTGACTATCAGTGATTACTTGGTGGAAGACTCGAATCAAGAGCTGTGGAGGCAGATAAATGAAGGAGCATGAGAGAATTTTCCCCTTACAGACCTGACACGGGCAGTAAAGCAGCAATCACAAGTTGCACTATACTCTGGACCCCGAGTGTCTGACCCTCATGAAAAGGTGATCTTTGTTGTCTTGGGTGTAAGGTATATGACACAGTGGCCTGCAGGAGGAGTGCTCTGACATTACACTACGCAGATTCCAAGACAAATGAAGGCCGGCGAGTCCGTGACATATGTAGAGAAGTGGAAGTGGCTGGGTGGAGTAGAGGTAACATCACTGCTCTGTGTGGAGAGAGACTGTGGAGACACAGGTTCGATCCCGGCATCAGCACCTCTCCAGTAAGTGTCCTTGGGCAAGACACCTAACGGTACATACTCGCCACCCAGGACATACTTGAAAACGAGAGGAATCTCAATGCATCCTTCCTGGTAAAATCCTTTCTCCAAGTAAATTGAAGGGTCGTTAGCAAGGTAGACCTTGATCTATATGAGGATATGTTAAGGCCCATGTTAAGCATAGGTAGTGCACAGTACAGTAAGCTCACACTGAAAAGCGCAATCTCAGACTCGCTAACAGGTTTTTTAACTGGTTAGCGTGTGGAATTTAATATGGGCGGCCAACGCTAAATGATTCAGATTTGAATGGAAATGTACACTTTGATATTTTTTCATATAACATTCTGACACAACATATACACATAGTAATGATATAGTTACAATCGGAACTGAAAAAAGCAGATATATACTGTAATTAGTCTGGGTCCTACAATAAAGCTCGACTACAAATAGCATTCAAACATAAGCACAAGCAGTTAAAATAAGCGGAGCACGCAAGGCGGAAATGGCTCCACAGCGAAAGGGTTAAGGATTAAGGAACTTTTGGTGTTTTTACTATATATTAGTTTCACTGTAAGAATCTGCTCTTTTATTAACTAAACCCATGCAAATTAAATACGACATACATGTGGCCTTTTGTAACACCATAAATATATAAAAAGTATGAATGTAGCATTGCAAATTGCAGAAACATTGTAAGCATTTAATTTTCTTAGAAGTATTTGTTGCAATTTTTTTTCAGTGCAACATCGTCATTGTCTAAGTTACATCTCGAACGTGAATAATGGTGGCGTTCTGATTTACCTCCTTCAGAGTTCTCATTTGGCAAACATGCTATAAAGCGTTTCACTTGCTGCCGCTTATCTTCAGAACAATAATGCTTTGTTAAAAACAATCTGATAAATACTGCCTATTTTTAAATGTATACAACTTTTCAACACTGCCTAAATTTAAGGCCATTTTCAGGCAACGTCTCTACAGTGGCCGCAGAACGATCCAGTGGAGTCCCCAGGACTAAAGAATCACTGCAGTTGCTACAAGTTTTCTCTGAGGGAAAACAGCTTATTTCAATAAAAAAGAACAAGGAACCATATTAGGATATATTTAGATTTGAGTTCTCACATCTATTCTTGGACTTGACCCCTGTATGGGAGGACTGACTGTCGCAGCGTGGCTGTAATAATGAAACATCATACAAATTACATTATTTAATAGAATTCCAGGTCTTAACTGGTAATCACTATAGAACGTGCCAGCATTTCCTGAACCTAATATTAAAAAGAGTAAAAATTGTTCCAGAGCTTTATTAAACATGCCAAATGCTTCTGCTTTCAAGAGCCGCAAGACTTAGATAAAAGCAGCGCTTACTTTCATGACATGTAATCGTTATGGAATTACACAATCAATATATCTAGACTTTGTGTCTCTACACAACATCTAAGATCTTCCCAATAATATTTATTTGCTAATGTACTCTTCCAGTATTAATAGGGCTTTGTCTATCCTCCCGCTCACTTTGTGGTCATTAAAATTCTTTTATTTTCTCTCAAAATGTAACAAACGCCGCTTTAGGTCTATAGCAGAACAAACAGATTTCATTCGCTTCCAACGGTATCTAGGCTCCGGCACAATAAAGTGAAGCAATTCTGGAAAATAACTTGGAAAGAATTACTTTCCTTTGGTTCCAAAATAACTAAAATACTTCCCAGAAATACAGCTCAGAATATTATGTAACATGTATGCGTTAAAGTGAACAAAATGGGCTTTGTGAGGGTCCCGAGAACAAACAATGCAACTAGTGGCCTGCTCTACGGTGGGGCCCGCTCAGGTCTCACAAGGCTTTAGCTTGTATGTGCCATTACAGGGACAACCGCTCCATATGGAAATCAGACTGCAATCACCCAGAAAGGGTGGCCAGTGCTGACTGACAAGAGACTGCACGAGAGATGCAGCAACCCCCGACGTTCATTTCGGCCTTGTTAGGTCTTGTCAGGAGGGTATAGCCGACACCCTTCTAGGCACATCAAGCAAGGGGTCCACGTCCGGATGACCCTGTATACTTATAGTGAGCAAAAAGCGGTTTGTGAAGGTCCTGAGAACGAACAACGGCACTAGTGGCCTGCTCTACGGTGGGGCCTGCTCAGGTCTCACAAGGCATGTATGCCTTAACCCTTAGAGGAGCACACTGCATTGGCATGGGTAGCATTATAAACTTAGGGCCCTATTCCGCATGTCACATTAATATGGGGACGCGAATGAAGAAAATCTGCGCCTGCACATTTTCCCATAGCGTCTTCATGTTAACATGGTATTTTGGGGCATGTGGTAGATCAGCACCTCGCCCTAGAACACAGAGCTAACTGCAGGGATACTCGCGGAAGCACTTCCGTGCCACTACAGGTATCACCTCCTGGAGTCCATCGGATTGGAATATATTGATGGCAGACATTAAACTTACTAATTCTAGAGCTAACGATTACATATCGAGGGCTAAATTACAATCTTCACGCAAACGTTTGTGCAGGCGCAAAAAAAATTAACGTGAAGGGTAAAACCATTTGCGCCAAATCCCGTATTACATAGTCAGCACAACCACCACGGGCAATCGTCTACTGCAGGTGAACCTGCGCGAGCTTACTGTACTTCGCGTGTCCTATACCTAACATTGTGAGCGCAAATCCGAATGTGCGCTGGTACGAGGATGGTATTACAATTTATTTGCGGTAATTACCGCATGGCCTTTGCACGCATAATTTTAGCAACTCCTAAAAGCTGGTGCTAATGGCAAATTTGAACAACCTGGCTAACCCCAAATATCCAAGCCATAAAAAGGAATGCACCAAAGCACAGTGACCCATTCAAATCATACCAAACCAATGCAATGGATGAAGTTGTGTGTGCATGTATTATTGCTGCAGCATATATGCTCATTCACTTTGGCAGACGCAATTTGTTAACGAGAAATAGGTGTGTTTCTTAATTCTGATTGGCTGAATCATGAAAAAAAATGCACGCACAAAGATTTTTGCGCGAGACGATACTTCGCATGCATTTGGTAGCGTCCGGTTTGCACGCGCAATTAATCGGCAGATGAAAAAAGGCGCGAGGACTGCAATTCCAGCGGTGATTTGCGCGCGCAAAACTTTAATGCTTGCACAAAGATTTTCGCAAGGATTTTTGAGTGAAGAAAGTAATATAGGCGAGTCGCTACATTAGCACCAACTCTGGACTAGTGCCCTAAAGGGTTTATTCACTAACCTCTGGATTGGCCCCGAAGTTGCTCCGAATGGTGAATTTCACTGTTGGGTGTAATTTTGGTGCAATTTGTCTATTCACAAAGCTGTCAATTCGCCAAATACAGGCAAAAGGACAATGACATACAGTGCAATTCTCAGTTTGCCATAATTTGGTGGCATTCAGCGACTCAGAAATTGTCCCATAGTCTATTGTGTCTTCTATTCACAGAACGCCGTATTGCACCAAAATTGTGGCAAAATAACCCGCTTTCAGTGTTTCAATTTGACAGGTTTAACCCTTTGACTGCAGAAAACGTGTGGGGGAGGTCATGGGGTTTACCCGCAACATGCGAAGAACGTCCTCCCACACGCGGCTTTCCCATTGGGAAACTGCAACCTCTCAGGTGCGAGTGCTGCAGTGGTCTGACTTCCATACCGTTCTGTGGGACCCATCTGGTGTGCAATGAGGTCATTTTCCGTCGCTACCCAGGTAAATGCCGTGAAAGAGGGGGGCAGGGCCACATTTATAACTAGGCAGAGTTGGCAGGTGCCTACAGACACCTGCCACAAGGGGGCGCCTTGCTCTGCAAAGAAGGGCTAGAGGAACATTTGAGGTGTCATTGGAAAGGCCAGATTATGGCCTTTCCATGGATACCAAATATAGACCAGATTAATGTAAATATAAAATAATACATAATTTCTCTTTTTTCTAACGTAACACTATTATTCAGTTTACAATTATAAATTGAACAGTGATGCAGTGCTAATTCACCTTCCCATTTTCCACACTGCCACCAAGTGTGGAGCTGATGATGCAACACATTGTTTCACCAACAACATAGACTGTGGCACTGCAGTGAGGAGAGACAGGGGAACTTTGGAACCCCTGCATCTCTGAATTGTAAACCGCCCAAGGTTAAGTGAGGTGTCATTGGAAACTTCAGAGTCTGGTCTTTGCAATGATACCAAAACAGGACTATGTAATGTGTAAAAATAAAAAAAATTGAAAACAAGTAAATGCAAATTATTTTTTTTTCTCTGGTATACAGCAGAGGCAATATATGCTTTTACATATAAAACAAACAATGTCACTGCACTGACTCAACTGAGGCAACAGATTCTGCCCCTTCTTTTGATTTGAGGGCAGACAGAAACTGTTCTCCAGTTTTTTAAAATGTTGTTTTTTTATTGTTATAGTTTGAAAATTTAAAAAGTCATTTTGGTAGGTTTCCTTTTTATGTTTGGCCAGGGAGAGGGGCGCAACACATTTCTGTGTCTACAGGCTCCTGAGATGCAATTCCAGCTCGGGGGTTGGGGGGTTCAGACCCCTCTATCTCCTTATTCAGAGGGGCTAGACACTCAAGAGTCACAGTCTGACCTTTCCAATGGTGCCCTTCATGAAGGCGTAGATCCCCCCACAAAAAGTAAAAAATACACACCACACAGGTGTGTAAAAAATCAAAACTGCCTAGAGACCATCAACACCCCCATTTAATAAATAACAACCCCCCTTTAACATTTTATTAATATTTTTTGTAAAAACATATAGTTCTGGTCATGAAGCTGAGATTAAAAAAATACTGTAGTGTTATTAGAATTTTAAAAAAAAATTTACATTTATTTACACTTATCTTATTTTTTTAATGACATGACTTATACACATAATTATATGTTTAGAATTTGCCGTGTCTGCTGAAAAAAATATATATACAATTTGTCTGGGTTTTGCTGTAAAACAGCACTTTAAAGATGATGAGCATGAAATGGTCAAATTGAGCTCAGCACACGGGGATGAAATGGCTCAGCAATGAAAGGGTTAAACAGATAATCTGGGGGCCGGGGCCGGCTGCTACAAGGAGCAGACGTGTCTCGGTGGAGCGCCGCACGTCCTCACCGCACAGGAACCCTTAGCTGACTTCTTCGGTGACTTTTGCCTTCCAAACGGTCCCTGAGCGGCTGGCCCTCGGTACAGTGCAGTCCGGAGCCCGTTTGGTTTCCCCCCTCCGGACCAGAGACTTTGAGCAGATGCTGCCTCGTGGCAACAACACGACGCCGGCGGCCATCTTGCGGCCTGTCACCCAGCTTCTGCAGTCTATCGACCCTGCTGGTCCGGCCATCTCACCCCAGACCAAGCTTATGCAGACAGCGAAGGAGATGGAGGGCCCACGTCTCCTGGCTGACCCAGATGGCAGTCCTGTAGGAGCGGCGGATGGACCTGCGGGAAGGTGGAGAGACAGATTCCCCCCCTCCCATTGGAGATGAGAGTATCCTGGCTTCAGGCCTGGAAGCCTGTCTGGGAATACTGCGGGGGAGGACGCTGACGGCCCGCTTACCGGGGGTGTCTTAAGCCGGATGCTGGCCGCACTGAAGAGCTGCCGGGAGGCGAAGACTCATAGGGCAGAGGAGTCAGAAGCTACCACGGGATTGGGTAACACTACGGCCCTCTTGCCTCCTGCGGCTACCTTGGGGAAGAGTGCTGGGAGCAGCGACTCATCTGGGGCACTAGCCTGGATATCTCGACCCTCGAGGGCGACCCTGACCGTGTGTGCCGGAGGTGGGATGGAGTCTCATGGATCTCAGGAGGTGGCGGTCTTTGCTGGATTATCAGCGTTGGATCCTTGTCAGATGCCTACGGTGAGGGAAGACCCCCTCCTCCCTCGCTGTGCATATGGTGCAGCTGCACCCGCCGGTACCGCGAACTGGTCTCCTCTGGCTGGTTTTCGAAATGGCGCGAATACACCTGCCGACGCAACATGATTCTGTGCCTGCTGTGATCGGGAGAACCGGATCGCCCTGCGGAGAGCTGCCTGCCGTGACCCCAATCCTGTTTCTGGACACGGGCTAAAGTGACTCGCCTCATGCTTTTCTGCAGGACGCCCCCCCCCGTTTTTGTTATATTCGGTCCTCCCCTGAGAGATCTTTTTGACATGCTCCTTTATCACATTTTTAACCCGCAGAGGGTTTTTCTTTTTTGTTTAAATTGGCTACTTCGGGATAACGCGGGGACGCAACCGTGGCCAGGTGCCCGGCTTGACCCTGAGTTCCCAGGCCAGGAATCCCCCCCTTGGCCTCCCTACGGTCTTACAGACCATCTGGGTACTTGCCAGGGCAGGCACATAACTGGCCTTTGCCATCTCCTCATTTTCTCCCCCCCCCTGTCTTTTTCCCCCTGTCTGACGCCCCCGGCTGACTATTCCCTGGAATCTTATTTCTTTTAATTCTAATTTTATTACTCTACGTTGACTACCTGAAGACTCTCTTTGACCCTTCATTTACTTTTTTTTTCTTTTTTCTTCTTTACAATTCGTTTTTTGGAGGAGACCCCCCTTAATTGGGGACGAAATTGCTGTCCTAAGATGACTTTTTACATTTTACGAATATTAAAGATGACATATTCTGGTCCTGCGTAACCGCTTTTGCTGTTTGTGATGACTTGCTTTGGCCCTGCGAGGCCATTATTATATGCCTGTTTATCTTGCTGACTTTTGCTTATAATAAAAATTTCAAATATAAAAAAAAACAAACACAGACAATCTACATAAGTGTCATTGTAAAAAATGTAATATCTTTTTATTTTTTTTAAAAAAAGACCATTTATTCTTTTCATTTGTTTTACAAAAAGCTTTATTTATTAATTTTTAAAAGAGCATTTTGTATTTTCTTAATAAAATTGTAGAAGTAAAAAAAAAAAATCTTTAACACACATTTGTATTAGTTTTTTTAAAGGATCTATTATTTAGACACGTTTTTAATACGTTATATTGATTTAAACTCCTACTACGGTAGGAGTTGCTTTTCTTTTCTGCTTTCACAGATCAGCGGAATTCGCCAAGGCAATTTCGGTGCACTTCAGCTGTTATCAGCGAAATTTTGCGGTGTTCTACGACATCGAATACTGCTTCTGCGACTCCACTTTTAGTAAAATATGGCAAAGATTCGCTAAATAGTGTATTCACTGTATCTTTGGCCAGATTGGAATCGAAGTGCGCCGCAAAGCAAAGCACTGAAATTGCGTGCAATTTCAGGGTCTTGTGGATAGACCCTTAAAGGCACCTTCTGCTACTCCCAGCAATGTGACAAGGAACGTGTAATTGCCATGTGTAATATTAAAAAAGGTAACTAGTTCATTTAGCTTGATCCCTTTCTCCTGTACTCTGTATTTGTTTTCCTTTTGTATCCCTTGGAGTGCGATGAGAATAAATAGGTTAGTTATGTAGCTGCCTTTGTATAACTGTCCTTAATTGGAAATCCGATGGAAATAATGTGCACCTGTCAAGCCTGTCGGCAATGGTGACATTTTATAGAGCACATGCTAAGAATCTGTTTATTTACTATACTAATCAGAAAAAGTATATTTACAATTCATTTTGCTTTACAAACAAACTTGGAAAGAGAAGGTATCTGTTACAGATATGTAATTGCATGGTCTGTGCCATGCCACTCATTGCAATGTGGGGGCTGAGTGGATGAATTGTATACTTAACAGTAGAAGTAAACTTCAGATAAGAGACTCATAATCAGTACATTCATATGGTAACCTCTTTTTCAGCAGGTGCGTTCAGCAACATATGTCACATATTCCAAAACCAAACATGGCTGTACATTATGTTACTAATCCAAACCTGTCAGGGACAATATCAATTAAAAGTTGCACAACTGCTGTCACGTTTCCAGCCCTAAACCCTATAGGTGAGCTCATCTGGGCCGGCTCTTACACCCAGAAGACAGACTGAGGAAGCCTGCAGTACAAGCAGGCGAAATGCGTATCTGGATATGCTATTATGATTGTTTTAATTTTGATTTTAAGAATAAATGATTTTAGATTACCCATTTGGTGAATTTCACTCTGGCTATTGAGTAGAGATAGCTTTACCCTATAGGAAAGAACGGAGGTGCGGCACTTTCTCCTGATTTGGAACCCATTTGATGCCTTGATACTGAGCCACTTATCGTAGAGGCTCAAAAAATTGTGAGTATATACCTAATATCTTTTCAATACTCAAGCCAAGAACTATATCTGCGCAATGGAGGTTTTTTTCCTCTCTTTCCCCTTTTAAAGCAAGAAGTTGTTTTGACTGGTGAGATTAAGGCACTAGAAGACCCCAAGAATTGGGCGTGACCCCCCCATAAGAGGTCAGAAGGTCTATCACTTGAGCCATACCGAGGCTCCCCCTCTGGGAGTGAAAACTTGTGAAAAATGTTTTTGACCATTGCCTATGTACAAACAATATTGCACCATGTGTTTCTACTCTATACCCTTATACTGTAGGGTTTGAACCCATGAAAAGTCCCCCCTCTTGAGAACAGCATTATCAGATAAGTGCTCTATGTAAATTAATAAGAGGTGTTTAACACTACTAGGATATAAGTGTGCGCTCACACAGGACTGATGTCCAATTGTTTTTCGGCTCTTACACCTGTCTGGTTTAGCCCTCTCCATCTTCTGCTCCAGGATTTCCCTATGGCCTGCCAGGTCTCTGACCAACTGACCCTTTGCACTGTCCTACACCCACTAAATGCCAGTCTCTCCATTCAGCAGGGTTCTATCATAAGGGTCTATCTGCTGCCTGTTATTTTGTTCCTGCTCCGAGTATTATTATAGTCATCATTTATATAGCGCCAACAGTTTCCGCAGCGCTTTACAATAAACAAAGGGAATGAGATACAGATAAACGGACATACATTATGGTGGAAACAAGAATTGTAGAGGGTCCTGCTGATAGGAGCTTACAGTTTAGAGGGATTGGGGTTGAGGAAGACGAGAGGAATTTTACTAGATGGCAGGATCATGAGCGTCAGTGGTTTGGGAATGGTGGGGCCATAGAAGCAACTATAATCATGTGTGAGGAGGTGAGCAGAGGGATGAGTTGCATCAGTGATGCGATACGCTAATCTGAAGAGATGGGTTTTGAGGGATTTCTTGAAAGCCTGAAGGTCAGGGGAGAGTTTGATAGCGCGAGGCAAGTCATAACACAGGACTGAAGCTGCGCTTGAGAAGTCTGGGAGGCAAGAGTTGGCCGTGCGGGTGTAGACCGATGACAGGTGGAGATTGCCTAGTAGTAGGGATGTGAAATACCATTTTTTTTAAGACCAAGTACAAGTAACAATACTTTTTAAAAGTACTCACAGATACCGAGTACCAATACTTTTATTTATAGTCACGTGACCGCTTTTAAATAGGAACAGACCTCATATATATATTGTCCCCAGCTCAAATATTGACCCAGCTCATACATATATATCGCCCCCCCAGCTCACAGTGCCCCCTGCTTATAGTGCCCCCAGTGACCTCTGCTCACAGTGCCCCCAGCTCTCACATATATTGGCCTCCCGGCTCACCCTCCCGTGCTGCCAGGCTCCTCATTGTGGCAGCGGTGCGCTGCCAGGCTCCTCTGGCTTCTTCTTCCTTTGTGCGGCCGCCGGCAAAGAGTTGTAGCCTGGCCACTCGTTGTAACCACGCACAGCCGCGGTCACGCAAAATCCCGGAGTTCACGAGATCTCTGAGATCTCGTTAACTCCGCGATCTCACAAGATTGTGGCTGGTGGTTCCCAACGAGCGGCCGGGCTACAATTCTTTGCCGGCAGCCGCTCGAGTGAAGAAGATGCCGGAGGGGCCTGGCAGCGCGCCACTGCCCCAAGGAAATCGGCAAGCCAGCCCAGCACTGGCTTCCGGTGTCGGGGGCCCCTGCACGAGTACCAATACTAGTATCGGTATCGGTTCATCCCTACCTTGTAGTTCTGTTGTTCGCCCTTTGCTTATTTGGTTGAGATTATTTTTGGTTCTCTTGTCTGTTTGTTACTCTGTTTGCCTTGTCTTTGCCATTTATTTATTTTTGGTTTATCCTGAACAGTGTGTTTCTGTGTTATCTGGTATACTGTGTATGACCCCTGGCTTTGCTTCCTGACTATTCTATTGTAATAAACCATAGGCTTTCTGTTCCTACTGTGTATTGACTCCTGTCTTCGTCTGGCATATTATTCCGGCTCTGACTCCTGGCATCGTATGAGTACCCATTATAGTTCTGGCTTTGTCTGATAATCTGATTTGGTTCCTTACTAGAGGTGTGCATTCGTTTCGTAACAAATCTGAATTAGTTATGAAATTCGTTATTTCGTATTTCAGAAGTATTTTCAAAATAACGAATTGATTTAATCCGAATTGAAACTAAACAAAACGGTATATAACAAATTTGATTCGTTATGTTGTTTCATTAGAAAACCATTGATTAAATGATTCCTGAGTAGGATTTGATTAATTGGGGTTTTATTTAGTGATCCAAAATTCGAAATCAAATAGCTAATCGATCTTAACTTACAATACATACAAGTACTACTAAAGCAAACGGCATTATGAAACTAATCAGAATCGTTAGACTGTTTCACAAAGCACCCAATCTCTGTACATTGGCCTGTGGTGCTGAATCTGTTGTCAGCACCACAAGCCAATGGACAGCTCAACATTTAACCGTAGCTTGCCTTATAACAGCAGGATTTGATTAATCGGGGTTATTTAGTGATCTGAAATTTGAATCGATATCCACTATCAAATCGATCTTAACTTACAATGGGGATTTTAGCGATCTGATATACCAAATGAAACAAAATTAAATGAATCTGAAACTAAACAAAATTAATTTTCCAGCCGTGCACACCTCTATTCGTAACTACAGCTCTTGTTACTTAACTAAGTTTCTGGGTTTTCCCCTCTTGTTCTATGTGCTTCACCCAGCACTACTGTACCCACCCTTGGTTTAGGGACAACCTTCTAAGGACCAGTGTTCAGATTAGGGTTTTCTTGTATGCTGCTAGGTGTTTGTGTATTGGTTCTTCCCTTAACCCCTGCCATTCCTGCTGTATCATGTTTTGCCAGTCTGCCTGTTATGCAGCCAGCAGCACTACTGCCTTTTGGGCTATCAACCCCAAATATGGGCCCCATCTTGGCTCACGCCAGGTGCCCCGAGACAGCTACAACCAGCTGTGTACATGTAGAAACTAATACAGCTTTTATTTTCTTTTTTGCTAAAATAGAACAATTAAACTGAAATCATCCCTTTTATGTTACAAAAATATGTAAAACTAATGTTTTATTTAAAAAAACAGCACATGACACTGTCAAAATATCATAAATAGTAATCACAATTCATTGATACCAATATAGGTCCTTGTAACTACCCAATAAATGAATAATTTAACCCTATTATAGACCCTACCCTGCAGTACTGTGTATAAAGACAGAGCAGAGCCTCTCACACTGTATTTAATCAGCAAAGAATGGCGCTGGGAGGACGCAGCTCACAAATAATGTATGTGAGAGGCCCCAGGGACAATTACCCCACTGCCAGCTCAACCCTCCCCAGAATGAAGGACATACTTTCCATGGCATACAAAATGCTGACTCTCTGAAAGACAGGGTTAAAAGTACAGGGAACATCTTTACCATTTATGAAAAATCGCTAAAATGCTAACACTATGCCTTATGAGCGCAGTGTGAGTGTCATTAAACTAACAGAGACATTTGCAGCTCCTCATTTATCTGCAACATTGTTTAAAGTACATTTTAAAATAATATCTTGCAAAGGATCGGATAGCGTCAGTATCTTGTAAATCTGAATAGGTTAATAATGTAGCAAGTAGACTATGGCAGCCAACCCTAGGATTCAATGATCGCAGTGCAGTGCATGTGTTCTGGCACCGTGTATCACTGTGATCGAAGAAGTATGTCTGGAATGTGCCTGTGCTGTACTTTCTAAATTAAGGTGGAAATATATACATAAAAACACAGCCTTGTGTAAATTAAACCAGAATGGTTTGAGCAAACTGTAAGGTACAAAACTATCCAAAATAATTTGATCTCCTGTTTATCGAGTTCTTTTGGTTACACAAAACAGCCTTGATAACCATGCTTCAGTGGGCAAAGCAAACTCCATATTTGGAAGGACTCAAATTTCTGTATAAAGAAGGCATCCTCCCTTTCCCGACTGATGTATGTAGGTGGGAGAGTGGGTGTTTCGGAATGTGGACTTCATCCAGCATTGATCAGTGAGGCAGCAAACCCTGATTGTTCTTTGGATACCAAACATAACTTTGCTCCAGTAGGGCTAATCACAATCATATTGCTTATGATATAACTGTTGCGTTCGTCAGACCTTCGATATTCAATTCAAATTGCTGGACATATTCGATTCGGAAGTAAGAAGATCAATTCGAAAACTTTTCAAATCAGTCGCTTTCTTAATTAGAAATGGACTCCGTCAGATTCCGGAGCTTGTCTCGCTGTGATCCGCGTCTCCAGCGATGCAGCGTGCCTCCCAGACGCACAGCACGCAGCTGGGAATGGCACGCTGCTGGGCGCCACCCCCTCCAGCAAGACTGACGTGTGAGACGTCACATGATGCACAGTAGGCCGACGATGGGCGTGTTCAAAGCTGCGAAGAGGTGTTCGGCTGGGACAGAGGAGCGAGCAGCAGGCAGGCCTGAGCCAAGTTAGTGATGCTGAGTACCCTGTTGCTCCTTTATTGTGCTTCTTTTGCAAGATGGTGATGGAATGGATCATTCATCAGAATGAGAGTGACCAAGGTGGGGCGGGGGGGCTTAGAACTGGCCATATTAATTATATGGGGGCCTGCCCTGTGTGTTGAAATAATAAATTATATGTAACGTCAGCTGTAACGTCAGCTGAACCGGCATACACAAACCTATCCAGGCTACATCCTACAGGAAAGCAGCACTCAACGATTTGAGGCGATATTCGATTTGAATTCGAACCTTAACAGCCGATTCGATTCAAGCGAAAATTTGTGATTTGCAGGGCCCTATAATGATGCACTATTGATCAAGCTTGCAAGGTTGTCTATTAGTGCACAGGTAGACACTGACGTGGGAGTACATAGCTAAAAACTCTCATCGAAAAAGTTAAATCCTTGTTTAGGGAGGCTATGCTGGGATATGTAGCATGAAAAAGGCAGCACTTTTCTTCATGCCCGGATAGCAATCAGGTTTAACAAATATAGGCATTAGAGAGGAAATTTATGAGATTATTACTATATATACATTTTTTTAAGAGGGCACCCCTGACCTGAAAAATGAAACATTGATTATTACATCTACTATATTGTGCCAACAATTTCTTTAACGCTTTACAATAGAATAGGGAGAACAACCAGCAAGATTACAAACAAACGTAGATAAACAGAAACAAGAGGTTCAGAGGGGCTTGTTCAGATGAGCTTAGAATCTAGAGAACATCTCAAAGTTTGTCTTGTTAGTCCTTGATTAAATGTCAGAACAAAATCAAGCAGTCTCTGCTATCTAAAGTGACAGCAACATGCCTTCATCCAACTCGATCGAACACCTCCATATGCTCCATACATTGATTATACACCCTCACACGTGATGTGTGCACCCCTTGATCTGAGTTGACTGTATGCCACTAAAGATTTTCATTCCCTATCAGCCAATTACAGCATGATTTTACATGTGCTTTCGCCAATTCTTTTGCCAAAACACAGTCAACAAACCATTTGAATCAAAAGAACTCAAAAACACCCTTAGTGCAAACACACCAAATCAAATCCCTCTACAAGTGAGATAAAAAAGAAAAAAAAACAAATACTTAAAAGCAAAACACACCATTTTTCTCACATTTGGAGCTAGATAAAAAAAAATTGAAAAAAATTGTATTTCTAGCAAGACATGGCTCGCTCGCATTGTTTTATGGTGCAACTTAACACCACACTTGTGTCAGTTTTCTGTCGGGGTTATTCAAAGAGAGCCGATCTGGCCCCGAAATGTAACCGGACATTGAAATTCAGCATATGGCTACATTTCCTGGCCATTCGGCTATTCAGAGAGCTGGCAGTTAGCCAAATGTTGGCGAATTGCCTGCACACACAGTGCCTGTTCATTGCCTGTTCAAGGGCAGTGAAATCCCCCATAGAGAAGCAATGGTTTGTCTATTCAGAGAACACAAACCAGCAGTGAAAAGTTGCCGAAATAGCCTGCTGTTCGGCGGTTTCATTCGACAGATTTATTCAGGCAAATTCCATAGGCTTCAATGTTAAAAATATTCCTGTTTTAATTCAATATCTAATAAACCGTTTATTATTTTATTCTGCTGTAAAAAGCCTCTTTATAGATTTTTTTAGGCTCTTTCAGGCATTTATTTGGCAAACTTTTTTTTTTACACATCAATTTTTCTTTTTCCTGTAACTGCCCTTTTTATGATCATTCATCGGATCTTATATGTAAATTTCAGACATTTTCGTTCAGTAGTTTTTCTGCAAACAGCGTTTCAATTTTCAAACCCTCAAGCGTACTGGTTTTTTTTTTCCACCTCGTTCGTCTGCATGTCGGGTTTTTCTGGTGGCTGCTCTGCCCTGTGATCGCTGGCTAGTCGGGTTTTTCCAGCGTGTTCGGCATGGTTAATCCAGCTGTTTCTGCGGGTGTCGGTGAGTGTTTGGTGGGTTTGCGGTGAGTGTTCCGTGTTTGCGGCGAGTATTCCCTGCACTATGGGGGGCCCTGCGGTGCTTGCTGAATATACTGTAGGGTCGGCGAACTAGGATCGCTGAATCGCGGGGAACGAAAAGTCATCGAACGTGCGGTGACTTTTCGAATCTCTTTGAATAACCCTGTGTGTTTTGTGCCCAAAAAAAAGGAACAAAATCTCTTGCTCCCATCTGTTACTCATATCACATGTCATTATTATTTTTTTTTTCAAATGTATTTATTTTAGATTCAAGCAGTACAGCATAAAAATAAAGTCTATAACACACAGTGCAAGACATTGATACAACCATGAGTACAGTGACAACCCGACCCCCCACTCAAAACCAAGCCTGTGTCATTTATGAAGTCAAAAAGCGTTCAAGGAGCCGGGAGCAGGGCGTCGGCAGTAGAGGGGGCCCCGTAAGTGAACATGCCAGAAACCATTCCGTAAATTGGAAATCTGTTTTGATTCGAGATAAACTATCCTCTGGTAGATGTTGTATAAATGGCCCCCAAACCTCAAAAAACTTGCCCACCTTGACCTCTTTATGAAGACACGTTTCCGCCCAATCATGCCTGAAGATATTATAAAACCGCAAGTAGAACATAGAGAACGAGGGAGGGGAGGCAACTATCCAGTGACCCAAAATACCCTTCTTTGCGGCTGCAGTAAGTATACCTAAGAGAGTTTTCTGAGCTCTAGATAAGGGGCGCGCTTCTTGGTCAGAGAGAATATTAAATAACGCCCAGTCAGGAGAGGCAGGTATTCCTAAATTCAAGACCCGGGTTCCGAATCTCCTAATGGTGTTCCAGTAAAGAGTAATGAGGGGACATGACCACAGACAGTGAAAGAGGTCAGCCCTTTCTCGTGAACAGTTTAGACAGCGTCCTGAACTAAGCGGATTATAAAGGGCCAGGCTGGCTGGCGCCACATAAGCTCCATGCAATAACTTATAAAACATTTCCCCATATTGGGCAGAAGGAATTTGTTTTCATGATCTATTGGTAGCTGCTATGAGTGAAAAAGGCGACTGTTTAGGGAGGTGCAGACACCAAGAGGCTACCCCCGTGGTGGCGACCGTCCAGTCACAGTGCGGACGGAGTAGTTGTCGGAAGGCTGCTGTCGAGGGGCCTACCTTCATTATACTATCCAAAGGATTAAGAAAGTCCCGAGTCCCTAAATCCCTCAGCTGCTGCGAGACAAATGTTGAAAGTTGCACATAGTAAATGGGGTGTAAAAATGTGGGCGCTATCAAGCCACAGAGGGCAACGTAAGGGAGGAGTGTGTGGGAAGGTTGTTGCAGTAGGTGACCAATTTGGGACAAGCCCTTACTCGCCAGGGCCCGAAAAGCCGGGACGGGCGAACCGTTTTGAAAGTTCGGGTTGCGGAGCAAAGGCTGATAGATTGAGGTTTTCCAGGACAAGCCCAGATGCTTCCTTGCCTTACACCACGCAACCCAACCCACATTAAGAAGAGGATTAGCCCTCTGGGCGGGTGTCAACGAGGCGGGGATAGGTGCAAAAGAGCCCCCACTGACAGCGGGTATGCCATTGCCTGGTCCAGCGCATGGTCAGTGAATCTGGAGGAGCCCATAATCCAATCAGTAACAAGTGGTATTGAGCCGCCATGTTGTAAGAGCTGATTTCTGGCATATTCACTCCCCCCAGACTATAGGGCAGCTGTAATTTGTGCATCGTTATACGCGCCCTTCCTCCCTCCCAGATAAACGTGGTAAACAGTGAATGAATTTTAGACATCTCTTTTGTTAAGGAGGATGGGTAGCATTTGGATCGGATAGAATAAGTGAGGGAATGCAACCATTTTTATGAGATTGATTCTACCCATGTAGGATAGCGGGAGCGGGTTACTAGCGGAGGGATTGTTACCTCATATAAACTCATTAAATCAATAGGGAGTACTAATCCTAGATATTTAAACACCCCTACCCGTGCACCAACAAAATGGAAGGTGATTCAATAGGAGGGCCCTGCAATCTCGACATGAATTTCAGTCGGGCTAATTGGGGCATTTAACTTTTCCCGAACCACCGAATCCAATTCCGGTAAGTTTGCTTCCAAAAAAACATTGGCCTAGGACTCCCAGACGTCCGGTTCTGCCTTATAAAACTGTTCAAAGTAATCCCTGAAATAAGCATTGATTTTTAACGGATCAGTGAGAAGCGCACCGGTAGGCGTTTTGATTTGCGAAATGGGGGGAGGGTGCTGGCGTCTGCAGTCGAAGGAGGTTAGACAATAACTTCCCCTGTTTGTTACCCCACCGATAAAATTAGTTTTCTTGATGGAAACAAAAATATTGTGCCCGTTCCTCAACAATCTCTGCATATAACCTCTTGCTGGACTTATATTCCATTGCCGATTTGGCAGGGGCATTTAGTAAATGAGACCTGTAAGAGGACACTAAGGATGAATGCGCCTCCTGTAGCCTCTTATTGACCTCCCCACGCTTGCGCGATATATATTCTATGACATGGCATGGCATGGCATGGCCCCTCGTTACGGCTTGGCCGCCTCCCAGAATAGGTTAATATCATCTAAATGTTCGATATTGTCATCCAGGTAATTATTCCAGCAAAGCTCCATATGGCCCCTAAATCCCTCCGACCTGTACAGCGAGGCAGGGAAGCGCCAGTTACGGGACTTAGGGAAGGGGGAGCCCAACCGCAACTCAATTGTAACAACCGCATAGTCAGAGATATGGATCATGCCAATAGAGGCATCGATTAAGGCGTGTTGCAAGAAAAGTGACAAGAGGAACATATCAATGTGGGAGAAAGAGTCGTGGGGGTGTGAATAAAATGAGTAATCCCTCCCCTCCGGGTTATGGAATCACCACGCATCTACCGGCACAATATTATGACTCTGCAGGAAACTGGGACCAGCGGTGGACTGTGTGGTGGCAGGAGATTGTCTAGTCCGCGAGTGATCTAGAGTCTGGTCCACCACCGCGTTAAAATCTCCTCCCACCAGAGAGTGATCAAAATTATATTGCAAGAGTTGTGCATATAAGTCAGAATAAAACTGAAGATGAGGAGGATGAGTGGCGTACACATTCACCAGTAAGTATTTTTCCTCTTGGATGGACACCAACAGAATAGAGAATCTGCCTTGCGGGTCATTAGTCTCCTCCAGCACCACATGTGGAAGTGCCTTATTTAACAGAATCGCAGTGCCACGTTTTTTGTTCACATAGGGGGCAGAGGTCTGGTAGACGATCCAGGGGGCTCGGAGGAGGTTAGTAGGAGAAGACCAATGAGTCTCCTGGAGGAAGACAATGTCAGGCCTTAGTTTAGTCCGTCCTCTACGTTCCAAGAGACCACCTTAAAGGTGACCTTATGAAAAGGTGTCGGACGTCATAGTCTAGGAGGTAAGAAAGGAAGCAGACGCGACGCGTCTGAAACAGTTAGAGGGGGGAACAGGGCCGTCCCAGCAGCAGCCACATTAGCCAGTAGAAGGGGCAAAGAACAAAATTGCTTACTTGAATCTAAATTTTGCATACTTTTTGTATGGAACCATAGCATATTGAAACCAACATGTAACACTAAGAAAAACTACAAAACCAAATTAACTAACGAACAATATAACAAATACAGATCTTGTAACCAAAGTGGTGACGATCGCCTAATATCCAGCGAAAAGGCCATGAGTAGGGGAATCGACATCTTATGAACCCTACTGAGAGTAATCAATGGTGACGAAGTGGTCAATTAAGATGGAGCCGGGCGGCTCTGGATTGGAGAATGCTGAGGCAATGGCGGAGACCCCCCCGACAGTGTCCTCGTCCTGGAGAAGAGCAGATTCGGCCTCTCGTGGAGTGTCGAAGTAGTAGGTTGTCCCATTAAAAAACACACGGAGTCGGGCTGGGTACAAGAGGAAAAAGCGGATACCCTGAGCCACCAATCTGGAGCACACTGAAAAGAATGCCCGTCGTTAAGTTGAAACAGCAGCTGATAAGTCCTGAAATAACCGGAGAGTAGCCCCCTGATAGTCCAGGTTACAGAGACGATGATAAGCCTGAAGGATCTTGGTTTTGTCAGTGTAGTTCAATAAGCGCATAATCACCGGTCTTGGGCGACCTGCTGATGGGTTCAGGTCAGGTCCCAGCCTGTGGACTCGTTCCACTGCCACTGGGCAGGACTCGATATTGTAGCCCAGATGGGAGGGCAACCAGACTGAAGCCCATTCCTGTAAAGCCTGGCCCTTCACCGTTTCCGGAAGGCCAATAATACGCAAGTTATTCCGGCGGCTCCTGTTTTCCAGGTTGTCCAATTTATCCGTCAAATCTTGAATGATTAGATTCTGCTCGTCAAGTTGGGTTTGAAGCGGGTTAACTGCATCTTCCAGGGTAGACACCCTCTCCTCCACTTCCGTTAGTCTATGTGCTTGTGAGGTCAGCTGTGATAAAACAGACTCAATAGTGGCCGTGAGCCTTCCCAGTTTGTCGTCCAGCAATGGTGAGAGAGCCGCGGAGATATGCGCCACACTCAGTGGAGGTGCCACATTCAGAGCTCGCACGTAGGACTCATTCATGTCTGAAGTTGACAAATTAGACACCGAATCCATTGAGTCCCTAGAGTGGGGGGAAGGCGGATCCAACCCGACGGGGCTTCGTAGCGGGCTTAGTGATCATTTTGGCTGATGACTTTTTAGTGGCTTTTCCCGCCATCACAAATTTGTCCATGGCGTCACCCAAAGTTGTAGTACAAAATGTTTCTCACCCGCAGGTGCTGCGGGCCTCTGTGGGCTGGTAAACAGCAAAAGCGGAGGGAGACACAGAAAGGTGAGGCGCCCCAGGGACTAGAAAAATTCAGGTTGGGTAATTGTAAAAAAATTGCGTGACAGCGAATCGCCTCCCCTTATGGGGAGACTAAGAAAAATTTATCTCTTCTTCCTGTTTTTAAGAGAAAGTCCCTTAGGTTATATCTGCTACAAGCTGCTTAAAGGGAGTGCCAAAAAAAATATTATTTGTGTCTTTTGTCTTATTTTTATTTTAAATTATGGCACACGGGTCAATCGTCGTCCCAGGTTCCCCTGGGACTAATAAAAATTAATGCTAATAGGCCGAAAAAATTATAAACGATCGTGTTCAAAAATCACCCCAGGGGGGTCCCCGGGACTCAAAAAAAATTGGACCGGGGGTCCTCACCGAGACTGGAAAATTGGAGAAAACCAGGTAGCAAACACTCTGGAATTCCCAGGACAGGAGCACACAAATTATGAAAGTTTGGGTTCGTAAGTTGCCCCAGGGGGGTCCCTGTGACACAAAAAATTGGACCAGGGGTCCCCTCAGTATCTTGAAAGTATTACTCCCCAAGTAAGAGACCTTGGCAGCCAAAATATGGAATTAGTCCCAGGCTCCCCTCATCAGACAGACAGGGGACTTTAAAAGAGCAAGGGATCCGTCCAGCGATTATGCCCGTCCGTTATGAGAAGAGCCGGCATGGAGCAGTGCGCTGAAGCGAGCAGAGCGTCCTGGAGGGGTCCCAGGACCGAGCTGTTGCAGAGGCGCCGCGAAAATCTGGTAGGCAACTTGCGGCCAGTGAGCGTCGTATACAGCTCCCAATCCAGCACCTGGAGGAACAACCTACTACTGGGCAGCGATGCAATCACGCTGCTCCCACAAAATGGCGTCCATCAGCGTCTGTCTCAGGCCAGCGGCTGCAAAGACTTACCACGTTGAACAAGACCGATGTATCCGGCGGACATCCAGCGCCTCAAACCCGTATTGCCAGGGTCACGGGGGGGAGGAAGAACTGGGGTTCCAGCAGTCCCACTTGATTTAGGCTGGAACGGGCGGCCTAATTGCCGCCTGGCGACTCCGGGGCTCAGAATGCTGCGGGTCCGGATCCAGCCTTCAGATTAACACTGCTGGGGTGCAGCAGGGATTAGATGAGCTCCTGCTGGCTTCAATAATTTAGCCAGGGGCAGAGATCCGACCAGCGGGAGGATGATAAATCGGCAGCTCAACACGGAGCTCAAGGTAAAAGCGGCCATGCACTTGGCCCGCCTCCTGGAAGTCACATGTCATTAAGTATCAAATATTTCACTTTAAGTAAATATCCTACTCCATATTTTAGGCAACAAGATTCTGCTCCGTTTTTTACGCAATAAATGCAACAAGATTTTCCTCCATTATTTTAAGCAGAAGATTCTGCTCTGTTTTTTAAGCACCAGATGCTGCTTCATTATAGATGCAGCAATGTTCACATCTAAATATGAATTTATTGTCTAAAAATGAAGCGAAAATAACAGAATTGTAACATCGCTTGTGGAGAATCTGTTGGTTACGGTTAGGGGTGGTTTTTATTCAAACAGAATTTCGATATAGGTCTGTGATTCCTACCAGGGGCTAGTGTGGGGGATTTCCCCACTTTTTTCTCCTCATCCTACCCCTCTCTCTTTTTGTCTAGTTTATATGTTTTCAACATCTTTCGCTGTCTGTCGTGAGACATGTTTTTTTAGACATGTTCTGCTACATTGTGATTATGTAATGGTTGTCCCGGTGAAACAGATTTTGTAGTGTGGAGCTAACAGGTTTCTATATTGTATCAAAAAAAAATACACCCCCACATCTGAGATTTCTTAAACCGCTCAAGTGGTTATTCAAAGAGAACACCGACTTTGCCACTGAATTTCACCAAATGGTGAATTTCACTGTACGGTGCAATTTCGTAGCAATTCAGCTAAGTAAGCGGTATATAAGCATATGCAGTGGCGTCGCTACGTGGGGGCGGGGGGTGCGGCCCGCACCAGGTGACACCCGCCCTTAGGGTGACACCGTCACCCTAAGGGTGGGTGTCTCACCCTGCACCGCGTGTTCGCTCCCTGCGAGCGTCCAAAGCTGTGCAGCTTCGGCGCTCGCCTGGGGGAAACACGTCACCAGCCAATCGCGGCTGGTCACGTGGCTCCCCCAGGCGAGCGCACAAGCTGCATGCCGCCAGACGCTCAGAGGGAGCGAACACGCGGCCAGGAGGTGAGCGGGGGGCATTATCCATGTGCTGGGCCATTATCCATGAGCTGGGGCAAATCCATCAGCTGGGGCATATCCATGAGCTGGGGGAAATCCATCAGCTGGGGCAGTATATCCATGTGCTGGGGCATATCCATGAGCTGGGGCATATCCATGAGCTGGGGCATTATCCATGAGCTGGGGCATAGCCATGAGCTGGGGGGCAAAAACATGAGCTGGGGGCATTATCCATGAGCTGGGGGCATTATCCATGAGCTGGGGGGCATTATCCATGAGCTGGGGCATTATCCATGAGCTGCTGGGGCAAATCCATGAGCTGGGGCATATCCATGAGCTGGGGCAAATCCATGAGCTGCTGGGGCAAATCCATGAGCTGCTGGGGCAGTATCCATGAGCTGGGGCAGTATATCCATGAGCTGGGGCAGTATATCCATGAGCTGGGGCAGTATATTCATGAGCTGCTGGGGCATTATCCATGAGCTGGGGCATTATCCATGAGCTGGGGGCAGTATCCATGAGCTGGGGGCAGTATATCCATGAGCTGGGGCAGTATATCCATGAGTTGCTGGGGCAGTATATCCATGAGTTGCTGGGGCAGTATATCCATGAGTTGCTGGGGCATTATCCATGAGCTGGGGGCAGTATCCATGAGCTGGGGCAGTATCCATGTGCTGGGGCATTATCCATGAGCTGGGGCATATCCATGAGCTGGGGCAGTATATCCATGAGCTGGGGCATAGCCATGAGCTGGGGGGCAAAAACATGAGCTGGGGGCATTATCCATGAGCTGGGGCATATCCATGAGCTGGGGCATTATTGATGAGATGCTGGGGCAAATCCATGAGCTGGGGCATATCCATGAGCTGGGGCAAATCCATGAGCTGCTGGGGCAAATCCATGAGCTGCTGGGGCAAATCCATGAGCTGCTGGGGCAGTATCCATGAGCTGGGGCAGTATATCCATGAGCTGGGGCAGTATATCCATGAGCTGCTGGGGCAGTATCCATGTGCTGGGGCAATATCTATGAGCTGGGGCATTATCCATGAGCTGGGGCATTATCCAAGAGCTGGGGGCAGTATCCATGAGCTGGGGGCAGTATATCCATGAGCTGGGGCAGTATATCCATGAGTTGCTGGGGCAGTATATCCATGAGTTGCTGGGGCATTATCCATGAGCTGGGGCATTATCCATGAGCTGGGGGCAATATCCATGAGCTGGGGGCAGTATCCATGTGCTGGGGCATTATCAATGAGCTGGGGCATATCCATGAGCTGGGGCATATCCATGAGCTGGGGCAATATCAATGAGAGGAGCTGGGGCAAAATCCATGAGAGGAGCTGGGGCAGTATATCCATGAGAGGAGCTGGGGCAGTATATCCATGAGAGGAGCTGGGGCAAAATCCATGAGAGGAGCTGGGGCAAAATCTTGAGAGGAGCTGGGGCAATATCCATGAGAGGAGCTGGGGCAATATCCGTGAGAGGAGCTGGGGCAATATCCATGAGAGCTGCTGGGGCAATATCCATGAGAGGAGCTGGGGCAATATCCATGAGAGCTGCTGGGGCATATCCATGTGTGCTGGGGGCAGTATCCATGTGTGCTTGGGGCAGTATCCATGTGTGCTTGGGGCAGTATCCATGTGTGTTGGGGGCATATCCATGAGAGCTGGGGCAATATCCATGTGTGAGCTGGTCTGGGGCAATATATCCATATGTGAGCTGAGGCGCAATATATATCCATGGGTGAGCTGCTGGGGGCAATATATAATTGTGAACTGGGGCAATATATCCATATGTGAGCTGGGGGCAATATATATCCATGGGTGAGCTGTTGGGGGCAATATATCCAGAGCTGCTGGGGGCAATATATATCCATGTGTGCTTTCACTGCCTTCGAACAGGCACCGTACTTGCTGGCAGTTGGCAAAAAGTTGTGTGAGCATATGAGAGAGCTCCACAGCAATAAACCTCACAGTAATGTGCGCTGTGTGTATGAGCATTCAGTGTTATATGGGAGTACTGATTTAGGAGTAAGGCCCCCGGCACACGAGCGTTATTTTTGCGTCCGTCTGTGCGCAAAATTTGACGTCCGTTATAGATTTGCAAAGAAGTTAATCTGAACACCACACGATGCACCTGCGCACTGTTTCACGCATGGCATTCGCGTACTGCAACGGACGTCAAAATGGCATGGACGTAAAAAAGCTAGACGGACGTGGGAAATACGTGCTGCTTCCTGTGGGCGTTAACAATTACGCAAGTGCGAAGGCCGACACGCTTATTAACTTATTAACACAATTATTAACTTGGTCTGTTTGAACACATTTATCTCCCGTGAAAATTTGCGTCCGTTGCGGAAGCACATTTTCAGTACACACAATATCTCCCGTCAAAAATTACGTCCGTAACAGACGCACTGTGCGCAGTACCTATACGCTCGTGTGCCGGGGGCCTAAGAGTAGTTTAAAAAAAAATACGGAAAACTCGGGGGGGGTGACACCATAATTTACCGCACCGGGTGACCCCAACCCTAGTGATGCCACTGAGTATATGCCAAATACTGGCGAAATACGGTGCAATTCAACGGCTGTGAAATTCCCCATAGAGAAGTAATAGTTAATATATTCAGAGAATGTTTCCATGGAAAAAAAAAATCCCATTTTCATAAAAAAATTTATTCAATCATTCATTCTTTTCATTTGGAGCAAAAAGTATTTTTATGAATTCATTTTTTTGGCAATTTTTTTTTTTCAGCATACTTTTTGATTCCGATTTCGGGCGGTTTACTGGCAGTGTTTGACGGGTTTATTGGCAGTGTTCAGCAGATCCATTCGGCGCACTTTGGGGACCCTGTGGAGAATGCGGAATTCACCGCAGGTTCGCAAATTGAGCTTGCAGGAGGGTGCTGGTATTCTGTGAATAACCCCCTCAATCTCTTCCACATTTCACATCTCTTTCAATTCTCCAAGCCTCAAAATGGCACGTTTATCTAGCTTTTAAATTTTCAATTTAACCACTTCAATGCGGTGGACGCGCTCAGCGCGTCCAACCGCATTGGTACTTGGCTGCGGAGGACGCGCTGAGCGCGTCCTCCCTTCGCAGCCCGCGATCAGCCGGTATTCCGGCTGATCGCTCGGCCCCCCGGTGTGGGCTGACATCATCGATGTCAGCCCAACCTCCGGGACCCCGGCGGGCACGATAGGCGCCATCGCGCATGCGCGATGACGTCTATTTCAGGCACCCCCCCCCCCGCCATTGCAGGGAAGGTGCCTGAATGGGAGGGGAGGAGGTCCTTCGGACCTCTCCCCCTTCCCATCCGTGCATGCCAGCGGTTAAAAGGCAGGCAACGCCTGGAAGGGCACAGCCTGCCCTTCCAAGCGGTGGCTGTCTTTAACCCCTAGAGGGCTGGATCGCGATATGGCGCCAACATGCGCCGTATCGCAATCCCCTCCCGGAGCTGGCCAACATCTTGGATGTCGGCCAAGCTTCCGGGATATCCCCCTAATGACTGGCGTCATCGCGCAGAGCGCGATGGCGCCAGTTTTCAAATTAACCCCTTGCTGCCACCTATAGTGGAGATAGGGGGTTCCAATGAACCCCCTATCTCCCGATCCGTGACAGCTAGGGGTTAATATTTACTATCATTGGAACGGCCAGAGCGTGGCCGTTCCAATGATACCAAACATGACCATCTAAAAAGTAAAAAAAATAAAAACAAATTGAAAAAATAAAAAAAATTTAAAAAAAAAAGGTTTTTTGGTTTTGTTTTTAGATTTATTAGTGCAACAATATTGTTCCCATTTCAATTATAATGTGATCAATGATGCTGCACTAACGATTTTTTCTATGGGGGGCGTTTGCTAAAAAACACGTAATTTCCCCCCAAAAAAGTAACGATTCCTCATTTCAAATTTTTTTAACAAGCGCACCCCATAGAAAATATAACCGCAAACGATCGCATTTTAAAATGTGAAAAAAAACACTTTACACATTGTAAATTATTGAAAATTCAAATTTTATTGCATATTTTGTTATAATATACAGACATGACATAACGTATACATATAATAATGACATATTATGAATCTGCACAGTCTGCCGGAAAGAACGATATATAATATGTCTGGGTCATATATTAAAATAAGGCTTCAAAACGCGGTTAAACATGATGAGCGAAACCGGTAAAAATGAGCTCAGCACAGAGGTGGGAAAAGGCTCAGCAGCGAAAGGGTTAAAGGGAATGAGACTATGGTAGCTTTTAAAATGAAGAGGGTGTACATCAAACCTCAATTCTGAAGGAATGTTCACATATAACAGAAACAAACTTTATCTGCAAACCTTTGGAAGATGTACATATGCTTTAAATAAAAAAATATCAGGTATATTTGTAAATAAGAACTGCTAATATATTTATCACTGACCTTTGGTATCCCAGGAGAATCAAGCCAGACTTGGTAGATGGATTCAACGGAGAGATCTTGTCTATATTAAAAAAAAAAGGAGATGTTACATATATCCCACTGGCAACAAAGATGCATTGGTTTTAACCAGATTTTTTAAAATTATTCTTTAATAGTTGATAACAGGTCAAAGAGCCTGCAGATAAACCAGCACCTCTAAGACAATTCTGTTTCTACCACGCTCTTGGGGCCCTATTCTCGTCACTAAAAGGGAGCTGGCTCCCCTTTACCATAACTATTCCGATCCAGCCAGCTTTTTAGCGGATGGCCTTGGAATGAAACAGAGGTGCTGCATAATACCAGGTGCGGCACCATGCGCCGCCGAAGGTATTGGCTCCTAGAGTCTTTATGACTCCATTGAGCCCAGCGTATCCCAGTCAGGAGCACTGCACGAGCTCGCACTAGTAGGATCACACAAGAGCCAAAGAGGAAAAATGGGAACTATTTGTTCCCAGTCTCCCATTGCTCGCTATTAGAAGAAGCATCTCGTCACCCTTTCCAGGTGAATATTGGATTTTTTAGTATGTTTATTTTAGTATGCCCAGTGATTTTTCAAATGCTACGTCCAGGAGTCGGTATTTCTTTGAGAAATACTCCAGAATAGAAGCGCAACCTACCGTTTAATTGTACCGGCTGGTTGGAGTAGAGGTACCATCAATGCTCTATAACCGTGGAGACACAGGTCTGAATCCCGGCAAGAGCACCTCTCCAGCAAGTGTCCTTGGGCGAGACACCTAACGGTACATACTCGCCACCCAGGACATACTTGAAACCGAGAAAAATCTCAATGTATCCTTCCTGGTAAAATCCTTTCTCAAAAAAATAAATAAAAAAATAAATACATAGCTCATTCTTCTAGTCCCAGGTGAAAATTAATGTATCCTATACAAGTTAATTTAAAAGTAAGGGGGCAGTATGACCAAGCATAGCTTACAGCAAGGTCAGGATAACTTCTCTAGTCATTAGGATAGCTTACCAGCAAGATGGGAATAGGCGCCTAGCAGTGGCGTAGCGAGGGGGCAGGGAGGGGCATTTGCCCCAGGTGCTGATCTGAGGGGGATGCCACAAGCTCCTCCAGCTCATTAATCAATCACCCAAATTTAAATTTTACTTTACCGTGGATGCAGCATGGTCCTTGTGCTCTGAGTCAGACTGTCCTTCGCTAGCACACTGGCAGCTGCTAAACTGCCAATGAGCATGCAGCATCCCAGCTACACTTGCGCACATAGCAACTAGCTGCGGATTGGCTGGATTATCATTTCGATTTTCCTGCCTTTCTGCCTGGAGCCCTGCATACTAGCATAACTGCCCTGAGATAGGCATGTGCCTGTCAGGGGCGGATCCAGAGACTAGTCTCGGGAGGGGCACTTACAGAAAATAAGGTGTTTTAGCAGAGAGCCCGACTCACGAGAATTTACAGAGGGCCCGGCTCACAGGAGCTTACAATCTAGAAGAGCAGAGGGCACCCAGGAGTTTACAATCTAGAGGAGCAGAGGGCACCCAGGAGCTTACAATCTAGAGGAGCAGAGGACACCCAGGAGCTTACAATCTAGAGGAGCAGAGGGCACCCCGGATTTTACAATCTAGAGGAGCAGAGAGCCCCCAGCTCACACATGGATTTGCGCCAAGCTCATGGATTTGCCCCCAGCTCATGGATTTGCCCCCAGGTCATGGATTTGCCCCCAGGTCATGGATTTGCCCAGCACATGGATTTGCCCAGCTCATGGATTTGCCCCCAGCTCATGGATTTGCCCAGGTCATGGATTTGCCCAGCTCATGGATTTCATGGATTTGCCCCCAGGTCATGGATTTGCCCCAGCTCATGGATTTGCCCAGCTCATGGATTTGCCCCCAGGTCATGGATTTTCCCCCAGCTCATGGATTTGCCAGCTCATGGATTTGCCCCCAGCTCATGGATTTGCCCAGCTCATGGATTTGCCCCCAGCTCATGGATTTGCCCCCAGGTCATGGATTTGCCCAGCTCATGGATTTGCCCCAGCTCATGGATTTGCCCAGCTCATGGATTTGCCCCCAGGTCATGGATTTTCCCCCAGCTCATGGATTTGCCCCCAGCTCATGGATTTGCCCCAGCTTACACATGGATTTGCCCAGCTCTCACCTGGATATTGCTCCAGGCCTCCAGCTCCAGCAGGGGTTGACTCTGAGCCGGGGACCCAGATGCCGGGCAGCGCGGGAGTGCCTGCCCGGTCCTGAAGAGTCCGTCCTGTTGAGTGATGCGGCTGCGTGGCGTGCGTGCGCAGGTCACGCGGTCCGGCCAGTCAGGTGGTACAGAGACTCAGTACCACCTGATTAGCCGGACCACGTGACCGGCTGCGCCTGCACGCAGCCGCTTCCCTTTAACAGGACGGACTCTTCAGGACCGGGCAGGCACTCCCGCGCTGCCCGGCATCTGGGTCCCCGGCTCAAATCTCGGGGGGGGGGCAATTGCCCCGTTGCCCCCCCTGGATCCGCCCCTGGTGCCTGTCCTGAATACACTGTAACCCTGCAAGTACCAGGCCGCCTGGATACACTGCTTCCTGCCTCTTGCCATGGTGCTGCACCGGGACACCATACACTACGTGCAGAGAGAGATGCCTGAGAGGGGCTGCACGCCGCCTGGGAGGCCCTACCTACTCTGCCGGGATCTTGCACTGCTGGGTGAGTCCTGCTGTTTCCAGCCTGAGCAGCCCCTCCTACCTGCTGAGCAAGCCCCGTTGACCTGCTGAGCAGCCCCCACTACCTGCTGAGCAGCCCCTATCTTGACCTGCTGAGCAGCCCCCCCCTCGACCTGCTGAGCAGCCCCCACTACCTGCTGAGCAGCCCCTACCTTGACCTGCTGAGCAGCCCCCCACCTCGACCTGCTGAGCAGCCCCCCCTCGACCTGCTGAGCAGCCCCCCTCGACCTGCTGAGCAGCCCTCACTCGACCTGTTGAGCAGCCCCCACTTGACCTGCTGAGCAGCCCCTCCTACCTGCTGAGCAGCCCCCATGACCTGCTGAGCAGTCCCCCCTTGACCTGCTGAGCAGTCCTCCTCTACCTGCTGAGCAGCCCCCTTGACCTGCTGAGCAGTCCCCTCGACCTGCTGAGCAGCCCCTTTGACCTGCTGAGCAGTCCCTCCTATCTGCTGAGCAGCCCCCCCTACCTGCTGAGCAGCCCCCCTCGACCTGCTGAGCAGCCCCACCTGCTGAACAGCCTCAACTACCTGCTGAGCAGCCCCCTCAACCTGCTGAGCAGCCCCCCCTCGACCTGCTGAGAAGCCCTCCCGACCTGCTGAGCAGCCCTCACTCGACCTGCTGAGCAGCCCCCACTTGACCTGCTGAGCAGCCCCCACTTGACCTGCTGAGCAGCCCCCCATGACCTGCTGAGCAGTCCCCCTCTACCTGCTGAGCAGCCACCTTGACCTGCTGAGCAGCCCCCCTCGACCTGCTGAGCAGCCCCTTCGACCTGCTGAGCAGCCCCTTCGACCTGCTGAGCAGTCCCTCCTACCTGCTGAGCAGCCCCCCTCGACCTGCTGAGCAGCCCCTTCGACCTGAGCAGCCCCTTCTACCTGAACAGCCCCCCTCGACCTGCTGAGCAGCCCCTACATGAACAGCCCCAACTACCTGCTGAGCAGCCCCTCCTACCTGAACAGCCCCCCTCGACCTGATGAGCAGCCCCTACCTGCTGAACAGTCCCAACTACCTGCTGAGCAGCCCCCTCTACCTGCTGAGCAGCCCCTATACCTGCTGAGCAGCCCCTCCTACCTGCTGAGCAGCCCCCTCAACCTGCTGAGCAGCCCCTCCTACCTGAACAGCCCCCTCGACCTGCTGAGCAGCCCCTACCTGCTGAACAGCCCCAACTACCTGAGCAGCCCCCCTTACTTGCTGAGCAGCGACTCCTACCTGCTGAGCAGCCCCCTCTACCTGCTGAGCAGCCCCCTATACCTGCTGAGCAGCCCCCTCAACCTGCTGAGCAGCCCCTACCTGCCGAGCAGCCCCCTCGACCTGCTGAGCAGCCCCCCTCAACCTGCTGAGCAGCCTCCTCTCAACCTGAGCAGCCCCCACCTGCTAAGCAGCCCCCCTCGACCTGCTGAGCAGCCCCTCGTACCTGCTGAGCAGCCCCTCCTACCTGCTGAGCAGACCCCTACCTGCTGAGCAGCCCCCTCTACCTGCTGAACAGCCCCAACTACCTGCTGAGCAGCCCCCTCTACCTGCTGAGCAGCCCCTATACCTGCTGAGCAGCCCCTCCTACCTGCTGAGCAGCCACCCTCAACCTGCTGAGCAGCCCCTCCTACCTGAACAGCCCCCTCGACCTGCTGAGCAGCCCCTACCTGCTGAACAGCCAACTACCTGAGCAGCCCCCCTACTTGCTGAGCAGCGACTCCTACCTGCTGAGCAGCCCCCTCTACCTGCTGAGCAGCCCCCTATACCTGCTGAGCAGCCCCCTCAACCTGCTGAGCAGCCCCTACCTGCCGAGCAGCCCCCTCGACCTGCTGAGCAGCCCCCTCAACCTGCTGAGCAGCCTCCTCTCAACCTGAGCAGCCCCCACCTGCTAAGCAGCCCCCCTCGACCTGCTGAGCAGCCCCTCGTACCTGCTGAGCAGCCCCTCCTACCTGCTGAGCAGACCCCTCTACCTGCTGAGCAGCCCCCTCTACCTGCTGAACAGCCCCTCCTACCTGGTGAGCAGCCCCCACTATCTGCAGAGCAGCCCCCTAAATGGCCCTAAACTTGCATTTCATTCACAATTTTCCATTTAGTGAATAAGCCCATCCGGGCCAATAAAAAGGTTTATTCCCAAATAACAAAACGTGAAGATTTGGAAAATATGACAATGATGCCCATTCTGTGGCTGCTGTGGGATTCCTGTTTTGGTATGCTTTTTTTTTTTAAATTCTCCTTTTTATTTATTTTTGGTTTAATCTCACCACTTAGTTAATTTCCCCCTGAGACGCAGATTGTTAAATACACTAATATGGACCCAATAAAAAAATGAAGTAAACCGACTTAATGGAGGAACTTAAAGGTTAATATTTATTTAATTTTTCCAAGCTATTTCTGATTATTAATCAAATATATATATATTTTATGCTTTACACAGTTCTGCATTTAGTGAATATTCCCCCTTTCCGCTGATCGGTGAAGTATTGGCACACCAAACAGGCACCATATGTGCAGGCAATTCGCCAACATTTGGCGAACTGCCTGCTCTCTGGATAGCCAAATGGCCAGGAAAGGTAACTGTACGCTGAATTTCACTGTTCGGCTACCTTTTCGGCCACAATTCGGAGCTCTTTGAATAACTATGATGGTTTTTACTTTTAAAGAAATTAACAAAATTAAAAGCAAATAATAAAATAGATAATGAGAATACATTGTACAGTTTTTCATCATAACATAGCAGCTGTCACAATATATATGTGTTTTTAAAATAACAAACCACTGTGCTTAATAATGGAATAATTGTGGAATAATTTCATGTCTGGTATATTATGATATGGTAAAAGGCACATTTTGGTATTTTTAAAATTGATTATGGATTTATTAGAAAGTAGTGTTGGTAGCATGGGTGTCAGTAAGGATGATCAGTTCGAATTTCAGCCCTGTATATGGGCGGCTTTGGCTCCATGTTTTGGGGCACACTCAGGGCTGTTGGTTCTGTAAAGATCTGTTCCTTGTCTTGTGCTCTGTAAGCTGAATGCCAGTCGCCATGCTTTCCCTCGCGGTTTGTGTTGGAGTGGCTCAAGATGCTGGCTGGCCAGGGTCTTAGCCCTTGATTAGAGGGTTAGGCATGTGATACGGTTCCCATGCCTACCCTTTGCAGGATAAGCGGTTGCAGCATTATGTGCTGCCAGAACCCGCTGTCCCCCCATACCGCTCTTGTGTGTATCAGCCACATTACCCAGAAGAACAGTGGCAGCCCTAAAGGACCACTCACATTAACCTCTTTCTCCACCTGTTTGGATACTCACAAATGTCCCACTGAGTGTAAGCTATGTACATGATGAAGTAATGGTGAATACATGTGTGCAAATGGGTTTTCAGGGTCTGTGTGTGTTGCTAGTCTCTGCTTGTGTTTGTCAGTCTCTGCATGTATGTTTATGTATATTTTTCTCTCACGGTCATTGTGCATCTGTCAATGTGACATTAAGGATCTGTGTGAATGTCAATTTTTAATCTGCATAGTCAGGTTCTGTATTTGCGTGCCTACATATGTTCAAAAGCATAAGTGTTGGCTTAATTTATTGTGTGTGCATAATAAATTAAATCATCATAAAGTAAAAAATTATATATAATACAATGTTATTTATTTATAAAGTATTTTACCAGGAAGGATACATTGAGGTTTCTCTCGTTTTCAAGTATGTCCTGGGTTCAAGAACATTAAAATGTTACAGTCGTTACAGAAATACATTGTTAATTACATTGCAAAATATATATAAGAAAAAACAAACCACAAAATACAGATTTACACAGAAAATAAATATGTAGGAAATAGTCATTATGTTA
Organism: Leptobrachium leishanense; assembly: GCA_009667805.1. Classification (NCBI taxonomy): domain Eukaryota; kingdom Metazoa; phylum Chordata; class Amphibia; order Anura; family Megophryidae; genus Leptobrachium; species Leptobrachium leishanense. The sequence continues at coordinate 216,156,198 of CM019063.1, forward strand.
CATGTTTACAGGTGCATTCCGTATTGATGTATGTTAATGTAAAGACTATATTTAAGATAACATGAATATATACATATTGCAAGTAATAGTAGTGCATTCAAGAGGACTTGTAAAATGCATGTATTGTAATACAGACATTATGCACACATACTGTTATATTTTTATATTCTATTGATATTTTTTGGAAGCTGCATTGTATCACTACAAATACCAATAAGCAGTATATCTGACCATTTATATTATCTATCGTTATAACATTTACTGTATTTGAGTTTAGAACCTTTCATTACAGAAATATTTCTGTAAACATGATTACAGACACTTTCAAACAATTTTTAAGACAAATTGCTAGTTCAACGTACATTTAAGTGGTAACTACACACCCTATGATGCAAATAAATGTAATTGGTAATATTCTTTCAACAATACATTATTGGTAGGGAAAGGGTTAAACCCTCCTGTTAAGGAAACTAGCATCATAAGAAGATTGCAGTCTGCTTGCTGAATGCTGGCACTCAGAAACAGAAATGCAAGAAACAGAATGCACATGGGTCTCAATGAGTGGATTTCTCCCTGTAGCTTTACCTGCTATCACAATGCTACATCAACTTGCCTTTTGTGGTGTCAAACTACTTATCCTTTGATACATTCATCCTGAGAAAAAAAGACCACTCAACTCTTATCTGAGAAAGATGATGTAAGCAAAATAAAGTCTAGCGCCCAACAACACAATTCCTTTGATAAAGGAAATTAGTAAAACACTCAAAGGCCCAAGATTAATAGAATATCAAGTACCTTAGTTAGGTCACCTTCTTCCTTCAGAAATGCATTACTCTTTCTTGGAATGTTGTCACACAAGTCTGGAACTGTGCATAGTGTGATATTGCACCATTCTTCAAAAGGAACATATAAATTTCCTTAGGGGGTAAAAAATGCTGAAAAAATGTATATCTAAATATCTATCTATATAAACCCGAAGGTCCTGACTCACTGACTGGCTCATCAACGCCCAGCTGAAACTGTTTAACCTAGGAATGTGAAATTTTGAAAGTTCGTGCGTGTCACATGGTTCAGCCAGTCAGGTGGTACTGAGACTCAGTACCACCTGACTGGCCGGACCGCGTGACCTGCACGCACGCAGCCTCAACAGGAGCCAGGCAGCTCAATGACAAATTTCTATCACTGCAGTGCTGGTTAAGGAAAGGTCCACTTTAAACAGCAGTAAGCAGACAGGGCTTCATATTCTGCTAATACCCCCCCTTTACCTGCCGTTTATGGTCATCTCTCTCTGCACACAAATCACATCCCCCTCCCCTCTCCTAGAGCTGCTGAGGGGCAGGGGAGGAGCTATGGAGGGAGAAGAGGGGGATTTTTATTCTATTCGATTTTATTCCTTATGCAAACGCCCTGCTCTACTGCTCGTTGTTTGAGAACACAGCTCACAGCTGACACACAGTAACACTGGCACCTCCTAGTACCCCTAATGACACCCCAATAATCACTGGTACCTGGGGTGGCCCAACCTCCGCCACTCCCCTAAGTACACCACTGCTCTGTGATATGCTCACCCACAAGTTTGGCGAACTACCAGCAAGTACGATGCTGTTTGAAGGCAGTGCAAATCCCCATAGAGAAGTAATGGTTAATCTATTCAGAGAACACTAAACAGCAGAGAAAAGGCAGTGAAATGCCCTGATGTTCGGTGGTTTCAATCAGTAGGTTTATTCAGGCAAACCCCATAGGTTTCAATGTTAAAAATATTCCCGATTTTATGCAATATCTAATAAACCATTTATTATTTTAATCTGCAGTAAAAAGTCTTTATTGATTTTTTTTTAGTACCGTTTAGTCATTTTTCAGATTTTTTTTGCAATATTTCCCCCCCTTTTTTTAATAGCGGTTTTTCTTTTTTCTGTAACAGAACTTTTTATTATCAATCATAGGATCTTATATGTAAATTACAGACATTTTTGTTCAGTAGTCCTTTGAAAATAGCAGGCCTGAGCCATTTGCTTGAGCCATTGCGTAGCCCCTGTCACACGTCGGTTTAACTGCCACTTTGCCAGAGACAGAGAAAGAGGAAGAAGAGGAGGAGGAAGAGGGAGAGGTGGTGGTGGAGCAGACAGACCTCATACAAGCAGCTTTCTGGAGGCGTGGTGGATGAACAAGCTCCAGCACAGAGCCCCGTCTTGGATCCCTCCCAGCTGCAATCAGAGTTACCCAGTGTGCCGTGAAGGAAATGTAACGGCCCTGTCCATGCTTGCTGGACCACGTGTCTAAAGTCACATGCACCTTGCTGCTGACTGCCTTTCCCAATGACTCCATAACATTGTCTTCCACGTGCTGGTATAGTGCTGGAATGGCCTTTCCGTGAAAAGTAATGGCGTTTTGGAACCTGCCACTGTGGTACAGCACATTCAGCAAATTCACGGAAGGAAGCAGAGTCCATCAGCTGGAAAGGCAGCAGCTGCAATACGAGTAATTTTGCTAAGATGGCATTTAGACGCTGTGCTTGGGGATGGTTGGGACTATATTTTTTATTACGCTGCAGCAGCTGGGGCAATGTAATCTGACTGCGTAAATCTTCAGCTGATGGGATGCTGTCACATTGTGAGGAAGGACCTGGTACATCCATTACTGTAGCATCATCCCTGTCAGTGGAGGTTGGAGTCAATGACATGGCAGGACATATAGTGGGGGTAGAGACAGGTGAGGAGGACCTACGCAAAGTTTTGCGCCAACGGGATGCGTGGCAGGTGGTCATATGTCGCCTCAAGCACGTGGTACCCAAGCGTCCGGTGTCTTTCCCACGCTTGAGCCTCATCTGACACAGATTACAAATAGCAACAGTGCAGTCTGCTGCACATTTCTTAAAGAACTCCCAGACAGCAGAGTTCCTGGATGTGTGCTTTGAGACAACAGTGCTCTGCACTTGAGCAGCTCTGACATCTGATGCCTTGGACTGGCTAGTGCTACGGTTGGTCATAGAGGACATTGTGCCTCCTCCTCCTCACTTGACTCCTCTGTTCGATCAGGCACCCAGGTGGAGTCAGTGACATCATCATTGTCATCACCCCCTATCTCCTCATCACTGGAGCCAACTTGGCAGTATGCTGCAGCTGCTGGGGCACAGGAGTGCCAGTTATTTGTGTGTCATGACTGGCACCCCCTTCCTCTAGGTTAATTATATTCCCTTCCTCAACCTCAGAGATTGAATCAGAGCACTGCAGTTGCTGCGAATCCTCAAGCAGCATGTCACTGTCATTGTAGTCAAACAATTCAGCTGACTCCTCCGTGTGTGATAGTGAGACTGCGGCAGGAGTAGCTGTGGACATGGAGGCTGCATTAGATGCTTTGGCAGCTGAGGTAGACTGTAAAGCACTACAAGTCTGGCTGGCAGAGGACTCGGAGGATAAGGATGGCCTGGTTAGTTAATCCACCAAATCCTCTGTATGTTGCTGCTGCTTAAGATGGCCAGCACAAGTTAGAAAGGACAAGCGACAGAGGATGCACCACATCCACGACGACCAGAGGCACATACTCCCGACACAGAGGCTGCTTGCCCTCTTATCTGTGTCTGGGAGTGTCTGCATGTCCTTTTTGGTCTTTCTGACATGGTGAGTGATATATAGATTAAAGATATACAGAACTCTGATTCAACTCTGTTATAAAAATTGGAGACATGCTGCAGAACTCTGATTCAACTTTGGTATAAAGATTAAAGATTTCCAGAACTCTGGTATAACTCAGTGAGACACCCTGATAGCTGGCAACAGTGACAAGACACAGATTACAATTCCCAGAAACCTCCTATAAATCAGTGAGACCCCTGATGGGTGGTAGTGAGAACACACAGATTAGAACAATTCCCAGATATTTTGTAGAAATTAAACCCCCCACAATTGCTAGTGGCATTGAGAACACAAAGATTACAACAATTCCCAGATATTTTGTAGAAATGAGACCCCCAAAATAGTTGGTGGCAGTGAGAACACAAAGATTACAACAATTCCCAGATATTTTGTAGAAATGAGACCCCCAAAATAGTTGGTGGCAGTGAGAACACAAAGATTACAACAATTCCCAGATATTTTGTAGAAATGACTGACCCCCAAAATGGCTGGTGGCAGTGAGAACACACAGATTACATCAATTCCCAGATATTTTGTAGAAATGAGACCCCCCACAATTGCTGGTGGCAGTGAGAACACAAAGATTACAACAATTCCCAGATATGAGACCCCCATAATTGCTGGTGGCAGTGAGAACACAAAGATTACAACAATTCCCAGATATTTTGTAGAAATGAGACCCCCCAATAGCTGTTGGCAGACTGGCAGTGAGAACACACACTAACACAACAATCTCCTCTCAAAAATCACGTGCTGAAGGCTGTGTGAAGCCTTATATAGTGTGCTGCGGGACTTAGCTCTGTGAGCCCATGATTGGGCAAAATTTGCCCAATCAGGACTCTGAGCCGTGATTGGCATAGTTTTGCACCAATTACAGCCAATTACAAGCTTCAGGCCAGTGGAAAAGTGCATTGTGGTGCATTGTTGGCGAACAAGCGGCGAACACGCGGAATGTTCGTAGTTCGCGAACATGCGAACAGGCGATGTTCGAATCGAACTCCGAACAGATCGAACCGAACAGCTCATCCCTACCAGACAGTGTGTGGTGCACCCTGGAAGGTGAGAAGGTGGAAATTTAAGTCCTGGCTGCATTGGTCTGCAGGGACTCAGTGACAGGCAGGCCTCAGAACAAAGAAAAAAACTGCTGCGGCTTCCAAATACACTTCAAAACAGCATTTAAAAATATCAGCTCTGGCAACACAGGTATGTTCACCTGGTCCTGCTGTTACCACCATGTCGGGGTGTTCTCAAGGTCAAACACCCTCTCATTGGAGTCCCCCAATATTATTCAAACAGTACTTGGTGGATAGTGGAGTTTTATTGCTGTGGAGCTCAAACACATTGCACACTACTGTGAGTTTCATTGCTGGGGAGCTCATACATACACAGCAAAACTGTGAGTTTCATTGCTGTGGTGCTCAAAATGCTAGGGGATTATCCACTCCAGTGCCAGTGCTGCAAAAAAAAAACAACAACAACAAAAACAGCTAACTGCACTGCAGTACAGAGTTTTCTTGCAACAGAGGCACTTAGTGGATAACCCCCATAGGGTTACAACAATAGTTGTAGTTCATTTAAAGGATCACAGTATTAAAAAATACAACTATTGTTTATTAGGACACGAAAATGGTCATAATAATCAGTTTTTCCCCAGACGTGAGAGTACCCCCACCTATTTTTCCAGAAAAAAGCACTGCTTACACTTAAAATCCCCAATATATTCCTCCCTGTAATGACCTATTTGCAGGCAGGTGTTGCCGTCTGCTGGCCAAAAGCAGTTACTGCAATTCTGGTCTCCGTGCAGGATCAGCTGGGGAAATGTCATTTTAACACAAACCCAGCTGGATTTAAAATATGTTAACACCTTGGGCATAATGCCCACAGTGCTAAAACTTTAGGGGAATTTTCTGGAGTCCAAATGCAAATGAATTTCATTTGCAATAAATAGAATTCCTTTGCATTGCTCCTGTGGAATACCATATAAGCTATATTAGATATATATTGGGGCATCAGGAGGTGCATAATTAATCTTGGTAGTGGAGGGGGTAAGGGTGGATTGCACAGAGCTGTGCAATGACTGATCCGGTGTGCTTCCCACGAAGCCGGATGATCGTCTCACCCAGTGCTGAAACCAGGTTTGTAGCAAGGAATGAGATAGAATTCTTTATAACCCATGCGATATCCACCCCCTGATGGGACAGGTCCACTTTGATGACTCGGAATCATATATTATGTCTGTGCCATGTGTCACTTCTGTATCATTTTCTTATACTTTATTTTTGACATTTCACTTATTTCATTTATTTATAAAGGATTTTACCAGGAAGAATACATTGAGTTTTCTCTCGTTTTCAAGTATGTCCATTGATAATGTCCATTGATAATGAGGATGCTGTTTTTAGCAAGGTCTGCGAGTTATTACAAGTCTGGTTTTCAAGATAACCCCATCACTACAAGCAAGGTTTCTGAATAAAAATTAATGCTCGCATACAAAAATATATTGTTTCATCTTATAGGATTTAAAAAGTCATTGCTCAAAATGTTTTCACTGAATCAGGAGCTCACCATTACAGGAAATGATCATTCATTCGATGTCTGAAATCTATGGAAATAAGAGTTTCCACAAAGAGCTTGCAGTAACTTGAAAACCACAAATTCCTAAAGCTGGCAACAGGCTATGCAAGGTTTGGCAGGAATACGAGGAAAAGAGTCTTTGCCAAAATGTCTGATCATGGTTCACGGTAAGTGGTCATCAAATAATGTCTACACATGTTTGAAAAATAAAGCAGTGTTCAGAACACCTCCATTTGCCTCTCATGGTTATGTTTACTCTATAAAAGTCATCCGTTTATTTGGGAAAAAAGAACAAAGTCAAAAGTATTGAAGTCTAAGCTTACCACTGGAATTTCCACTCGTCACAATGTTGATTACAAAATGTCAACTCCACCATGTCAATACTAAAAGTTTCCGCACATAGGCCCCCTATTACAATCTTCACACAAATGCGCTCGCCCAGCGCAATTTTTTTACTGCACATAAAAAACTTTAGCGCTCGCAAATTAACGCGGTATTACGATCCGAGCGCAGTTTTTCAGCCTTCATGTTTTTTCGAGCGCAAATCCGACGCACAAAGCCGGGCGCAAATGACCGTTGCGTGCAGGAATCGGTGGGCAGACTGTTTTTTCACGGGATTCAGCCAATCAGAATTAAGAACCACCATTTGCTAGGTTTCGGTTGTTGCGCCTGTTAAAGTCAATCTGCGTATATGTGCTGCAACAAAAATAAAAAATTAAACAATTTATTAATTTTATTGTTTGGGTATGTGTAGAATGTGTAACTGTACTGTGCTGTATTTTTTTTTTTGTGCAGGTTCATTTCGTTTCGGCCAGAACGTTCAGATTGTAAGTTAACACCAGGTTTTCAAAGACGTTACGATACTTCGCGCAAACATCGTTCGTACGACGTTGCGCGAAGATCGTAATACCATCCGCTCGAACGCATTCGCGCTGACAATGGTAAGTATGGGATGCACGCACGCACTTGCACTGGGTTCGCGCAGGGTCAATCGCGGTAGACGCTAACGCGCATCGTTTGCGCAAACGTCGTAATAATACGACGTTCCGCGCAAATGGTTTTGTCCTCGCGCAAAAGTGCATTTGCGCGCACACAAATGCGCTGCGCGAGGATTGTAACAGGGGCCATAGAATATATTTTTTTAAATGATGCTCGCATGAAAAAAAAGTTGTATCTATCGACTAAAAATGACACGAGCTTCACAGAACTGCAGCACAAAGTATAAATTTACATTTAGAAAATTTCATAGCCTTGAAATTCTGAGGTGCACAGGAAACTGTCAAAAAATGTCAAGAGCATTGCTTCCATCAAAAAAAATGGAGCAGAATCTGTTTCCTAAAAAAGACACGAGCGACATAAGGGGTTATTCAAAGAGCACCGGAATTTCAGTGCTCTATCGTTCCCCGTACTTCGGGGAATCAAATTCCTGAATTCACAGCAGGGTCCACAAAGTGCATGGAAAAGCCGCCGAACAACAGCCGAATCGAAAGTAAAAACCACCAGAAAAGCACCGAAAAAATAGGATCCAATCCGATAAAAAACGCAGAAAAACATCGGATCTGATAAGCCCCCGCGAACCGAATGAACGCACCGCACCCTATGATCGGCCACAAAACCAGCCAAATGCGTCTGAAAAAAGCAGACGATCCGCCAAACACAGCGCTGACCAGCTGCCGGAAATGACCAACAAGCCGCCAAACGGGTTAAAAAAACCAAAACACACCCACCCACCCACAAACAGCGACTTTGAAAAGCTGTTTGCAAAATAACTACTGCACCAAAATGCCTGGACTTAATATAGTAGGTCCTATGAATAATAACTCGAAGGTCTGTTACAGAAAAATGCCTAAAGAGAATTTTTGCTGCAAATTAAAAGAATAAACGGTTTAATAGATACTTAAAAACAGGAATATTTTTAACATTGAAACCTAGGAGATTCGCCTGATTAAACCTGTCGAATAAAACCACCGAAAATTAGGGCATTTCACTGACATTTCTCTGCTGTTCGTCATTCTCTGAATAGATTAACCATTGCTTCTCTATGGGGATTTCACTGCTGCCGAAGATCGTATTTCGCTGGCAATTAGCCAATATTTTGCAAATTGACAGCTTTTGAATAGCCGAATGGCCCCGAATTTGCACCGTACAGGGAAATTCACTGTTTGGTGCAATTTTGGGGCCAGTGTGGTTCCCTTTGAAAAACCCCGATTGAATTCAAGCAAGCTACATTTTTAAAGAGAAAAATGGCGAATGTCAAAAAATTTAGCAGGATTTACTCAATCCTAGTTCTAACCATAATCCCTAACCCAAACCTTAACCCCCAACCACAGATTATGCTCCATTTTTTTTTACCCCAGTGAAACAAGGATCAATTTTTTGAAATTTTGTTATGCGTGAACATTTACAGGGTAATTCAAAGAGAATCGAAAAGGGTGACTTTTCGTTCTCCTCAATTCGGTTCAATTTGGCGATCCCATTTCGGCAACCCTGCGGAGTATTCAGCAAGCACCACAGGGTCCCCGAATTGCAGGGAAAAGTCACCGCAAAACCCGGCAAATGCACATCGAAAACCCGCAAAAACATCTGGATTAACCCCGCCGAAAACGCCAGAAAAACCCGAGCAGGAGCCGATCACACGCATATGCAATAAGTGGATTCCATATAATGAGGAGAATTGCTCAGGGTAAGGTCCATTGTCTGTGTAATATCACAACAACCCAAGAAGAGATATCATAACCACAACTTCCATTGGACCAGTGCTGGTTGCCTCCATTGGTCTGCACTGCAGATATTACTATATTGGGAGAGTGATTACATGCTGTAAGATTGACAGCTGTCAGAGGACCAGGAACAGTAGAGACACTTCCTGCAGGGACTTTCCTGCACTTCTAATTCTGTAAAGGCCATCACAGAGTGTGGGCTGCAACTTTTTTCCTGAGCACTGGGGACCTTTCAATTTATATTTCCCTTGTATTCTTTTCAATAACACACCTCAAAGAGAGATGCTATGCATTTGGGAACCACAATGCACTCCTCTGTGACATCTGAGGACATCTCTTGCCAGTCACAACATCTAATTCTCTCACAAATATGCCTTCCTTTCCAATATACTGATATTGCTCTAATTTTCTCCTCCTTTTTTTAAAATTCTTTTTAATCCTCTACAGATTGCTGGGAACTGCTTTAGCAAATACAGCCCAGGGGTTGCACATAGTGTCCCAAGTTCCTGTTGTAACGGAACTTGGTTGTTCCCAAAGTCTTGATCCAACGATGTTTACCAGGGTTTTTTTGTAAATAAGGATTCCATTAGATGCTTTCCTGACCAGATTTATGTGGACCACCTAATGGATGACATGAAAAACTTTGAATGGAAAAAAATAATTATATTGTTGTACTACACATTTTGTGCTTTGATATTGTGTCTTATTATGTACTTCTTCATTGTGCTGGTCCTTTTTTTATTTAGGATGGTCCCATTGGTGCACATATGAGTTGTAACATGCTTTCAGAATGGAGGTCTTTCTGGCGGCCAGGAAAGCTTTAGATCAGGTTGTACAGCTATTGTAATGCTGACTGGCTAATGCCTCAACAAAAGAGACTCAAGTACTGGAATAAAGTCAAATTAAGAGAACAGTGGAGAGGGATAGGGAGGAATTCATTTTTAACCCCTCTGTGCCCCCAATTCCAATTTAGAGTAATCCTGTAACCAACAGTGGTTCTGATGCTAAATGTCTGTGAATGGTTTCAAGTTGTTCATTCTATTTACCCCTAGTGTAGAAAAACAACAACAAATAACTGGTTTTCAAACTTCATAAAAGTTCTAAAAGAAAAAACACCTCCCAGTCCCAACTCCATACTTCCCATTAATGTTCCCCTGTGGTTTATACCAAAGTCCAAAGTTAGTCAGAACCTACTGTCAGTCTGCTGAAAATCTGATAGATCACGTTATATAAGATTTGTGTTTCCACCACCAGACAGTGGATACTCCAGAGTGGAAGCTGCTATTAGTATTTAGGCATTGCCATTAAATGCCAACCGCCCTACTGAGAATACCATTGGCCTGGCCAAAGTAATTGATTTATGCAGCCAATATTTCAGCAAGGTGCCGCTTGTAAGTAATTGGTAGGTTCAGAATAAGACAATGTTACCATCAAACGATGAGTGTGTTACCTAAAACATTGCCACATTTTAAACAAATTGAGGAACAGAGAATCCACTGAAGAACTATTTAGATATTGTATAAAAGTATCTAAAAAATTCAGAAATACCACAACCATACTATTAAAACTACTAGATTGTTACAACTATTGTTGGTAAAACCAATAGGATAATTCAAAGAGAATCGAAAAGCCACCGCACGTTCGGTGACTTTTCGTTCTCTTCAATTTGGTTTGTTTTGCCGATCCCATTTCGGCGACCCTACGGTGTATTCAGCAAGCACCACAAGGTCCCCGAATTGCAGGGAAAGGCCGCCGCAAACCTGACGAAAACTAACCGAAAAACTCAGTGAATGCACGCAGAAAACATCTGGATTAAAGCGCTGAAAACGCCTGAAAAACCCGAGCAGGAGCGGATCACATGCAGCAAAGCCGCTGGAAAAAGCCGACACCGCAGACGAGTGAAGTGAATAAATTAGCAAAGCCGTTTGCTTGAATGTTTGAAAAGTGAAACGCTGTTTGCAAAGAAATTACTGAGCGAAAATGTCTGAAATTTGCATATGAGATCCAAGGAATGCTAATAAAAAGGGCTGTTACAGAAAAAATAAGTAAACTTAAAAAAAATCCATAAAAATGCTTAAAATATCCTAAAAAATCTATAAATAAAGAGACTCTTTACTGCAGAATTTTATAATGAACGGTTTAGTAGATATTGAATTAAAACGGGAATACTTTTAACATTGATGCCTATGGGATTCGCCTGAATAAACTTGCCGAATTAAACCACCGAATGGCAAGGCATTTCGGGAACCTTTCACTGCTGGTTTGTGCAGTGGCGTAGCGTGGGTTGTCAGTGCCCGGGGCAAGGCAAGAATTGTGCGCCCCCCCCCCCAATCTGTGGACACGGTAACACACCATGATTCCCTGTCACCAGTAGAGTATTGACCCCCGTTACCCCACAAGCACATGTATTGTATATTATCAAAATACTGATATAATAAAAAAAATTAAGCACACATCCCCCCTCGCTACGCCACTGCTACCAGTCACCTTGTCCAAGTATACCCTATCATAGTTCCACTCTCATACTATACCCAGACACTCTCTCCCAGTACCCCAATCACCCTCTCCCTCCAAGTACCCCCAGTCACTCTCAGTACCCCCACTTTCTCTCAATACCCCAGTCACTCTCCAAGTACCCCCACTTTTTCCCAGTACCCCCAGTCTCTCTCTCCCAAAGTACCCCCAGTTACTCCCCCCAGTACCCCCAGTCACTCTCTCCAAGTACCCCCACTTTTTCTCAGTACCCCCAGTTACTCCTCCCAGTACCCCGTCACACTCTCCCAGTAACCCAAGTCACTCTCTCCCAGTACTTTCAGTCACTCACTCTCTCCGAGTACCCCAGTCACTCTCTCTCTCTTTTTCTCTCCAAGTACCCCCTCTTTCTCACAGTACCCCCAGTCACTCTCTCTCTCTCTATTGAATATCCCCAGTCACTATCTACCAGTATACCCAGTCATTCTCTCTCTGAACCTCCAGTGAACCTCTCTCCCTGTACCCCCTCACTGTGTGCTGGTCACGCTGCTTTTGTGTCATACAGTGTCACCTACCTGCATGAAGTTGTTGGTGGCCTGGGGGAGCTGTCCAGGGGGCTTAGTGGAGACCGGATTTTAAATGTACTGCAGGGCAGGCGCCTCCCTCCCTCCTTCCTGTTCAATGGCTGCAGGGCTGCCAGCGGCAGGGGGCTGGCACAGGGCTTCAAGGGGGGCTGACAAGCATGGTACAGGGTGTTCCGGTGAATAATGCTGCGCTGTTTCATGTGACTCATGTCAGCGTTAAGGAGGAGTCAGGACAGGACCAGAATTCTGAGTGCTAGGTCACCGCCAGTGTGGCAAAACTGGCCAACACCTTGCTGATTCCTGCTGGAAAATATTAGTGGTTCAAATTTCTTTCGAAATTTTGCACCCCCTAAGAAAATTGCGCCCGGGCGACTGCCCCCGAGGCACCCCCCACGGTACGCCACTGGGTTTGTGCTCTCTGAATAGCCGAAGCAGTGCTTTTTTATTGGGATTTCACTGCCCTCGAACAGGCACCGAACAGGCACCGTATGTGCAGGCAATTCGCCAGGATTTGGCGAATTGCCCGCTCTCTGGATAGTCGAATGGCCAAGAAACGTAACCGAACGCTGATTTTCAGCGTTCGGTTCCCTTTCGGCAGCCATTCGGATCTCTTTGAATTACCCTGCAAGTGTAAATATTCAAAATAATAAATTATTCAAAGTATCATTTATTTAAATTTCTACCATAGGTATCAGGCAGGAATTCATAGATACACACTGTAACTTGTTTACTAATAAGCATAGAACCCACCAGTTTTCATTTGATGGCACAGATGGAAATATATATATGAGAAATATGAGAGGAAAATGTAAGACATTTAATCACGCAAAAATAGCCTCTTAAATACTAACAACAGCTGCTTTAGATTTCCCAGCCTCCCTTAAAAGTACTCTTCATTCATAAGGAGTTTTCATGCCTTTGGTGTAAGTGGATAAAATATTTTCAGCTCATGTTTGAAACTGGCAATGAGAAAACACTGTAAATATGTGAAACATAAACAAAGACAAATCTACTGTTTTAACATTAGAGGTGTGTAGGCGTTGGGAGCGCCTTCCAAGAAAAAGAAAAATGTTTGAGAACAAATATAGAAAAGCACAGCAAGGTAGTTAAACATATACAAGGAATAGAGGAGAAAAAGCAAGAGCTATGGATTAACTAGACTTTTTTTTCCAAGACCAATCTAGGTTAACACAACTGTAGGTTTTCAGTAGAAAGAGCAATTTAACAAATTGAAAGAGAATTAAAGATATATAGAACTGCACTATATGACAAAAGTGCAGAATATACATTGTTCTCAGTTTCTGCAAATCCATTACTTGTACTTTGTTATACATGTTTTGACAATGTCCCGTTTATGCTTTATTGCGAGAAGATCCTACTCCTCATGGAGAGAAAAAAATGTCTGGTGGGTGCATATGAGATCTCTTATATTTACACTTTTTATGGCTTTATTTCTACCTATATTTACATATTTTTTGCTGGCAGACTTTGGTCTACATTCATCAACTGCTTTCCTGGGAGAGAGGTTTCTCATTAAAAAGGAGAGGGATGTAATGAGAATCCCTAATATTATCATCATCATTTATATAGCGCCAACAATTTCTGCAGCGCTTTACAATAACCAAAGGGAACAGTTCACAAATAAACAAGAATAAGATGGAGAGTTCAGAGACAAGAGGTGTAGAGGGCCCTGCTCATAGGAGCTTACAATCTAGAAGGATTGGGGTGGAGGAACGCAAGGGGAGCTGTATAGGTCATCTGGATCACAAGTGCCAGTTATTCAGGAATGGTGGGGGTCATGGAAGTGGCCTCAATCATGACGTGTGAGCAGTTGAGCAAAGGGACGAGTTGCATCAGTGATGGTGGTATTGAATCGTCATACTTTTGTACAACTTATGTTGGCGCTGCCAAGATTACAGAAGTTATTTAATAACCATTATTGTCTCACTGAAGTTCACCACAGTTCGAAACAGAAGTCAAAGTCATTGTTACTGCAACTGCAGGCTAACACTAAAAAACAGTACCACCATTATTCTTCTGTAGAAAAGCCACCTGCAACTATTCTGTGTTTACCATTGTTCGAACATTATTTGCAACAGTTATGAATGTATTTTGGCAGTGTTAGGCTGGTGTCAGACGAGCGTCTTTGAGAGCGGAAAGAACGTCCGTGAAAGTGGATTTTCCTTCCACTTTGCGCCCGTCTTGCCTCACTGAGCGCAGTTAGTGAATAGAGTATAGTATAGAGTATAGAAAAACTGTGAAAACAGTGGTAAAAACCATTCTGGACAACTTTGACTGAAACAGTGAAAAGAACTGTGAAAGCTATGTTGAATAACTTCGGCAGCAATTACAGTGGAAATAATGTTAAACTATGGTAGAACTTAACTAGATATTGAATTCACCATAGTTGATCCACTGTCAGAATGTGTCCTTAGATCTGACCAAATCCATCCACTTTCCAAAGTAAAATGCAACCCTCACCAGTCTGAAACTGAAGCTGAACACCCACCCAATTAATAATAGACATATGTCCTTGCACCTTGTATTTACCAAGCTTGTTGACAGTTAAAGGGGATAAGGGGATGAACCAACCATGGTATGTTTTATGCTTTTAGCATAAGGGATGGCATGGTGTTCCCCTTTACAATAGCTCCAGGCCAGGCATCATGCCAGTGCAAAACACACAACTCTTAAACCAACAGTGAGACCACCAGAGAAATAAAACAGAGTATTTCCATTAGCCAACTGTACATTTCGTGAGTGATGGAGAAAAAAAGAGCAAAAGTTATATAACTCCTTTATAGAGAAGGGACATAAGATATAGAAACATAGAAACATAGAAAATGTCGGCAGATAAGAACCTTTCGGCCCATCTAGTCTGCCCAATTACATGGATACTTTACCTGGATTTATCTTTTGTTTAGGATAGCCTTATGCCTATCCCATGCTTGCTTAAATTCAATTACTGTTTTGGCCTCTACCACTTCTACTGGAAGGCTGTTCCATGTATCCACCACCCTCTCAGTAAAATAATGCTTCCTGATGTTACTTTTAAACCTTTGCCCCTCTAATCTAAGACTATGTCCTCTTGTTTTGCTATTTTGTTTCCTTTTAAATATACTCCCTTCCTCTACCTTGTGGATTCCCTTTACGTATTTAAATGTTTCTATCATATCTCCTCTGTCTCGTCTTTTTTCCAAGCTGTACATGTTAAGATCATTAAGCCTTTCCTGGTAACTTTTCTCCTTCAAGCCGTACACCATTTTAGTAGCCCTTCTCTGAACTCTCTCTAAGATGTCTATATCCTTCTGGAGATACGGTCTCCAGTACTGCACACAGTACTCCAAGTGAGGTCTCACCAGTGCTCTGTACAGTGGCATGAGCACTTCCCTTTTCCTACTGCTAATACCTCTCCCTACACAACCAAGCATTCTGCTAGCATTTCCTGCTGCTCTATTACATTGACTACTTACCCTTAGATCCTCTGAAATAATGACCCCTAAATCCCTTTCCTCAGATGTTGAGGTTAGGACTGTATCAAATATTCTATATTCAGACCTTGGGTTTTTACGTCCCAGGTGCATTATCTTGCACTTATCCACATTAAACTCAATTGCCACAACTCCGACCATTTTTTTAGTTTACCTAAATCATTTGTCATTTGGCTGATCCCTCCAGGAACGTCAACCCTGTTGCAAATCTTTGTGTCATCAGCAAAAAGACATACTTTTCCATTAATACCTTCTGCAATATCACTAATAAAAATATTAAAGAGAATGGGTCCAAGTACTGACCCCTGAGGTACCCCACTGGTAACAAGACCTTGCGCCGAATAAACTCCATTTACCACAACCCTCTGTTGTCTGTCACTCAGCCACTGCCTAATCCAGTCAACAATATTGGAATCCAAGCTCAAAGATTGCAATTTATTGATAAGCCTTCTATGCGGAACAGTATCAAAAGCCTTACTGAAATCTAAATAAGCAATGTCTACTGCACCACCTGTGTCTATTATTTTTGTTACCCAATCAAAAAAATCAATAAGATTAGTTTGGCATGATCTCCCTGAGGTAAACCCATGTTGTTTCTGATCCTGTAATCTATGTGTTTTTAGATGTTCAACAATCCTTTCCTTAACATGGTTTCCATTAATTTCCCACTACTGACGTAAGACTAACTGGCCTATAGTTCCCGATTCCTCCCTACTACCTTCTTGTAAATGGGCACAACATTTGCTAATTTCCAGTCTTCTGGACGACTCCCGTTAACAAGGATTGGTTAAATAAATCTGTTAACGGTTTTGCTATTACATCACTGAGCTCTTTAATAATTTAGGGTGGATCCCATCAGGCCCCATTGACTTATTTGTCTTTACTTTAGACAGCTGCTGTAGAACCTCCTCCTCTGTAAACTGATATGTAAATGTCTCTTTAGTGTTCTCTCCTAACTGAGGTCCCTTTCCTTCCTTTTCTTCTGCAAAGACTGAAAAAAATATTCATTGAGGCAGTCAGCGAGACTTTTATCCTCTTCTACATACCTTCCTTCCTTTGTTTTTAATCTAACTAATCCTTGTTTTACTTTTCTTTTCTCGTTTATGTATCTAAAAAATGTTTTGTCCCCCTTTTTACTGACTGAATTTTCTCTTCTGCGTGTGCTTTGGAAGCTCTTATAAATTGCTTTGCCTCTTTCTGCCTAATTTTATAGGTTTGCCTATCTTCTTCACTCTGAGTTTTTTTATAATTATTGAATGCTATCTTTTTGTTCTTCACTATTTTGGCCACTTCTGCAGAGTACCACACGTGGTTTCTTCCCTTTTTTGTTTTTGCTAACAAGCCGAATGCAATTTCCTGTGGCCTTCAATAATGCTTCCTTTAAATAATCCCATTTCTCTCTGGACTCCCTTTAAACTCCTCCAGTCTGATAATGACTCCTCACACAAAATCTCATTTTAGAAAATCTGTTTTTTTAAAGTCTAAAACTTTCGTTCTTGTGTGGTGCGGCTCATCCCTGTTGTTATATAAACCATACTGACTGGTGATCACTAGATCCCAAATTTTCACCTACAACAACGTCCGATACCAAACCTCCATTTGTGAGTATTAAATCCAATATGGCCTCTTTACGGGTCGGCTCCTCAACTACTTGTGTTAGAGATAATCCAGTAGGGAGTTTAGAATATTTGTACTCCTGGTGCACCCAGCTGTTTTGGTTTTCCAGTTCACATCAGGAAGATTAAAGTCCCCCATGATAATAACCTCCCCCTTCATTGCCATTTTGGCTATTTCCTCAACCAGCAGATTATCTAGTTCTTCTGCTTGTCCAGGGGGTCTATAGATCACACCTACACGAGCTACTGTATGATTGCCAATGTTAGCGTAACCCAAACTGACTCTATGTTCACCTCGCTCACTTTTATTTGGTTCGTTTTTATGTTGTTTTCACATACAGGGCCACTCCTCCTCCTTTCTACCTTCTCTGTCTTTTCTATATAAAGAGTACCCCGGTATTGTTATGTCCCAGTTATTTTTCTCACTGAACCATGTCTCAGTAACCGCCACTAAATCTACTTTTTCAGCTGCCATCATTGCCTCTAGTTCATTGATTTTATTGACTAAACTGCGAGCATTTGTAGACACGACTCTGAGCTTGTCATTTTTTACCTCGCATGTTGCTTGCACCCTCCGATTTAGTTTGGGGGACAATCGGGCAGATTGTTTTTTACCGTTTTGTCCCCCCCTCCTAGTTTAAATATTTCTTTGCGAACCTTTGAACTTCTCACTGAGAACATATGTTCCCCTATGAGTAAGATGCAAACCATCTTTTTTATACAGTTCCTTCTGCTCCTCCATTAGAACTATCATGGGACACAAAGCCAAATCCTTGCTCCCGACACCATTCCCGAAGCCACAAATTGAATTCCCTATTGCGCATCTGCCTATCTTGAATGTTATGCACAGGCAAAACTTCAGAGAATGACACAATGGACGCAATCTGCTGTATTTCACCTCCAAGAACACAAAAATCTTCCTTAATCTCAGAAACCTCATTGCTAGCCAAGTCATTTGTCCCTAGATGGACTAGAACGTCCACTTCCCCTTGTTGCTTTGCTTGTTTGACAATATTGAGAATACGTCTCTTGTCTCTAGGCAGCAGTAGCCCCAGGAAGACATCTCACCAAACCACTACTCTCCAGCTCAACACCCTTATGTAGAATCACCAAGCAACAATTGCCTTTTATCAAGTGCCACCTTTTCATTTTGTGCCCTTGGTTGCAGTGCTGCATACCTTAGGCATAGTGGATGGTGGTTCCTCAACTATGGTGTCTGATCCTACATCCATCTTACCACTACACTCTGAAAGTGCCTCAAAAGAATTAAGAAGAGCCACAGATTGTGGGACATGCCTTCTATCCACAACTCTAAGTCTACCAGATCCTACAGTAGTCCATCTGCCGCTCCTAGGAGGCCTCTGTGGCAGTGGCTTAGTAACAGTCATAGCCTGAGTTTCTCTAACAGATAATTTACAAATCTCAGACTTCAAACAGGCAATTTCCTGCTGCAATAAAGAGAGCTGCCTACATATCAGGCACACTCCAAACCTCCAAAAATTGGATCTAAAAACAAATACATGACAGCTCTTACACTGTACCAAGCCTGCCATTATAAAAGAATGGATTTAAAACCAGCAAATCTTACCTTTTTGTAGGTTTTCTACCTCCTGTCTAACCTCAGACTACCTCCAGAGTATCTCCAGAAGATCTCCTGTAAGTGCTCACTTTGAAGACTTCACTTAGAAGGCTTCCCAAGCTCAATTAGACCAAGCTAATATCCCCAACCTTTATATATTCAGCTAAGTACACCTCCCCCAGCAAGGAGTGGACAAGCTAAACCTGAAGCAAATACCACCCAATTGATTCCAATTGTATGCTAATCAGTATGAAAATGAGTCACCAGCCTAACCTAATTTACTCACTAGACCTAACTTAAAACCTTAAGATGAATAGAAAAGATCTGTTTGAAACAAAAATTCAAAATCTCTCACCAGAAGATCTCCTGTAAGTGCTCACTTTGAAGACTCCACTTAGAAGGCTTCCCAAGCTCAATCAGACCAAGCTAATATCCCCAACCTTTATATATTCACCTAAGTACACCTCCCCCAGCAAGGAGTGGACAAGCTAAACCTGAAGCAAATACCACCCAATTGATTCCAATTGTATGCTAATCAGTATGAAAATGAGTCACCAGCCTAACCTAATTTACTCACCAGACCTAATTTAAAACCTTAAGATGAATAGAAAAGATCTGTTTGAAACAAAAATTCAAAATCACTCACCAGAAGATCTCCTGTAAGTGCTCACTTTGAAGACTTCACTTAGAAGGCTTCCCAAGCTCAATTAGACCAAGCTAATATCTCCAACCTTTATATATTCCCCTAATTACACCTCCCCCAGCAAGGAGTGGACAAGCTAAACCTGAAGCAAATACCACCCAATTGATTCCAATTGTATGCTAATCAGTATGAAAATGAGTCACCAGCCTAACCTAATTTACTCACCAAACCTAACTTAAAACCTTAAGATGAATAGAAAAGATCTGTTTGAAACAAAAATTCAAAATCACTCACCAGAAGATCTCCTGTAAGTGCTCACTTTGAAGACTTCACTTAGAAGGCTTCCCAAGCTCAATTAGACCAAGCTAATATCCCCAACCTTTATATATTCACCTAAGTACACCTCCCCCAGCAAGGAGTGGACAAGCTAAACCTGAAGCAAATACCACCCAATTGATTCCAATTGTATGCTAATCAGTATGAAAATGAGTCACCAGCCTAACCTAACCTACTCACCAGACCTAACTTAAAACCTTACGATGAATAGAAAAGATCTGTTTGAAACAAAAATTCAAAATCACTCACCAGAAGATCTCCTGTAAGTGCTCACTTTGAAGACTTCACTTAGAAGGCTTCCCAAGCTCAATTGTTCAATATTGTTGGATTCCATAATTCTACTTTTATAGCTTATTCCTTTTAACACAGTGTATTGATGTAATAAATCAATGATATAAGGATTTGTTTAAACGTTTACAATTAAGTAAAATCATCTTTGTAACAGATCCTGAAATAACCTAAGATTGTTAACACCTTGCAAGAGCTATTAAAGTGAACCTGTACTGGGGGGGCGTGGCTGACTGTGAACAGGAGAGGTCGTGTTATGGTGGAGCTCCACACGACCGTCTCTCTTTGGAAACTCTAGCTGACTCTCTGCAGATATTTTTTTGGAACCCGAGGTCCCTCAGTGGTCGGTCACCGGTAAAGACTTGTCCGGAGCCCGCTTGTCCCCCCTCCGGACCAGCGACTTAACCTTTGGTAGTCGGAGTGTGTTGACGGTAGCCATCTTGCGGCCCAACACGCGGCTCCTACCTTCCTTCCCTGCCACCCTGAGTGCCTCGTCTCTGGATGGGACCACGATGAGGGCCGCGGAGACGGTGGGCCCACGTCTCCCGACCGTTTTAACAGGCGCTATGGGGGAGTGGATGGGGAAGCTGCTGGTGTGCGGCGGGAGTTGCTGAGGCTGTGATTTCAGGCCTTGATGCCTGTTAGGTGGATGCTACCAGAGGCGGTCGATGGCACGCTTACCGGGGGGTCTGGCGCCAGCTGATGGCCGCGTTCCACGGCTACCGAGAGCCGAATGCCTTGCGGGTGTGTGCACTGGAGCACGCCATAGTCCGAAGCTCAGCTGACCCGATGGTGGAGGAGATGCTGCGGATGGAAGACGTCGACCTGGTTGACGAGCCCGTCTCGGGTGTTCGGCCGCTGGAAGTAGTGTCGGAGCCCTGCTGTCTGCCTATACCTGGGGGCTGGCAGCCTCCTGACTGGGCCGAGACCATTGAGTCTGGGGTGGCCCCAGAAGAGGCGAGCAGATGCCTGGTGAGAGCTGCATGTCCCTCTAAGACGGCCCCAGAATCTTTCCTCCTCCCGTTACCGGTCGGAGAGCTGCCTGCTGTTCTACTCGGAGACTTGGCCGGGGCGAGTGGGGACCTCGCCCTGACCTTGTCTCTCCAGCGTCCTCTCTGCCACGCTTATCTGCCCGTAGGGATGGGGAACCCTGAGCGGCCATTTGAGACTGATGGGGCTGTTGATTCCACACCTTGGAGGGACACGGGTTGAAGAAGACTTTCATAGTTTGCTGTTATTTCGATCCCTCCTGACTCAGCTTGGTGACCTGCGTCCCTTATTGATCTGTCATCTCCCCCCAACACGCTGTGCCTATTTGTTTCTGAGGACTTTTATTTTGACCCCCTTTTTTTTCTGTCTCTTCCTTTTATTGTCTTGGACATTTTCAGCTGACTCTCTTTTTCCCATGTTGACATGTTATGTTATTGCAGTGTTGCTTCGATGTCTACTTTTTTATAGTTTAATTTTCTTTATTTTTATCTATTTTTATTTTTCCTTTAATTTTCTCTTCTTATGATGAGCTTTTACTGCTGACTTTGGGTGGCCCTGCGAGGCCCTCTCTTTTTGCCATTTAAGATTACTTTGTGTGGCCCTGCGGGGCCTTCACTTTACGTTTGATGGTATGCTGACTTCTTTCAAAATAAAAATTGTCAATATAAAAAAAAGAAAGTGAACCTGTACTGACCAGAGTCACTTCATCTGTGATATCACTTTGGTCTAAGGCTAGGGTCAGACTAACGCATTTTTCGCGTTGTCCGTGAAAAAGTGCGTTCGAACGAATGGATGCATTTTTTCACGGAATACACAATAGCGGTCATACCATGCACATTTTCGTCCGTGATTTTGTACGGATCATCAATAAAACACTTTTTGTGTACTGGACGTTATGTTGGCCGGACATTTAGCAGGGTCTGACGTCTCCTAATCACGCACACACGCCGCTAGTGGATGCAGCGCACTCTGTATGTCAGTACTAGCGGTTTCACGTTCTCGAAAAAATGCATTCGTTTGCCACTTGCGTTGCGCAGCCGCACTTTTGTGCGGCCTTCTTCGTATGCTGCCCGGCATTGGATGTCATTTGCTGCTAGCACGGCCGTGATTTAGTGCTGCTAAACGCACGTTGATACTGCGTTAGTCTGACCCTAGCCTTAAAGATCTAAGCCTGTGATGTCAAACTCCACCCCCCCAGATGTTGATGACCTACAATTTCCAGAATTCTTTCAACGGAGTGAAAGGGCAGGGAATCATGGGAGTTGTAGTTCAGATACATCTGGGGGGCTGGAGTTTGACAGCCCTGATCCATGTGATATCTCATCTCTGGGTGAGATATTGCGTTTGTTACTTACCGCGTTTCAGCGCTGGGTGTCCCCATACTTGAGCTCTGTAGGTGGAGCTGTAAGAGGTCTGTAACCCAACTATGCACGATTGACCCGCAATGTTGAAATCATCACTGAAATGCACCACAGCACAAGGAGTAAGCGGTGGGCTGTTCTTTAAGACGACTCTGCTGTTCACAGCTATGTGTAGAACTGAGTGACAGCAAAAGCTATATGGAGAATAACTCAAACCTGTAAACCCCACAAGAGTTTATGCTCTTTATTGTGCTTTGAATATAAGTATCTTGACAAGAGATAATCTAAATTGACCTGTTCTATGACACCGTGACCGGCAGAATGTGTCATAAAAAGATTTCAGTCTTATTCCATCTATTTTTCTACCTGAAAATCCATTGATCAACCGAATTGTTATTTTATTGGAAGTTGGCAAACAATAAATTTGAATTTAATCTTTATAGCTGATATTTCAGTTAAGAAGTCTAGCTGCTGGAGATGATAATTGATCCAAAAACATTTTTGGAAATCGAAATGCCTGTAAACCCGAATTCCAATTTCCTGAATTGAAAAATGGCAGAAATCTCAATTACTGTGAACAACCTGATCTAGACATTTTTATCCGGCTAAAATGTTTTGTCAAATAATGTGCCCGAGTCCTGCCATTTGGCCGCACAATTGGAGCCATTTAAATAACCATCTTTATTCTTTTGGATAAATTTCCCAAGAGTTGAAGAATGAGCAAATCCAACTGTCATAGCTTCCAAATGCAAGAGAGCATCTTTGTTTTGTTATTACAGAGGAAACAATAGCTTTTAATACAGCCTTTGCTTGCAACTATGTTTACTTTAAGCAATCATTTCATCTTCTTTTTAAAATATATACATTGGTAAAAGTTTACATTTCAGTGTTGATGAAAAAGTCAGCTATGGTCCCTGACATAAACATATATGCCCTAGAGTATTTAGGCAACACATCTGTTTACTAAATGGATGCACATATGTTTATGTGAAGCAGCCTGAATGCATAAATCATTGGAGGTTATACCACATAAGCTAGAGAGACTTACCATTGTTGTAGTTTAGCTTGCAGCTGGGACAGCAAGGGCAGAGTTTATGGTAATTACATTTCTTTGATTCTTTCCATCACCCAAACACAGCAAAGCTCTACAACACCTCAAGCCTTCCTCAGTTCACCAATCAGAATATTATTCTACATAAAGGAATACCATCCTGTCACAGCATAGAATGTCCACACTATATTCCAGGTCTGTAAGTGTTCATTTAATATTCTCCTCACCATCTGCTTCTTTTTTACGTCCACGCTAGCAGTTATAGAGTACTAATAGAGGAGTTGATTAGAAAATGTGTATACGGATATACACTATACAGTGTGGGCGCTTGTTGGTTTAATGAATTGATTAACCCTTTCGCTGCTGAGGCTTTTCCCGCCCCTGTGCTGAGGTCATTTTTTACCTGTTTTGCGCATCATGTTTAAACGTGTTTTGAAGGCTTATTTTAGTATATGACACCGACATATTATATATCGTTCTTTCCGTCAGACTCGGTAGATTCATAATATGTCATTATTATATGTATACGTTATGTCATGTCTGTATATTATAACAAAAAATGCAATAAAATATGTATTTTCAATAATTTACAACGTGTAAAGTGTTTTTTTCCACATTTTAACATGCGAGCAATTGTAAGTGACTTTTTTATTGCACTTTATGGACACTAAACACACCGACTGAGGAAGGCTTTTCAGCCGAAACGCGTCTCGGTATAACTTGTCCAGGATTTTATTATTTCCAATAAATTTATTATTTTATATCTTGCATTCGCCACTTTTTCTCCATCTCCCTACTTTTTTTGGACATCTGGACCAACTGCTGCTACACCAAAGGGGTTTGGGCCTCCACCTTAAGAGGGCCCAAGGCGGTATCCCTTGAGCCTGGCATTGAGAGGCTCTATAATCGGTGAGTGTGATCAATTTTATTCTAATTTTCCACATATACGCACAGAGTTACGCCATGGGAGTGCCGTCTCCCGATTCTCTCTGCTTTACCTAGTAACCACCATAGACGAAAGGAGGGACGTGCCACCCTATATCTGGCCGCAAGCTATTTTCCTTGAGCCTGGATTTCCCTTAGGCTCCAGCAAATGTGAGTGGTACATACATCGATTTTATTGAATTGCTCCATTCCAGTACGACCATCTGCACTATCATTGCCTTTATGTTTTATTTTTTTCTGAGGGATACCTTTAAAGAGAAGATCTGGTATACATACCACAGAGAAGATTGATACACTTGTCTTCAATCAACAACACTCCTTTGAGTATTGAATTGCTGCACTTTTGAACACTCATTTGCACTAATTGACTCATCTTCATACCTACTTTTTGCACATTTTTACTCTTTTTCTATTTGGCATTTTAAAGGACACTTTTATTCATTTATAACTTTACATTTTATTCAATATTAACCAGTTGTTTATTAATCAACTGTTCACTACTGCTATACTATTTTATGCTCCGTATAGAGTACTAATAGTCTAGACGACGGCATTATCCCTTTTATACATTCAATATTTTCAAAGTTATTCAATTAAACTTCGCCTGCTGGTCTTTTTGCCATCAGGATCACAGAAATTTATCATTGCTGCAACAATGGCAGTTTTTGCCATTCTTTGCAACAACACTAAACAACAGTATTTAGCGAATATCTCAGGTAGTCTCATGATGGATGGAGAATTACACATTAGCAATATTTCCATTTCAAGTTACTACTATGGATGTATGTAATGCCCAAGCATCTGAGAA
Source organism: Leptobrachium leishanense (assembly GCA_009667805.1). Taxonomy (NCBI): domain Eukaryota; kingdom Metazoa; phylum Chordata; class Amphibia; order Anura; family Megophryidae; genus Leptobrachium; species Leptobrachium leishanense. Next base: position 216,181,288 of record CM019063.1, read on the forward strand.
CCTCAGCTTTCCTCACAACAGCGAAGCAATTTGTGATTTAGAAGGACCAATGTGTAATAACGCTTTGAGCCATGCCTCGACATTTGGTCCCGGCGTGGGAAATGAGAACAAGAGTTAGGGCAGCAGCATTGTTTGCTTTAGGCTAGGGTCAGACGAACGCATTTTTCGCATCGTCTGTAAAAAAGTGCGTCCGAACGCATGGATGTGCTTTTTCACGGAATACGCGATAGCAGTCATGCGATGCGCAATTTCGGCCGTGATTTCATACGGATCCAAACCAGGAAACTTAGGGTGTCTGGACGTTATGTTGGCCGGACATGAGCAGCGTCTGACGTCTCCTAATCACGCACACACGCCGCTATGTGGATGCAGCGCACTCTGTACGTCAGTACTAGTGGTTCCACGTTTGTGCGAAAATACGTTCGTTTGCCGCTTGCGTTGCGTGGCCGAACTTTCGTGCGGCCGTACTTCGTGTGTGGGCCTGCTTTGGACATCATTTGCTGCTACCACAGCCGTCATAAAGTGCGGGTAAACACGTTTGCACTGCGTTCGTCTGACCCCAGCCTTATAAGTAAAATCACATAATGCCACCAAGAGAGAAAAAAAAGTAAATTATGCATTTAATATTTGTTTTCTATTTTTACAAATTACATATTTGGAAATGTTGGAAAGGCCAGACTCTGGCATGACTTTGGGCACTGTAAAAATCAGAGATGCAGGGTTCCAAAGAATCCCCTGCGTCCACGTAGCAGTGTGCTGTTTTTTTTAAAAAAAAATTAAAACTATTCATGTTTAGTTTCATTAAAAAAGGCATTTATAACGATACCAAGCATGGCCCTGTATATTTTAGGGTTCAGGAAATATGGGGGTCCAAAGGATACACCGCAGGGTTCCTGAAGTGCGGCAAATTGACGCGACAAATTAATCCGAAAATCTTTCGCAAAACCGCCAATTCGTTCGAAAAAAACGCTGAACAAACCGCCAAATCGATCCAAAAAACAGCTGACAACCTGATGAACAGACTGCCAGAAAAAGCCAAAAAGCTGCCGAACAAGGGTAAAAAAAAACCACAAAAAAAGAGCCTCTCACACACACAGCACCTTTTAAAAAAAAAAAAATCTGCATAAAAATGCCTGGGAATAATATTTGAGGGCCTATGAATAATAATAAAAAGGTGCTCTTTGAATAACCCCTATAAACTAGTTTTCAGCACTGAAAAAATTTAGTTGACCAAGTCTTTGACAAAAATTATTAGTTGATGAAATGAACACTGGATGGGACAGAGAAGAGAGGCCCCTTCCCCCTGCAATCACCACAGACAGCAGTAAGGGTGGGTAGTGTCTGCGCGTTTGAGGACTGAGTGAGTGTGTTTGGGGTCATTGTGTGTGTGGTGAGGTCAGCATGTGCATACTAAGCACAGAGGGGGTGCGTGTATGAATGGTGAGATCAGTTTGGGTGTGCTTGAGGTGTGTGTGTGTGTGTAGTGAGGTCAATATGTGTGTGTGAGGTAAGTGTGTTAATTGAAAACATTTGGAAGTGGGTTACCAAGGGGTACGCAAATGAAAAAAGGTTGGGAAACACTGTCCTATGCCATGCTACTATTGCCACAATTAACAAAAGAGCAGCAGGAAAGTGATAACTGCATCTAACTTAATGGCAATCAAAAGGGGATTGTTGTCCATATACCAACCAAAAGGATGAGATGAATCTCATAAAAAATGAATAAAGATGGGCATGGTAAACTGTAGAAATGTTTTTTTTTCTTATTCTAGTGGTCGACTGTTTTTACCAGTTCGTGTTGTACAAGCAGCGGTATTACAGTCCTTGGTCTCTTCCGTTTCTGCATTCCTATTACGTACCTGCGCAGACATAAAGAGTAAACCTGTCTGACATGACCTGCGCCTAGCTTCTCCCCGCATCACCTCTTCCCATGATAGACTGCAGGATTTCTCACGCGCAGCCCCCACTCTCTGGAACGCTCTCCCTCGTACTGTCAGACTTTCCCCTAACTTCTCTTCCTTCAAACGCTCCCTTAAAACATTCCTATTTAGGGAAGCCTACCACCCAACTCACTGACACAACCATCAATCACTCTCACCTTACAGTCCTCTCCTCCTGTTTCCAACCCCAACCCTCCCAGATTGTGAGTTCCTATGGGAATAGGGCCCTCATCTCCTCCTGTACTGTTTGTCAAATGTTGTTCAATGTATTGTAACCCTGTCTATACTGTGCTTATTGTACAGCGCTGCGGAATATGCTGGCGCTTTATAAATAAAGAATAATAATAATAATAATAATAGTAAGAGGAATGCATTTATTCTTACATACCAAAAAGTGACAAGCCTGTTTGGGTGTCTGGGTTAAAGGCTACATGTGAGTTGGGGTTTACTCTCCTGCACTATTCAAACATATTGTGTCATTTGCATGTTTGGTTATTTCATTATTATAAAAAAGTGTATATACAGTTGTGTTCAAAATTATTCAACCCCCACTGAAATTGAGTGTTTTGGCCAGTTTGACATTGATTTTGATCATTCAGTCATCTTGCTTACAATTAAATCAAAGAGGCACGTGTAGGTCAGACAAATATAACATAGCATTTATAATGAAATAACCACAAATGTCTTTTCTGTGCTCACATCATTATCAGTTTTATTCAACCCCCAAGTGACATTCAATCTTAGTACTTAGTACAACATCCTTTTACAGTTATAACAGCTTTTAAACGTGAAGCATAGCTTGACACAAGTGTCTTGCAGCGATCTACGGGTATCTTCGCCCATTCGTCATGGGCAAAAGCCTCCAGTTCAGTCACATTCTTAGGCTTGCGCACTGCAACTGCTTTCTTTAAGTCCCACCAGAGGTTCTCAATCGGATTTAAGTCAGGTGACTGCGATGGCAACTCCAAAATGTTCCAGCCTTTAATCTGCAACCATGCTCTAGTGGACTTGGAGGTATGCTTGGGATCATTGTCCTGTTGAAAGGTCCAACGTCTCCCAATCCTCAGGTTTGTGACGGACTGCATCACATTGTCATCCAATATCTCCTGGTACTGAAGAGAATTCATGGTACCTTGCACACGCTGAAGCTTCCCTGTACCTGCAGAAGCAAAACAGCCCCAAAGCATGATTGACCCCCCGCCATGCTTCACAGTAGGCAAGGTGTTCTTTTCTTCATAGGCCTTGTTCTTCCTCCTCCAAACATAGCGTTGATCCATGGGCCCAAACAGTTCTAATTTTGTTTCATCAGTCCACAGAACACTATCCCAAAACTTCTGTGGTTTGTCCACATGACTTTTGGCATACTGCAGTCGACTCATCTTATTCTTTGGAGACAGCAAGGGGGTGTGCCTGGGAGTTCTGGCATGGAGGCCTTCATTACGCAGTGTGCGCCGTATTGTCTGAGCTGAAGCTTCAGTACCCACATCTGACAAATCTTTTCTCAGTTCCTCAGCAGTCACACGGGGACTTTTCTCCACTCTACGCTTCAGGTAGCGCACAGCAGTCGAAGTCAGCATCTTCTTTCTGCCACGACCAGGTAGCGTTTCAACAGTGCCCTTTGCCTTGAATTTGCGAATGATCCTTCCTATGGTCTCTCTTGGTATGTTTAACATCTTTGCAATTTTCTTATAGCCATTGCCCTTCCTGTGAAGAGTAATCACCTCTTCTCTTGTCTTCCTGGACCATTCTCTTGACTTCACCATGTTTGTAACCACACCAGTAAATGTCTAGAAGGAGCTGAGTATCACAGTCATTTTAAAGCTGCCTAATTGGTGCTTATTATGCTTTATTGCTGCTCCGTGACATCCACAGGTGTTTTCAATACCTGATTGAAAACACTTGAATGAACCTCTGTTCTTCAGAGTGGTAGTCTTTAAGGGGTTGAATAATTGTTTCAGTGAAGAATTCACAAAAGAAACATTTACTACTGTATTACAAAACCAATTGATGTCATTTTAGTTGCATATGGTTCTTTAAAAAGTCCTTGTAGGATTTCACTCTGAATACAATTACAAATGTACACTAAATTCCCTAAAACCCTTTACAGCATTGGGGGTTGAATAATTTTAAACACAACTGTACATAGATTATACTACTGGTCAAAAGATTTATAATGTCTGTTTGTTTTCTCCTGTTAAATGCCTTTTTCTCGCCTTACTGCAGGTACAATACTGTTCAAATATTGCTTAAGAGTCTATAGTTAGACGGTCTGTACCAACACGGCCCTTATACAGAGGACTTAATCAACAAAACTTGGGACACCTGTAGGAATTGTTAGCATCAACTTTCAAGCCTTAATTTATTTACTTTGCTCCAGAACAGCTGTAAGTTGTTAACCCATTACGTCTTCCTTGGAAAAAGGCCTGTTTTGTGTAACTCTGAAATGTACATTATTTTTCCATTTTTTGTTACATTTCACCCATGTACCATTTCAGGTTATTCACTGGACTTGAACTACCTAAATGTCAACATAAACTGTAAAAATGGGGGTATTTTAAAACTATATATATATATTGTGGTATAGTCAGTACTTCGGTATTTTCTTTATTTGGGCAGCCACAGCTAATGCGGAGACATTCAACAACAACAAAATATATAAAGCAAAGCCTATTCCTCCTATTCCTCAGAGACTAACTAAACCTTCGGTATTCTTATTGGGCAGCTAAGCCGCTTCCAATAATGCAAAAACAAAACAGAATGCACCAGTGGCGTAGCGTGGGTTGTCAGCGCCCAGGGCCAGCCAAGAATTGTGCGCCCCCCCCCCCACCTGTGGACACGTTATCGATATTGCCCCAGCTCTCACATGGATATTGCCCCAGCTCATGGATTTGCCCCCAGCTCATGGATTTGCCCAGCTCATGGATTTGCCCCAGCTCATGGATATGCCCCAGCTCACACATGGATTTGCCCCAGCTCACACATGGATATTGCCCCAGCTCATGGATTTGCCCCAGCTCATGGATTTGCCCAGCTCATGGATTTGCCCCAGCTCATGGATATGCCCCAGCTCATGGATATGCCCCAGCTCACACATGGATTTGCCCAGCTCACACATGGATTTGCCCCAGCTCACACATGGATTTGCCCCCAGCTCATGGATTTGCCCCAGCTCATGGATTTGCCCCAGCTCATGGATTTGCCCAGCTCATGGATATTGCCCCAGCTCACACATGGATTTGCCCCAGCTCACACATGGATTTGCCCCAGCTCACACATGGATTTGCCCCAGCTCATGGATTTGCCCCCAGCTCATGGATTTGCCCCCAGCTCATGGATTTGCCCAGCTCATGGATTTGCCCCAGCTCATGGATTTGCCCAGCTCATGGATTTGCCCCAGCTCATGGGTTTGCCCAGCTCATGGATTTGCCCCCAGCTCATGGATTTGCCCCCAGCTCACACATGGATATTGCCCCAGCTCATGGATTTGCCCAGCTCATGGATTTGCCCCCAGCTCATGGATTTGCCCCCAGGTCATGGATTTGCCCAGCTCATGGATTTGCCCCCAGCTCACACATGGATATTGCCCCAGCTCATGGATTTGCCCAGCTCATGGATTTGCCCCCAGGTCATGGATTTGCCCCCAGCTCATGGATTTGCCCCCAGGTCATGGATTTGCCCAGCTCATGGATTTGCCCCCAGCTCACACATGGATATTGCCCCAGCTCATGGATTTGCCCAGCTCATGGATTTGCCCCCAGGTCATGGATTTGCCCCAGCTCATGGATTTGCCCCCAGCTCATGGATTTGCCCCCAGGTCATGGATTTGCCCACCTCATGGATTTGCCCCCAGCTCATGGATTTGCCCCCAGCGTACACATGGATTTGCCCAGCTCTCACCTGGATATTGCTCCAGCTCCGGCAGGGGTTGAGGGGACCCAGATGCCGGGCAGCGCGGGAGTGCCTGCCCGGTCCTGAAGAGTCCGTCCTGTTGAAGGTGATGCGGCTGCGTGGCATGCGTGCACAGGTCACGCGGTCCGGCCAGTCAGGTGGTACAGAGACTCAGTACCACCTGATTAGCCGGACCGCGTGACCGGCTGCGCCTGCACGCAGCCGCTTCCCTTTAACAGGACGGACTCTAAAGGACCGGGCAGGCACTCCCGCACTGCCCGGCATCTGGGTCCCCTCAACCCCCGGGCCAGTTTTAGGGGCGCAAATGCGCCCCTAACCAAACTGCGCCTGGGGCCACGGCCCCCCAGCCCCCCCCACGCTACGCCACTGGAATGTACTTCCCTTTTTAACTTCAGGGTATTTCCTCCTTCTCTGCTGCACCCAGCACAAAGACTGCCCCTCTCAGAGGGAACCACAGCTCAAATAAGGGCAGGGCAGACCAGTCCTAACCAGGCATCAGCTAATTATTAACCCTATAGGAGGAAAAGGGGGTTCTCAACACACTTGCTAATAAAACTGGTGTATCACCTTGCCCCTAATCACACGGTCACAATATGTATTATATATTATAATATATACGTTCCGGCCACTTTATTAGGTACACCTTGCTAGTACCAAGTTCGACTCCCTTTTGCCTTCATAGCTGCCTTACTTCTTTGTGGCATAGATTCAACAAGGTGTTGGAAACATTCCTCAGAGATTCTGGTCCATATTAACATGATGCCATCTCACAGATGCTGCAGATTTGTTGGCTGCACATCCATGATGCAAATCTCCTGTTCCACCACATCCCAAAGGTCCTCTATTGGATTGAGATCTGGTGACTGTGGAGGCCATTGGAGTACAGTTGTGACGTCCTCCGCCCCAGCAGTGTTGCCTGGGGGATCTGGTTTACCTCCTGGCTCTCAGGTTGATTCCAGACCCTCAAGGGTTAATGGCCGGCCAGCGTCTGAGGGGGCGGGGCCTAGCAGGAACGTGAGAGGTCAACGGGTTTAAAAGAGGGCGCAGGAGGTTGCTTAGGTGCCCAGACGTGGTATCCACTCTGAGCTTTCTATTGCTACATTGTATTCTGGTATTTTGACTTTGGCGTTTTCTGAGGACCTCGTATTGTGTATCTGACCTAGGCTATTGATTGACGATTCTTTCCGTCTTTCCCTTTATCTGTAACGCATTTATATTGTGACCTTGCACGAATCTACTGGTCCTAACCCCGGCTTGCTAACATACAGCCCGCTGATATACCCTGCTATTTTTCTAGTACCGCTTTGCGGTCGTTCATTCGTGCTGCGCTCGTACGATTGTGTTTTTCCGTTTTAGTCCTTATATTTACCGCTTGGCGCGATGACATCATTTTATGCCGGGAGGAGATTGACTTCAGCGTCTGAGGACGCTGAAGTCAGAACGCCGCGGGACCCCGGACAGAGAGGTGAGTATCTCCGCCGGGGGTCCCGCACAGCTGATGACGTGTGGGGCACATCCTCAGCATGTAACGTGCATCAATGAGGACGTGCCCCACACGTCTTCAGCAGTGAAAGGGTTAAGGTTTCTCAAGCTGACTTCTGGTCTCGAAATCAGCAGAGCTTGTCACGATTAAGTGTGTTTTGTTTCATTTCATAATCCCAGTGTTCTGCTTATGACATTCTGCCCAATAAGATCCTACTACGCTACTGCCTGTGTGTGTGTGTTATCCCACTCAGCGTTACACTGGTATTCACCAGGTATCTACTATACGCATGTACATCACAGTACAAAAGGTTTCTGCTTTTCTCTTGACTGCCCTGCACTTTGAATACTATGAAGACTGTCGACCTACGTCTTGTGTTTTTGAGCGTGCCCTAGGTTATCTGTCGGTCTCGAAATCGACAGAGCTTAGAGGCAATTTAGTCAGTCCTTGGGACTCCTTGGTTTTGGAGTTAGTCTGTATTTCAATAAATTCCTGTGTTAATCAAGCAGATACTTTTTCCCTGAAGGATCCCAACTCCGCTACGTCGTGTGGCAGCAATACCGCTACCGTTATAACAATGAACTCATTGTCATGTTCAAGAAACCAGTTTGAGATGATTCGAACTTTGTGACATGGTGCATTATGCTGCTAGAAGTAACCATCAGAAGATGGGTACACTCTGGTCATAAAAGGGATGTAATTGGTCAGAAACAATACTCAAGTAGGCCGTGGTGTTTAAGCGATGCTCAATTGGTACTAAGGGGCCCAAAGTGTGCCAAGAAAATGTCCCCCACCAGCCTGAACCGTTGATACAGATGAAGGCAGTATGGGTCTATGCTTTCATGTTGATTACGCCAAATTCTGACCCTACCATCCGAATGTCACAGCTGAAATCAAGACTCATCAGACCGGGCAACGTTTTCCCAATCTTCTATTGTTCAATTTTGGTGAGCCTGTGCAAATTGTAGCTTCAGTTTCCTATTCTTAGCTGACAGGAGAGGCACCCGGTGATCTTCTGCTGCTGTAGCCCATCTGCTTCAAGGTTTGATGTGTTGTGTTTTCAGAGATGGTATTCTGCATACCTTGGTTGTAACAAGTGGTTGTTTGAGTTACTGTTGCCTTTCTTTCATCTTGAACCATAAATAAGAATATAAGAAGTCTTATCAGCCGCTGTAACCCGCCTGTAGACCTGTGGTGTGTAACGAAACGCGTCAGCATTTATGTCCTATTAAATTCGATTTTAATAGTTTCATTTCGTCCAGCCTTTCTGTTGCATCCTGCATCCTATATGGTGTTCAGCGATTCTGAAAGCTGATTTACCAGCGGTTTCCAGCTACACCACAGGTCTACAGGCGGATTACAGCGGCTGATGAGAATCCTTATATTCTTTTTTATGTCTTATTTATGTATTATTGATGGATGAAAAGGAGCCATCCCTTAGGAGTCTTCCCTAGCAATTTCCCTATTCCCTTCCCTATTTACGTTTATTTGCCGTTTTTTCCATTAACCCTCACTGCTGTTTTATACTATCATCTCGGACCAGTCTGCCATTCTTCTCTGACCTCTCTCATCAAGGCATTTTTGTCCACCCAACTGTCGCTCACTCGATATTTTCTCTTTTTTGGACCATTCTCTGTAAACCCCAGTGAAAATCCCAGTAGATCAGCAGATTTTGAAATACTCAGACCAGAGAGATCTGGCACCAACAACCATGTCACGTTCAAAGTCACTTGAATCACTTTTCTTCCCCATTCTGATGATCGGTTTGAATTTCAACAAGTCATCGTCACCACATCTAGATGCCTAAATTGAGTTGCTGCCATGTGATTAGCTGATTAGCAATTTGTGTTAACAAGCAATTGAACAGGTGTACTTAATAAAGTGGCCAGTATAAGTATATATTATAGAATATATTATATAACAGGAGACATGCTAATCATTGAGATTGAGAACACTTACTAATAAAAAGTGATTGGTTGACTCAAGAAAAGGTGTTGCAGCAACTAAACAAAGTGAATGTGAACAAAGCCCCAGGTCTGGATGGAACTCACCCGCGAATAGTGAGAGAGCTATATGTTGAAATCTGTAAACCTCCGTTTTTAATCTTCCAAGATTCTTTTCTGTCAGAAATTGTACCAGAGGAATGGGGAAAAGCTGATGTGGTCCCTATATTTAAAAAAAGGTTCAAAATGTCTTCCTAGGAATCATAGACCTGTGAGCTTAACATCTGTGGCTGGGAAAGTATTTGAGGGGTTACTAAGGGATAGTATTCAGGAATTCATTGGGAGGTATAATGTAATTAGCAAAAAACAGCATGGTTTTATGAAACACAGATCTTATCAGACTAACCTAGTTGCATTCTATGAAGTAGTAAGTAGAAGTATAGATCAAGGGGTCGTAGTGGATGTAATTTACTTGAGGTAATCCTTTGGATTATGGAAAAAACACCTATACAGTGTTAAAGTGTTTGGCGCTGTGGTTATTTATATACAATAGCTAATACTAAGGTGATTATTCCACAGTCATGCAGCTCACCACAAGGTGTGTCCCTCACCCGTATTAAACACAAAAAATACAAACAAATTTGTTGAACACAAAATAGGAAGTTAGCGTCTCTTCCAAGAGTTGGTCTGATGATCAGCTGTATCCAGCAATAAGTACTAGAATATACAAAAGTACAGATAATCGCGCAATATTGTTACATGCAATTTATATGGTTGTATTAATATATAGAACCACTCACAAACAATGAGCCTGCTGGCTCGTGGTATTGCGCAGACGAGCCTCTATGGGGGGCTCCTCCCATCAGAGAATTGGCTGAAGGGAGGAGCCCCCATAGAGGCTCATCTGCGCAATACCACGAGCCAGCAGGCTCATTGTTTGTGAGTGGTTCTATATATTAATACAACCATATAAATTGCATGTAACAATATTGCGCGATTATCTGTACTTTTGTATATTCTAGTACTTATTGCTGGATACAGCTGATCATCAGACCAACTCTTGGAAGAGACGCTAACTTCCTATTTTGCGTTCCCAACAAATTCGTTTGTATTTTTTGTGTTTAATCCTTTGGATTTGCCAAAGGTTTCAACACAGTTCCACACAAGAGGTTCCTATCTAAATTAAGAAAAATTGGTCTAGATGTAAATGCTTGTTTTTGGATAGAAAGCTGGCTAAAAAACAGAGAACAGAGAGTGGTCTTAAATGGTACATTTTCAGGATGGACGCCAGTGGTAAGTGGTGTCCTTCAGGTTTCTGTTAGAGGATCAATTTTATTACATTTATTTATAAATGACCTTGAAATAGGCATTAAAAGTCATGTGTCAGTGTTTGACGATGACACAAAACTAGAAAATGTAACACAATGTGAGCAGGATATTACTTCGCTGCAGAGGGATTTAGATAGATGAAGCTTAACCCCTTGAGGACCAATGATGTACATGGTACGTCCTGGGAAAAACTCTCGTTAAGAACCATGAACGTACTATGTATGTCATGGTCCTCTAACCGACCTCTCTAAACTCACCTCTCTGGCTGGGGTCCCACATCGGGCTGACTCCCCTGAAGTCAGACCAATGGCTTTATGGGCCCTGACCATCACATATTGGCGCCGGACGTGGTGACGTTGTTAATTTCAGGCCCCCCTTGGCACCTGCCGAGGGAGAGCCTGTTAAGGGAGGACCTTTGACCCCTCTCCCTCCAGAAAGGTTGAAGCTAGAAAAAAAAGAGAGGTGCCACTGGAAAGCGCACAGTCTGTCCTTTCCAGTTGTGCCTCTCTTTAACCCCTTAGGTTCCGGATCACGATTCTGCACCAATCTGTGCCGGATCGCGGCATCCTGGATGTCAGCCAATCCTCCGGGGTCTCCCTTGCCCACTGATGTCTTCGCCATATGAGCGATGACGTCAGTTGGCCAGTTAACCCCCCCCCAGAGCCAAAAGTATGAAAATTGTGACTGTGTTCAAATACTGTATATATGGACCTAACTGTAAATATTACTGATGATGGTAATCATATTATAAATAATAAGTACTCTACATTGCAATTTATACAAACTTGCCTCAATGGTAACACAAATTTCACATAGACTTGACCGAATAAAAAAAAGCCACTGACACAAATCACACAGATATAACCTGGCCCCTAGACGACATAAATAATACAGATAATCAGGCCGCTGCTGATATCCATGAGAGTATTCTTCCACCAGAATGCTGGGACCAGGCTAGAATTTCTAGTGGCTAGAATTTCAACAAAAGTACTCTTGGTTGTTCTTAAAAAATGGTCTTTAAGGATGCAAAGTGTGTCATGAGGTTAAACACCTTGGCGTATCTGTATCACAGGGTTTATCTATTTCCAGGGGCGGACTGACAACTACTGGGGCCCCGGGCAATAGACGACCATGGGGCCACAGTAATAAAACTCACAGTAATGTGCGGTGTGTATGAGCGTATCAGAGCTCCACAGCAATAAAATTCACAGTAATGTGCAGTGTGCATGAGCGTATCACAGAGCTCCACAGCCCCCCACTCACTTTATTCCACTTCCCCGACTCACTTTATTCCACACCCCCCGACTCACTTTATTCCACACCCCCCGACTCCCTTTATTCCACACCCCCCGACTCCCTTTATTCCACACCCCCGACTCCCTTTATTCCACACCCCCGCCACACTCACTTTATTCCACACCCCCACTCACTTTATTACCCACCCCCCCACTCACTTTATTCCAACCCAAAAAAAATAAATCTCACGGCCTCTCTGTCCTCTGACTCCAGATGCAGGTTGGCTGGCATGGCTGGACCTTTGCAGGCTCCGATCGCAGAATTGCGCCCTTTGCTCTCTTCTCCTGCATCAATGTGAACTACGCATCACGTGACGCGGAGGCACGCTGCAATCGTCATGTGGGTTGGAGCTGGAGGCAAGCTGAGAGCTACCGCGTGCCGTTTGCGCAGTGCGCCGGCTCAGCCTCGCCCTGTTGTAGGGGTGCAAACAGCTCTCACCAGAGCTGAGGGGTGCAAGAAACTGGCGGCCGCGGGGCCCGCAGAGCCAGCCAGCACATTCCAAGACCGGCCCCTACTGACCCGCAGGCGGCGCCCGAGTGCCCGATGGGTCAGTCCGCCCCTGTCTATTTCTAAAGAATGGAGTACTGGTATGATTGCTCCAAATGGCAAAATGAAAAAAAAAGATATGTTGACCTCATTGTGTAAAAAACTCCATGTACATAAAACTTCAGAAACATGTGTAAAGGCAGGCGAAATTCAAGCTGTATCTAGAAAGGAGGTAATGCAATCCAATATTGGAGAACAGCAGAAGCATAAGTTTATATCTACCACTAAAGTCTTGCGCACTGCCTTCTTTTGTGTGAAGAAAAACTGCCCTTACACAGACCTCTGTAAACTGATCAGGAAGTTGCAAACTGTAGATTTAGGATGTATTCTCTATAGTGAGTTCACAGCTGTACAAATAATCGATTGCATTGCGAGTGAAATTAGGAAAAAAGCAATGCAAGGCAATTGTTGAACAGGCTCCAAAGCTTTCTGTTTACACAATCAGTGTTAATTGTTTATATTTGTACCTCTGGTAACGTAAAAGACTCAGGCACCATTCCCTAGTGAACGACAACGTTAGCGTTCAGATGTGTAAGCATTTTCGGTAGGATAAGTGACGTTGACACATGCCCCCCCATATTACCTTCCTTACGCTAAACCCGTAAAAAATCACTTCGCTCATCGGAATTGCGCTAGCTTGCGTGACATTACTGTACTTTGTGCATCCTAAACTTAACATGTGGAGTGCAATCAGCAATTAGCTTTAGGATAAATAAGGTATTACAAAGTGCTAGCGCTAATTACCACAGGGACACTCAAAGCAAAATGTTAGCTACACCTAAAAGTTGGTGCTAAATGATTCCACATTTGCGAAATCATTTAGCACCCCCCTAAAAACTTCTAAAATAAATCCAATATTCACCTCTTATCCCGCGGTGAGAACAGTGAACTGATCCGCCGCTTCATGCTGCCTGCAGCAGAGTGAGACTGGGGACAAATAGCTTCCAGTCTCATTCCGTGATCATTCCGCGATGCAGGCGCAGATTTTCCCCTTAAGGCTAGCGTCAGACAAAAGCAGTCATCATGTCCGTGTCGCTGCACAGTTTAACGTCCGCTATAGCATTGATTTGTGATCAATAGAGACCAACACACGAAGTACGTGCGCAACGTAGTGCGTACGCACCACGCAGGTGGCAACAGACGTCATTTAGGCCTCGACGAAAAAGCGCTACGACGGACGCCCAGAGTACACCGCTTCCGCGTAGTGGCATGTGTGCGTGACTGATGATGTGACGACCATCACGTTGATACTCAGAAGTTTTTTTGGTCTGGCTGACTGTACCTGTCATTTAATTTTAATTAATTTTGTTTCCCATATTTCCCTTTTTTTTTCTACATCCGTCAAAAAAACGGACCGTGTGGTGTCTACAGTATCTTCCGTCAGTACGTACGTCCGTTATGCACGCACGCAGAGTGTGGTCAGACTGCGTTCGTCTGACATTAGCCTTAGCGTCCCCATTTTAGTACACAGTAGGGAATAGGGGCTCCATTCACTTTCTTTCTTGATTTGCTTAAAGCAGATGCCCAGGCTATTGAAGCCTATCTTCTAACTTATCTTTCCAAACATGGGTTACAGTTTCAAGTATTTATAAAGTGCCAACAAGTTCCGTAGCGCTGTACAATGGGAGAGAAAGAATAAGAAATATACGTTACACACACACAGAACAGTAGGAGAGAGGACCCTGCTTGAGAGCTTACAAGCTAAGCGAGGGGTGACATACTAGGTGAGGGTGAATAAAGTACAAGAAGTAGTGTGGTGCATGTGGGCTGTGAGGGAAGATGGAGCAAGAAATGAACAAAGGGGGAATCATGGAGTGACCCGATAGGCGTCTCTAAAGTAATGTGTTTTCAGAGACTTCTTGAAAGACTGGAGAGATGGGGAGAGTGTGGTGTTGCGGGGGAGGGAGTTCTATAGAAAGGGGTCACCTCGAGAGAAGTCTTGAAGGCGGTGGTTGTGGTTTGGCAGAGCGAAGTGGTTGGGACGGGATGTACCTGCTAATAAGGGAGGAAATGTAGTCAGGGGCACGGTTATGGAGAGCTTTGTACATGAGGATCAGTATTATGAAGTGGATTCTAAATAAAACAGGGAGCCAGTGTAGAGATTGACAAAGGGGTGAGAGGTGAGGGATGTGAGGTGTAGGAGTCTGGCACAGGCATTCAAAATAGACTGTAGACGGAGAATCTGAGATCTTTTAAGTCCTGAGTGAAGGAGGTTACAGTAGCCAAGGCGGGAGATAATAAGAGCTTGGATGACCATTTTAGTAGAGTACTGATTAAGAAAGGGACAGACGCGTGTAATGTTTTTTAGGTGGAAGTAGCAAGATTTGGTTAGTGACTGTATGTGAGGAGTAAAGGATTAGGGCTGCAACTAACGATTATTCTCATAATCGATTAGTTGGCCGATTTATTGTTTCGATTAATCGATTTATCGGATAAAAAAAGAAAAAAATTTGTTTACTTAAAAGTTATTTTATGTAAAAAAAATAACCACAAACCCTCCCCTTTTTCATAAGTAATTTGCATAGTTTACGTAACTTTTGTACGTGCGTACTTTTCACACAAGGTATGATTGGTCAGAGGGATGGGTTGATGCTGCATGCGCAGCTTTAAGCACATGTTTGCTTTCTCAAATGAACGCGGCTACAAGCACTTGGTCATAGATGATGATGTCAGCATGAAATCGGGGTTAATAAGCGAACGTGGTCAGGGTGTGTAGAGTGTCCCTTTTTAAATAATTTTGTGAACAAACGGAGCAGGAGGAGGGACTGGAGGTGGAAGGGAGTGACTTTCTCAAGTGACTTGACCCGAGTGTGAGAGGGAGTGGGTATTGACAAAAGACCGGATCTGAGTGTGGGAGTGTTTCGGGAAAGGGACCAGACCAAAGGGAGGGAATGGCATTTCCCGACCAAAGAGGGTGTGGCAGGGAAGGTGGGGTGGTGGCACAGGACTCCAGCTTCAAGTAAGGATAAAACACAGGCATACAGCTCCTTCACCCAGTGGCAGTATCCTATTGTTTGTGTTCTAGTTCTGCTACTGTTGTAACCGGAATAAAAACAAACTGGTTGTGTCTGACATAACCCTAGAAGTAAATCATACCCAGTAAAGCAGCGGCGCGTCTTCTCCAATCAGCTCCGAAACTGAGGTTATTTACGTTTAACCTCGGTCTGACTCTAAACCGTGTGTGCTGTACACAGGACAATTAATTGACACCAATTAATCGATAATGGAAATAGTTAACTATTTTAATCATCGACTAGTTGTTGATTAATCGATTAGTTGTTTCAGCCCTATAAAGGATAGATCGGAGTCCAAGAGGACCCTAGGCAATGAGCCTGAGAGGTAGAAGTAATGATGGCACCTTTCACCCGAAGGAAAATGGGCGCAAGAATGGAGGATTTAGAAGGAGAAAAGACGAGCAGTTCAGTTTTGGAGAGGATGAGCTTTAGAAAATGGGAGGTCATCCAGTCGGAGACAGCCGATAGGCAGGCAGTAACATGTTCCACACAGGAGGAGAGAGATCGGAGGAGGAAAGGTAGATTTGGATGTCGTCAGCATAGAGAGGATATTGGAGTCAATGGGAAGAAATGAGGTTGCCCAGAGTGACAGTATAGATTGAGAAAAGTAGGGGGCCCAGATCAGAACCTTGAAGCACCCCAACCGAGAGAGGAAGCAGTGGTGAAGAGACACCAGCGAAAGAGACACTGAAGGAGTGAAGAGAGAGATAGGAAGAGAACCAGGAGAGAGCTGTGTCACTGAGGCCAAGTTGACAAAGCGTGAGGAGCAGGAGAGGGTGGTTGACAGTGTTGAATGCAGCGGAAAGATCAAGTAGAATAAGAAGGGAAAAGTGACCTTTGGTTTTAGCAGCAAAATCGTTCTCCAAAAAAAATAAAAAAAATATGGGTAGTACTGTAATTGTTATTTTACTACAATGAAAAGGTGCTCAATTGTCTTAAATAAAAAAAGTTGCAAAGCAAAAGTAGTTCTAATACAACTGACAAATCCACACATTACACATATTTAAATAACATACAAATTTTACATTTGTTCACTTATGCTTACTTATTTTCCTCGGGAACATATTCAGTCATCATATGGCAGAAATCCTGTAAAAGAAAAAAGTGGCAAACTTTATAACCTTTTGTTGAAAAAAAAA
This sequence comes from Leptobrachium leishanense, assembly GCA_009667805.1. Lineage (NCBI taxonomy): Eukaryota > Metazoa > Chordata > Amphibia > Anura > Megophryidae > Leptobrachium > Leptobrachium leishanense. Next base: position 216,197,887 of record CM019063.1, read on the forward strand.
AGTGTCCATTAAGACTTTATTTTATTCTGCATGGTTTTCTTTGGTGCATTTGTCACCATTTCCCCCCACATAGTTTTGCTGCTCTCTTTAGTTCGAACCATAAAGTTCTTTTATTACCACTGAGCCAAGGAGCTAAATGACTGCCTTTGTTTTAATACAAACCCCTTTATTAAATCTGCTCAACACCTGGCTGCGAGCATGAAATCGATCATGTCATTTATAGGAAAATGGAGATAACTGGAGCTTGCAACATATAAAAAATACATAAAGCAGTGAAACCAATGACTGAGATGAAAACTTATAACGTAAAGTAGAACTGGCAATTATGGGGTTTTAGCACAATCCAATAGACTGCATTGAAACCAAAAAGATTCTATTATATGTTTTTATTTCAAATGAACCCTTGAGTTAAAATAAATAAATTGTAGGTTTGGCACAGTCTGAGCATGTCACATAATGTAAACTGCCCCCAAGGTATCCTGAGCCAAGAGTCACGCAAGAGAAATAGGAACTATTAGCACTAAAGAAGTGGTTTCGATTTACACTGACTCTGAGGAACTATCAGGGATATTCAGAGAGAGGTGAAAATCAGGAGAATGTCTGGAAAAGTGAAAAATCTAGGTCAAAATAGCCAAACCAGAAAAATTCTCCCATTTATCTCACTTTCCAAATCGGCTATTTGGTCTAGATTGTTCTCTTCTCCCGCCAATTCTCCTGGTTTTCACCTCTCTCTGAATAACCCTGTATGTTCTTGTTTTACCTGGATATACAGTATGATGTATGGGAAATTAGCCTTATAATACTATACATTAACACAGAGCTTGACAAATCCCAGGCGCCAGGTCTCCGTGGCGACTAGAAATTGCGTCCTGGCGCCTGGGCTTTTGTCAGCCCATTCACTGTTGGTAATAGGAATTTCTCACACCTGTGCCGACGCCCCGGACACGCAGCAACTGCCCAGCAGCTCTGGGGGCTTAGCCTCATTCTGTCGCTGACTGCCCCGCTCCACTTTTCTCTCTGCACTTTCTGCTGGCCATACATGCTGATGGTTGGGGCTAGCTTCCTCCACTGCTCCCCCCCAGGCACCACACAGGTAGAGAGACATGGGCGCTCTCTGTTCCCTCCTACCCCCTGTCCCTGAACCCCCAGCAGCTGCACCCTGCCAGCCCTAGTGATAGGAGACACTGGATCTGTGTGCTCACACGCAGGGAGGGAACGGCTCAGTGCCTGCTTCTCTGCAGCCAAGAGGCACAGGGGTCCTTTGGACTTCTGTATCTCCATCCCCGTACATTGCACATGGTCGATGGTGATGTCAGTTAAAAGGGCAGAGTCTAGCCTTTGCAATGATATGCAACAAAAGTGAAATAAAAACATAAGTTTTTCTTTTCACAGGGTTCCAATGGCTCAGCATTGAAGGGGTTAACAGTCAGGCTATATATCACATTGGGTATTACTTTTGTTTTTCCCATGGCTTAGTTGTATATTAAGGGTTAATGGGCAAGCTTCATCCATCACAGTGTATATATTTCATGTTTTCCCTTGATTAATAACATTTTAGGGGTTAATGGGGAGGCTACACACCGTACTGTGTTTTAAACACAATGTTTTGTGGTGTTAATAGGCATTCTACATGCCACGCTGGGTATTGATTATAATTTTTCTTGTAATTTTTCTTTTTACATGCCATTTCAAGTGTTAATGTCCAGCCTACGTGTCACAATGTGCATTTATTCTAATGTCTTCCCCTGGTTTTATGGTATTTAAGGGGTTATTATGGCAGTTACACATTTAAAATGGTTTATTTCTAAATCTGTTTGCATGGCTACTATACCTACATACAGTTGCAAGAAAAAGTATGTGAACCCTTTGGGAGTACGTGAAGTTTTTGCATGAATTGGTCATAAAATGTGCTCTGATCTTCATCTAAGTCACAACAATTTGAAAAGCACAGTCTGCTTAAAATAATACAACACAAACATTATATGTTTTCATGTGTTTATTGAACATAACATGTAAACATTCACAGTGCAGGGTGGAAAAAGTATGTGAACCCCTAGCCTAATGACTTCTCCAAGAGCTAATTGGAGCCAGGAGTGAGCCAACCTTGAGTCCAATCAGTGTGATATTATTGGATGTGTTGCTGAAAGCTGTCCTGCCCTTTAAAAACACACCAGTTTTGGGTTTACTGGTTTCAAGAAGCACTGCCTGATGTGAACCATGCCTCGCAGAAAAGAGCTCTCAGAAGACCTACGATCATGAATTGTTGACTTGCATGAAGCTGAAAAGGGTTCCAAAAGTATCTCCAAAAGCCTTGATGTTCATGTGTCCACGGTAAGACAGACCGTCTACAAATGGAGAAAGTTCAGCACTGTTGCTACTCTCCCTAGGCGTGGTCGTCCTGTAAAGATGACTGCAAGAGCACAGCGCAGAATGCTTAATGAGGTAAAGAAGAATCCTAGAGTGTCAGCTAAAGACTTACAGAAATCTCTGGCACATGCTAACATTTTTGTTGACACATGTACAATAAGGAAAACATTAAACAAGAATGGAGTAAATGGGAGGACACCACAGAGGAAGCCATTGCTGTCCAAAAAGAATATTGCAGCACGTTTGGAGTTTGCAAAAGAGCACCTGGATGTTCCACAGCACTACTGGCAAAATATTCTGTGGACAGATGAAACCAAAATTAAGTTGTTTGGAAAAAACACACAACACTATGTGTGGAGAAAAAAAGGCACAGCACACCAACATCAAAACCTCATCCCCACTGTAAAACATGGCGGAGGGAGCATCATGGCTTGAGGCTGCTTTGCTGCCTCACGGCCTGGACAGATTGTTGTCATTGATGGAAAAATAAATTCCAGAGTTTATCAAGACATTTTGCAGGAAAACGTAAGACCATCTGTCCGCCAACTGAAGCTCCGCAGAGGATGGGTGATGCAACAGGACAATGACCCAAAGCATACAAGTAATTCAACAAAAGAATGGCTTCAACAAAACAAAATACACCTTCTGGAGTGGCCCAGTCAAAGACCTGACCTCAACCCGATTGAAATGCTGTGGCATGACCATAAGAGAGCGATTCACACCAGACATCCCAAGAATATTACTACACTGAAACAGTTTTGTGAAGAGGAGTGGTCCAAAATTACTCCAGATGGTTGTGCAGGTCTGATCTGCAACTATAGGAAACGTTTGGTTGAGGTTATTGCTGCCAAAGAAGGGTCAACCAGTTATTAAGTCCAAAGGTTCACATACTTTTTCCACCCTGCGCTGTGAATGTTTACATGTTCTGTTCAATAAAAACATGAAAACATAGGTTTGTGTTGTATTATTTTAAGCAGACTGTTTTTCAAATTGTTGTGACTTAGATGAAGAGCAGAGCACATTTTATGACCAATTCATGCAAAACTCCACGTAATCCCAAAGGGTTCACATACTTTTTCTTGCAACTGTAAATCACAAAGCTTACACTCTATTGCGCCCTTCACCACTATGCAATTAAATTAAATAAAAGCTATAAATTAGGTATAATTTTCCACCTCATGGGACGGGCAGGACAAGCATAAGTAATTTATAGCTTTTCTTTTATTCTCCTTTATAAACTCTGAACAGAAACCCACATGCCTCCTTGTGACACATGCAGGCTGATCCAGAGTATAAAATGGCTTGTGTACTAAAAATTTAAATTTTTATGCATTTTTTCTTATGTAGCCCTGATATGTAGCTTTACAGATGTACGACACAGGTTTACAGTTATGCCTCTCAGCTTTTGCCTAATAACCTTCTTAGGATCCCTAAGAACTTTGTACATTTAACCCCATAGTGACCAGGCGATTGTACCATGGTCTGTCCGAAAGCACTGCTGTTTTTACATTTCTGAGCGGTTTGTGTTTAGCTCTAACTCTCCTCTTACTCGTTTATGGAACCCACACATATTATATACTGTTTTTCACACCATTCCATTATTTTCATCATTTCGTATAATTTACTATAAAACCATTTATGAAATATGGTGAAAAAAAACACTAGTTTCGAAATTTTGTCCTGAAATTAGAAATACCAAACTTTAACATGTTTTTTCTTTTTAACCCCTTCACTGCTAGCCATTTCACCTCTGAGTGTGATGAGCTCATGTAAACCGTTTATGCTCATCATGTTTAAACGTGCCAGAGCCCATAAAACCGTCGGGAAGGCCAGACCAACGTGGGACCTCGGCCAGAGAGGTGAGTATAGAGAGGGAAGGGATGTTGAAGGACCTTGACGTACATACAGTTGTGTTCAAAATTATTCAACCCCCAATGCTGTAAAGGGTTTTAGGGAATTTAGTGTACATTTGTAACTGTATTCAGAATGAAATCCTACAAGGACTTTTTAAAGAACCATATGCAACTAAAATGACATCAATTGGTTTTGTAATACAGTAGTAAATGTTTCTTTTGTGAATTCTTCATTGACACAATTATTCAACCCCTTAAAGACTACCACTCTGAAGAACAGAGGTTCATTCAAGTGTTTTCAATCAGGTATTGAAAACACCTGTGGATGTCACGGAGCAGCAATAAAGCATAATAAGCACCAATTAGGCAGCTTTAAAATGACTGTGATACTCCGCTCCTTCTAGACATTTACTGGTGTGGTTACAAACATGGTGAAGTCAAGAGAATGGTCCAGGAAGACAAAAGAGGTGATTACTCTTCACAGGAAGGCAGTGGCTATAAGAAGATTGCAAAGATGTTAAACATACCAAGAGAGACCATAGGAAGCATTATTCGCAAATTCAAGGCAAAGGGCACTGTTGAAACGCTACCTGGTCGTGGCAGAAAGAAGATGCTGACTTCGACTGCTGTGCGCTACCTGAAGCGTAGAGTGGAGAAAAGTCCCCGTGTGACTGCTGAGGAACTGAGAAAAGATTTGTCAGATGTGGGTACTGAAGTTTCAGCTCAGACAATACGGCGCACACTGTGTAATGAAGGCCTCCATGCCAGAACCCCCTTGCTGTCTCCAAAGAATAAGAAGAGTCGACTGCAGTATGCCAAAAGTCATGTGGACAAACCGCAGAAGTTTTGGGATAGTGTTCTGTGGACTGATGAAACAAAATTAGAACTGTTTGGGCCCATGGATCAACGCTATGTTTGGAGGAGGAAGAACAAGGCCTATGAAGAAAAGAACACCTTGCCTACTGTGAAGCATGGCGGGGGGTCAATCATGCTTTGGTGCTGTTTTGCTTCTGCAGGTACAGGGAAGCTTCAGCGTGTGCAAGGTACCATGAATTCTCTTCAGTACCAGGAGATATTGGATGACAATGTGATGCAGTCCGTCACAAACCTGAGGCTTGGGAGACGTTGGACCTTTCAACAGGACAATGATCCCAAGCATACCTCTGGAGTGGCCATCGCAGTCACCTGACTTAAATCCGATTGAGAACCTCTGGTGGGACTTAAAGAAAGCAGTTGCAGTGCGCAAGCCTAAGAATGTGACTGAACTGGAGGCTTTTGCCCATGACGAATGGGCGAAGATACCTGTAGATCGCTGCAAGACACTTGTGTCAAGCTATGCTTCACGTTTAAAAGCTGTTATAACTGTAAAAGGATGTTGTACTAAGTACTAAGATTGAATGTCACTTGGGGGTTGAATAAAACTGATAATGATGTGAGCACAGAAAAGACATTTGTGGTTATTTCATTATAAATGTTATGTTATATTTGTCTGACCTACACGTGCCTCTTTGATTTAATTGTAAGCAAGATGACTGAATGATCAAAATCAATGTCAAACTGGCCAAAACACTCAATTTCAGTGGGGGTTGAATAATTTTGAACACAACCTTATATAAACGCGACAGTCCTGACTGACTGACTCATCAACGCCCAGCTGAAACCGTTTAACCTAGGAACGTGAAATTTCGAAGGTGCACTGTTTTTATGATGTGGGCACCCACTAAGGAAGGATTTTTGGAAACTCCGCCCCTAAGGGGGTGAAAAAGGGGGTTGAATATTTTAAACAGGATACCTATAGCTCAAAAACAGAAGATGTTACAAATGTGAAAATCAGTATTTAGATTAGTCTTAAAATAAAGAAACACGTATTTTACCGTTTTTCAAAAATTCGACTGGGGGGGGTGAAAAAAGGGGGTTGAATATTTTTAAATATTTTAAACAGGATACCTATAGCTTAAAAACAGAAGATGTTACAGACGTGAAAATTGGTGTTTAGATTCTTCTTGAAATATGAAACAACATGTATTTTACCATTTTCCAAAAATTCAGTGGGGGGGCAAAAAGGGGGATGAATACCTTTATCACTATACCTATATTTCAAAAACCAATGATGTTACAGGTGTGAAATTCGATATTTACAATCTTCGTCCAAAAAAAACTCCATGTTTTACCATTTTCCGAAAATCCAGTTAAGGGGGGTGGGGGAAAGGGATGTGAATACTTTTATCAGTATACCTATATTTCAAAAACCAAAGATGTTACAGGTGTGAAATTTGGCACTTACATTCTTCTTGAAAAATAAAAAAAAACACGTGTTTTACAATTTTCCAAAAATCCCAAGTGGGGGGGGGAAAGGGGGGTTCTACCAAAAAAACCTCATGTTTCTTTTAAAAAACTATTTTAACCCTTTCGCTGCTGAGGCTTTTCACACCTCTGTGCTGAGGTCATTTTTACCGGTTTTGCTCATCATGTTTAAACGTGTTTTGAAGGCTTATTTTAGTATATGACCCAGACATATTATATATCGTTCTTTCCGTCAGACTCGGTAGATTCATAATATGTCATTATTATATGTATACATTATGTCATGTCTGTATATTATAACAAAAAATGCAATAAAATATGTATTTTCAATAATTTACAACGTGTAAAGTGTTTTTTTTCACATTTTAACATGCGAGCAATTGCGATTATATTTTGTATGGGGTGCGCTTGTTAAAAAAATTAGAGATGGGGTCTCGTTACATTTTTTTTTGGGGAAAATTACACGATTTTTAACAAACGCACCGCATACAAAAATCGTTAGTGCAGCATCATTGTTCACATTATAATTGAAATGGGAACAATATTGCTGCATTAACGAACCAAAAAAAAGAAAAAAAAATGTTTATTTTTTTTTTAAATATATTTTTATTTTTAATTTTTATTTTTTTTAAAAAACTTTTTTCACAGTAGTGTTTGGTATCGTTGGAACGGCCATGCTCTGGCCGATCCAACCATACCAAACTTTAACCCCTAGCTGCCACGGATCGGGAGATAGGGAGTTCATTGGAACTCCCTATCTCCACCGTTGGTGGCAGTTAGGGGTTAACTCTAGGACTGGCGTCATTGTGCTATGCACGATGACGCCAGTCCTCAGGGGGAGTTCCTGGAGGCTTGGCCGACATCCAAGATGTTGGCCAGCTCTGGGAAAGGATCACGAACCGGCGCTTTTCAGCGCCGATTCGCGATCCAGCTCCCCAGGGGTTAATGCCAGGCACCATTTGGAAGGGCAGGCTGTGCCCTTCCAAATGGTGCTTGGGTTAACCCCCGCAACGCCGCCGATCGGGAGGGAGAGAGGTCCGAAGGACCTCCCCCCTCCCTTTCAGGCGCCTCCTCCACACATACGGGGGGGGGCGCCTGAATTAGGTGTCATCGCGCTGCCGCGATGACACCTAATTTCATCGGCGGCGGTTCCGGATGCTGGGCTGACATCGAGGATGTCAGCCCGCACCGGGGGGGCCAGCGATCGGCCGGAACCCGGCCGAACGCTGACCCCAAAGGGAGGACGCGCTCAGCGCGTCCTCCGCACAGCGGGAGCCATGTGGAGGACGCGCTGAGCGCGTCCTCCGCATGGAAGTGGTTAACAAACCATAAAATCCACGCAAGCGAAGCCACGGGCAAAAGTAAATAATAATAAAATACACACACATATAAATAAATAAATACCTAGATATTGATTAGATATTGAAATACCCTCACCTAGTGTGTTACTCCTCTCCTTTTGGATCGAAAGCTCTGTCTCGAGCAGGGTCCTCTCTCCTACGGTTTTGTGTGTGTAACGTGTATGTAGATTTGTTATTTTGTCTCCCTTTGTACAGCGCTATGGAACTTGTTGGCACTTTATAAATGCTTGGAACTGTAACTGAAATAACTTATCTAGTTTTAAACTTACGAGGAGGTTAACTCTGCATGACAGGATAACTTTTAATGATAGACCACCCTCACCCTTTGATTATGCAGAAACCTGTGAGTTTGGCTCATGTTATAGGGTGATTAGTAATGCTAAATGCTCGCTTCTAAAGGGCCCTCATATCAATAATTAAGACAGCATGCTTAGTCACTAAGGAACACATGTAAACAGGAACTTGTGTTTGTATCCTTTAACAAACTGCTCCACATTGCTTTTTTGATCTAAGCCAAACCCCTCTTGTGTTTATGACCCATGTCTTGTGAAGCATATTCCAATTATTGCTAGTGACCAGGATCTTTTGTTCATGACCCTCACTTTATTCCTTCTAGTGATCCTGACCTTTGACTTCTGACCTTGACACTGATTATCTTGAAAGTTTACTGTGGATCCAAACCTCATGGGTAACGTCAGTGCTATAAATGTCAACCTGTATGGTGTTAAACTTTAAAGCCTTAGGCCATAGTGCTCACAGGTTGATATTTACGCATCACAGCACGATGCATTCGGCATGGCTTGTATTTATCGTATTGAAGGTAATTTCCTTTCAGAAAGGAACAGGAGCCATGTGAGACACTCTTGTCTGGAAGTAACACAACTTAGACTATTATGTATCGTTTGCGTCTGTGTTTCTTCAATCCTGCATTAAATTTCTGATGAGATGGCACTTTTTTTGGGGGGGGGGGGTTAAATAGCTGTGCACAATAGAATGTGCTGTAATTACCACTTGTAATTCATTTTAAGATATAGCAATAATAATTTTGCTGAAATAATATTTCAGCAAAATTATTATTAGACCATCAGGGTTTCTACCAGAAGTCCTTGAAGCCCATTTCTTAACAAATGGTGGCCCCCTCCCATTCCAGTTGCCAGCCTCTAACCAATCCTTGTGCAACACAACTCTATCAGGTCTATTCAAAGAAAGGTGAAACTCAGGAGAAGTGAAAATTCAACGTCACAATAGCCAAACTAGAACAAATTTCCCATTTATCGCTCTTTCCAAATCGGCTATTTGGTCTAGATTGTTCTCTTCTCCTGCCAAATCTCCTGATTTTCACCATTCTTTGAATATACCTGTTAATTTTGGCTCAAGTATATGTAAGCTGTATTTAGTATTTGTTTTGGCAGTGTGTGATATGTATAATATGTGATGTGTGTGTGATGTATGTGTGATTTGTCTAATGCATGCTGTGTGTTACATGTAATTTGTGTGATATCTGTACTATATGTGTATGATGTGTGGAATGTGGTTGTGTGTGCATGTAATGTCGTGGTGTTTCATATTTTTAAAAGATAGAAATATACATATATATTTTTAAATATTTATCATATTTAAAAAATATATAAAACACAAACACAATACATTGCCTCTCCGCTTACCTATTTTTGCATGGAAGATGCTAAATTCCGGTTGTCATACTGTGGGGTTATAAAATAATCCCTAGTAGTCTGGTGGGAGAACAATCTTGATAAATGCATTGTCCGGTGGTCCAGTGGGAGAGGAGTGTGCTCTGCACTCCAGTCGGGTGCACACTGCCTTAGTCAGCACTGTGAGTGAGTGGTTATCAGTAATGACATGTCAAAGTGACTCACACTGAGCCCCAGCACCAAAAGGAGCAGTTATGCAGTTGGAATCAACAAAGATTGTGAGGGTCCTGAGAATGGGCAAGAGCGCTAGTCTTTCTGGTCTCGTATGGTGTTTAGTTCGAAGGTGCCATTACGACTATCATTCAAAAGGTGTGACCATTACTGAAATGTCAAGGCAGTCCTCTCTGCTAAGGGATACAACAACCCTTGATGATCCTGTTGCAGCTGGCATCTGTAGGTGCTGCAGAGTACACTGCTCTCCCACTGGACTACCAGGGTATGCATTTATCTGATTGCGACTTAAAAAAAATAAACTACCAGTGATTCTGCAATACATTGCAATATATGCAGGGGGCCTGGGCATCCAGTAGCATATTAAGTGCTGCCAGGTTTAGCAGGGCCCTGTGACCACTGAAACCACTAGGCCCTGAATAAATCAGGAGCTGTACCCCCTTGCGTAACCCTGCACTCCATATGAAAGATTTCATAATAAAAAAGTAAATAAGTATAAGTTCATACAGTTTTGAAACATAAGAAAAATTTTAGCGGTAGCTAAGAAATCTCCCCAAACGACTTAAACATAAAACAAAAGGTTTTACCTCCCCCTCCCTTTTTATGTGTCGGTTATTCCTTTCTAAAATGAAAGGAGAAAAAGGAGTAAATTTATGAATGTCATGTTACGATTGACATGGAAACTCAAAGCTAAGTTAAATGCCTCCCTTGGGTACCATTATGTTCCCCAAACTCCACAAAAACATAAACTGGGTTCACTATTGAAATAAACCACTGACACTTATTTGTATTTCACATGTAATCATTTTAATTCTGCTTATTATAAAACTGAAAAAGAGGCAACAAAGGATCTATTGAAAAGGTGGAGAAAGAGGCATGTGTATGTTTGTAGTCTCCTGCTTGTGGCCTCACCGTAGACGTTACACAAAGTGAGCGAGGGATAAAATTAGAAACATGCCATACAATTTCAATGAAAAAAAATTGCAACTGATTAATGTATTACATCTGAAGTCATTTCCCTTGCACCTGCAGTTCACATCTAGAGAAATACCAAGCCATCGCTGAAAACAAAAGGGTTATTCAGAATGGGGATTTTTTTTTCCCTCTACAATAGGTGTTTAATTTTCTTCCATTCCTTAAAAATTCAGTATTAAGCAGCAATTCTTGCTGGTGGTATTAGACAAGACAAGGACGATGAGCACCTTTTACGTAGAGGATTTATTATGGACAGAAATATATCTTTCAATGATTTAAGATGCTATTCCCCTAGCGTCTTATAACATTTCATAAAACCTTCATAAAACTTTATTTAAACAGTGATTGCACAGATCAGAGGGGTTTTTCAGTTACACAGAAACAAGGAATATATCTATTCAGATCAATTTTTTTTTGGTATCTTGAAATACTACTGAAAATATATAATATTTTAAGATGCTGATATAATTTTATTGGAGCACATTAATTCTGACGCAAATACAGTAGCCGTGATTTAAGACACAATGCACCAAAACACTTCAGCATAAACTGTGTTACATTAATCTTCAAACAAAAACAATATTTTAGATATTTTAGTCTGATATTGAGATACTTACAGGGATATTCAAAGAGAGGTGAAAATCAGGAGAATGTCTGGAGAAGTGAAAATTCTAGGTCAAAATAGCCAAACCAGAAAAATTCTCCCATTTATCTCACTTTCCAAATCAGCTATTTTAACCTAAAATTTTCACTTCTCCAAAAGTTCTCCAGAGTTTCACCTTTCTCTGAATAACCCTGTAATGAACGCATGGGTTTTGAGAAACGCTATGGAATAAATTATGAATCAGATGTAAATTTAGCTAAGCCTTTAACCACTTGGCTGCTAAGGACGCACTCAGCGCGTCCAGCCAAGTGGTTCTCCTGTGCGTAGGACACAGTCCCACATGTCATCAGCTTTGCGGGCCCCCCGGAGGAGATACTCGCCTCTCTGTCCGGGGTCCCGCGGCGGTCTGACTTCAGCGTCCTCAGTCGCTGAAGTTAAGACCCGCCCGACGTCAATGACATCATCCGCCATGCGCGATGACGTCATTTGCAGGTGACCCCCCCGGCAATGCTGGAGATCGCCTGGAAGGGAGGGGTGGGGATCCGTTCGGATCCCTCTCCCTCCCGATTGGGAGGTCCCACAAAGAAAAGCCAGGCACCGCTTAAAAGGGGTTAACCTTAGGCACCAGGTCGCACTTCTGCGCCTTGCGGTGCCGAAGTGCGGCCTAGCTCTGGTGGGGGCCGCCATCTTGGATGGCGGCTCCACCCCCGGGTCCCCCCTCGCTGCCTGACGTCATCATGCATGGCATGATGACATCAGATAGCCGGGGAACCCCTAGCTGCCTGGGGATTTCCCAAGGAAATCTCCTGGTGGAGATAGGGGGGTTCATTTGTACCCGATATCTCCAGAACCGTGGCAGCTAGGGGGTCATGGCCTTTCGAATGATACCCAACATGACCAGGTATAAAGTAAAAAAATAAATAACTAAAATAAATAAAAACATGTATTTTTTTTGTGTGTTATTTTTATTAATGCAGCAATATTGTTCACATTTCAATTATAAAGTGAACAATGATGCTGCACTAATGATTTTTTTCTATGGGGTACGTTTGCTAAAAATCACGTAATTCCCCCCAAAAAATGTAACGAGTCCCCATTTCTAATTTTTGTACAAGCGCACCCCATAGAAAATATAACCGCAAATGTTCATGTGATAAAATGTGAAAAAAACCCACTTTATACGCTGCAGATGATTAAAAATTCAAATTTTATTGCATTTTTTATTATAATATACAGGCAGGACATGACGTATACATATAAAAATGATATATTATGAGTCTGCCGAAAAGAACGATATATAATATGTCTGGGTCGTATAATAAAATGTGGCTTCAAATCGCGTTTAAACATGATGAGCGAAAGCGGTAAAAATTAGCTCAGCTCAGAGGTGTGAAATGGCTCAGCAGCGAAAGGGTTAAGGTCTATGGCAGATTGGCAGGGCTGTCAAACTATGGACTCCCATATCTGTCCAAACTACAACTCCCATGATTCCCTGACCATCTATTCCAGTCAAAAGAGTCTGGAAATTGTAGGTTATCAACATCTGAGAAGCCGGAGACTGACATCCCCATTCTGTTGAGTTGGTAAATTTACAAGTGTTCTGGTTCACAACTGACACGGAATCTGGAATCTTACCCTATTTTTGAAGAATATAACATACTTACCTAAGGCTCTGAAGAACAATGAAATGGATTAGCATATATTATATGATATTTACCATATGCCTTTGAAAAAGTCCCTTGGCATACAGTAAAGCCGCCAATGGATGGTAAAAAAAACGTCACAAAATTAAGCCGCTGGCACTGATTCTGAATATGTTAACTACATTTTAAGTTTGAACATGTAACACAAGGCACCAGAACAATTGAAAACTGCTAAAACTTGCCAACATGGTTCCTCATAAAACCTAGTGGTCCATATTACAAACTTCATGCTAAAATGGAGACGCTAACGAGAAAAATCTGTGCCTACGGGTTTCTCCTTAGTGTCCCCATTTTAGCGTGATATTAAGGTGCAGGTGCTAATCCAGCAGCCAGGCTCGTAACACGGCGCAAGCATCCCCTCCATGGAGTCCATAGAGACAGACACTGCTGGTCACATGACCTGCCGGATCTCGCAAGATCTGGCAGTTCAGCGTAATGATCTACAGAGGGAGACTGGGGGACTTTTTTCACTCAGTCTCTCTCTGCTCCTGGAGGCAAGAAGGAGCAGATGGAGCTGCCTTTCTCGCCACGGGATGGGAGGTGAGTATGTGTTTTTTGGGGGGATTTTCTGCTGGTGCTAATGGATTCTGCAGAAGCGGGATCCGTTAGCACCAGGTCCTAGCTGTGGTTAACTTTCGAGTTAACCGCAGCAGGACGGTAATTAGCGTTAGGACTTTGTAATCCTAAAACTAAGTAACACTTTGCGCTCCCTATGTTAAGTATACGGAGCGCAAAGTACAGTAAACGTGCACTGAAAAGCGCAAGATCTGAATCACTATCGTTTTTTTTAACCCGTTAACGTTTGGATTGTAATACGGTGGGGCCACCAGAGCTAAAGTTAACGTTCACACAGGTGAGCGCTAACGTTCGTGTTAGGAATGTAATAGTGCCCAGTGTCTTTTAATACAGCTTAAATAAATGCATAAGCATTCATCGAGTATGAGCTGTACAATGATGTGACATATTAGATGTGAAATTCTATATGCCAAAAGAACGAAAACAGGACGGCTAGCTAATGATTGCCCAGATGTTATGACAGTCTTGCATACTAGACTTCTAAAACATTTTAAAAGAAAGCCTTAAACAGTTTCTTTGTGATTACAGTTCTCTTATACTCTCATCTTTTTTATTAATTTAAATGCATGTACTGCCATTTGAATCCCATATACTCATGCAAAAAAAAGACCAACAAAAAACACTTAAATGGCCATTAAAGTTTGGTTCATCTGCTAAATGGCAAGGTTGGTGACCTTATGCTTCAATGGCCATTCAAACAAACCAAAAACCTCTGATTTTGTTGGTATATGGGATTGATAGCGCGGATGACAATTGTATGGTGTTTTTTATGCATGAAGTGGGGTTGAATACTGACAGCGTACTAGGCCTCCAAGGAGTAGTGGAAGTAGATTGCAGAATTGATTTTATGTGTTGTTATTTGTATGTTCTGCTTATACAGATTGCCTATATTTAAAGAGGGGTCAAAAGATCATCCATCATAAAAGAGACATTTAAGAGAGCAGGCAACAGCTATGACAGTCAAGCATATTCCTTGTCAAGTGAATATTCTACAATATTTTACAATGCTGTTTCAAAGACTTTCATACAACATGTACTTTATTGTTCTTTAATAATTACAAGCATTTGAGGTTGTGTTTAAAATGAAATACATCAGCTTGTCCATAGATTTCTTAGAAGTCTGGAATTAGGATTACATGGTTCATTTCAGATGAAATCGTCCTGCCTCTAATGTAAATTACAAGTTTTCTCTGCTTTCGTAGTAAAAACTCTAGCTTGAAGAATGTGAACGAGACAGAAGTGGTCTAACAACATTCTAGGTAGTTTCCTGAACTTATTCTCTGGAGATGTTCCCCTCTTTCTTTGAGACAGTTTTAGCTGTTGGAAAATCTCCAGCATTGCCAGGTAGTCACATGTAACAAACCTTTCTTACCAAGCCAAAATAAAACGAAGAGAGCTCAAGCTTTCCACGTCAAATCCTATAAACGGAAACCTCCAGACTTGGCTTCATGTTTAAACCCTTGGCAATGTAACAAAAGTCTAACTCAAGAATAAAAATAGAAAGTTGTACTTATTCACTCAGTGCATCACACCCGATCAACTGGATCTAAAGCATGTGTTGCACTGTAATAATACTGGATTTTAGCCAGTCTTCCTCCGGACACGTAAATGCCCTCCACCACTGTCTAAAATAAAAAGTCAGAGGTTAACAGGAGTGGCAACAAGTTAGCATTCATATCTCTGACCTTTGTTTTCCTACTAAAATGATCTCTATATCCAGATCAGACTGAAAGTCTTCTGTTTCTAAATGAAACAATGTTTTAGGCTACAAATACTGCTAAAACATTATGTGGAATGTATATGTGCAGTAACCCCAGCCAAATCATTTTTGCTGCTGCCTCTTTCCGTGTTTTTCTTTTTAATCCCTAAGTGGAATTGTTTCTGTTGAGAGTATAAATGTAGACCCACCAGTCTCTCTCATGACTGATAAGCAGCATAAGCATGTGTGGCTGCTTAGAAAGCAGCTATTGGTTTCATTAGATAGGAACCATCTGACCCAGAGGTGCAGTGACGTGGCAGGTGAGCTTACACTTCAATGGCCATTCAAGAAAACCAAAACCTCTAATTGTGTTTTGTTTCGCATGGAGCTACAGGGGTTAGCACAGGTGTGAGCACAAATGACAATCTTTTTTTTCTTGTTATTTTTTTATACACGGAGCAGGCTGGATACTTCTGGTCCACGCAGCCACCCTGTTAGGGAATAGGCGCAAAACTGTTTTTTTCTGCATGTGGAATGTGCATCGTCGCCCTTGATTTGGAACTGTCTTGCTACAGTCACATGACAATCATGGTAATTATCTGGTATTTGAAACGAAAACATGTTTTTCCATCTACATACCACTTGTACACTATTATTATACATAGGTCTATGGCTGTTCTTGTGCTATGACGACAGTGTGCTAGGTTTTCTGATGCCACATAGCACTAATACATTACACCTAAGCCGCTAGGTTCATAAAAAAAAAGGAAGCGCTCCGTCCGGCTTATGTTGGTCACTAATGTTTGTTACGGTGGCATTCTGTAAGTGCCATTAGTTGATCCCTTTAGATTTTAATGAATCAAAATTTTAAAAATGTGAATAACAAATCCCTTCTCTGCTATAGAGTTTTCTTCTCATTCTGATTTGTTCCCATGGATTTACTCCAGACTTGTAGTATGAATAGCCGGTACTGCAATAACACCTGTTCTCTCCTGGTCTTCAGACAACCCTTTTCCCAGCATTTCTGGAAACTGTATACATAATTTTAAGAGTAAACCCAGGAGTGATATACCAGTGCCACAATTTCTTTGTTTTCTTTTAACAACACCTCACACAGGAACCTGTCGCTGACACTTAAAATATGCTGGTGTCACGTTCTGCGCCCAGGAGATGGACAAACCACAGGAAAACCCATGTACAAGCCGCTGCTGTTGAATCCTGAATTCAGTTCATGAAAGGTGCTGCTCAATCCTGTCCACGCCTTCCTGGGTTTCCTGCGTCTCATCAGAAGTAGCTGCGGGTGCAACCTCTCTGGCGGCTAATGGGAACTGCATTTAAGGGAGGTTCCCCCCAATGAGCAGAGCTTCTGCAATACTCAGCAGTTGGTGCCAGGTAAGCACTAGTCTGCCTTGTTCCAGAGAAGCCAGCCTTTATCCAGTCTGCCCTGTTGATCTCGAGCAACCCAAGGCCCTGTCAGCTGTGTCCATCTCCAGCAACCCAAGGTCATTTCAGATGTCCCCATCTTCAGCAACCAAAGCTCCTGTGTATCCAGCTTCCTTCTGTCCACGTCTGCTCCTGTGTATCCAAGATTACCTGTGTATCCAGTTTCCTGTATCAGGGCCTGCTCATGTGTATCCATCATCCTGTGTTTTCAGTGTTTCCTTTGTCCAAGCTTACATTTTTGTATTCAAGTTTATCTGTTGTCTCCATTATACTTCACTTGAGATCTACACACTTGTCCATATCACTGCACATTGGGCTCAAGCTAGCAGCCCGTTACAGCTGGTTTCCATCTCCTATCATAATTAATGTCACCAAAGAAAACACTTCATTTTAGCGCCCATTTAATACCTGTCACACTTTATGCTGCCAAACGTCTTCAAAAAAATATGTAATTTAGAAAAAATAAAAAGCAGATACCATAGCATAATAATGCATACAAAGGATAATATATGTTAAAAGTGGTTCCAACCACAAGTTTGGAGCCCACATGGCTCTTCATTAAGGCATATAGACTATTTGCCGGCCATCCTCAGCCCCCTCCGAGTGGTACTCTATTTCAACCATTGACACCACTTGAATGTACTTCTCGATTAAAATGAAGCACACATACTGCAAACATGTATGGTTTAAATAATTTTACTTAAAAGATCCACGTACATGAATTTCTCAGGGCAATCTAAAGGCACAGCCTGCCTGAATATGATAGAAGGCGACCGGAACCAGCAAAAGTGTAACCTTTAGATTATTTTGGAGACAAATCAAGTTAATGCATATGCCCTGTCGCCTGAAAATGGTATAAGAATCACGTTTAGGCCCCGTTCACACTGAGTGACATGAAAAATCAAATTTTTTTCAGATTCGCGACATTGAGCGATAATATTGCACGATATCTCCATTATGAGCACAACACCACCAATGCAAATCGCAAAAAAAGGGTCATGTACCAACGACGAGTTACAGGCGACATTGAGCGACGAAATGTGAACAGCTCCATTGAATTGCATTGGAGAAGGTATGGTATATAGAGCGATATCGCACAGAAATATGCGTGATACCGCAGCAAAAACTGCGCGATAAATCGCTTAGTGTGAACGGGGCCTTAAATACTAAGTGATCAACATTTGCAATGTGTAACCTTTAGAATCAGGTTACTGCATATGCACTGTCGCCTGAATATGATAGAAGAACCACGTTTGAATATAAAGCGACTGGTATTTGCAATGCATAATCTTTAGGTCATTTGGAGACAAATTTATGTTGCTGCACATGCCTTCTTGCTGCCATAAATTGGGATACATGTGTAGCGCTGGTTTTAATTCCCTGTCGTTGTAGTACTTGTTTTTGGCCACCGGAGGGAGACAAGCGCAATGTAAGACACTGGACATTGGGACTACATTTTCCAGCATGCTTTGCGGGCGGGAACAGGAAGTGGGTGGGAGAGAGACACTGACATCCTGTGACGGTGGGCCTGACCTGACATGGCACAGAAGGGGTGTGAGCTACTTGAGCAGTTAACAGACATGACCCATGGATGTATAAACAAAACAAGGGATTTATTTACAACAGTACTATATACAGCAAGGAACCAGAACACCACAATGAAACAAAAGACCTGAGCACTAGAATTAAACCATAGACCTGAACTAAATATACAATAGATAAACAAACAGTTGAACAACCAAGGACCTGGGAAACTATAGGCAGAAAGACATAAGAGAACTAAACACTAGAGTAACATGAGTGAAAACATAAACCTGTTTAAACCTAGAGAAGAAACATGAAATGCAAACATGAACCATATGAACAAAACAGTATGAATAACCAAGGACCTGGGAGACTATAAACAGATGAAAATACAGAACTGACAGAGGAGTAAACCCAAAACCTGAAAGTAAAGAATAAAGGGTAACTAGAACACATACAGGAGGACCTGAGCAAAAGATCCCTACTTCAGAACTGAATAAGGATCAAGGCTTGGAACAAAGCAGACTGAAACAGCAGAATGAGGCAGCGCCCTTCTTAGGGCGATGCCTGCTTATATAGCACATGACTAAATGAAAACAATTAGAGTCCAGGTGAGGTCCAGACTTGGACGTGAACCAAATGTCCAGAACTAAATGCAATGTCCATAGAAGCCAGAGGGGGCGCCAGATGTGCTAGAATGTCCAAAAACATGACTGGCAACTCCCACCTCTGCCAGAGGGGGCGCAGGACGTCACACATCCGCAGCCTCGTGGACAGAGCCGGCAGAGCGTGCAGAGGAGTGAGAGGAGCAAGACGCAAGAGAGCAGAGAGTGATTACAACCAGGCCAGAACGCAGGTGCGGCCTAGCAGAGCTGGAGATCGGGATTTTCCTTATTATTAATCAAAGACCCAGTGATCCACCGCTAGTAATCTCACGCTGATACATAGTAAGCTGAAGGACCCCGAGTTAGGAGAACCGCAGACGATCTAACAGGGAGTGCAGGCGGTGAGCTGGATATCTTGTGGCCGATACAGAAAAGCAAGACAGCGTATCCGGTGACACAGAAAATCCCAGTAAAAATCGAGCGGAGAGACGTCCTGGGTCGAGCGGAACGCAGAGTATCTGGCGGATGGGTGAGAGGCCTTCCAGGCCGCTGTAAAACACTAAAGCACTCCTGCATTCTGTTCAAAACCTACAGGGCCTCAACGTGACTAGTCGAAGATACCTCATAAATAATTCACTGGCCAGTTGAATATTGTACCCGGGTACCAATACACACATACACATACATTCCTTGGGACATAACCTGAAAGGGACTCACACTCCAACGACTAAGGGGTTAAAAATACTTTTTTCCCTTTTCCGCTGCGCGTTTCTCGCATTACGAACTACTGTATTCCTTTTCCGCTGCGCGTTTCTCGCATTACGAAGTACTGTAAATATATATACGTATACTGTGTTACTCATTATATGCCAGTTTATTCAGTAAACTATATAATTTATAAAATCCACGACGGTGTTGGAGTATATTTATTCCCTAGTGCGGGGAGACTGACCCAAGGTTCAAATTCAGCGGCTCCTCCGGGAGTGAGCGCTACACGTGGGGGCTCGTTTCCGGGATCCAGTCTCTGGAAAAACCGCATTTAAAGGGTTAAATATGGATCCAGACACTGCTGCCAAATGGTGTGAGGAGCACAGTAGTCAGTTAGAATTGTGTATAGTCATGGATATTCCTGCAGACACTTGGGCTAAAGATCAGATTCGCCAGGCCGTGGCCGCGCTGACACCAGATCATCGGGGGTTAATCCTGGACATTAAAGAGAACCCAGATACCTCTCACACATATGTTCTTTTTGAGTGGAGAAAGGGTGTTCCAGTGTGTTTTCAGGGCGCAAGCGTGAAGCTGACCGATGAGGTGGAAGTCCAACTGATTCAGCCAAGTGCGCCACGTGGCGAATCCGTGAGTGTTCCCACGCCCAGTCCATTGGCCATGATCGGGCCTGAATTTATAGTGGCTATTGGAGATTTGCTGGCTAAATGTCAAAGAACAAGCCCTCCGCACACTAACTTTGGTTATCGACAGTTGAGAAATTTTACAGGAAACGTACCAACTCCGGCGGGAGAAGAAACCTTCGAAGAATGGGTGGAACAGGTGATGCAGGCTCTGGATGAGTGGGACGTCCCTGAAGCACAGAAAAAGCAAAGGATTACTGAGAGTTTAAAGGGACCTGCGTCAGAGGCTGTAAGAAACCTAAAATTGAGTAAGAAAGACTGCACTGCTTTAGATTATCTAAATGTTCTGGAGGAAGTTTTTGGGCAAACGGAAAAGGCTGCAGAGCTCGTGTATCAGTATGAACACACCTACCAGTGGAAAGGTGAGAGAATGACCGAATATATGAGGCGCCTAGATAAGATTCTGCACCAGATACTTCTCAAGAAAGGGGCCGAACCGGCCGAAGTAGATAAGATCCGAATAAAAAAGATCCTGAGGGGCGCTCAACCTCTAGATCCAGTGATGCTGCAGCTGAGAAGCAGGGAAGGTAATCAAGAACTGAAGTACCTGGAACTGATCCGAGCTGTCAGAGAGGAGGAGGCTCTACTGGAAGAAAAATCCTTCAGGAGAGGAGAAAGAGCTTACGCGCAACCTGTGAGGCATAACTAATGTTTGCAGCCTGAAAGTGACTCGTTGGATACCTATGGATCCGATGTGGACGAACAAGAGCATCTGATCGCTTTTAAATCCACAGAGAAGGCTGTCAAAGAATTAAACCTCTCTGCACATGGTGAGTTGCACAAAACTGTTAAGAAGGTACAAGAAGCTCAAGCTGAATTGCAACAGGCGCACGCGGAACTGTGCCGAGTATTGTTGAAGGTGACAGAGACACAGACAGAGATGCAGAAGTTCCTTACAGACATGCAGACAACCGGAGTTGCTGTGGCGTCTAGCCAGGATCCTTCAACCGAATCGCAGCGGGTGAATGCGTCTCCGTCTTCAAAGAGGAGATGTTTCAGTTGTGGAGAAATGGGCCATTTCCGCGCACAATGCAAAAGCCAAAAGCCTGAAGGAAATAGAGTAGAGGAGTTCTTGAAAGCCATGGAAGGGCTGTTATCTACCTCACCGGCGGGAAACGCCACAGGGCACAAGTGAAGGAGCAACCTAGGTGCCCGAAGGTTGAAACCCGCTCCAAAAATCAAGCCAGGACTAAGAGGGTGAGAGGGCCCAAAGTCTGGCCAACTGCCGAGCCTGCCAGGACTGAAAGAGTCACTCCCTTAGAATCCGGACCTACGTCATGGGGAAGCAATGCACACCCAAAACCTACACGGGCCAAGAAGAAGGCCAGGGTACAACAAACTGGGTCTAAATGTCCTGTTGCCACCACCAAGTTTCCTGACCATCTGATAGGTCCTTCCCCTATTGTGTCAATCCAAGTGGAGGGAGTCTACACTAAAGCTCTGTTGGATTCAGGGGCTCAAGTGATATTGATCTACCGAGACTTCTATGAGAAACACTTGAAGCACATCCCTCTACAGAAATTGAAGGATCTGGAAATCTGGGGTATCGGAACTGAGAAACTCCCTTATGACGGGTATCTACAGGTGAAGTTGGAGATCAGATCCGAAGTCATCGGACAGTCCGGAGGTTGTGATGCATTGGCCATTGTGTGTCCTCGGCCTTCGGGGCAAACAGGACTTCCATGATAGTGGGGACGAATACTGATTTGGTGCGACGTCTCCTGACACCTATCGTACTGGAAGAAGGTTCGACTAAAGGAGTACACCCAATGTTATGTCCAGTCTATCAGACAATGGTCGAAGAACAGAAGGCACCTGCCGAAGTGGGGCGCCTATGGAGATTAGAAGGAACAGAAAAGGTTCTGCAATCAGGAGAAGTAGCGAGCTTCCGGGCTTCAGTCAAGTTGAACGGATCGCAACCAGGCCCCTATGTGGTACTGGAAACCGATTTTAATCATGGGAGTGAAGCCGGAGTAGAAGTAATTCCTGAAATAATTTCCACTAAAGCTTTGAAAAGAACACGAGGAAGAGTCTCAGTCAGCGTGTGCAATGTGTCTGATTCTCCAGTAGTCCGTAAAGCACGAATGCCTATTGGGCAAGTAGCGTCCGCTACGCCCCTCTCTCCTACCGACTTAGGAGGGGGAGTGGATAAAGAGATTCCAGATGAAAGGTTCTACCCCAAGGACGCTCCCATTTCACCTGAATGGAAGAAACGTCTTCAGTCCCAAGTTCTAAAGTGGAGAGACTTGTTCTCGAAAGATGAGTTCGACGTGGGCCTAGCTAAAAGTACTGAGCACCGCATTCGATTACAAGAGGACAAGCCGTTTCGTGAAAGGTCAAGACGAGTTCCGCTGGGAGACTTGGATGATCTACGAGAACAGCTGAATGAACTGCAAAGAACCAAGGTGATCCAAGAGTCCAGGAGCCCATATGCATCTCCAATAGTCATGGTCCGGAAGAAGAATGGTTCTGTCCGTCTATGCATAGATTATCGCACGCTGAATCGGAGAACCATCCCAGATCAATATGCTACTCCTTGGATAGAAGATGCCTTACAGTGTTTGTCTGGAGCAAAATGGTTTAGTGTACTAGACCTGCGAAGTGGGTATCACCAGATACCAATGCATCCTGAAGACAAAGAGAAGACTGCGTTCATCTGCCCATTGGGGTTCTTCGAATTCAACAGAATGCCTCAAGGCCTCACGGGGGCTCCAGCCACGTTCCAACGGTTAATGGAGAAGACAGTCGGGGACACGAACCTGATCGAAGTATTAGTGTACCTGGATGATCTAATTGTGTTCGGGAAGACTCTGGAAGAACATGAACAACGTTTGGAGAAGGTCTTGAAGAGGCTCCATGAAGAGGGATTGAAACCGTCTCTGGAGAAATGTCAATTCTGTTTACCGTCTGTTACGTATCTGGGACATGTGGTCTCAGCGGAAGGCATTTCGACAGATCCTCGGAAGTTGGAGGCCGTAGCTTCTTGGCCTAGACACCGAAACGTTACTGAACTTAGATCTTTCTTGGGGTTCTGCTCTTATTATCGAAGATTTGTAGGAGGATTCGCAAAAATAGCTCAACCACTGAACAAGCTCCTACCGAAGGAAAGCACAGAAGAAGGCCATAAGGTCTCTGTAACGTTGGGAGCTTCCAGCCCTACCTGTGTGCTTGAGGGCAGCATGTCTGATGCTGCTCGCTGACCAATGCCCGGTTTAAATGGAGACAGGCAGGGAGGTGGTTGCATGAGGCGCGGCTTGAGTGGGGGGCGTGGCCTGGTGAAGGTCTTTAAAAACCCTCAGTGTATTCTCAGCAGTTGCCAGATCGTGGTTATCCATACCTGAGCTCCTTGTACCTGACTGCTATATTGAATTAACCCGTTATTGACCTCTGCTTGTTTCTGACTATTCTGCCTTCTGTTGCCCTAGACCATTTTATTGTACTACGCCACTGCTCTGAGATCGACCCGGCTATTCCATTTGACCATTCTGAACTCTGTATTCCTGATTCTGGCTCGGCTGACTACTCCCCGTGTTGTTAACCCTTTCTGTCTAGCTAGTTTACCTGGCCAATTCTAAGGACCAGACAGTTAGAGATCTTTCACGGCTACTCTGTTGGTAGCTTCTGGGCTCTGTGGAGTGTGGGGTGTTAAGTACTGCGTGGTGGGATCTGGGAAACGTGACATTACGATCTGGCCACTATGGATCCCGCAGACTTAACACAGCACTTGGCTAACTTTGTATCCAGACAGGATGAGCAGGATCATAGGATGGATCAGTTTGCTATTGCCTTACAAACTATCCTGACTCGTACGGCTCACCTGGAACCAGCTGGGGTTGCACCCCCGCTTGATATACCTGTGTCCCCTGTCGTTCAGACATCCCAGGTACACATGACCGCTCCTATGAGGTTTGACGGTACTCCCTCAGAGTGCCGGGGATTTTTGGTCCATGTGGATATTCATTTTAAATTAAATCCACAGATGTTTTTCTCTGACATTGCCAAAGTGGGGTTCATTATTAATCATCTGTCTGGCAGAGCATTGATATGGGCGACTCCGTTATGGGAGGCAGAGAAGCCTATCATACGGGATTATAAAGAATTCATAGCCGAGTTACAACGTACATTTAATCCTACCAGAAAGGCCACGGTAGCCGGCAAATCCTTGTTCCACATACGTCAAGGGAACAGGACTGTTTCTGATTATGCCATAGAATTTAAAACCTTGATCTCTGATGTGAACTGGACAAATGAGACACTGGTTCTGGCTTTTATGGAGGGGTTATCAGAGTCATTGATGCATGAATTGGCTCCACGTAAACTACCTGAGGTATTGGTGAACTCATTGATTATTGTATAGATCTGGATAATCAGATAAGGGACAGAAGGACTCCAAGAGAGAAGCCCAAGAGACCGTTACCTAGGTTAGCCCCTGTTTTTCAGGCACCACCAAGAGAGTTATCTCCTCCCTCTGAGCCTATGCAACTAGGCCGTACTAGGCTTACAGAGGAAGAGAGAACAAGACGTTTTCGTGAGGGATTGTGCCTGTATTGTGGTTTGGGGGACATGTACGATTTCAATGTCCTACTCGTCCTAAGATGCATGATAAGCCGGAAAACTACCGCACCTAAGGCAGCTGAGGAGACAGGCCTTGGGTGTGACGTGCATGTCTCCTGTCAAAGACACTAAAATTATGTTACCAGTATCCTTGGCTTGGGAGACCAAGACCACACATACTACCGCTTTTTTGGATTCTGGGGCTGCTGGCAACTTTATCGATGTTAACTACGCTTCTTCCATTTCTCTACCTCTGGTTGTAAGAGAGACACCCTTAGCCGTCGAAGCCATAGACGGCAGACCGTTATCCTGCCCTAGGATTACTCACAATACAGTTACAGTGGTTCTTACCACTGGTCTCTTGCATAAAGAAGAAATCATATTTCAAGTTATCCATTCACCTTCCAATCCTGTTGTACTTGGTTTCCCTTGGTTGGTGGAACATAATCCTGTTATTGATTGGGCTAGGGAGAGATACTGTCTTGGAGTCCTGCTTGTTTTGGGACTTGTTTAATACCCATTCAGCATGTTCGGTGCCCTGAACACACCCACAGCTCCTCCATTGTCTACAGAGGTTCCTGACCAATATGCCGACCTCAGGGCTGTATTTGATAAAAGAGAGGCAGAGAAACTGCCCCCACATAGACCATATGATTGTGCCATAGATATTCATCCTGGTACCATGCCTCCTCGAGGCAAAGTATATCCTCTTTCCATAAAGGAGAACCAAATTATGGAAGAGTACATAAAGGAGAATTTGGAGAGAGGTTTTATCCGACGTTCCTCTTCGCCAGCAGGGGCTGGGTTCTTTTTTGTGTCTAAAAAAGAGGGAGATTTACGCCCGTGTATCGATTATAGGGGGCTTAACAAGATCACCATTAAGAACGTGTACCCTATCCCTCTCATATCAGAACTGTTCGACAGGTTAAGGGGGTCAGCAGAATACACAAAACTTGATTTAAGAGGAGCTTACAACCTGATACGTATAAAAGAGGGGCATGAGTGGAGAACAGCATTTAACACCAGGAGTGGGCATTATGAATACTTGGTCATGCCTTTCGGTCTTTGTAATGCTCCAGCGGTATTCCAGGATTTTATTAATGATGTGCTCAGAGATGTCTTACAAACCTTTGTTATAGTATATACCTAGACGATATATTGATTTACTCTCCCGATCTGAAAACCCACCATGCACATGTCAGACAGGTATTAGTAAAATTACTGGACAATGGTCTTTATTGCAAACTAGAGAAGTGTTTATTCGACATTACTACTGTGAAATTCCTTGGGTATATTATCACTCCAGAAGGTTTTGAGATGGATCCTTCTAAACTCACGGCCATCTCAGAATGGCCTCTCCCTCAAGGTCTCAAGGCCATACAGAGGTTTCTGGGGTTTTCCAACTATTATAGGAGATTTATCAAGAATTATTCCGCTGTAGCCTCCCCTATCATTAATATGACACGTAAAGGTCTGAAGAACCAGATCTGGTCTTCTCAATTCAAACAAGCATTCGAGGCCCTCAAACAAGCTTTCACTTCCGCTCCGTGTTACGGCATCCTGATCCCAGGATTCCGTTTGTTCTTGAGGTTGATGCTTCGAGATAGGCATTGGGGCTGTCCTGTCTCAAAGAGAGTCTACAGGAAAACCTCTACATCCTTGTGGGTTCTTTTCAAGAAAATTATCACCAGCAGAACGCAATTATGATATCGGTAACAGAGAATTGCTTGCTATTGTGTCTGCCCTATCAGAGTGGAGACATTTGTTGGAAGGTACTCTTGATCCTTTATTGATAATTACTGATCATAAGAACCTTACGTACATCGGGGATGCTAAACGTTTGAACGCGAGACAGGCCAGGTGGTCATTGCTACTGTCTCGGTTTAATTTTGTATTGACTTACAGACCAGGTGACCGCAATGTAAAGGCTGATGCCTTATCTCGTCAGTATGACCCGTATGAATCTAATACACAAGACCACAATCCTATAGTTCCTCCTGAACGTATTGTGGCTTCCACAGTCTTGTCTGTCTCCTCGCCTTTCCTGGAACGCCTCCAGGCAGTTCAAGTGGGGGCTCCACCTGACAAGCCTCCAGATATGTTGTTTGTACCTGAAAAGGAAAGACAAGAATTACTCATAATGTTTCAGGATTCTAAACCAGCAGGTCATCCTGGTATTACTAAGACTCTTACCAGTATCTCCAGACAGTTCTGGTGGCCCACCATGCGACAGGACGTACGTCTGTTTGTTTTGGCTTGTCAAGTCTGTGCCAGAAGCAAAACCAGTAAATCCTTGCCTGACGGTCTATTGCAGCCTTTACCCATGCCTAAGAGGCCTTGGTCTCATCTATCTATGGATTTTATTGTGGACTTGCCGAAGTCCAAGGGTCATACTGTGGTTCTGACAGTTGTAGACCGCTTCTCCAAAATGGCTCATTTTGTCCCTCTACCTAAGCTTCCTACAGCCAAAGAACTGGCGGTTGTATTTGCTAGAGAGATTGTACGAATACAAGGGGTTCCGTCTGAAATAGTCTCTGACAGAGGAGCCCAGTTCGTCTCTCGTTTCTGGAGGGTTTTCTGTGCAGAGATGGGGGTGCGATTGGCCTTCTCTTCAGCATATCATCCACAAACCAATGGGGCAGCAGAGAGGGCAATCAGGGTCTTGAGCAGTACATACGTTGCTTTACCACACAACAACAAGATAATGGTCAGAGTTGTTGCCCTGGGCTGAGTATGCACGTAATAACGCCGTTAACGAGACCACTGGCCACTCTCCTTTTTCTGCCATCTATGGTTTTTTCCCTCCGGCTCTACCGCTTCAGTTTACTGAACAGGTCATCCCGGCTCTCGATGACCATCTCACTCAACTGCAAGAGATTTGGAGACAGATTTGAGAAAATGTGGAGCGCAATGTTGCTGTCCAGAAACGCAAGGCTGACAGGCATAGGTTACAAGCTCCCTCCTATAACGTGGGGGATAGAGTTTGGTTGTCCACTAGGAACGCGAAGTTGCGGGTGCCTTCTATGAAAATGGCACCTCGGTTTATAGGTCCATATAGGATCATTCGCCGTGTTAATCCTGTGGTTTATGCTCTTGCCCTTCCTAAACATCTTCGCATGCACAACGTCTTCCACACCTCCCTACTGAAGCCATTGTTGTGTAACAGGTACACGTGGGTCGTTCCTCCTCCTCCACCTTTTCAGGTTGATGGTGAATCTGAGTATGAGGTTAGGAGGGTTTTGGATTCTAGGCTGTGCAGGGGCGCTCTGCAGTACTTGGTCGATTGGGTGGGTTATGGTCCAGAAGACCGGTCCTGGATTCCAGCTTCCGACATGTCTGCCTCTAGGTTGGTCAGGGCGTTCCATGCCTCACACCCCGATCGCCCTGGTGGTCGTCCTGCCGCTCGTCCTGTTGGTCGTCCGGTGGCCTCCCGTGGAGAGGGGGGTACTGTAACGTTGGGAGCTTCCAGCCCTACCTGTGTGCTTGAGGGCAGCATGTCTGATGCTGCTCGCTGACCAATGCCCGGATTAAGGGGAGAAAGACAGGGAGGTGGTTGCATGAGGCGCGGCTTGAGTGGGGGGCATGGCCTGGTGAAGGTCTTTAAAAACCCTCAGTGTATTCTCAGCAGTTGCCAGATCGTGGTTATCCATATCTGAGCTCCTTGTACCTGACTGATATATTGAATTAACCCGTTATTGACCTCTGCTTGTTTCTGACTATTCTGCCTTCTATTGCCCTAGACCATTTTCTTGTACTACGCCACTGCTCTGATATCGACCCGGCTATTCCATTTGACCATTCTGAACTCTGTATTCCTGATTCTGGCTCGGCTGACTACTCCCCGTGTTGTTAACCCTTTCTGTCTAGCTAGTTTACCTGGCCAATTCTAAGGACCAGACAGTTAGAGATCTTTCACGGCTACTCTGTTGGTAGCTTCTGGGCTCTGTGGAGTGTGGGGTGTTAAGTACTGCGTGGTGGGATCTGGGAAACATGACAGTCTCTGACCGAAATCCGTCAGCTCCAGGGCCAAGGAAAGCTCGAGAGTCCATCCAGGGAGAATGGACCAGTCAATGCTAAGGTGCTTTTACGAAGCTGAAAGAGAGTTTAACTCAAGCTCCTGTCTTGGCCTATGCGGACCCTCACAAGCCGTACGAGCTACATGTGGATGCCAGCAGAGAAGGTCTAGGAGGAGTCCTGTATCAAGAGTATGGTGGATTGCTGAGGCCTGTAGCGTATGTGAGCCGGAGATTTACGCCTTCGGAAAAGAACTATCCTACCCACAAGTTGGAGTTCCTAGCCTTAAAGTGGGCGGTGGTAGACAAGCTAAAGGACTATCTGTATGGGGCCGAGTTTGTGATAAAGACATAACAATCCTCTTACCTACGTCCTTACTACTGCAAAACTGGACGCAACGGGACATCGGTGGTTGGCCGCTCTGTCAGGGTTTCGGTTCAGCCTGAAGTATCGCCCTGGGGTGAATAATCGGGATGCTGATGCTTTGTCGAGAAGACCCTACACTACAGAATGGACTCAGTTAACTCCAGACGGGGTACAAGCTTTGTGTCAAGGAGCAGAGCGCCGGGTCAAGGGAGGGATTGAAGCGGAGGCCATAGGAGTCATGGCTGCGGCTGTTCCGGAGTTCTGCTGTAACCCTACGCAGTTGAGGGATGAAAGTCTGCCTACCTTTTCAAAACAGGACCTGAAAGCTGATCAGGCTAGAGACCCTTTAATTGCGTTAACCGTAAAGGCCCTAACTGCGAATCAACGGGAAATTCTGCTGACCAATTCCCCAGATGGAGCCAGATTGGTCTACAAAGAGTGGGAACGGTTGAAGATGTTGGATGGGGTGGTCTACCGAAGGGGCCCCTCAACCAATGCTGAAGAGACCAAACAGTTATTCCTTCCCACAAAACATAGGGAGAGTGTACTGCGATCGCTACATGATGAGCATGGACATTTGGGCGCAGAAAGGACTTTTAAGCTAGTGCGAGACAGATTCTATTGGCCTTGCATGAGAGCTGAAGTGGAAAGTTACTGCCATTCATGTCTGAGGTGTATTCAAAGGAAGACCCTACCGACCCGAACCGCTCCAATGAGCCATCTGCAAAGTCAAGGACCCATGGATTTGGTGTGCATTGATTTCCTGTGCTTAGAGCCGGATGCTAGTGGGCAGGGAAATATTCTAATAGTGACTGATCACTTCACACGTTACGCCCAAGCCTTTTCTACAAAAGACCAACGCGCTCCGACAGTGGCGAAGGTTCTGATGGAAAAGTTCTTTGTTCACTATGGCCTACCAAGGAGAATACACTCTGATCAGGGTAGAGACTTTGAAAGCCGGCTTGTTGGGCAATTGCTGGAACTGCTGGGAATACAAAAGACCCGAACTACACCATATCACCCTCAAGGTGATGCTCAGCCCGAAAGGTTCAATCGCACGCTGCTAAATATGCTGGGGACACTGTCCAACACAGAGAAGCAGAGCTGGAGTCGTTACATAGCTACGCTAGTACATGCATATAACAGTACGGAGAGTGACGCCACTGGATACTCACCGTACCGTCTTATGTTCGGAAGAGAAGCTCGACTGCCGGTTGATTTGGCATTTGGGCTATCTCTGGACCAGACGTCGGTAGCTTCTCTGGCCTCTGCGTTTGAACAGGCCCGTTTGACCTCAGGAAACAGGGAACAAAGGAATAAACGGAACTATGACTTGAAAGTTCGGATACAGGATCTACAACCCGGTGATAGGGTTTGGTTGAAGAACTTGGGTGCTGCTGCAAGGCACAAGTTAGCGGATAGATGGAGTTCTCAGGTCTACATTGTCTGCAAGCAACTGCCAGGTCTGCCAGTGTACCAAATCCGGCCGGATGGAAAGGCTGGGCCTCTTAAGAACTGGCACCGGAATCATTTATTACCTTTGAGAGAGGCTGTGAGGATACCAGTTGGGGACGAACTTTCTCTGCCGAATCTGCCTGCCCCACGTTTGACTCCCGTTACTCGGTCTCAGCAGACCCGGGCTATTGAAGAGAGTGAAAGGGACAGTGAGGAAGAAAGTTTTTGTCTGGACTGGATGCGCTCACCAGAGCCTGAAGAGGTTATCTCGGTTCCTGAACGGTGGGAGAGTAATTTGAGGCCTGAGGCTCCTGAGTTTCAGTTAGAAGTCCCCGAGACTATTGAAATCCCTGTAGCTCCTGAAGCCGAATCTTATGACTACAGTTCTATGCCTTCACTGGAAGGATCATACTCCGAAGAGATGTCTGCTCCAGTGGTAGAAAGAAGAATTGAACCCACACCTATAGTACTTCCACCTGAAGAGGAACTGATTGAACCGGAACCAAAACGCTCTATTCGACCGCCCCAGAGACTCACCTACGACTCACCAGGACATAGCACTGAAGAGGCCGTCACCACAGTGCGAAGGTTGCCCGAAGTGTCTGCTATGTTAGCTGAGATAGTCAAAAACATGAGTCAACTTGAGGAAGTGTACCTAACCCATTGTATGCTTGCTGCTGAGCCTGTATATGTTGCCTAATATATGTTGAAATGTAATGCAAATGTTGTACCTCCTTGGAGAGACCCAAGAGTTCTAGGAGGGGGAGAGTGTAGCGCTGGTTTTAATTCCCTGTCGTTGTAGTACTTGTTTTTGGCCACGGGAGGGAGACAAGCGCAATGTAAAACACTGGACATTGGGACTACATTTTCCAGCATGCTTTGCGGGCGGGAACAGGAAGTGGGTGGGAGAGAGACACTGACATCCGCAGCCTCATGGACAGAGCCGGCAGAGCGCGCAGAGGAGTGAGAGGAGCAAGACGCAAGAGAGCAGAGAGTGATTACAACCAGGCCAGAACGCAGGTGCGGCCTAGCAGAGCTGGAGATCGGGATTTTCCTTATTATTAATCGAAGACCCAGTGATCCACCGCTAGTAATCTCACGCTGATACATAGTAAGCTGAAGGACCCCGAGTTAGGAGAACCGCAGACGATCTAACAGAGAGTGCAGTCGGTGAGCTGGATATCTTGTGGCCGATACAGAAAAGCAAGACAGCGGATCCGGTGACACAGAAAATCCCAGTCAAAATCGAGCGGAGAGACGTCCTGGGTCGAGCGGAACGCAGAGTATCTGGCGGATGGGTGAGAGGCCTTCCAGGCCACTGTAAAACACTAAAGCATGCTGCATTCTGTTCAAAACCTACAGGGCCCCAACGTGACTAGTCGAAGATACCTCATAAATAATTCACTGGCCAGTTGAATATTGTACCCGGGTACCAATACACACATACACATACATTCCTTGGGACATAACCTGTACGGGACTCACACTCCAACCACTAAGGGGTTAAAAATACTTTTTTCCCTTTTCCGCTGCGCGTTTCTCGCATTCCGAACTACTGTATTCCTTTTCCGCTGCGCGTTTCTCGCATTACGAAGTACTGTAAATATATATACGTACACTGTGTTACTCATTATATGCAGTTTATTCAGTAAACTATATAATTTATAAAATCACGACGGTGTTGGAGTATATTTATTACCTAGTGCGGGGAGACTGACCCGAGGTTCAAATTCAGCGGCTCCTCCGGGAGTGAGCGCTACACATGATTTAAGGTTTATACCAATTGGCAACTTGCATCTGTAAAGTGAAACTTTTCTATATCACACTCCCTTAAATGGTATTTAACCCTCCATTTATGAGATAGATTTGAGCTAATGATTTGAGTGTATCTCTCTACTAAGGGGTATGTGGATGCTTTTTAACAATTTGTTGCTTTGTGTTTATGTTGAGGTGCTTCAATATGGATTTTTTTTCTGTGCTATATTTTGAATAAAATTTTATTATTTTGAATTTTAGTCCCATCCTATATAGGTCCTATGTGACCTGTGTTTTGTAAAGGCACAGCCTCCTCTGTATGCTATGATACAATTTAATCTTTTCTCTGCTAGCAGGGTATAGTGCTAGCAGGGCTAGTGTACCACTGCTTATAGGTGCTGATGGACTGTTCTTGCACTGAAACCCAGGTGAGGGTTTCAGTGCAAGAACAGTCCATCAGCACCTATAAGCAGTGGTACACTAGCCCCTTGGCCTTAGCACAGTGGCACTGCACCCCCCTGAACACCTGTTGATGACTGTGCAGCAAACAAGGGACTTTCTATCCTATGTGAGGGATCTGCCTGAAAGTTTCTGCGCTATGGAACAACGTAGGTCTCTATTTGATCAAAAAGAAATAAGTGGCAACAAACCCCACACAAACCTTTATCCCATAATACAGGTGCCAACAAGTATTAGAGATATCATGGAACCAGATACTTTTATTTAAAGTGAATCAGTCCACTCTCCCTGTCTAATTCACGTAGTTAGTTTGGCCCAGCCCCATTTCCTGCTTAGCATGCTTCTCTTCCTTTTTAGTCCAACCATAGAGGCAGTGAGCAAGCATCTTGTACTGGGTAATTGCATTCTGTTTTACATTTCCTTAACCTCTGGGGTCTTTCCTGCTCCCCTCAAACATGCCACAGTAATCCCAATCCTAAAAAAAACATCTCTTGATCCGACTGCTCCCTCTAACTACCGATCCGTTTCCCTGCTCCCTTTTGCCTCCAAACGCCTTGAAAAGCTTGTGTATGCCCGTCTGATTGACTGCCTCAACACCCACTCTCTCCTTGACCCTCTGCAATCTGGCTTTCGCTCACTGCACTCAACAGAAACGGCTCTTGCGAAACTGACCAATGACCTTGCAACTGCTAAATCCAATGGGTGCTACTCATTGCTGATCCTTCTTGACCTCTCTGCCGCCTTTGATACAGTTGACCACTCAATCCTCCTTCAAACTCTGAGTGATATAGGCCTTCAAGGTTCTGTTCTTTCATGGTTCGCTTCCTACCTTTCCCAACGATCATTTAGTGTCTCATTTGCTGGAAGTACCTCCTCCCGGCAGCCTGTCTCTGTTGGGGTGCCCCAAGGTTCAGTACTGGGCCCTCTACTTTTTTCAGTCTACACTGCCTCCCTAGGAAAACTGACCAGCTCCTTTGGATTCCAGTACAACCTATACACTGATGACACTCAAATCTACCTCTCCTCCCCTGACCTCTCTCCAGGTCTCCTGGATCGAGTCACTGACGGTCTCTCCGCTGTCTCAAATTGGATGGCTTCCCACTTTCTTAACATCAATCTTGGCAAAACCGAAATTCTCTCATTCCTCCCTCGAAGAAGAAACCAATACCACCTATCTCTCTACAAGTAAATGGAACACCCAGTAGCCCAACGCCTGAAGCTCGCTGCCTTGGTGTCACTTTTGACTCTGACCTAACATTCTCTCCCCACATCCAGACAGTGACCAAATCCTGTTATTTTCAACTCAAAAACATTGCCCGTGTCCGCCCCTTTCTGACACCAGATACCACAAAAGTGCTGGTTCATGCTCTTGTCATTTCACGACTTGACTACTGCAACTCGCTCCTTATTGGCCTCCCCAACTCCCGTATCGCCCCTTTGCAATCTGTAATGAATCCAGGGGCCAGGCTTATCTTTCTCACTAAATGCACCTCGCGTACTTCCCCACTCTGCCAGTCCCTCCATTGGCTTCCTGTACATTTCAAGATACAGTTTAAAATACTGATGCTCACGTTCAAATCCCTCATTAACTCAACCCCCCTACATGTCTTCGTTACTCCACAAGCACGTCCCATCTAGACAACTCCGATCAGCGGGTGATCTCCACCTGTCATTGGTCTACACACGCACAGCCAACTCTCGCCTCCAAGACTTCTCAAGGGCAGCACCAGTCCTGTGGAATGATTTGCCTCGCCCTATCAAACTCTCCCCTGACCTTCAGGCCATCAAGAAATCCCTCAAAACCCATCTCTTCAGCGTAGCGTACCACATCAATGATGCAACTCATCCCTCTGCTCACCTACTCACACTTGATTGAAGCCGCTTCTATGACCCTACCATTCCCAAACCACTGGCACTAATGATCCTGCTATCTCGTGCATTCCTCTTGTCTTCCTCAACCCCAATCCCTCTAGACTGTAAGCTCCTATGAGCAGGGCCCTCTACACCTCTTGTTTCCATCCTATGTCCATTTATATGTATTTTGTTCCCTTTGGTTATTGTAAGCGCTGCGGAAACTGTTGGCGCTATATAAATGACAACAATAATAATAATAATAATAATAACAAAAGCATACCAACAGAAGCCCTCTCGATCTATAAAGACACCTTTTATTTGCTGTTGCTTTCCCAATAAAGTGAAGAAAATATAAAGGACTTTGTGTGCTTTCAAAATGGGATGAGCTAAGCTATCTGACTTCAATCATATCCTGCATGTGACATTCACTTCTTGCATATGACCCTGGGGTTTCAGAATAAGAATGGTCAACTCCCAATATAGCTATCCAAACAAGAGGTTGCCGGCACTCTGAACTTTGCAATCAGGACATATTTATTGTCTTGCAGCAAACAGCAATACTAGATTATCAAGTGGACTTGAAAAAGACGCAATAGAGTTAAAACATTGTCCTGCCACTTGATGCATGCCCAATAAATTTGACCTGGTTGCAAAGTCCAAAGTGCCCATATTGTCTTCTTGTTGGATAGGTTCCTATTATTTTTTTTTGAGAAAGGATTTTACCAGGAAGGATACAGTGATATTTCTCTTGTTTTCAAGTATGTCCTGGGTGGCGAGTATGTACCATTAGGTGTCTTGCCAAAGGACACTTACTGGAGAGGTGCTCTTGTCGGGATCAAACCTGTGTCTCTACGGTTATAGCGCATTGATGTTACCTCTACTCCACCCAGCCGGTATATCTGATGTAAACCAGTTCCAGAAGACAAAAATGGAGATTCTGTGATAGCGTGAGAGAATGAGCTCTCTGCCAAATTCACACTTGCTGCATGGCATGCACTGGCCGCCGGCTTGCTATGAATAGAAACCCCACAAGTCGCCAAGGTCCTGAACCTTATCTGTGAGCACCAATAGATGGATACTCTCACAGCTGCATTATACCATACTGTAGACTCATAAACTATGGACATCACGCTGTCTTATGATGTCTGACTACATCCAACACCCTTCCCTTTCCTTCTGCTAGCTCTTAAATTTTTTTATTTTATTTCTTCCTGTCGCCCTACTCAACACTCTCATTCTAATTGGTCTGTGGTCTGTACTACTGTATAGAAAATATGAATTCCTTATATCTTGCATAATTTTGAATCAATTCAACCAGTCCTCTAAATATACAATTAGAAATAAAATCTCAATGAAATAACAGTTTTCCTCCTTTAATCATGTCATTGACTTGTCAGTTAATAGCTTCATAGAATGCTTTATGTTCCTCTGACCAAGTAAAGGCTTGCCTTGAAGTGGAGAGGGCAAGCACTGACATTTGTCACCAAATAAATTGCAAGTATACTCCCTTTCTTTGAAGTGCATGTCATGAGACAACAGACTAGAAAGGAAATGAAAAGTACCAGGTGTGCACATATTAAATTTTTATACTAGGTAATCGGCAAGTGCTTCAGTGGCAAAACACAATAGGATAATCCCTTTAAAACAACACAGAAAAAAACAGAAAAAAATACACGTGTATTTAAGAGAACAAAAATAAAGATCCACATAACAAACATGCAGTAGGACAAAGCATGAGGTGACTTGTTAACATTCACTTGTTGGGTTATTCAGTACAGATGGTCAGCCCCCCCCCCCCGTAGTAGCACAGAAATGTAATGATCAATTAAAAAATATATTCGCCAATCTTGGGGCAACTGAGAGAAAATGATATATTTATATTTTATGTAATTAATACTCTATATCAGCAAGGCTTACAAGGATTCTTTTTCCACAACTAGACTATCAGGTCACTAAAGGTGAAACTCAGGAGAATTGGCAGGAGAAGAGAACAATCTAGACCAAATAGTCGATTTGGAAAGCGAGACAAATGGGAGAATTTTTCTGGTTTGGCTATTTTGACCTAGAATTTTCACTTCTCCAGTCAATTTTCCTGAGTTTCACCTTTCGTGAATAGACCTGTATATGGGTCCCAAGTTGAGTAGTGAACTGCAAGTGGCATGTTAAGAAAATAATTGAAATGCTATAGTTATTCCAAGTCAAACTCTGGGAATTCTCATTTTCATATTTCATATACATAACCAGCCAGCAAAACAAGTGTAGAGGTAAGTTCAAGTCTCACGCTAGTTGAATGTTGCGGCATGTAGAGACAAAACTATGGACCATATTACATTCTACCCGCTAACGTTAGGGCTCAGCTGTGTGAGCGTTAACGTTAGCTCTGTTTGCCCTAGTGCGGGCCGACCATATTACAATCCGAACGTTAAAAAAACCCGTTAACGATTCGGCTCTTGTGCTTTTCAGTGCGAGCTTACTGTACTTAGTGCACCCTATGTTAAACATAGCATTCGATTTACAAAGTCCTAACGCTAATTACCGTCCCGCTGTGGTTACTCAAAAGTGAACTGCAGCTAGGAACTGGTGCTAACGGATTCCGCTTTTGCAGGTTTTTACTCCTTAGCTTCCCCGTTTTAGCGTGAAGATCATAATATGGCCTTATGTGTTTCTAACTGTGTCTCACCTCCTCCATTTCCCATAATAATAATTGGGCATAATCTCAAACTGTTATGTAATAAACAGCAATAGCAGTTGTACTGTTTGCATGCACCTGGAACGAATAAACAGATCAGGATCACATCTCATTGGCTGAGCAAAAGTAAAAAAAAAAACCTCAGCAAATACAGTAGTGAAATCACTGAAAATAGAGGAACCTGTGAAATTGATGCATCAGCTTCAAAAGTGATTGATTCTCTCTCGACTAGTTATGAGGTCTACCTCAATTCAGTCAATCCCACCTCTTTCAGTTGGGGTCAAATGGGACCTCATCCATTGCCCTTCCTTTTCTCATTGGAAGAAAGGAATTCTAAAGATGACTGTATTGTATTCTATAGCGTTCCAGCTGGTCAGTGAAGCTTCAATATTCATACATATATGTTTTCATATCAATAAGAAAAGACTCTCTAAATTAATAAATTGACTAATATGAGCTTAATTTACATAAATAATATAAAGTAACCAACCTTGGAAAGAATAAGTTGTCCGTGAAATGCATTCACAAAGTTTTTCAAAAATGAAATGTAAGTGTTGTGGCCAATCTTATTTGCGATGAATCGTAGAAGGAAATATCCCTGAAAATGAATTGACATAATTCTAATTTATTAACATTTTTTTGTATCTGTTAAAACACTTATCTGTTTCACTTAATATTGCTCAATGCAGGTATTTAAACATGTTTCATTCTTATAGAAAGTACAGTATTACATAATGGCCGCTAAAACGGGGATGCTAAGGAGGAAAACATGTGCCTGCAGGTTTCTCCTTCGCGTCCCTGTTTTAGCTCCATATTACGGGGCAAGGGCTAATCCAGCAACCTGTCCCTAATGCAGCACTAAGCCCCTCAGGATGCTCGAGACACCGCTAAGAGACACCACTAACATCCCCTCCATAGGACTCCATTGAGGCTTTGACTGCCAGTCACATGGGCTGCAGGTTCTCGCCTCTCACGAGATCTTGCAAATCGGCAGAGTGATTCACAGAGGGAGACTGGGGACAATGTGTCTCTCTGCTCCCAGCGGCCAGACGAAGCAGATTGAGCCGCCGTTCTCGCCATGGGATGAGAGGCGAGTATCTGATTTTTGGGGGGATTTTAAGCTGATGCTGACTGATTCTACAGAAGCAAAATCACTTAGACAGAGCTCCTAGCTGTGGTTAACTTTTGAGTTAATCGGAGCAGGACGTAATTAGCATTAAGACTTTGTAATCCTAACGCCAATTAACACTTTGCGCTCCCCATGTTAAGCATAGGGAGCGCAAAGTAGAGTAAGCTCGCACTAAAAGCGCAACATTCGAATCGCTAATGGTTTAAAAACCTGTTAGCGATCAGAATGTAATGTGGTCGGCCCACACTAGGGCCACTTAAGACGGGGGTCAGACGAGCATTTTGAAGAGCGGAAGGAACATCCGTGGACGTTCCTTCCACTCGATGCCTGTCTGAAGGCCGTCTGGCCGCCTCGCTGAGCGCAGTTAGTACGCTCAACTCAGTAAGGCTTGATCCTCCTATGGTGGATCGCATTTTGCAGCCCCGTCAATGCGTGTCCTATTGCTTTGACGGGGAGGCTTGCTGCAGGTACACAGTACGGCCGCTGTTGTGTACGCAATTCATGCGTGCGCAACAGCATGTGGCCGGCCCCGTCGCAGCGCTGCGCCGGTTGGCACGTCAGTACGGGTGCAGCTAGTGCATTCGTCTGACACTGGCCTAAGCTAACATTAACACTCACACAGCTGAGCACTAACGTTAAGGCTCGTCTTTAAAAAAAATGAATGAAAATGTCACTTTTATTGAGAATGAATAAAAGAGCGCATCAGGGGTTCTAACTCTCTCTATTCTAACTTTATCTAGAGTGACTAAGTCCAATCAAATGGGGCATTATTTTTTTCTCAACAGAGCTAGAATTATGTAAATATTTGTTTTACTTTATTTTCCGAAGAAAACCCAGTAAGATATATTGATCAGTAAATAAATATGAGCCTTATAACTACTATTTTAGGTTTTGTATTAGAAATAGAAAATATTGATCAGTAAATAAATAGGAGCCTTATAATTACTATTTTATATTAGAAATAGAAAACACAAAACGTGACACCTCTTGTATTTGGAATCAAGTGTATGTTTTAAAAACAAATCGAAATTCCATGCTCAGCTTTTTGTACACACTCATTTTATTTAAGACACGCCATGTGCCAAAACACAACCCAAAACAGGTTTTTAATTCTTATTGTCATAAAACATTTACTAACCCCTTCTCCATTTTTCATGGTTTTATAAAGAATGCTGCATAGAATATATAACAACCAAGGTTTAAATGAGACCGTGTGGAAAAATACATTTGAATTCTGTAAATTATTGAAATCCAAATGTACATATTTTTTACTTTTTATGATTTTGATGTAACTTCACAGTGCAGCGTCACCACCTGTCCCTTCATGGATTTTATTATTGTGACATTCTGGTGTTTTTCAGCGTTTCCAACACTACCACTTACTCAATAACCCCATAACAAGGTGTCTTAAATCTGCCGAAAATAAATTTTTCCTGACTTCTGAAATGTAAACCTGCAGTGCTCGTATGAGGAAAAGAAAAACATAAATTAGGGCCATTACCTTTAAATAATGAACTTGCATGAAAGTTTTCTCTGCATTGAGTCCATGTCGGACGATGGAAGCTCCAGATTCACTTACTTCTCCAGTTTGCTCTCCGTGAGGCCTACATGATAACAACGCAAGAAGTATTTTAAGTCTTAATGGGTCACATTACTATGAGCTGCCACATAATCTACAGTGCTAGGCTGCGTTCAACAGTATTTGGCAAACAGAACAAAGAAGCTAGTAAGCCAGTGGCCAGTGGTATTAAACCATATTTATTATCATTATTGTCTAGTGGCAACATTTTGGCAGTGCTTTACAGTATAGTTATAAAATGTAATAATATATCACTCTCGAGATGAAAACATAATTTTGCCTCTGTATAAATCAATGGTCAGACCGCACCTTGAATATGCCGTGCAATTTTGGGCACCGGTCTTAAGAAAGGATATTATAGCACTAGAAAAAGTGCAGAGACGGGCGACTAAATTAATAAGGGGAATGGAAGGGTTAAAGGGACACTCTAAGAAACATGACCACCTAAGCTATTTTAGGTGGTCATGATGCCCGGAGTATCCCGCCCTCTGTCCCCCCCTCCCTCCGCTCAGCGGTTCAGCTGTAAATGCTGAAAACGGCTGAGAGAGGCGGAGAAGTTTACTCCGCCCTCCCAGCTGTCAGTCAGCAGAGCGGGAATCATATTTCATATCATATTTCTGCTTTCAGCGCGATGACGTCTCCAACTCACCGCAGAAGCTGGCGGCTCCCTCTGAGGGTTAGTGTTGCGCGCATCCTCTTGCGCGCAACACTAATCCTCAGAAGGAGCCGGGAGGAAGCCTGCCGATTGGCTGGCTTACGTGAGAGGCGCGCATGCGCGCTTCTCACGTAAACCAGAAGGCAAGTCGGATAGAAGAAGGACGGGAGCGGAAGAGGAGGGAGGCGAGTATATAAAAAAAAAAACAGCGCTGGAAACAAGAGGATTTTAGGGTAAGTATTACAGTTACAAAAACAAAAAATAACAATTTATTAAGGGAATAGGGATAGATTAGGATTAAAAAACGGGGGGGGGTGATTTTTTGTTAGAGTGTCCCTTTAAGTTATGAGGAAAGATTAACAAGCTTAAACCTGTTTAGTTTAGAGAAACGGCGCCTTAGAGGGGATCGATTACCTTATATAAATATATACGAGGCCATTATCAACCATTGTCTGGAAACCTACTTATTAATAGGACGATACACAGGACACGAGATCAGCCATTTAGACTAGACGAAAGGAAATTCAGCCTAAAGCATAGGAAGGGTTATTTTACGGTG
This sequence comes from Leptobrachium leishanense, assembly GCA_009667805.1. Lineage (NCBI taxonomy): Eukaryota > Metazoa > Chordata > Amphibia > Anura > Megophryidae > Leptobrachium > Leptobrachium leishanense. The sequence continues at coordinate 216,239,261 of CM019063.1, forward strand.
AGAACAATAAAGCTGTGGAATTCTCTGCCTGTTGAGGTGGTTGGGTCAGAGACTGTACAGACTTTTAAAACGCGACTGGATGACTTCCTGCAGACACATAATATTAAGGGTTATAATATTTAATATGTGGGTAAAAGCTTCTTGATCCAAGGAGAAATCTGACTGCCATTCTGGGGTCAAGAAGGAATTTTTTCCCAGTATGTTGCATATTGGCAAGCATTTCAGACTGGGTTTTTTGCCTTCTTTTGGATCAACAGCAGTAGGTGATGTGGGAGAGGCTGAAACCGATGGACACATGTCTTTTTTCAGCCTATGTAACTATGTAACTACATATGTAACTATGTAAAGTGCTGAAATGCGGTAACAAAACGACAAATAACATTAGAAAGAAAAAAATGGTGTAATGCAGGGCTATCAAACTATAACCCCTAGATGTTTCTGAACTACAACTTCTATGATTCCCTGGTCATCTATTGCATTGAAAGAATTCTGGGTATTGTAGGAATCAACATCTAGGGAGCTGTGAGTTTGACAGTAGATCCCACTACATACATATAAGCCAGGGCAAGGGGCCTTGAGTTGGTCATTTTGATAAATGGGTAGGAAATGGGGGGGGTTAAGTGGTTGGTGAGCTGTTCTAGCCATTTGAGTTTGTCACCCAAGGCCATTATGATATCCCAGCCAGTGTGGCACAACACTGATCTAAGGCTGCAACTGTGTTGGGGGACATAACCTCATTCATAAAGGTGGTTCATGCAGTGGCTGAGAAAAGGGGCCTTGGATAGGTGAAGATGGAAAAAGGCAGTTGTGGACAGCTGGGGTGGTATGATCGACTTGGCCATTGGTGTGTTTTCTTTCAGGTGAGGTAGCCAGTGGGTCTACAGAGTTCAGGGGCAGATCCAGGGGGCTGCGGCATTCTTCTCCCTACGAGGCGAACGGCCTCTGGCTTGCAGCTTGGCCGCTCGCATGGGATGGGAACCACCTGACCAGCGCGCGATCTCGCGAGAATGCGGCTGCACGGCTAGTCAGGGGGTTCCCGGCGAGCGGCCAAGCTGCATGCCAGAGGCCGCTCGCCTCGTAGGGGGCAAATACATATATCCATGTGAGCTGGGGGCAATATATATATCCATGTGAGCTGGGGGCAAATATATATATATCCATGTGAGCTGGGGGGCAAATATATCCGCCTGTCACTACGAACCCAACACCAGCTCTTGGCCAAAATTGGTAGAATGCCCCCCCGAAACCTGTGTCTGGATCCGCCCCTGAAAGAGTTGGGGTCAAAGCATCGCTCCACTGCCTATACTGGCCCTCAACAGATGTGAAGGGGAGTCCAGGGTCTGGAAGTGGAGTAGCAGAAGTAAGCAGGGGGTGTCTGGGTGGCACTTGGCACAGGCCATGGTGGAAGCTAAAATTCATAGATCTAAATCCCAAGCACTGGGGGCAAACAGAGCAGGAAGCAATCAGAGCAAGGCACGACTGAGGATTGGGAGGCACCTAGTGCTGTTCTTACAGCTACAGATAGTGGGACACGCAGTGCAGGACTTGGTACCTTGTAGCCACAGAGGTTGAAACATTTAGTGCAGGATTAGATGGCAGGATACCTTGCAGCTACGGATGGTGAGGCACATAGTCAAACAGGCCGAGGTCGGTGCATGGTGTAGGAGTCCTTGCAGGATGTAGATAGGCAATGCTGACAATAGTGGGCTACGCAGTGCAAGATGGCAGCAACTCTTACAAATACAATAGCAGATCCTCTGATTGTAGCAGGACTAAGGGACAGGATCTAGGCAGGGTAAGGTTGAGGGAAATGGGGAACGGGGCAAAGCTGAGGCAAAACAGATAAAGAGCTGGAGCACAGGAAGCACCTCCAAACAACTAACTGAAGCTCGGTGCAAGAGTGTCCAAAGTAGAGCATGATTCCCTTACATAACTAGCCCAGCTCCAACAGGTGGCAGGTAAGTGATTAGTAGCTGTCAGAGCCAGAATTCCTGAGGTGAAGTAATCCATTAAACAGAGCATAGGGAAGAACTGGCCCGGATTAGGGTACAGGGTGGAATCAATGGCCCTCAGGCGGGCACCAGGACCTGAGGCATGGCAGGGGGAATGATCTATGAGGGTTGATCGTCAAGTGACGCCATGGAGGGAATGCTGGGGATGGCGCTGTAGCGCTGCCCCCAGCATCCGCGAGCCTAGCAATCGTTAAGGGGCAGCCTGACAGACTCGGCGCTTGCCCCGCCATCTGCAGGGGAAACCGGGAAGCAAAGGGGAAATTTCCCCTTAGTGCACCACATAATCAATGATTTAACCACACAAATTGCAACTTAGTGAAGAGCTGATATTATACAAATGATTGTTTGCCTACATCTATTTACCAGGTCCCCCAGAATCATAATACTTGCCAAACTGTCGATAAAGCCACTAAGCAAATTATGAGCAAACACACATAAATCATATAAAAAATGAGTGGGATAGATGGAGAGGACTGGGCGGACATTTGGGAGGCGACACACAAATCCTCCATCAATGTGCTCTATCAAGAACAGGCCATTAAAACCCTTCTACGGTGGTACGTTACCCCGGCATTCTTACACAAAGTGGATCCGGCTTTCCCAGACACCTGTTGGCGCAACTGTGGAGCGAGGGGGACGCATTCCCACATGTGGCAGCATTGCCCGGTGATCACACCTCTGTGGCAGAAGGCGCATTCACTTGCATTACAGGTATTGGAAGTTCCTGTTGATTTCGACCCCTAGTCATTCGTATTATCCCGTCGTCAACTGCACTTGACACCAATTAAAATGGTTGGCCAAGCTGGTGATGGCAGTAAGGAAGGCCGTAGCGGAGACCTGGAAGGCCCCGAGGCCGGCAACATGGAAGAGGGTCATGGAGATCCTGGAGGGTATACGCCTTATGGACGAACTCACAGCGAGAGTACATCAGATGTATCCCGTGTATCTTAAATTTTGGGGAGCTAGGGAGGCAGCTGATGGGATCTGATGTCCTTTACTCATATGACAGGTGCTGGCTGGGCACGACTCTCTTATTCCCTCCCCCCCTTTTTTCCGCTCTTCTCTTCTTTTTCCCTCTCCCAATACTCTCTCTTCTTACTCTCTCTAGCCCATACACCTTATTGACCCCTCCCTTTCTTCGACTAGATTCTTCATTTGGTAGATGGTATAAATGAAACTGTGACACAGCTGACATGACACAGTCATGATCTGTTCTCCATTATACGGAGGGCCACTGGACCTGTCCAGACTGGTCCCCCGCATCAGTTTCTCTACTTAAGTCTTGACTATACTGGTTATCAAGGGGTGCCTGCGAGCACACCCGCTTATTTTGTGTCTGAAAATAAAGACTATTAAAAAAAAAATTATTCGGATCAAACTAACCACAAACTATTAAATAATTTTTCCAATTGTAGATTTTTTTTAACATCAGCTATGTCTAAAATGTAACTTTTAGTATATTTCCATCATGTGGCAATTCAAGTACAGCAGTGGTTTATACAGGTGACCATACAAATACAGCAGAATACATGGCTGTTAGCACGGGCAGAGGAGCCAAGAGAATATAATTTACCTCACAGTAGACCATTTCCAGCAAGCTGAAACCAGACATACTTTTCATCTGCCTCAAGGTTGTCAAACATATCGCTGGGTATGATATTATATTGCAAATGTATAATGCCCGGAAGCTATCAAACATATAAAATGCCTTTTATTACCCCGCTTTCTTTGTGGATTTCTATTACACAGATTATTGCAGGTGGTTCTTGCTGATATGGAGGTAGATTCCAGGAAAGGTGATGTAAGGTGAAGCCATTCCAGAGCCAGCTCACATTTTTATATTCAAATGTTAAAAGAACGCAATAGTCAATAAATTGAATTGTATGGGATATGCAAGGGACACCCTCCCTGCTAAATCCAAAAATGTGGGATAGCAAAGTAACACAACACAAAATTTGAGGGTGTAGTATATATAATAAAGGCTGGATGTAAAGCTTTAAGGCACTTTGGGTTCAAATTAAACCTGTGTTGTTATGGAACCTAAAATTACCCCTAGACAAACCTAAATCTGCTCCATGGATTATGGGGCTTGACAGAATCCCTCTAATGTTCAAAATAATTTTTACAGGAAAATAAATCTTAATTATTTAAATTATGTTTTTACCCCTTCATGACCCAAACCATTTTTGGATTCTTTTACATGTTTATATACCGTGTTGTAACCAAAGCTCCCTCTACCTTTGTGCCCTCACCCTCCTTGGAACCCTTTCCCACATTATACATGGCATCTGTGCCTGTTGGAGAAGTGTGGATGCTGGGCTCCTGCCAAGAGATCGTGGACCAATATGGCAAAGCAGTTCTTTAATATTTATAAGCTGTTTTTGTAGAACAAATATAGCTATGTCATAGCCTTATGCGGGGGGGGGCTGTCCTAACTGCTAACCTACAGTATGTGTAGTCTATACATTTAGTATATTTATTCTATATGATGACAGTGACATATCTATAAATAGCTGTCTGGGCATGGAGACAGAAGAGCCATTTTGAATTTGAGAAGAGAGCATGTTTGAGCACATGCAATTCTTGAATAAAAGAGTCAAATATTCCTTGGCAATCCTGCATTCACGTGCATCCACAACTCAGAACAGAAAAAATGTCTGGTGCCCTTTCATTTCCTCCTTTTTCCCTTCCTTTCATTTTCCTTCTTTTTAGTACCTTGTTTTTTTTTGTGGGGTGGTCCTTTTTTATAATCATTGACAGATGGCTATGGTTGCTATTACTACTAAATATGTAATATAAATCTTTAAAAATGTATTCATACATGCTTAGGTTATCTAGAGGAAGACGTAGCTTTGAGACCTTCAAATATTTAAACACAGACCACTTTTGCCACTTGCATCTTTACGGTCATCTGAAATAGCGCTGTAAAACCTGCTTCACCTTAGCAAGCCTTTATTTCAAGACCTCAGACATGTGGGTTCCATACCATGTTATGATTTACCAACATAAATTCATGTTTCCCTGTGATATTTTATTATTTTTTGTGTAATTATTGCCAGCTGTGTGCAAAGAAAAATCTGCTAGCATTGTGGAAAACCGACACAAAATATCGTCCTGCATATATTACTGCATACACAGTTTCATAATCAGCATAAGAGCAAAGTTAGTTACGGTTACAAAAATAGGCTTTTCTAAATGTAATAGATCATGAGAAACATTCTGTTTAATCATTTTTGTTGTTTAAAAAGCAGGCAGGATCCATGCTCCAAAACAGTTTCTCCTTCTATGAAAAGACATGGTTTATGTCCAGTTGTGTTCTTGTGATTCAATGTGAGACTATGCAATTATGTTCACGGTATGACCACGTACATCAGCATCATTCCCGCTAAGCATGTTTGTCAGAACTACACTACAATGTCTGCTAGGCTTGGCTTTGGAAGAACATTAAAGGCCGGAGTCAGATGAGCGCACTATGTGCGCCCGTACTGACGTGTCTCCCGGCATCCGTCGTAGCATTGTGGCGCTTTGACAAGGCCGGCCCCACGCCCAATTCGTGCACGCGCTACAGCAGGCATGCTGCGGACGTTCCAAAAGCCTCCCCATTGAAACGCAACGACATGCGTTCAACGGGGCTGCAAAGCGTGGTCCTCCATAGGAGGATCAAGCCTTGCAGCCCTGAGCGCACTGAGCTCAGCAAGGCGGCCAGACGGGCGTCAGAGTGAAGGATCATCCACTCTCACGGACGTTGCTTCCGCTCTCAAAAACACTCATCTGTCCCCAGCCTTAGAGATTATTCCCAAAGCACTGTTCTTTCATTGAAAGAATGGTGGTTTTACCTTAGTAAAATGCCAGCTAACTATGGTGGATCAAGTACAGTGACTATCATTTAGGAAATTGCCCCCATTGTTTTCAGCATAGTTTCCAGTGTAGATAAATAGAGATCATCAATTTGAAAGAGCTATAGTATAGGCACCAGCGTTGCAAACAATGGCCGAACAATGCTGAATGGAGAATAGCCGTACGGATGATTATGGCATATAGAACCGAGGTTATGTAAGCCACACCTACTGGAATAATGTGTATTTAGTTTTTAAACAAAAGACATATCCAACAATAAAACAAGTTAGGCATGCAGAAACAAAATGTGACAGAATTCAAACACTGTTGTTCAATAATTCAGTCATTGATTAAAAGGTCACTGGATGATATTGATGTAGAAGCGGAAATCATAGTATGGAAAAGGAAGAGAAAGAAATTTAAAGTATGAAGAGAAAATAAAATATATCAGGCAAGATGTAACAGCTGTGTGAATTCTAATGCTAGGTTAAGTGGCTCTACCGCTGCCTGTCCATATTACAATCCAAACGCTAATGTGTTAAAAAACCCGTTAGCGCATCAGGTATTGCACTTTATTGCGCGAGTTTACTGTACTTTGTGCTCCCTATACTTAACATGGGGAGCGCATAAAGTAATTAGCGTTAGGATTACAAAATCCTAACCCTAATTATGTCCCACTGCGGTTAACTGAAAAGCTAACTACAGCTAGAAGCTGGTGCCAACATATTCCGCTTCTGCAGAATCAGTAGGCATCAGCTGTAAAAACTCCCAATAATCAGATACTCACCTCTCATCCCATGGCGAGAACGGCGGCACGATCTGCTGCTTCTGGTCCCCGAGAGCAGAGTGTGACTGGGGGAGAACAGTCCCCAGTCTCCCTCTGCGATCACTCTGCCGACCAGCAGCATCTCGCGAGGCAAGATCCTGCAAGTCAGCTGACCCGGCAGTACAAGCCTCCATGGAGTCCTTTGGACTTCATGGAGGGGATACTCAGGCCGGCGTATTAGTGCTCCCTCGAATATTCCAGCTGTTAGCACTGCATTACGGGGCAGGCTCCTGAATCAGCGCCTGCCCCATAATAGGGAGCTAAAACCAGGATGCTAAGGGGAAACCTGCAAGTGCTTTCCCACCTTAGCGTCCCCGTTTTAGTGGGCACAATGTAATAGTGTCCATCACGTGTGGTGTATAGGATTAGTTATATCCCAAGTGAGTGTGTGTATATGTATGTAGAATAATATATATATATATATATATATATATATATATAGCAGCTCCTTCCAAAAAATACCTTGAAATACCTTTCAACCTTGTAAATGTCTCCTAAGAGAGCCAAAACGTCAGCAACTATGTTTTAATTCTGGATTATAATAAATTTTGTATTTTTATATTATTGAACTCCTTGGATTTTTGTATATATATACATATACATACACAATCACAAGTGATCCTGCACTACAGCTTCTGTTGTCTTAATTGTCCCCCGGGGTGTTGTGAATTTCTTTCTTTTGTGATAAATACTCTTTGATAAATGTTATGTGTTAAACTTTGTCCTGAAGAAAGTCCCCTAGAGCAGTGGTCTCCAAACCTGGTCCTCAGGGAACACTAACAAGCCAGGTTTTAAGGATCACTTCAGGGAAATGCAGACTGAATCCTGCAATCACTGAGCAGCAAATCAAATCACCTGTCCTGTGCTTCAGATATCAGGCAAACCTGGCCTGTTGGGGGTACCTAAGGACCAGGGTTGGGGACCACTGCCCGAGAGGTACTGAAACGTTGAATTGTGGCTATATTTTAATGGATTAAATAAAAGTTCGTTTATTTTGCTGAACTGTCCTGGAGTGTTGACACATTTAATAAGATTTTATATCATTTGCATATCCTACCCAGAATTCCTTGCTGCATATGGGGAATGTGGCATAGGAGCTCTGTGATGCAGTTCTTTGAATTGCGGGGATGTGCAGATGGCTTCTGCAATAATAAGCATATACACACAACATACAGAGCACATCACTTCAATATACTTTATAGCTTTAAGGATTTTAAAAACACCTGACTTTGTAATAAATTATGGATATTTGGTTTAAAGATATGATAATGAGATTTGCTAAGCCTGCTCTGGATCTGTCACACCATCAGAACAGCCTCTTATCTAAGCTCTTACTAGCATTTCGGAAAGCGTTCGCTGAACGTTGGAGATCCCCGTCTCTGCCGCCGCAGAGGCGTATCCTCCAGATTATGGATCATGTGCAGCTAATGGCTGAGTTATCGGCCATTGTCCACCATACTATGCCTTCCTATCTTAAAATATGGGACGCTTGGGACTCCCTCGACTAATTGGTTAATCCCTGTGGCTGTTCTAGATATATAAAGTTGAAAGGTATATGACTACTGTGTATATGTATGCTGTGTTCCGGTACCCCTCAGACCCGCCCCCCCCCCTCCCTATGCTCGCTCTCTTTTTTTCTTTTCTCTTTTCTTATCAAGGTCTTTTCTTTACCTATGTTTGTTTGGTAAAACATTGAAAAACGTATAAACTGTAGGATACGATTTGCTCTGAGGGATGCCTCTGCTTGTTTTCTGATGTATGTGTATTGCTTTCTTTCAAATAAAGCTTTAAAAAATAAAAAAAGTTATGAATATATATTTTGTAAGCCTGCCACAATGTCACTGTACTCTATCATGGCACGTCCTACATATGCCAACCTAATGCCTACTATTGCGGGATTCACCCACTTACTTGAAATACATCTTATAGGTAGGGGCTCCCTGCAGACCGAGATTTAAGGCTACTGTCAGACGAATGCAGTCATCAAGTCCGTGTCGCCGCACAGTTTAATGTCCGTCGTAGCATTGATTTGTGATCAATAGAGACCAACACACGAAGTACGTGCGCACAGAAGTGTGCACGCACCACGCAGATGGCAACGGATGCCATTTAGGCCTCGATGTGAAAGCGCTACGACAGACGCCCAGAGTGCGCCACGTGCGGGTACCGGCCTGTGTGCATGATGACGCAACGTCAGACGCAGCGCATTTGCAACGTCCATCACGTTGACAGTTTTTTTGGTCTGGCTGACTGTACCTGTCATTTAATTTTTATTAATTTTGATTCCCATAGTTCCCTTTTTTGTTCTACATCCGTCAAAAAAATGGACCATGTGGTGTCTACAGTATCTTCCGTCAGTACGCCCGTTCATTATGCACGCACGCAGAGTGCGTTCAGTCTGCGTTCGTCTGACATTAGCCTAAACAGAACATGTGATGAAGAAGTTGTACACTATCAGGGTTATTCAAACAGAGGTGAAAAGCAGGAAAATGACTGGAGAAGGGAAAATTCGAGGTCAAAATAGCCAAACCAGAAAAATTCTCCCATTTATCTCACTTTCCAAATCAGCTATTTGGTCTAGATTGTTCTCTTCTCCTGCCATTCTCCTGGTTTTCACCTTTCTCTGAATAACCCTGATAGTCAAGGAATGTACGACCTCTTCCTTCACCTAGTAGGTAGCCTAAGTTCAGATCGCCATTGACCTGCATCAGGGATATATATTTATTCTATGAATAATCCTATTATCGATGACAGCATGGTTCTAAGTAATCACCATGGCATTGTACCACTGCCACTATTGTCAGAGTGCACTTTGGACTGGGAGCACGTGGGACTGCAGTTACTTTTTGGAGGTGTGGGACTGAGTTTTCTAGTGGGGCTGACACATCATCTTGTTCTCCAGTGGGCCCAGTAACTCTTCTCCTATAGTGGTGGAGGAAGGGCATGGTGTGAGTCTCATGGGATAGGGACCCATAGAAGTATTCACCTAGTGCAGCAGCCTTTTTCCACTTGGGTATATGTTTTTAATAGGCACAGTTCTAGAACATGTGTGCAATTTACAAATAACAATTCTAATGGCCTCAGAAAATATGAAGGGATAGTGAGGGAAAAAAATAGATATCCAGTATTTGCATGTTACATTTTACTTTTTCACAATGCACAGAAGAATGAAGATTTGATTTTCGCCGTCTCAAAAACGAAGCCCTTCCGTGTTAAATGTTTCTCTTGCCAACTGTCAAAATTTGAAAAGATTTGTTCCACCCATTTCAGTTTATGAGCTTTCACAGTGTTATCAGGCTGAACGGGAATCACCAGCCTCAAAATATACAAATCTCTGACGGCTTCAGCCCGGGGCCCTGAAGAATTTATTATTGGCAGACTTCCTGTCGTCAACCACTCCCACGATTGTCTGAAAAAAAGATCTTCCAATAACTTTTCTTCATAATTGCTAGCTATAACGACAACAATAATAAAAAAAAAAAAACAGACTACGGTTGTGCAAGACGGCATTTTGTGTAAAGGTCAGCTACTATTGTCTATTAAAACCTTACAGGGTTAAAAACTGTAAAGCTCGGGCTCTAACAGACATTTTTATATGCAAAAACCAATTCTCTATCCAGTTGCAGGTCTGTGAAGCATGTGTCCCGTTGTCTGAAAAAATAATAATAATTCTAATGGTGACAATAGAGGCAAACAGCAGCTGTTAAGCATGGTTATATGGCTGCAGGTGATAAGGCGTCTTCCATTGTGTGTATAATTATCAACTGGCTGCACACACACACATTACACACCAGCACGGCCATTTATTTCAATTCATCACTGCACGGTATATTTCTATCTAGAAGTGTGTGTCGTGGAGTCGAGTTGTGTTTCTCTGGAGCCTGGGCCCGGCTTTGATGTCCATTAAAACAGACTGTCATAAAGAAGAGTATAAAGTCTCAGAGCAGGGTGTGGTTTTTCAGAACAATATGTATTTTCTTCTTCCTAATCCTCAGAGTGGTACAGTCAGTAACCTGAGAGGGGAATCTGGCCTGCAGGCATATTTTCCTGGCTGCTGTGTCTGTGACATGGTATGGTAGTGGTTACCGAGCAGAACAAAGGGATCGGCGGCATTCCAGAGCTAATCTCGAGATTTGGGAGGTGCATCTCATTCTTTCCTCCACACCCCTATGTTTAGGCCCACGCTCGGGCTATCAGGACTGCAAACAATATTTTTTACACCCCCGGCACATCTTTCACCTGTATTTGCCAAAAAAAGAAAGAAAAATAAAAGGCACACAGATAGCATCTGTGTTCACAAAGACTGCTTGGGTTCTGGTTTTCGATGGCTCTCTACTTCTTATTGATTTCCTCTGGGCTGTCGCACTCATTTCACCCTTCTGTCTGCGGTTACGAAATGAAGCAACTTTAAAAAAAAAAAGACTTTGATTCTGGAAACTAGATGCCAATAAAATGCTGTTTTTTTTCCCCTTCTCTTTGTTGGTAGAGTTAGGAAGCCCTTAAAGAATTAAACACTTGATCAAATAAAATACAGGTTATACTCTAGCAGAGTTTGTAATAGGGAGTCGCAAACAGAAAATGTTATCGCAAGCTGGCTGTAACAGATCTCAGTACCCAACGGGGTCACATCTGCCAATGTGGCTTCCTTGCTGGACCCTTGTGTTCTCCTCATGACTCTCGTGCCTTTCTCCTGGTTCTTAGCCGCAGCTTAAAGACAGGTACATATAGAAAGCCTTGCTAGTGTCCTCCAAAAATAAGCCTTGGCTGTAGATCAGAAGCTTTGCAGTGGAACAGCGAACAGAATATAGCTGCTATCCAAACCATGAGTCATGACTGCATGTAGGGTCAGAATAGAACTGGTTTTAATCAGGGACACACACATACATTTATACATCACACATGGGTCGTTTACATACACAAACCTTCCTTAGAAACTGCTGGGGAACCCAACCAGACCGAAACACATAATTGGACAAACATTTACTTTTTGGAAGGTGAAAAAAATTAGATTAGAGACATTAGAGACAATTAAATCACATTACGTAATATTTCTAACGAGGCTGGACAATAGGAATCGGGATGATAACAGATTACAGTCAGCGGATTTACAACCTATTCAAATAGAAATAGATAACACATTTCTGAGACAAGGGTCAGTTAGATGGCAAATCCTGTCAGCAAAATAACAGATACACAAAGACCAGACAATAGACAGAGACAATAGCATTCTTGCATAATCACAGAAACAAGCTTTAAACCAAATCACAAACAGTAGGGCAATGCCCAATGCTTTATGAACATTCTCTGCCATAATCACCCATAATCTGTGGGCATGAGGCTGGCATCAACTCTCCAAAGGGCACACAGTCTTTCTGTAGTGCGGGCACTTCTGTGAGTGCCCGTGCCAGCCAGTCTCAGATGCTTGGAATCCAAGTGATTGGAAAGGTGGCGGAGGCTTCCGTCACACTGGCGTTAACCAATACCGACTCCGTATTACCGGTCACGACCTAGCTGCTATGTTAGTAGCTTGATTCATAATATTTGGGAAACACTAGTTATACCAGCCATGGCATTACACGCTGGCATCCTCACCTGGAGTTGATAGGACTCAATGGAAACCCAGCATAAGATCGCATGTACACAATCTAGCTAGATAGTGTAGTGCCAGGAGATGGAGATACTTCTGATTGTGGAGAGAGGAGGCAGCAGATTATGCCCTCTAGACTGTAAGCTCCTATGAGCAGGACCCTCTACACCTCTGGTTTCCATCCTATGTCCGTTTATCTGTATCGCGTTCCCTTTGGTTATTGGAAAAGCGCTGCAGAAACTTTTGGCGCTATATAAATGATGACAATAATAATAATAATAATAATAATAATAATAATGCCATTCTTTTCATAATGGAACTAGAATTGAGCTTTGAATTTTTCAGCTTTTTGTTTGTGCTAAATGATTTGGTTGATGCAAAATCACTAAACACCAGACTGTAATAGCCAGTAATTATTACTTCATGATAGGGAACAAGTCAAAAATTGTCTTTATACAGTTGTGTTCAAAATTATTCAACCCCCACTGAAATTGAGTGTTTTGGCCAGTTTGACATTGATTTTGATCATTCAGTCATCTTGCTTACAATTAAATCAAAGAGGCACATGTAGGTCAGACAAATATAACATAACATTTATAATGAAATAACCACAAATGTCTTTTCTGTGCTCACATCATTATCAGTTTTATTCAACCCCCAAGTGACATTCAATCTTAGTACTTAGTACAACATCCTTTTACAGTTATAACAGCTTTTAAACGTGAAGCATAGCTTGACACAAGTGTCTTGCAGCCATCTACAGGTATCTTCGCCCATTCGTCATGGGCAAAAGCCTCCAGTTCAGTCACATTCTTAGGCTTGCGCACTGCAACTGCTTTCTTTAAGTCCCACCAGAGGTTCTCAATCGGATTTAAGTCAGGTGACTGCGATGGCCACTCCAAAATGTTCCAGCCTTTAATCTGCAACCATGCTCTAGTGGACTTTGAGGTATGCTTGGGATCATTGTCCTGTTGAAAGGTCCAACGTCTCCCAAGCCTCAGGTTTGTGACGGACTGCATCACATTGTCATCCAATATCTCCTGGTACTGAAGAGAATTCATGGTACCTTGCACACGCTGAAGCTTCCCTGTACCTGCAGAAGCAAAACAGCCCCAAAGCATGATTGACCCCCCGCCATGCTTCACAGTAGGCAAGGTGTTCTTTTCTTCATAGGCCTTGTTCTTCCTCCTCCAAACATAGCGTTGATCCATGGGCCCAAACAGTTCTAATTTTGTTTCATCAGTCCACAGAACACTATCCCAAAACTTCTGTGGTTTGTCCACATGACTTTTGGCATACTGCAGTCGACTCTTCTTATTCTTTGGAGACAGCAAGGGGGTGCGCCTGGGAGTTCTGGCATGGAGGCCTTCATTACGCAGTGTGCGCCGTATTGTCTGAGCTGAAACTTCAGTACCCACATCTGACAAATCTTTTCTCAGTTCCTCAGCAGTCACACGGGGACTTTTCTCCACTCTACGCTTCAGGTAGCGCACAGCAGTCGAAGTCAGCATCTTCTTTCTGCCACGACCAGGTAGCGTTTCAACAGTGCCCTTTGCCTTGAATTTGCGAATGATGCTTCCTATGGTCTCTCTTGGTATGTTTAACATCTTTGCAATCTTCTTATAGCTATTGCCCTTCCTGTGAAGAGTAATCACCTCTTCTCATTCTGAATACAATTACAAATGTACACTAAATTCCCTAAAACCCTTTACAGCATTGGGGGTTGAATAATTTTGAACACAACTGTATATGCTGTTAGTGAAAAATGCTAGCAATTTCAGATCAAATGAGCCCAGCTTATATCGGGAATCATAGGGGCACATTAAGCAAACCATGCTACGGTTAATTTATACAATAATGCACAACAAGCCTAACACTCAGTTTCAGGATGAACTGTATTAATGTGATACATATGAGCAACGTCAGTGGAAAGATGGGAAATATTAGGGACAAAAACTAAATCTCTCATTAACATATGATTAAATAGACCAGTGTTTCCCAAACCTGTCCTCACAACTCCCTAACAGGCCTGATTTTAAGTATTACCTTGGGGAAATGCAGACTGAATCGTGCAATCACTGAGCAGCAAATCATATCACCTGTGCTGTGCTTCAGATATCTGGAAAACCTGGTGTCAGTGGGTCCTGAGGACAGGTTTGAACAAAACTGAAATAGACAATAGGTATGTGCATGCCACAAATATGGGATGTGTCCCAGCTAAAGGGATACATGATTGTAACCAAGATGTAATACCTCAGTATTTGCAGATCTTCCTCAGAATTCTTCACTTCATCAGCCAAACGTCGCAATCGAAGAATTGCCCTTAATTCAAGCAGGTCGTTTGCTTCTTCTATTGACAACTATTTAAAAGTAAATAGTAAGAGAAAGGAAATATTACATTAAAGATGGTATCTTAAAGAAATTGCTACAAGGCTTTTGGAACTGTTAAAACCTTTAAGTCGCCCTTGGTGTCAGTGGTCTACTTACATAGTCCAAGACATCCAGATATACATAATAGTGAAATTAAGAAGGAGAAAAAAAAGGGTAAAAAAACTACCAAAAAAAGATTTTTAAAAGAAGCATTTTCACAACAGATTAAATGACAGAATCTGACATTAATGCTGGTGTTTTTAAATACAATCTCAGACTAGCATCACGTTCTATAACTATATTCTGTTAGCTGTTGACATAACTGGCTGTCACATGCTGCATGTGGTTTATAATCTTTAACCCTTTCGCTGCTGAGCCGTTTCACGCCTCTGTGCTGAGCTAATTTTTATCGGTTTCGCTCATCATGTTTAACCGCGTTTTGAAGCCTTATTTTAATATATGATCCAGACATATTATATATCGTTCTTTCTGGCAGACTCGGCAGATTCATAATATGTCATTATTATATGTATACGTCATGTCCTGTCTTTATATTATAACAAAAAATGCAATAAAATTAGAATTTTCAATAATTTACAATGTGTAAAGTGTTTTTTTTTCACATTTTAACATGCAAGCATTTGCGGTTATATTTTCTATGGGGTGCACTTGTTAAAAAAATTAGAAATGGGGACCCGTTCCTTTTTTTTTTTGGGAAAATTTCGCTATTTTTAACAAAGGCACCGCATACAAAAATCATTAGTGCAGCATCATTGTTCACATTATAATTGAAATGGGAACAATATTGCTGCACTAACGAATCCAAAAAAAAAACTTGTTTTTTTTTAATATATTATTTTTTATATTTTTTTCTTTTTTTTTCTTTTGATTTTACATGGTCATGTTTGGTATCGTTAAAAAGGCCATGCTCTAGCCAATCCAACAGTACCATACATTAACCCCTAGCTGCCATGGATTGGGAGATAGGGGTTCATTGGAGCCCCCTATCTCCACCATTGGTGGTGGTTAGGGGTTAACTCCAGGACTGGCGTCATCGCGCTATGCACGATGACGCCAGTCGTCAGGGGGCATTCCCGGAAGCTGTCGGCCAGCTCCAAGATGTCGGCCAGCTCCGGGAGAGGATCACAATTCGGCGCTTTTCTGTGGCAAATCGTGATCCAGCACCCAAGGGGTTAAAGGCAGGCACGGTTTGGAAGGGGAGGCTGTGTCCTTCCAAACCGTGCCTGCCTTCAGCCGCTGGACCCCGGTGATCGGGAGGGAGAGAGGTCCGAAGGACCTCTCCCCTCCCTTTCAGGCACCTCCTCCGCACTCAGAGGGGGGGGGGGCGCCTGAAATAGATGTCATCGCGCCGCCGCAATGACATCTATCTTCCCCCCCCGGGGTCCCGGAGTGCCAGGCTGACATGCAGATGTCAGTCCGCACTGGGGGAGGCCAGCAATCAGCCGGAATCCCGGCTGATTGCTGCCTCCTGTGCTAGGACGCGCTCAGCGCGTCCGTAGCACAAGAGGTGCACTTGGCAGGAAGCGCTGAGCGCGTCCTTAGCAGCCAAGTGGTTAAAAGATAGATTATAAACTCTAACAAAGCATCTCTCTTTTTCTGTACCAGTATATAGTTACACGTGTTATGCTGTGTTTGCCTCATGTCAGCTTATCTATAACAGTGTTATAATGTAATATACTATAGAATCTGCAAGTGTATAATAAATGAATAATATTAAAGAATTCTAGAGTTCAATGTTTCTGAATGCAATACAAAAGAGAGATGTTAATGCTACATCTTTTCATCTTGGCCGTCTACCATCGGTCACATTGTACATAAAGTGATAAAGGCTTATAAAATATAAGTTCTCCAGCGAATATTTTTTTTTTTGTTGGAGAAAATATTTTGCCAGGAAGGATAAATTGAGATTTCTCTTGTTTTCAAGTATGTCCTAGGTGGCGAGTATTTACCGTTGGGGGTCTTGCCCAATGACACTTACTGGAGAGGTGCGTGCCAGGATTCAAACCTGTGTCTCCACGGTTATAGAGCAGTGATGTTACCTCTACTCTTCCCAGCCTATTTCTTATTTCAGTTTTCATAGAGCAGTTTCCACTTAATTTCTATATTGGAGAAACCTGTGTAATAAAAACTGCAAAGCTCTACTTCGCATGCCATTTCTTAATGATGGAATGTGTTGTGATTGTGCTTTCAGATAATGCTTGGCTTGAAGATCAAGAGAAGCAGCAGTCTGCCTCTTCCTATCTACACATAGTTCTTATGAACCAATATATTTTCCATCCTTTATAACATTAGACTGAATACATATGAGATTGATTTCAAATAATTAAATGTATTACTCAAATTGTTACCATGTGATCAGTACTCTCCCCAAAGACAGAGAAATAGTCTTTTCATGGTTTGTAAATAATTTCACATAATAAAGAGCGTGTTAAAATGTTGTCAAAAATAAGCATAAACAACTAATTATTTAAAAAGTATTTTAAAGATAATACAAATTTGCATGGTACTCAATGAATATTCAAGAGACACTACCACTTACATAAGCTGTAACTAGATTACTTGTGCATTACAAACAAAACCATATTGTAACTAGCGATGTGCGTTTCGTCCCGTACCGATTCGTTTTTCTCATGAAACGGGCCGATTCGAAAGACCGAAATTCCCAGATTTAACAAAACAAAAATCGATACAAAACACCCAGCCGAAACTGGGCCGAAACAAAACTTTTGAAAAACCGAAAGTGCCGAAACGAAAAAAAAAACGCGTGCACATCTCTAATTGTAAAACACATGGTGCTGTTTTTTTACATGTTTGAAGTAATTGCATGTAAAGAGGAAAATAAAGTAAGCTTTGATCTCTTTTTTCCATTGTATGTATTTTTCCAATGATGCAACATTAACAAAAAGCTTTGCTTTTTGGCTCTTGTGTATTTAATCAACAGTATTTAACAGTTAATGAGGTGGAGGAGGTGATGTTTAGATAAGGCTGAAGGAGGGTATTGTTTTCCTGGCTAAAGCAGATAAGAGCTGGCAGGTGAATGAGAGGGACAGGGAGTTTAAAGACTTCTAATCTACCCCAGGTGATGTCCTTTGTATACATCCCATACAATACAATGATTTGAGTCCGTGATTGACTCATAGACATAAAACAATAAGGACATTTCATTATTTGGTGATAGTGTCCCTTTCAGGAAGTGTGTTAATCCCCAGATACACCCAGTCTCAAATGCAGTATAAAGGAGTAATTTAAGGTTTTAATTTGCCAGAGACTGCTTAAAAAAAAAAAAGAAGTAGTAATGTCATAGTAAAAGTTATAAATATTTTCAGGTTTGCAACAGTAAAGAAATTAGGTATATAACATTACCTTCTTTACGTTTATTAAAAACATGTCCTCCAAATGGGTAGCAAATCCTTCACTTATCCATTCTTCTGTCCAGTCACGTGCACCGATTGCCAAACCAAACCAAGCATGTGCGATTTCATGACAAACACGTGTCATGCAGAGGTTGTTCTTTCCAGACAGTATGCTCTGAGACAGATAGATGATATGTGGGCTGGAACATAGACAAGAACAACAAATTACATATTGTAACATAATCCTGTTGCAGCATGCACTTCTCCGTTTTCATGTACTGCTGATTAACTTTGCCATCTAATTACTAACATATGAATGCTTCGTCTTGACAAGCCTGACGTCCTTATGAAAGGAGAACATGTTTCATTGTATGTTGAGCTCAATCACAAGTAATGCCAAGTTAAGCAAAATTAGCCTAACATTTTCCAATCTATGCTTAATATCCTTCTGGTCTACGGGGGGCCAATTTGATATAAACAGGTTAATACAAACCAGTGGAATTGTAAAAAAATAAATAAATAAAATCTGTTCTCCTTGTCTGTAGTAATGGACTTACACAATAATATTTCCAGTAATATCAGACACTGTACACATATATAGAATGTCAAGGAAAATACCTCATAGAGCTCAGCTTTCGAAAAATACTACATGAGGCCTAAAGTCTAGAGTAAGTCACAGTTACAAGTAATCAGGGCTTTTTTTCAGGGGGTACTCGCTGGTACGCAGTACCGGCACCTCACCACTCAGTACCGTCACCTCACCACCAGCCAGAACAAACAGGATACAGCATGATGCTCCTCCTGCAGTGGCAGGCAGAGATTCGGAAGCGCTCAGCAGCTCATATTGCTCCTGAACACTTCCAATTGTCAGGAGTATATGTAGGGTCCGATAACACCCCTCTTCTCTCAGTAAGTGACAAGCGAGGGCTGGTTAAATAAAATCTCCCCTCTGTTTCTTCAGTGCTCCAGCTCTGGCATATGTGTGTAAACATGTTGCACCCCTCTCTCTCTGCAGCCGCTGAAACTTTGAACAGGATGGGGAGGGGGGTGCAGCATATTTACACACATCTGCTCTGCCAGAGCTGCGGATTGTCAGGCAAGCAGGGTGATCAGAGGAGCTGGCACTGTAAGGCAGTACAGGTGGCCGCCTAAGAGTGCAAGAACAGGAGGGGGTGCAAAAAAAATAATTTAATCCCTGGTCACTTGCCTTGACAGGGATCCAAATTTTTAAACTATCTGCGCTGTGCCACTGCTGCTCCTCCTCTAAGATGCAGCCTGTGCCCAGCGAGCTGCATTGTATCTGCCAGGTCAGAGAGCAGACTCCCCCGCGGTGCTGGATACAGAAGCCTGCACTCTCTCTCCTCCTGGTCCCTTCCTCCTTGCTGGTGCCTGGCCCCCTCTGATGATGTGAAGAGGAGGGCGTGCCAAAAGACGTCTACACTGCCGCCTTACCCCCAGCCTCCCCATCAGTTCCAGACAGTGTGTGGTGCACCCTGGAAGGTGAGAAGGTGGATATTTAAGTCCTGGCTGCATTGCTCTGCAGAGACTCCGTGACAGGCAGGCCTCAGAACAAAAGGAAAAAACTGCTGCTGCTTCCAAATACACTTCAAAACAGCATTTAAAAATATCAGCTCTGGCAACACAGGTATGTTCACCTGGTCCTGCGGTTACCACCATGTGGGGATGTTCTCAAGGTCAAACACCCTCTCATTGGAGTCCCCCAATATCAATCAAACAGTACTTGGTGGATAGTGGAGTCTTATTGCTGTGGAGTTCATATACAATGCACATTACTGTGAGTTTCATTGCTGTGGAGCTCATACGCACTGCGTATTACTGTGAGTTTCATTGCTGTGAGTTTCATTGCTGTAGAGCTCATACACACTGCACATTACTGTGAGTTTCATTGAGTTTCAATAAACAGCTAACTGCACTGCAATACAGACTTTCCTTGCAACAGAGGCACTCAGTGGATAACCCCCATAGAGTTACAACAATAGTTGTAGCTCATATAAAGGAACACAGTAATAAAAAAATATGGTTCCCTTTTATAGTGTCTTCCTTTAAGTGAGCTACAACTATTGTTTATTAGGACTTGAAAATAGTCATAATAATACGTTTTTCTCCAGACATGAGAGTTCCCCCACCTATTTTTCCAGAAAAAAAGCACTGCAAGTAATTATACAGCACCAACAGATTCCGTAACGTTTTACAATGGGGAAGCACAGACAGAAGACTATCAGGGCTATTCAGAGAGAGGTGAAAACCTCGAGAATGACTGGAGATTTGAAAATTCTAGGTCAAAATAGTCAAATCAGAAAAATTCTCCCATTTATCTCACTTTCCAAATCGGCTATTTGGTCTAGAGTCTTCATTCTCCTGCCAATTCTCAAGGTTTTCACCTCTCTCTGAATAGCCCTGAAAATAAATAATAAAACATAAGAAACAGAAGGCCCTGCCCATAGGATAATTGCCCTGCAAATGCAGCACTTTATACAAGTGCTCAGCCAGACATCCAGTGAGCTTACAACCTAAGGGACTAAGGCAAGTGAAACAAAAGGAGGCAGGGGAAGTGTGGGGATAATTACCAGAGAGAATATAGCAGACACTGTATAATGATAGTCTAAGAGCTTGGGCATGATGAGGTTAAACCAAGTGAGGATTCAAGTAGCTAAGAAAAGGAGGCTATATAATTAGAATGGGAGGGTGGATGGGGAGGGTGGATGAGGTGGGGGGGAGGGTGGATGAGGTGGGCGGGTGGGACAGGACAGCAGAGGGGAAAATGGTGGTGATGAGTGACTGTGGATAGAAAGAAATACAGAGTTTAGAGGGGGTAACCATTTGTTCACACAGAGTATTTACAACAGGGAGGAGCAGAGGAGACTGAGAAACAGCACAAAATTTAATTATCAATAAAAGAGGGAAGAGAAAAACAAACTAGCAGCAGTAACAATATGGCAAAAATGTGTTGATTGAAATATACCTTTCTGGCTTTGTGCTTGCTGTTGGTTCAGGGTTAAAAAATGGTGGTGAGTAGTGACTTTCTGTCTATCTGCTGGCTGTTGGTTCAGGGGAAACATGGTGGTGAAGAGTGCCAAGGTTAGTATCCCCAACTAACAGGACCAACACCCTAATATGCCTTCTACCAAACCTGGAAGTGATTGGGTTTAACGTTAAAGGTATACCTAACAAAAGTACAACATAACTGATGAGCTAGCTGTGCCAAAAGGAGAAATTCATCGATACTCAGCATCAATAACAAAAAGCAAGTCAGAAATTAATACAAAAAAATAGAAGAGTACAAACTAACAGGGTTATTCAAAGAGATCCGAATGGCTGCCGAAAGGGAACCGAATGCTGAAAATCAGCGTTCGGTTACCTTTCTTGGCCATTCGACTATCCAGAGAGCAGGCAATTCGCAAATCCTGGCGAATTGCCTGCACATTCGGTGCCTGTTCAAGGGCAGTGAAATCCCCATAAAAAATGCACTGCTTCGGCTATTCAGAGAACACAAACCAGCAGTGAAAGGTTCCCGAAATGCCCTGCCATTCGGTGGTTTAATTCGGCAGGTTTATTCAGGAGAATTCCATAGGCTTCAATGTTAAAAATATTCCCGTTTTAATTCAATATCTAATAAACCGTTCATTATAAAATTCTGCAGTAAAGAGTCTCTTTATTTATAGATTTTTCAGGCAATTTTAAGCATTTTTCTGGATTTTTTTTGTTTTTAAAAAGTCCAATTTTTTTTTTTAAAGTTTACTTATTTTTTCTGTAACAGCTCTTTTTATTATCATTCCTTGGACCTCATATGTAAATTTCAGACATTTTCACACAGTAGTTTCTTTGCAAACAGCGTTTCACTTTTATGCATTCATGCAAACTGTTTTTCTAATTTATTCACATCACTCGTCTGCGGTGTTGGCTTTTTCCGGCGGCTTCACTGCGTGTGATCAGCTCCTGCTCGGGTTTTTCCAGCGTCTTCGGTGGGTTAATCCAGATGTTTTTGCGGGTGTCGGCGTGCATTCGCTGTTTTTTTGCAGTGACTTTTCGTTGGGTTTGCGGCAGCTTTTCCCTGCAATTCGACAGCCCTGTGGTGCTTGCTGAATACACCGCAGGGTGGCCGAAATGGGATTGCCGAATCGGCCCAAATTGAAGAGAACGAAAAGTCACCGAACATGAGGTGACTTTTCGATTCTCTTTGAATAACCCTGTAAAAGATCAGGACTGCGTTTACACACACAGATGTGTGGATTTAATAAATCTTCGACTAGTCACGTTGGGGCCCTGTAGATTTAAGGCTGCTGTCAGACGAGCGTAGTGTTCACGTCCGTGATTGCACCTAAAAGTACGTCCGTGATAGCATGACAGGAAGCCCATCGGAGCCCGACACACGAAGTACGTCCGCACTGAACTGCGGACGCACAACGGCCGCGGCCCACGGACGCAAGGCAGGCAAGAACGTACAACCGCTAGAACGGCCGCACAAAGTGCGCTGCGTCCGCAACGTCCGCATAGCTTTGTGTGTGAGTGATGGAACGTGGTCAGACGGACTGCATTTATACGTCCAGCATTTTTCACGGACAAAATGGTTTTGCTTTTTAATTTATTTTCCCTCCTACATCCGTCAAAATATATACGTCAGTGAAAAAAACGGACTTTCTGGCCACTACTGCGTCTTCCGTACTAACGTACGTCCGTGTGCACGGACGTACAGTCCGTAGAAATCACGCTCGTCTGACCCTAGCCTTAGCAATACTGCAGCGTGCTTCGTTAAACTTTGACTGTGGCCTGGAAGGCCTCTCACCCATCCGCCAGACAATCTGTTCCGCTGCCCGATCAATGACGTCTCTCCGCTGGATTATACTGGGACCCTGTGCCACCGGATCCGCTTCTCTTGCTTGTCCGTCTTCTACAACAAGATCTACGACCTACCGCCTGCACTCCCAGTGGATCATCGCGGTCTCCTTACTCGGGGTCCAATCTGGAACTCTGTGTCTGTGCAAAACCTCTCAGCGGTGGATTACTAGGTCTCTGGCAAGTCACTGTATCGATCCCCAGCGTCAGCAAGGCAGCGCCTGCTCTCCGGCCTGGTAACAATTGCTCACAGTCTCACGTGCGTCTTACTCTGTTCACCGCTCGGCTCACACTGGCTCTCCTTCGAAGGAGGCTGCGGATGTCCTTTCCTCCTTCCCCCACCCACTTCCTGTCTCTGCCCCAAAGCATGCTGGAAAACGTAGTCCCATTGTGTCCAGTATAGTTTACATTGCGCTTGTCTCCCTCTGGTGGCCAAACCCGAGCAATACAGCAACAGAGTTATAAACAGCGCTACATATGTTACCAAAGGCAACAGATGACCCAATTAATGACACATACCATAGAGATCAGAATTATGTCACATCACGTCTACCACTTCAGGGAATAAAGTAAGTTACAATGATCAAAAGCAGTGAACAAAGATGGATGCACAAGCCAACAAAAATCCATACAGCTCTCCCATAGCATTCTGCACACACATATCAAATAATACCCATCACGATGGATTTGCAATTCAGTCAAAAAATTCATAAAATCGTGAATGAAAAAGACATGCTAAGACACACAAATGAGGAAGCTGAGGCTGACATTAATTTCATTCCGTAACCACATTCGTTCATTTATTTATCTTTCTTTCTACTAATCTCCTCTACAAGGCTTTGTATAACTAACATATTCGAACTGGCAACAACAGCCAAAGAGCAATTACTTATCTTGATGATCTAATGCCATCAAATAAGCTTGTTGCATTATTGCTCATCATTCAGAAGAAAAACTAAACAAAAACCAGGAAGAATACTACTAACAATAGACAACAGAAAAAGAAAGAAATTGAGTCTAGTAAAATTCTCATCCAAGTTCTTATCTCCCGCCTTGAGTACTGTAACCTCCTTCTCTCTGGCCTTAACAGATCCCAGATTCTCCCTCTGCAGTCTGTAATGAGCGGCACCTGTGCCAGACACATACATTTCCCATCCCGCACCTTTTACACCTCACCCCTTTGTCAATCTCTACACTGGCTCCCTGTTTCCTTCAAAATCCAATTCAAAATGCTGGCCCTCACATACAAAGCTCTCCATAACTGCGCCTGTGGCTACATCTCCTCCCTTATTAGCAGGTACATCCTGTCCCGACCACTTCACTCTGCCAATGATCTGACGCTATCAGTTCCTCGTAACCGCACCCTGCATTCCCGCCTCCAAAAGTTCTCCCAAGCTGCCCAATTTCTATGGAACTCCCTCCCCGCAACATCAGACTCTCCCCATCTCTCCAGTCCTTCAAGAAGTCTCTGAAAACACATAACTTTACAGAAGCTCACTCCATAATCGCCATTGTTTATTTCTTGCTCCATCTTCCCACACGCACCCGCTACTTCTTGTACTCTATTCACCCTCACCTATTGTGTATCCCCTCTCCTATTAGATTGTAAGCTATCGAACAGGGTCCACTCTCCTACTGTTCTGTGCGTATAATGTGTATGTATATTTGTTATTTTGTCTCTCCAATTGTACAGCGCTACAGAACCTGTTGGCATTTTATAAATGCTTGTAACTGTAACTGACTAAATATATGCATCATATGTGAAACATAAAAGAAGCGGAAATTAATTATTCTAGATAGCAACCAACACACGATTGTGAACTATGCTCTAATAAATGGATTTGTTGATTTTATTCCTGCCTATACTTTCACATTTGAAATATATATAAACAAAGATTATATTAAACCTCGTCTTGCTAAACAAATCTTTAAGATAATGTGTGTAAATACATCAGCCTCCTATAAATCACAAAAATACTGTAGTTATATTGAAGTGAATATGCAGGACTGGAAATGTAGATGTAATATGAGACCACCAATGTAGACATTAGATACTCATTCCAGCACTTATCTAATGTGCTGTCAATAAGGTAACAACAATAATACAAAGATTGGCCCTTGATTAATGCAACATACACCCCCTGTTACTAGTTAAACATCACGGGAGTTCCAAAACATATGTGGATGTATTAGCTTGGCCCCCTCACTAAAATGTGTAGTACAATTTCCAACATCTGGGCTACTGATGATACTATGTAACATCATCTTGGAGAGGTACTGACCACAGAAACTATTTGGTGAACAATGGTTGATCCACATGAAATTGACACTAAAGGGTTTATTCAGTGAAATTTCAGTACTTTGTTGCGGCGCACTTCGGCGATTCCATTTCTCTGACCCTACGTTGAATTCACTATTCACCGTAGGGTCCCCGAAGTACACCGAATATAGAGCCACTGAAGACTGCAGGGGGAAAAAAATTGAATTCTTCTTTACTATTTCCTATTACAATTGGCCACTCACATATAAGAGTAATTCCAGCACCCGTTACTCCTTACAGATCTTAGTGTGATGGAGACCTTTCCTCCAGGATAGGAAGGTGTTACTGCAGCTCAGTCAACAGCCTGGTGGCCGGCACACCTGCTGACTCGCGCCCACTGCCAGAAGTGGTGGGTGCGAGTCAGCAGGTGCGCCGGGTGCGAGGCTGCTGACTGAGCTGCAGTAACACCTTCCTATCCTGGAGAAAAGGACTCCCTCACACTAAGATCTATAGGGAGTAACGGGTGCTGGAATTACTCTTATATGTGAGTGGCCAATTGTAATTATACTATATTTGGTGCTGTGGGATATTACCGTATTGTAATTTTTTCCCCTACGTTTTCAATAAACAATGCGTAATAACGCATTGCTCCATCACCTCCACACTTGATGCTGCTGTGGGAAAGGAGAAGGTGAGGTAGCACAGCAATATTTTTCACTTTATTACTGAAAAGTGAACAATACTGCTGCTTTGGAAGAAAAAAAATATTTAATTTAACTTATTTAACTTTGTATGTTTACAGATATCCTAGTCGTGTTTGTTATCATTGCAAAGGCCAGAATCTGACCTTCTACGTTGCAAGGTTCTGGAGATATAGGCATCCAAAGGACCCCTGTATCTCTTGTATTGGGATTCCTCTGAGGGCATAGGGTCTCACCCTTTATGATGTCATTGCGCGCATGCACGATGACTCCCATGGTGTGGGGGGCAGTGCCACCGCAAGGGTTGACGTGCAGGATGTCAGTTCACTTTAGTTGAAGCCCCAGATCGACGCCGAGCTGGGGCAAGTAAAAACATGCATGGAGCATCCTGAGTGCACAGGATGCTCCACACATGTCCTCCACACACGTTCAACTGGTTAAAGGAACACTCTACGCACCCTGACATCTTTAGCGTATTAAAGTGGTCAGGCTGCGTGGAGTCAAAGAGGTGGAGCAGCCGAGAGCCGAAGAAGAACCTAAACTGACAATTATACAAAGAAAAAACTGGGCAGATGCGGTCAATTATTTAAGGGAAGAAGGGGTATTTGTTTAATACAGTGTTCTTTTAAATCATTCCTTTTTAAGAGCATGTCACACAGTAGAGAGAATGCCTTCTGTTGAAGGTTTCAAACGGAACTTGATTTGACTGTACAGGACAACACTTCTGAGAGCTGTATATTTTAATTAATTTCCCCTATTCTTACTGTATCCATATATGTGTGATATGTTAATGGCAAGTGTTAGCATACACTAGGCTGAACTGTGTGGAAAGCTGGTTAAGTAAAATACACATTTAATTGAATGGCTTGAGTGAGAATGCAGCTTTCAGGAGGAAATTTACAGATAACACAGACAGGAAAAATAACTGTGAATTCCGAGATTGACTGAAACCTTTGTTTGATTACTGGGAGTGTATTGTGAGAGGTAGCACTATAGGTGTGAAACTTTCATCTGTAATTTGGCCCTGGTATGTACAAGGAAAGCCATAGATTTAAGAGTAAATAACATTCCACACATGCTCAGTCATTGTCATCTTCTGGCAAGGTATGAAAAGGTTGAACAGCCACCCTTGTCAGTGTGTACTACTGAGAGAAATAAAAGACTGGAAATTTATTTATTTATTTATTTATTTATAAAGGATTTTACCAGGAAGGATACATTGAGATTTCTCTCGTTTTCAAGCATGTCCTGGGTTCAAGAACATTGAAGTGTTACAGTTACAGAAATACAAAGTAATACAATGCAAGATATTAAAAAAAAACAAAAAAAAAAAACACAAATATACAGATTAACAGAAAAAATATGTAGGAAATATAGTCACTAGGTTACATGTTTACAGGTGCATTCTGTATTGAGGTATGTTAGTAAGGAGCTTTTGAGTGACTTAAGACTGGGGGAAGATTTGATGATGTCTGGGAGGTTATTCCATAATTGTGGTGCTCTGTAGGAAAATGAGGACCGAGCCACTGTCTTTTTGTATTGTGGTATAGCAAGTAAGGTGCTGGTCCTGGATCGGAGGTTATAGGATGAGGGAGCTGCTGGGGGAAGCAGTCTATTCAGGTAGGGTGGCAGCTTCCCAGAGATGCTCTTAAACACCAGGCTGGAAAGGTGAAGGGTGCGTCTGGATTCCAGCGACGGCCAGTTTAGCTCTTTTAACATGTCACAATGGTGGGTCATGTAGTTACATTGTAGCGCAAAGCGGCAGAATGAGTTATACAATGTAGTAAGTTTATGAAGGTGTGTTTGCGGGGCGGCTGCATACACTACATCTCCGTAATCAATAGCCGGCATAAGCATTTGCTGTACAATCTGCTTTCTTACCGCGGGACTCAGGCAGGATTTGTTTCTGTACAGGGCACCTAGTTTGGGGTAAAGTTTAGTTGAGAGTTTTTCGATGTGGGGGCCAAAGGATAGATTAGGGTCCAACCACATACCTAGATATTTGAGAGATGTGACTGTGGTCAGCGTGCCATTTGATTTTGTCCCAACACATAGATGGGGATTTTGCAATTTGTGTAGTTTAGGTGCTGTTCCAAAGAGCATCGTTACAGTTTTGTCAGTATTTAAAAAAAGTTTGTTGTTTTTGATCCACTTTTCTACCTCTGTGAATTGTTCTTGCAGCACGGACTCCAGCTGCGGGAGATTTGGTTTGCTGGTATAGATCACAGTGTCGTCTGCGTACATATGTACAGTTGAGGCTTTGCAGACGTTGGGCAGATCATTTATGAATATTGTGAACAGCAGGGGGCCTAGTATTGAGCCTTGGGGTACACCGCAAGTGACTGGGAGTGGGAGGGAGGAGCTGCCAGAAATTGACACATATTGTGATCGGTCGGATACATATGATTGAAACCAGGTTAGCGTGCGATCACCAATGCCAGAGTTTTTAAGTTTTTCTAACAAGATGCCATGGTCTACCGTGTCAAAGGCCTTGGCAAAATCAAGGAAGATGGCTCCAGTTAGGTTTCCTTGTTCCATCCCAGCCTGGATATCATTGCAGACTTTTAGAAGGGCGGTTGTAGTTGAGTGATTTGGACGAAAGCCTGATTGATCCGGGGTTAAGTAGTTCCAATATTGATAATAATCACGTAATTGTGTGTAGACACATTTTTCCAAGACTTTTGACATTACAGGGAGCAACGATATCGGACGGTAGTTGGATACCAAAGTAATGTCACCACTTTTATGGATAGGTACCACTCTCGCAGTCTTCCAGAGCTTGGGTATGTATCCAGTCGCCAGTGACTCATTTATTAGGGTTGCAACAGGATTTGCAATTGCAGGTGCACTGATTTTCAGCAGCATTGCTGGTATTTGATCAGGTCCAGACTGGTATTTCATTTTTTGCTTACGGAGAAGTTTAGTAATGACACTGACAGGCACTGGTCTAAAACTGAATTCCTGTCTGATACAGGGACTTTGCACAGTTGGGGGGGCCTGACCTGCATGAGGCCTCTCTGATTGCATGTCATTTCCTAGCTTGGCAATCAAAGTGGTGGCACATCCAACAAAATAATCATTAAAGGCATTTGCTACATCTAGGGGGTGTTGCAGGGTTTGGTTGTTTACTTTGACAGCAGCTGGCTGGGAGTGGACTGGGGGTGCTTGTATGTTACTTATGGTTCTCCAAAAGTTTCTAGGGTTTGATATGTTATTGTTTAGATTTTCATTGAAGTAATGGGCTTTGGCCATTTTTGTTTGTTTTGTGCATTCATTCCGGCATTTTCGGTATTCGTAGTGATCGTTCATGGAACCAGTACTCTTGAAATTTGACCACCGTGAATCTCTAAGCTGGTACATTAGTGTAAGATCAGCTGTAACCCAGGGGAGATGAGTCCCTTTTACTCGCACTTTACGCAGCGGGGCATGGGAATTCCAGACTTGCAGGAGCTCAGACTGAAAGTATTCAACTGCACAGTCTAGGTCTGGGATTAGGTTTAGCCTGTACCAGGGGAGCTGTTTGAGATCACTTAGGAAGGATTCAAGAATAAATTTCTTGAAAGACCTGGTGGTTATTACCTTTGGGGAGATTTCAAGGCCTTAATTTTGCGCACGCAGTACACTAGACAATGGTCACTAAAGCTATTAGCAAGAACACCTGCCTCCTGTATTCTATCAGGAGATGAGGAGAGAATCCAGTCCAACAAGGTATGGTTAGGGCTTTTCATATTAATGCGAGTGGGGGAGGAGATTAATTGAGTTAGCTGCAAAGTTTTAAACAGCGAGCAGTGTTTATTGTTTTTAGGATTTAGCCAATCTGTATTAAAATCGCCGAGTACCAGCAGTTCACTTTTTTGGTTTTGGGCAAGTAGGTTATTAAGGATTTGAGATATGTCAGAGAGGGAGTGCACTGGAGAGCTCGGTGGACGATAGAACCCAGCAACAATGATTGATTTACTGAATGGGATCTCAATTATACCAGAGAGGAAATCAAAGGTGACAGGAGAGGTAGAAGTCTGTAAGGGGGTGAACTTTATGGACTCCTCAACATAAATAACAATTCCCCCTCCTCTCTTTGCTCTGTCTTTTCTATAACATGAATATCCCTGTATTGATATGGCAGAGTCTGGTACTTTTGGGGTTAACCATGACTCTGTGAGCACAATGATTTTGGGTTTGTAATAGCAACACCAAGCCTGAAGCTCATCCAATTTAGGGAGTAAACTTCGGATGTTACAGTGCACAAATGAGAGGCCTTTATTAGTGGGGAGACTAAAGGTTGTGTCAGCTATAGGACCAGGGTTAGTTTCCACATCGTTTGCCAGGGAAAGTAGCAGAATAAATAGGAATTTGGACAGAGTTTTCTTTTGATAATAATGTGGCACAGCACTATTTGTGTTTTCCAAGATCAACAATCACCGTTAATTTAATTAGTTAGCAATAAAATTAGGCAAGTTCCAGGCATGGATAGATGACATTCGATAACCAGAATACCATGGTCCAGCCGCCACCTATAAGGAAATGCTGGGGTATGGCCTTGTAATTCCTGTATTCATCTTATTTCTGGTTGTTCACAAACACATCACTTATAAACCTGGTGATCTGATTTATTATGTGTTTATAACTCATTCCCAAACATGAATAAAATGAGGCTTAATGTAGTCAAATGTTTTAGCCTTGCCTCTAGTTGTTTTTGGATTCTAACATATGCAGGTCTATTCAAAGAAAGGTGAAATTCAGGAGAATGACTGGAGAAGTGAAAATTCTAGGTCAAAAATAGTCAAACCAGAAAAATTCTCCCATTTTTCTCACTTTCCAAATCAGCTATTTGGTCTAGATTGTTCTCTTCTCCTGCCAGGTCTCCTGGTTTTCACCTTTCTCTGAATAACCCTGTAGGTCAATTCATTAACATGTCACTATTATAATTTTATTTTATTAACAAAACAACTCTGTATCCAATTAGGGCTCAATTTTAGCACAGTGATAGGATTTATGTGTGTCTGGTATCTCCAGAGTTCCTTGACAACTTTTTGTTTTCTTTCCTTCAAAAATTAGATCTGAAGTATGCATTTGGCTCGGTTTGGCCCCTAGCCTTTATATGCTCTCACTATAGTCAATTCAATGAATATTGCCCCCCCAATCAAGAAAGTATTAACCCATCCCCTAGGGTTAATACTTGTTATAGGTATCTGAATATATACAACAGACTAGTGTTGACCTCCAAGAAGGGCATCTTCTCATAGTTTTTTCGACCAAAATGGAAATACATTGAAATTTAACTATTTTATGAGACAACTAAAGTTGATGAAAAACCCTCTGGCAACATACATACCGAAATGATAGAGTTGAAGACCGCATGTATGCTCAACCACTGAAAATCAGTGTTAAATGTCCAATACAAATGAATTCCTTGTTATCTACAAGACAGATACATACCACCAAAACACACACAGAGCAACAGTATCACCAAGCTGATGAATACTGTAGAAACTTCAGCATCATAGTTAGACTATGATGCTTTACAGGTTCTCTAGCATACATATACCCCATTCCAACCTAGCCATTAAGTTTAAAACTTTGCTTGTGGCTTGGCATTATCAGCACTTTACTGTTCG
Source organism: Leptobrachium leishanense (assembly GCA_009667805.1). Classification (NCBI taxonomy): domain Eukaryota; kingdom Metazoa; phylum Chordata; class Amphibia; order Anura; family Megophryidae; genus Leptobrachium; species Leptobrachium leishanense. The sequence goes on from CM019063.1 coordinate 216,270,697, forward strand.
TTAACATTTCCTACACTACCCTGCTGGTTCATTATTCTTGCCCTGAGCCAGTATTCATAATATAATACCAACTCTGATATCCTTGTATTATTTACAATGATTAGCTTTTAAAAAAATCCATTAGGTCCCTCTGGCGCATAGGGCGGCGTGATCCATGGACTCCATTGGCCATAAGTAGAAGAACAATGGAACAAATAGCAAAAAGTGTCCATCTGCGGAGCTGGTGCAACCTCGCTTATGTGAGTTTGAGCAGTGTCACAATTGTGTCCATGAATTCGTATGAGGAGGAAGCCTTCCGTTTTGGAGGTCTGTCCCAATGGCCAGGGCCAGCTGGAAAGAAGAGGAAGATCATTCATTTTACCATGACCACTTAAATGCTCATGGTGACTAGAGTTTCACCTTAACAAGGTTTACTTGCAGTGTTGATACTTTTTTTCCCCTTCCAATACATTTCCTGAAAATGCAAAAACTTAAGTGTCTCTCTCGTATTAATGAAGACACAATATTAAGGTGGTTTAGTATCTGATCAGTCTTCCCAGTGATATCTCTCCCTCTATCCATCAATCGCCTGCCATGTAGAGTTGTGTTCAAAATTATTCAACCCCCAATGCTGTAAAGGGTTTTAGGGAATTTAGTGTACATTTGTAATTGTATTCAGAATGAAATCCTACAAGGACTTTTTAAAGCACCATATGCAACTAAAATGACATCAATTGGTTTTGTAATACAGTAGTAAATGTTTCTTTTGTGAATTCTTCATTGACACAATTATTCAACCCCTTAAAGACTACCACTCTGAAGAACAGAGGTTCATTCAAGTGTTTTCAATCAGGTATTGAAAACAACTGTGGATGTCACGGAGCAGCAATAAAGCATAATAAGCACCAATTAGGCAGCTTTAAAATGACTGTGATACTCAGCTCCTTCTAGACATTTACTGGTGTGGTTACAAACATGTTGAAGTCAAGAGAATGGTCCAGGAAGACAAGAGAAGAGGTGATTACTCTTCACAGGAAGGGCAATGGCTGTAAGAAGATTGCAAAGATGTTAAACATACCAAGAGAGACCATAGGAAGCATCATTCGCAAATTCAAGGCAAAGGGCACTGTTGAAACGCTACCTGGTCGTGGCAGAAAGAAGATGCTGACTTCGACTGCTGTGCGCTACCTGAAGCGTAGAGTGGAGAAAAGTCCCCGTGTGACTGCTGAGGAACTGAGAAAAGATTTGTCAGATGTGGGTGCTGAAGTTTCAGCTCAGACAAAACGGCCCACACTGCGTAATGAAGGCCTCCATGCCAGAACTCCCAGGCACACCCCCTTGCTGTCTCCAAAGAATAAGAAGAGTCGACTGCAGTATGCCAAAAGTCATGTGGACAAACCACAGAAGTTTTGGGATAGTGTTCTGTGGACTGATGAAACAAAATTAGAACGGTTTGGGCCCATGGATCAACGCTATGTTTGGAGGAGGAAGAACAAGGCCTATGAAGAGAAGAACACCTTGCCTACTGTGAAGCATGGCGGGGGTCAATCATGCTTTGGGGCTGTTTTGCTTCTGCAGGTACAGGGAAGCTTCAGCGTGTGCAAGGTACCATGAATTCTCTTCAGTACCAGGAGATATTGGATGACAATGTGATGCAGTCCGTCACAAACCTGAGGCTTGGGAGACGTTGGACCTTTCAACAGGACAATGATCCCAAGCATACCTCCAAGTCCACTAGAGCATGGTTGCAGATTAAAGGCTGGAACATTTTGGAGTGGCCATCGCAGTCACCTGACTTAAATCTGATTGAGAACCTCTGGTGGGACTTAAAGAAAGCAGTTGCAGTGCGCAAGCCTAAGAATGTGACTGAACTGGAGGCTTTTGCCCTTGACGAATGGGCGAAGATACCCGTAGATCGCTGCAAGACACTTGTGTCAAGCTATGCTTCACGTTTAAAAGCTGTTATAACTGTAAAAGGATGTTGTACTAAGTACTAAGATTGAATGTCACTTGGGGGTTGAATAAAACTGATAATGATGTGAGCACAGAAAAGACATTTGTGGTTATTTCATTATAAATGTTATGTTATATTTGTCTGACCTACACGTGCCTCTTTGATTTAATTGTAAGCAAGATGACTGAATGATCAAAATCAATGTCAAACTGGCCAAGACACTCAATTTCAGTGGGGGTTGAATAATTTTGAACACAACTGTATGTCTCTGCTTACTAAATAAACACGGAGCTTAGAAATGCTGATCACAACAAATTCACTATTTTATTTTCTACAAATTAGCATTTTTGATAATTTTCTCGTTTCTCTGACACACAAGTTCAGAACAGTAACACAGTAGTCACATGGATTGTATATGGCAAGAGTAAATCTTGCAATATGTAATTATAATCTTATATTTAAAGGTTTAAACACAAAGCTGATACTTGTGTACAGACGTGGGAACTGTGTGGTTCTTCGTTTACTTTCAATTTATGTTAATTAAAATTATATGGCTAGGTTAGTTAACTTTTTATATGTTCATTTATTCCAGGATTTTCTCATAACTTTTGTGAATGCAGGAAGGAATTTATATTGAATGTTTACAGCAATGATAATTATAGGAGTATTTGGTATTTTTAGGCACTTGCCACGATCTACAGAGTCAGTAACACAGCAGGAGACATCCCTAAGGTTATCCCTGCCACCTTGGTATCAGATTTACCCAGCATGGTTAGTCCATCCTGTTTCCTGCTTATAGGCCAATAAATGTACTTGGTTGAAAGCTGTAAGTGAATGTTAAAGGAAAAAAAGATCTCTGCAAACAGTTAGTGTTCCAACTAAAAGTGTAGAAGCACTTAAGACCAAGAATATATGTACATAGTATTTATTTTTTGACATATCGGGCACAAAGTATCGCCTGAGGCAACATTGCGGAAATATTAACAAAGTACGATTATCAAACATCGGTTGTTGATATGGAGCGAGACTTATATATAATACGGCAGTTTTTGATATTGAATTATATATATATCTATATTTTATTTTTTATTTTGAGAAAGGATTTTACCAGGAAGGATACATTGAGATTTCTCTCGTTTTCAAGTATGTCCTGGGTGTCATCAGATTCTTAAAAAAATCTATGAAGCATAGGATAAAAAGTGGGGACCCCGGCTTGATGCCAGTTTCTAATTGAGGTGGATCCTGAAGTGGGTTACCTCTGTATGTATTTTTAGCTATCCTGTGTATAACTGAAATGTTCTTATCAGTTAATTTTAATATTCTGCAATGTAGGGACCAGTATTCAGCATGGATAACCATATCACAACAGGATATTTTCAGATAAAATGAGTACCGTAGATACTCGAGTATAGTGCGACCCGAATATAACGTGATGGATAGAGATTTATTATGGAAATGAGAGAATACTCAGGACTCGAATATAACGCGAGGAACAAAACTGTACCTTACCGGTAAACAATTAAAATCCTTCCAGGTTCTCTTAACACAGGCTGCCCTTCAGGCCAGGGTGTTCTGCTCTAGAATGATTTCAGTTGTTACTAAGTAGGAAGCCGCCGGCCACCCGTCTTCTTTACTATTATTATTATTATTTATTAAGTGCCAACACATTCCGCAGCGCTGAACAAGGTGAAATGGGTAAAGACAGGACAATTCTACAATACATACTGGAGACAGGTCAGTATTCCTGCCAGCAGATACATGAGGATATGAGGACCCTATTCTCCTGGGAATTTACAATCTAGATGGTGAGGGGATTAGAAACAGGAGCGATTAGATGGCCAGCGGAGGCAAGCAAGGTTAATGATTGGCTTAAATTGAGCGTGCCCTCTGGCCGTGATGGATCCCACCTCTCACAAATCCGGGAGTTCCTGAAGTGTTTGCAAGCTTCAGGGAGCCCGCATTGACTTCAGAGAGACTACCGGAATTTCCGGGAGACTTGGGATCCAGAGCAAGGCAAGTTTTTTTTTTACACTCGATGCAGATGTCTCGAATATAACGCGACCCCTCCAATTTTAACCCTTTCGCTGCTGAGGCTTTTCACACCTCTGTGCTGAGGTCATTTTTACCGCTTTCGCTCCTCGTTTAACCGCGTTTTGTAGCCATATTTTGATATATGACCCAGACATATTATATATTGTTCTTTCCACCAGACTTGGCAGATTCATAATATGTCATTATTATATGTATACGTTATGTCATGTCTGTATATTATAACAAAAAATGCAATAAAATTAGAATTTTCAATAATTTATTATGTGTAAAGTGTTTTTTTTTCACATTTTAACATGCGAGCGTTTGCGGTTATATTTTGTATGGGGTGCGCTTGTTAAAAAAATTAGAAATGGGGACCCGTTACATTTTTTTTTGGGAAAATGTTACTATTTTTAACAAACGCACCACATACAAAAATCGTTAGTGCAGCATTATTGTTCACATTATAATTGAAATGGGAACAATATTGCTGCATTAACAAAACAAAAAAAAAACTTATTTTTATTTTTACATTTTTTATTTTAATTTATATTTATTTTTATTTTTAATTTTTTTAAAAACTTTTTTCAGAATCATGTTTGATATCGTTGGAAAGGCCATGCTCTGGCCGATCCAACGACATCAAACATTAACCCCTAGCTGCCACGGATCGGGAGATAGGGGGTTCATTGGAACCCCCTATCTCCACCATTGGTGGCAGCTAGGGGTTAATTCCAGGACTGGCGTCATCGTGCCATGCACGATGACGCCAGTCCTCAGGGGGAGTTCCCAGAGGCTTGGCCGACATCCAAGATGTCGGCCAGCTCCGGGAAAGGATCACGAACCGGCGCTTTTCAGCGCCGATTTGTGATCCGGCTCCCCAGGGGTTAATGACAGGCACCGTTTGGAAGGGCAGGCTGTGCCCTTCCAAACGGTGCCTGGATTAACCTCCTGCTCCCCGGCGATCGGGAGGGAGGTCCGAAGGAGGTCCGGCGGATTGCTGCCTCCTGTGCATGGACGCGCTCAGCGCGTCCATAGCACAGGAGAACCACTTGGCTGGACGCCCTGAGCGCGTCCATAGCAGCCAAGTGGTTAAGGTAAAATTTGGTCACCAAAATCTAGCGGTATACTCGAGTATCTACAGTATTATTTACTTTCACTAAATACTAGACTTGTGCACTGATTTTTTTTTCGGTTCGATTTGGTTTGGTTCGTTCGTATTTTGTAAATTTTCGTTTCTGCACGTCTCAGCCGATTTCCGTTTCGGTTTGTTTCGTTTTCGTTTCGTTTTTCGTATCGACTTTTTTGTAATTTCGTAAATTTTCGTGTTTTTCGGAACGTCTGTTCTCCTCGTTTCAAAGTGTCTATTCGTTTTGACGTAAACTAATGTTTTTTCGGATCCGATATTTCTGTTGATACGATAATTCTGTCGATATGATAATTCTGCCATTGAGATTTCTCATGTTGTACAAGAAGGATACATTGAGATGGGAATGATACAAAATTACAGAATCAGCGATATAACCAAAAAATATTTTGTCTGAAATTACTGAAATGGAACCGAAATCAGGAATGGAGCCGAAATTACGACTGGAACGAAAATGATTTTCGATTTTACACATCTCTAGTCCATTCGAAAATTCCGAACAAATTTTCGTTTCGTTCCGTAAATTTTTCGTTTTCGGAAAATTCGGATCTGAAAATTTTCTTATAAATCGGCTGAATCCGAATGCACGAATCGGGAAATTTCGTGAAAATTCCGAAATTCCGAAACCCGAAACGCACATCCCTACTAAATACTCTTTAAAATATCATTGCTTGGATTGTACTTGTAATGTAAGGTCATACCATATTGTTTTCTGTTTTTTCAGGGTGTTTTTCTCCCTCTTCTCCCAGATTGGGATTCTTCTCCGTCTTCCTCTCCATCACTATTATTATTATTAATGTATACCAGGACATACTTGAAAACGAGAGAAATCTCAATGTATCCGTCCTGGTAAAATACTTTATAAATAAATAAATAATATGGAGTCTATTGGGGCAATGAGCTACATACAGTGGTGTATTTTGGCCTAGGCCAACAAGGCCTAGGCCTAGGGCGGCACTTTCCAGGGGGCAGCAAAAAACCTCACCACTAAGGCTGGGGTCAGACCAGCGCACTTTTAACGTGCGTTCTGGCGCACATAATTACGGCCGCACTAGCAGCAAATGACGGGCAATGACGGCCAATATACGATGTACGGCCGCACAAAAGTCCGGCTGTGCAACGCAAGTGGAATTTGAACGCATTTTTTTGAGAACGCTGAACTGCTAGTACTCAGGGCCGGTGCAAGCATTTTTGTCTACTCAGGCGAAGGTGCGTTTTGGTGCCCCCCCCTCCAATATCAGCATAGAGATACATAATAATAGTCTCTATCAGGAGTATTTAGTGTCTTCTCACCGAAAGTAAAGGACGCTGAATGTTGCTCTTGCAAGGTAAAAACCTCTAGCAGTGGTCTGAGTCACTGATTGATTGGCACTATGGCACAGGAGTGTCACCAAAACTATGCTGTGCCTGGTGGTGCCACTTCTGTGCCACATTGCCAATACCCACAATATATTACCAGTGTCACAGCTTCCGTACCTTACCACTTGTTGTGATACTGCTCCCACTGGAGACTATTCTATTTAACAGTGATATAGAAAGGGTAGTAGATACTTGGAATAAACTCCCTGTGGGAGCAGTAAAAGTGATATAGAAAGGGTAGTAGATACATGGAATAGCCTCCCAGTGGGAGCAGTATCTACTACCTTTCTATATCACTGTTACTGCTCCCACTGGGAGGCTATTCCATGTATCTACTACCTTCTTTTCTATATCACTGTTACATGGAATAGGCTCCCAGTGGGAGCAGTAACAGTGATATAGAAAAGGTAGTAGATACATGGAATAACCTCCCAGTGGGGGAAGTATCTACTACCTTTTCTATATCACTGTTACTGCTCCCACTGGGAGGTTATTCCATGTAACAGTGATATAGAAAAGGTAGTAGATACTGCCCCCACTGGGAGGTTATTCCATGTATCTACTACCTTTTCTATATCACTGTTACTGCTCCCACTGGGAGGCTTTTCCATGTATCTACTACCCTTTCTATATCACTGTTACTGCCCCCACTGGGAGGCTATTCCATCTATATACTGCCCTTTCAATATCACTGTTACTGCCCCCACTGGGAGGCTATTCCATGTATCTACTACCCATTCTATATCACTGTTACATGGAATAACCTCCCAGTGGGAGCAGTAACAGTGATATAGAATGGGTAGTAGATACATGGAATAACCTCCCAGTGGGGGCAGTAACAGTGATATTGGAAGGGCAGTATATAGATGGAATAGCCTCCCAGTGGGGGCAGCCTACATACGTTTGATCATAGCTTTCTCCATTGTGTAAGGCGATAGGTTTTGCTCACACCTCCTTAACCTCCCTGACTGTTATCCTGAGTGTGTCTTGGGGTTAAATTTCAACGCTGAGAGCGGTAACCCCGAGACACACTCGGGCTGTATACATCACCTCTCCGTGCGCTCCCTCGATGATCTCTGCAGTCTCCTCCGACAATCGTGGCGTTTTACTTCCTGGATCCCTTCTCAAGAGGAAGGAACCAGGAAGTAACGAGGTCGCGGTCGCCGGAGGAGGCAGCTGGGGACATCGAAGAAGCGCAGGGAGAGGTGATGTATCTAGCGGCATCCCGAGTGTTGATCGGGGTTACCGCTTCCAACATAGGAATTTAACCCTGAGCCACACTCGGGAATACCGCTGGGGGGGGGGCAAAAAAATAGACCGCTTTTAGACACGGTTTTTCACAAAAATTAGACCGCCAGGGAGGTTAATAAAAAAAAAGAATACAAAAAAAAAGGTTTTGAACTGTGTTAGGGAATCCACACAGAACCCAAATTCAAGAAGTGACAGAAAAATGGTTTGTATAGCCACATCCATTACACGGTTTTATTTTAATGTAGTGCATTCTGTTATTTTGCTGATTTGACTGAAAATTTGCTTTTCTGAGTCTTTTACGGAGTCTTTTAGTCTTTTGCAACATTATTATATATTGGATTTTAGCTATGGCTGAATATGTTCAGCCGAATTACGCGAATGTTTAAAAAAAAAAATCTGAGCTCACCAAAATTTACTGAGAAGGAAAACACTGATAGAATTAAATGAAGCTGCTAGATATCTTATGATGTGCTGTCATATATTTTTAATTAAGTTGTTAATATTTTTGGTTAAACTATAGCATTCAACAATACCACTATGTCAGAAGGACAATGGAGGGCTATTTGTTCTCCGTGTCCTTCCATTTATGTCAGAAGATGACAGATCATTACTTTCATTTCACAGTGAGATGGGAGGGGAGTTGTCACGTACCAGATCCAGGGACCCGCAAGGGCAGAAAAAAGACTGGTGGCAATGCCAGATCCGTTGTAGGTTGATCTGCGGCAGCACCTTTTATGCTGTAGCTGTTTAACTTTTCCATCTGCACCGCCTGGCCTGAGGGAACTAATCCAGGCACTAATGGGTTAACCCATGGACTTCCTTTTTGAGCGAGCCACCCCTAGCCTTAGAGCCTTGACATCTTCATTCATGGCTAGACCTCTGTTTTGTATGTTTGTGTTACCCTACCAGATTTGTTTTGTTTTACCTGTTCCTCAGAAAAAAAAACCCCACCTGTTTATTTGCACTGCAACCTCTCTGCCAGATTTGTGACCTCAGTCTTGGTTTCTGCATGAACCCCTGCACCATGAACGTGACAGGAGTTTACATTTATTTATATTTTAGTATTTATTTTGCAACTGCTAAATCACTTAACTTCATTCTTGGGAGCCATAACTTTTTTGGCTTCAGACTACAGCAGTGATCGTTCAGTTATCTCTAGTTATTCCCCAGCTCCGTCTTTACTTGCACTTCCTATAAGAAGTACATGCAAATCAAATGCTACTTTATCTGAAATTTGTTAGGCTGGGCCATTCCAAGGTAACACTGTTAAAGTGAATTGTGCTTCCAATTCTGTCTCACTGATCTCATCACATCATTATGTAATGACATACCTTTGAACAGTGTTAACAGTTATAATGAAGTGTAACAGCATTGGTCACTCTAGGAACAATATATAGGGGGGCACATAAAATACCACATTCATAACTGGGGGGGGGGGCAAGAATAACCAATGAAAACAAACATACCAATGAAAAAATCATTATAATCGCCGATAAATCATACCAATGAAAACAAACTAAATAAGTATATATAAATATGATTCCAAAATCCCAGAGTAATGTAATGCAGATACCTTTTTGTTGTACTAACGTGATACATAAATTCAATAATTTATTATGGAAGTTAGAATCTAAAGGTTCGATTCATTTTTAGATCCTTTTCTTTTTGTCACATTTCAGGGAATCAATTTCACCGAAAATATGGTGAATTCCCTATTTAGCGAATGGTCACTGTAATTTGCGACAATTAGAGTCGCTGAAGCAGTTATCGGATGGCAGCAGTCGACGGCCAGACTCTGCGCTTTCCAATGACACCTCGATTGACCACTTACGACTCACGGGGACAGTGATACAGCGATCTGAAGTAGTGGTGGAAGCTGGATGCTGATCCTTGGTGGGGGAACATGGGGGGCAAGGAATAACCTAGGAAAGGGGCAAATGCCCCCCTGGGCCCCCTCTAGAGATGCCTATGTGTAACATGGAGGCTTGTGTTACAGTAAAGTTGTGTCACTCGTTATACACATCAGTGAGGAAGACACAAGTGAGAGTGGCGATATGATATGACTTGGTCCATGAGTACATACTCTTTCCATTGGCATTCCCATTTCACTTGCCAAGAGACGAAGATATTGTAACACTTGCTTGTGTCAGTGGTATGAATACCAAACTTATTATAGATTAAGCTAGCCTTTTAAGTATTCTATACAGAGTACGGAAAGTGCAAAAGTACAATACAGTAACCTTGAGGTATGTTTGGCATTAGTTATCCATAATCACAGCATGAGGTGTAGCAGTAATTAGCACAGGTCTTCCTATTGCTGGAGTCCATGTCCAGGAACATATAGTTAATTTTAAAGCCCTATTCACAGTTCTGCTACTATTCTGTTTCGGCCCTTGATTTAAAAAGAAGCTTAGAATGACCACTGCTGTGCCATGGAAATCTTGAGTATGTCAGTCTATTCCTCCAATTAGTGCGTCCGAACACATTTCCATATTAAGGCTATTACATTTCTATAAAGAGTTCTAGATTTTCTCTACATTTAACAAGTAAACATGAGATTAGAAAGAATTCAAATAAAAGCAGCCTTCTAATTAAAATGAAAACCAGAAAACCTTCACACCCAGGAACCAGCATGTTGAGACGAGATCATATAATTCATTTAATGAAAAAAAAATGGGAAGACCTCCAACTAAAATAGTTTCCCGTCATCGTACAGGAGTGGCTAAAGAACCTGTGTAATCTTGTTCTAACATTTTTATATAAATGGTTTGAGTGCATGTCTGTATGACAGTCAGTCTCTAAGTAAGCAACTTTCACAAGGACAAATTTATTATTAGGTTGGTTCCTTACAGTATACCATTGAATAATCAATTTCTTTCCCTATGCATCAAAAAAAATCCACTTACAAAGCAATACGAAAAGTAAAGTCATGTAGACTGTTTTCTTAACTGCATACAAAAATGTTACACACAAAACATTTCCCCCCCGCATCACCTCTTCCCATGATATATTGCAGGATTCCTCACGTGCAGCCCCCATCCTCTGGAACACTCTCCCTCGTGCGGTCAGACTTTCCCCTAGCTTCTCTTCCTTCAAACGCTCCCTTAAGACATTCCTATTTAGGGAAGCGTACCACCCGACTCACTGACACAACCAGTCCATCACTCTCACCTTGCAGTCCATAACTCTCACCTTGTAGTCCTCTCCTCCTGTTTCCACCCCCAACCCTTTTAGATTGTGAGTTCCCACAGGAATAGGGCCCTTGTTTCCCCCTGTACTGGTTTGTCAAAAAGTTGTTCAATGTATTGTTGCCCTGTCTGTATTGTGCCTATTGTACAGAGCTGTGGAATATGCTGGCACTTTATAAAAGATTATTATTAATTATAATAATGTCAAAACGGATATTGTTCCATGCACACAAAAAAGTTGTACTAACCAAAATGTTGCATGAATACAATTGTTGACCATATAATATGTCAAGATTTTGGCAGGCATGCAAAAAAGTTGCTTTAAAAAAAAAGCTGACTAATTTTTTGCATGGGCACACAATGGGCTCTATTCCATAGTTGGTGCAAATGTTGTGTCTTGATATGTAATCATTAGTGCTAGGATAAGTTTAACGTCTAGCATTGATATTCCGATCTTGATGCTACAGTCAGGTGAAAAGGTTTTGCGCCTCACAGCTCGCCAAGCTTACTGTACTTAAGTTTCTCCTATCCTTAACATGGGGAGCGCAGTCTATTTTTTGCGTCTTGACAAGTTAGGTATTACAAAGTGCTGGCAGAAATCGTCGGAACGCGCTAGCCAACATTTTAACAAGTTCTAAAAGTTAGTGCTAAATGATTCTGCAAATGCAAAATCATTTAACAAGCTCTAAAAATCTCCCCTAAAAATCCCATACTCACCTCTCATGGACAATTTTGCTTCAGAACAACAGTACTACAGATATTTAAAGCTATCCCTGACTATTTCATGTGATCGAATTAAAATAGTATCTTTTAACCCTGTGAATTTTTTTAGCTGCCTTTACAATGTAAGGCCATTAGATAAGCTAAGAATAGGATACTCGCTGTGGGGCTCTACTGCCTATTTCTCCCTAAAATGGGGACGCTAACGAGGAAAATTTGCACCTGCAGATTTCCCCATAGCGTATCCAGGTTACTGCAATATTCAGAGGCAGGCATTACCTCAGCACCTTGCCCCGGATCGCAGCACTAATTGCTGGGACTCCATGGAAGGTTACACTTCTGGGCCGAGAGATTGCGCAGCATCACGGAGTGAAGGCGGAGGGAGACTGGGAACTATTTGTTCCCAGTCTCACTCTGCTCACAGCCGAAAAAGCGGTGGATCGAGCCACCGTTCTCACTGCATGATGAGAAGTGGGTATTGGATTTATGGGGGGGGTGGTTTAGGGAGAGCTAAAGTGATTCTGCAAAATCGAAATCAGTCGGCGCCAGCTTTTAGGTGTCACTAAAAGTTCTGTGTGTGCATTTTGTGGTAATTAGCGTTAGCACTTTGTAATACCTTACATATCCTAATACTAATTATTGACGGTGCTCACCATGTTAAGTATAGGATGTGTAAAGTACAGTAAGCGTGCACAAGCTAGCACAATCACCAATGCGCTAAATGATTTTTCATGGGTTTAGTGTGAGGAATGTAATACAGTTAGTGTTCAGTATGTAATCTAGGCTATTATAGGGCTTTAATCCCTTGTGAACACTAACTGTAGCGTTTGGATATGTAACAGTTGTTAGGATAAGAGACATTAATGCATGCCCCCCATGTCACATTCCTAACGCTAAACCGTTAAAAATCAGTCTTAAACTCTGTCATTTCATCTTCTCCGGCGAAGCTCCTCAGCTAGGGGTGATTTTTCAGCTCCTACTTTCTGAATATTCCACGCCTCCTCCCCGCACACTATCCCACCCATCAATGCTTCACATGAACTACATTTTTTGCTCAATCTTGCCCACAGCCCCCCATGCACCCCACTTCTTCACATACTCAGCTATTACCTTCACCTAGCGTGACCCATCTCCTCTTAGATTGTAAGCTCTTGGGCAGGGTCCTCTCTCCTACTGTTCTGTGTGTTTAACTTGTATGGACATTTGTTATTCTGCCTTTTCCGATTGTACAGAGCTACCGAACTTGCTAGTGCATTTTAAATACCTGTGACTCTATGAACTAATACAAGCTGTGCAGCTCAGGACCTCAGACTGGGGAAACTGAGGAACTGAATATTAGCATCTCTGCAACTGTGAAAGCAAAACACACTCACCCGCTGACTCGTTCACACACTCACCTGCTGACTCGCTCACACACTCTCACGCTCTCTCACACACAGACTCACTCACCCACTGACCGATGTGCTCTTTCATGGTTTACATACTCACTGTCAAAGTCCCTCACGTAGTCACTCCCTCTCATGGCCGCCATCAGGGCACTACGGCCCATGCTACGGTAAGGGGCCCGAGGACTGGGGGGCCCACCGTTGGCAGCCATGTTTATTTTAGGCCGCAGGCCTCGGAGGAGGTACTGCGGCTTACCTGGGCCCGATCGCTGACGAGCAGAGCCTCCAGGATGGCGGTCGGCGGGCCTCCTCTGATGATGTCAGAGAGGGCACGCCGGACGTCTGCAGCCCATGCCCCGTCCGACTTGGTCCTGGCTTCCTCCCAATGTCGCACCATCACTAGCAAAGCATGCATGTCCCTTTAACAACTCCATAGACTATAAAGGCTCTGGTAAGTTTACAACTTCACTGGTTAAGGTAGCACAAACTATGTAATACTGCCCGTAGTTTATGGAGTTGTTAAGTGTACATCAACCTTGGAATAGAACTCCTAGTTGTAGGTTGCTGTGCCTTGTTGTATTTGTTTGAACAATTTGGTAATAGTACTGCCTCAAATTAGACCAATCTCTCAAGGCTGAAAGATGTAAATCCATCCAATATGTAACTATTTCTGCAAGAAGTAACCTATAGTTCTTGTCGATCACATGCAACTTCAACCTAGTGATTTTTGAGCTGCAATTTCCTCTCTGCCTCCATGACATCATTACCTCATGAATGGCTGGATTGACATGAAGTCCTACAGGTTCACTGCAGATAATTAACGATATCAGCCACCACAGCCTACACATGATCCCATGTAAGTTAAACTAGTTCACAAATAACGGATTGCTTTGATTAGACTGCCAATTACAGTTAATAACATACTATGTGAACTATATGAGTGCGTAAGTATGTGTATGATTGGAATTGAAAAAATATATCACAGACCAAGTTTTCATAATCTCTTAGAGCATGTGTATGTAGAGGACATAGTTTTCACTGTTTATGTGTATCCTTCAATAAAATGTCTGTTGTGCTTTTGCTCAGAGAACAATGGTGTCTTTATCAATTCCTAAAGTCTGTAGGACAAACCATTCATGCTGTCAAGCCCTCTAATACCCTTTCAGCAAATAATGAAATCTGCCAGTGACAAATGTCAACATACTAATGTGTTAAACTGCTAACAAAAGTTACATTCACACAAGGCACCTCATTTCACATTATATCGGACCTCTAATTTGAGGCCTGTTTACAACATCCCACAGCTTGTGCATCAGCAAACAGAAACACATTATTATACTGCCAGGAACAATAGAGGCTGCTCAGACAGAACATGTACCAGCTCCGATTGTCTGACCACTCGAGGACAGTGTTACCATTTACACCTTTGTTCATGAAGCTGTAACTCTGGACAAGTCTTTATGATTATAGTGCAACATTTTGATAGCTCACTCCTAAAAAAATTACCTAGATTGAATTTTATATGAAAACATATCCAATACACTGGTAAACATGCCAATTTCACTCTACAAACAAGTCTATGGAGCTAGTACATTTACCAGAACGTCAGTTAGGTTTGCACATGAATTGTTATCTAGCTCTAATTTTGGCAGTGTTTCTAAAAGCTTATCTTAAAGAAGTCTTGAAGATATAACTTTCACTCAGCAACAGAAATTCAGAAACTGTCGAAAGGTAAACAGCTGGTAGATCAGATCTGTCCATTTGAATTTTGCCCTCAGTATAGCCAGGCATTCTTGAAATGATGCACTGGTTTAACCAAAATACATGTGGCAGCCAAGGGAAATGGCACTCGGATACATTGCATTGTACAATCATTATTATCATTGTAGGGTGTTTAAAGTATGCCTTAAAAATCCAGGAACGTAGTCTTACTTTATTTTTCAGCTACATAAAAGGAAACAATTGTATTTCAGTGAGTATGTGGGCTATCGCTCATACCCACCTTACACATACACAATCAATAACTCACCGAAATTGTGAAGGCTGGGTGTCCGTTGTGTGTCATTGCATGAACAAGACACACATTTGTTTTAGCTACATTACTTTAGTACATCAATGCCTCAGAAATATTAGAAACTTATGTTTATCATCAGCACATATACATTACAACATTCAGGCTTTGAGTAAGCAAGTGTTAAAAAGGATAAGAATTTAGCACATCTGAAAACTAGGACACATTTATAGATACATGATTTACGTGATAGAGGAATGTTAATGTGAGGGTTTAGGAGAATTTAGGTTAAGGATGGTGAGTATTTATAAAATATAGGTACTTGGAGGGTTGTGTAAAGGGGAAGTAAAGAAGGTTAGAAGTGAAGAAATTTAGGCCCCTATTACAATCTTCGTGCATACATTTGCACCCACGCAAAAACGCATTAACGCGAGGGGCAAAACCCTTTGCGCTGAACGTCGTATTACAATGTCAGCGCAACAAACGCGCGTATACGTCTACCGCGGGTGAACCTGCGAACGCTGCGCAAGCTTACTGTACTTCGCACGTCCTATACTTAACATTGTGAGCGCAAATGCGTACACGGATGGTATTACAATCTATGCGCACTTTGTAACGCATAGCCTTTGCGCGCATAATTTTAGCAACTCCTAAAAGCTGGTGTTAATGGCAAATTCTATCAACCTGGCCGAAACTAAATACACCAGCCCAAAACAAAATCCGCAGCAAAGTATAGTTACACATTCTACACATACCAAACCAATAAATTTGAGAAGTGTGTGTTTTTTTTATTGATGCAGCATATATGCGCAGATTGACTTCAACAGGCAAAAAAATTTAACGTGAGACAATTGTGGTTCTTAATTCTGATTGGCTGAATCACGTGAAACAAACAGTCCGTACATTGATTTCTGCGCGCAACGTTGCTGAGCGTGCATTTTTGCGTGTCCGTTTTACGCTCGACGGGTGAAAAAATGTGCGAGGATTGTAATACCAGCGTTGATTTACGTGCGTTAACATTTAATGCTGGGTGCACAAATTCACGCGTTGCGCCTGCATTTTTGCGTGAAGAATGTAATAGGGCCCTTAGGCTGTAGGATGAGGGTACCAGTGAAGATTAGGCTGTTGGGTGATGGTAGTGGTATGGTTAGCAGCAGGGCTAAATTTAGGTGTATGGTTCACTGGAAGTCAGGGTTAGATTTAGGGTGAGGGATTCTTTATTTAATTTAACTTACTTTAATGTAATATAAAGTGCAGTAATAACAACAAAGAACACACATTATTAACCCTAATCCTAACCCCTGTTTAGAACTCCTAACCCTAACTGCCACTAATCCAATCCAATCACCCTATCCCTAATGCTAAGTAGGGATGAGCCGAACACCCCTGTGTTCCGTTCGCATTCGAACTCGAACAATTTCAAAAGTTTGAGTTCGGACACGAACACGATCCGAACTCAATGCAAGTCAATCGGACCCGAACGTTCGATTTTTAGAGTGCCCTCCAAGAGGGCATATATGCAAGATATTTGCCATATAAGGTGTATGGGGGTCCGGGTAGTGCCCTGGGGGACAGGAAACAAGGACAAAAAGTTTTTTAAAAAAACATTTTTAAAGGAACAGTGAGTTTTCCATGAAATAAAGGTTAAGAATAAAAACAAAAAATTCCTTCAAATATCGTGCCTAGGAGGTCCCCCATAACCTGCCCGTGAAGTGGCGGATTTGTAGGATGTATAGAAACATAAAAAAAAAAAAATGACATTTCAAATGATGGTAAATGGTTTTCCTTTAATCTATTCATAAACAACTGCTTGGGGCGGCAGCCTGTATGAAAAGAGGAGACGTTTTAGGATACGCAGAACAAGTTTAGTGATTTTTTTGGGCTAAATTATGGTGAAACTTATGCAGGCTTTGGATGAAAGTAACAATAGGTGCTTTAAAATTGGGCCTTTAGTGTCGGCAACAGTGCCGTCACACCGTAACCCCTCTGTGGTATTGTGGAAGAGTGCAGGGTTGGACCTTGCGGTCAAATATTAAAGTTATATGAATCTGGTACAGGCGTCAGTGCACCCAAATATTTTGCCTTTGGTGGCAGCAAGTGCCTTCACACCGTAACCCCTCTGTGGTATTGTGGAAGAGTGCAGTAGTGGACCCTGCGGTCCAATATTAAAATGATATGAATCTGGTATAGGCGTCAGTGGCAGTGCACCCAAATATTTTACCTTTGGTGGCAGCAAGTGCCTTCACACCGTAACCCCTCTGTGGTATTGTGGAAGAGTGCAGTAGTAGACCCTGCGGTCCAATATTAAAATGATATGAATCTGGTATAGGCGTCAGTGGCATTGCACCCAAATATTGTGCCTT
The DNA here is from genome assembly GCA_009667805.1 of Leptobrachium leishanense. Taxonomy (NCBI): domain Eukaryota; kingdom Metazoa; phylum Chordata; class Amphibia; order Anura; family Megophryidae; genus Leptobrachium; species Leptobrachium leishanense. Next base: position 216,288,085 of record CM019063.1, read on the forward strand.
TGGTGGCAGAAAGTGCCTTCACACCGTAAGTAACCCCTCTGTGGTATTGTGGAAGAGTGCAGAGTTGGACCCTGCCAAGACAGATTCTAATTTGCTGATCTGTGGTATAACTCACTGATACACACTGATAACATGCTGTGCCAAGACAGATTCAAATTTGCTGAACTCTGGTAGAACTCACTGATACACACTGTCCCTGATAGCCTGGCAGTGCCAAGACAGATTCTAATTCCCAGAAATCTCCTACAACGTCACGGATACATCCTGACAGAACAATCTCCTCTCTCTGATTCACTCCTGCAAACACACACGCTGGGTCTGCAGGCAGGGAAGAAGCCTTATATAGTGTGCTGCGGGACTTAGCTCTGTGAGCCCATGATTGGGCAAAATTTGTCCAATCAGGACTCTGAGCCGTGATTGGCATAGTCTTGCACCTGACCTGTGGTCAGGTGCAAGGCTGTAGCCAATTACAAGCTTCAGGCCAGTGGAAAAGTGCATTGTGGGCGAACATGTGGCGAACACGCGGAAATGTTCGGAGTTCGATGAACAGCCAAACGGGCGATGTTTGAATCGAACTCCGAACTGATCCGAACCGAACGCTCATCCCTAATGCTAAGCCAGACTTTTTTACTTACTCTGTTTCAGGTTTTTCCACTCTATGCCTCTCGTCCCAGCACATCAATATCTCTCAATCATTTCCTCTGCTTTTTTGAGATCTTCATCTCCATTCAAAGCTATAGCGATCACATTCCAATATTATCAAGCATGCCCATGGTGTAAAAACTGCAAGCATTCCTGTCCTGCTGATCTCTGACATGCACACTTTGCCTCATTCTGATAATGCTTCCTCAACTGCACGAAAGTTCGATAACCCACTATAGCTCTGCATGATTCCAAAGACCCCCCCCCAGTACCTACACATCACTCAAATGACGCCAGTGGTCAGGCAAGGTTTATTTTTTATTCTTTTAACCTGGTGGGCAAGTAGAGCTGTAGTGCAGCAAAGAGAATCAGGAGTCTGGGGCCATAGATAAGCTGACTTGTGTCCTCCAGCATTTGCCTGCAGTTCATGGTGGGGCAGCGGCAGTGGCGTAGCGTGGGGGGGCCTCGGGGGCGGTCGCCCCGGGCGCAATTTTCTTAGGGGGCGCAAAATTTCAAAAGAAATTTGAACCACTAATATTTTACAGCAGGGATCAGTAAAGTGTCTGCCAATTTTGCCACGCCGGCGGTGACCTAGCAGTCAGCATCCAGAAGGGAGGACCAGGACAGAAAATTCTGGTCCTGTCCTGACTCCTTAACGCTGACATGAGTCACGTGAAGCAGCGCAGCATTATTCGTCGGAACACCCTGTACCACACTTGTCAGCCCCCCTTGAAGTCCTGTTCCAGCACCCCCTGCCGCTGGCAGCCCTGCAGCCGCTGAACAGGAAGGAGGGAGGGAGGCACCTGCCCTGCAGCACATTTAAAATCCGGTCTCCACTAAGCCCCTTGGACAGCTCCTCCCCCCGGACCACCGGCAACTCCACGTAGGTAGACGACACTGTATGACACCAGAGCAGCGTGACCACCACACAATGAGGGGGTACTGGGGGTACAGGGAGAGGGTGACTGGAGGTTCAGGGAGAGAATGACTGGGGATACTGGAAAATAGTGACTGGGGATACTTGGCTAGAGAGAGAGTGACTGGGGGTACTGGGAGAAAGTGGGGGTACTTGGAGAAAGAGTGCGAGAGAGAGTGACTGGGGTACTGGGAGGGAGTGACTGGGGGTACTGAGAGCGAGTGAGTGACTGGGGGTACTGAGAGCGAGTGAGTGACTGGGGGTACTGAGAGTGGGGGCACCTGGAGAGAGATAGAGTGAGAGAGTGCCTGGGGTATTGGGAGAGAGTGGGGGTACTGAGAGTGACTGGGGGTACTGAGAGAGTGACTGGTTATAGTGTGAGAGTGGAACTATGCTAGAGTATACTGGGACAGGGTGACTGGTAGCAGTGGCATAGTGTGGGGGGGCATGTGTATTTCATTTTTTATTATATCAGTATTTTGTTAATATACAATACATGTGCTTGTAGGGTAAGGGGGTCAATACTCTACTGTGGAATGGAATCATGGTGTGTTACCGTGTCCACCGGTTGGGGGGCGCACAATTCTTGTCTTGCCCCGAGCCCTGACAACCCATGCTACGCCACTGGGCAGCGGTGTCATGGAGGGTCAGACTCACTCTACCCGTTATGTCTCCACAGCACAGACAAAGTGCGGGCCCTTAATTTACCAATAACAGGGAGATGGAACAGAATCTAGGATGGATTGAAAGTGATGCATACGGACCCCGGGGGAATGGGGGGGGCAAAGTCCTAAGTAGAGGATCAATATAGCAGGGCTCAAAATTTCAACTCTCAAGCTACTAGCCAGACCATAAGAGTTACTCGCCACCAGTTGCCCCACCTACCCTGCCCTAAACTCCGCCCCTAAACACGCCTTCTTAAATTATCTTATGAAATTACACTGTTAAAGGTTTTATTCAGAATAAAGTTACAAAATAAATAACATTAATACCCAGGCATCAGATACATGTATACCCAGGTGCCAGACCCAGACAAGTAGTTTCATCCATTAAGTGCAGACTCCTCTCCAACAGTTTTTAGGACCAAATTAATTTTGTGTTTATGCATCCAATATATCAAGTGGAACCTAATACTCCCATTATTCATATGGCAGGTTATCAATAGAAGTTAGAAGACCCCAAAGTCAGGCTTCCCCCTTGGATGCTTATATAGAGGAATCCATTAATTTTCGTGTGCGATACTTCCATCCCCATTTTTTCTTTTTTTTGCTCCTTCTGTATCACCCATCTCTTTCTTTATAAATAGGATTTATTTTGCATAACTTCAAATGCCTACACCACCATTTCACCAATTATGGCCTCTAGCGGGAGTTGTTGTAACAGCTTTTACTTTCCCTTAGTTTATACCAGGGGTGGGGAACCTTTTTTCTGCCAAGGGGCCCCCTTTAATACATTTCTCTCCCCACATGAATTCATTTCTCCCTCCCTTTAATTTATTTTGCCCACTTAATTTCTCTCTCCCCATTTATTTAATTTCTCTCTCCCCAATTAATTTCTCTCTCTCCATTTCATTTCTCTCCCAATTCATCTTTCTTTCCATTTCATTTCAACCCCCCAATTCATCTTTCATTTCTCCCCCAATTCATCTTTCATTTCTCCCCCCAATTCATCTTTCATTTCTCCCCCAATTCATCTTTCTTTCCATTTCATTTCTCCCCCAATTCATCTTTCATTTCTCCCACCCAATTCATCTTTCATTTCTCCCACCCAATTCATCTCTCGATTTCATTTCTCCCCCCCAATTCAGCTCTTTCTCTCCATTTCACCCCCCTGCCGTTTATTTCATTCCCCCCTCCGCTTACCTGACCTGGAGAGTAGTAGAATGAGGGGGCGGAGATTATCCTTCACGCTGTGCCCGGAAGATAAGGGGCCCGGCGTGAAGGAGAAAGATCCAGAGTGCAGCAGGAAGGTCTGGTAAAGGTGCCGCGGGTGAGAGAATTTTCAACCCCCCCTCCCAGGAAAAGATTCGGGCCAAGTCCCATTTGCTGAAAGAAAAAAAAAAAGCAGACTGGCTGACCCTGAGCACGTCTGCTGGCCTGAAGAAAAAAAAAACACGGCCACTGGCTGAATACGGAGCGCAGGCAGCACGATAGAATTTATCATGCTGCCTGCGTGTGCAGTTTCACTTAATTTCCACTCGCAAAATGCGAGTATGCGAGTGGAAATTTTGAGGGCTGAATATAGTGAAGAATACTCCTTGACACTGGGGACAGCACTGAGGGGATGGAGGCGGTTGTTCATAGAATATATAAATTCACAATGATGGAAGGGTATTGGTAGGTAGGAACACTAACAAGTGATATAAATCTAGGAAGGTTTTGGTACATTGAGATACGGTGTGAATGTAAATGAGAAGGAGGGATGAGGAGATGATTATAAATGGCTGGGGGAATCACCGACAAGGGTTGGTAAGTGCACAAATTTACGTGGAATGGTTTTATTGGGTTGAATGAATGTTGACAAGGGGAATAGGTTTTCGGGGTATAGACAGCTATGCCCTCAGCACTCTTTATTGTATATATATGTATTAGACCAATGACCACTAGATTAAAATGTTTGTAATAATAGCAGAGTGCAGCACAGTGTTTGCATGTCCCTAGCAGTGTGTTTTATTGTAGAGCGGTACTTAATTGATAGTTTGAGCCATATTCTTAGTTTTTTAGTCTGTTGGACACTTAGGGCTACATTACATTCTTGTTGCTAACATTAGCGCTCACCTGCGTGAGCGTTAATGTTAGCCCTGGTGGCCCTAACGCCGGCCACCCATATTACATTTTAAACGCTAACGGGTTAAGAAACCCGTTACCGTTTGGAATCTTGCGCTGTACTGCGCGAGGTTACTGTACTTTGCGCTCCCTATACTTAACCTGGGGAGCGCAAAGTGTTAATTAGCGTTAGTATTACAATATGCAAAAAGCTAACCACAGCCAGGACTTGGTGCTAACGGATTCCGCTGCTGCAGAATCCGTCAGCACCAGCAGTAACCTCCCCAAAATGAATCAGATACTCACCTCCTGTCCCACGGCGAGGACCGCGTCTCCAACCGCCTCCTCCGTCCGGCAGGAGCAGGGAGAGACTGGTGGAAAAAGTCCTCCAGTCTCCCCTGCAGATCACTACGCCGACCTCATGTGACCGGCTCTGTCTGCTTCAATGGAGTCCTATGAACTCCAAGGAGAGGATACCCAATTGATTCATAATATTTCATAAATGATTCACACATATCTAAAAAATAAAAAAAAAACATTTTATTATAATTAATAAAATGAATAGCACACTCCATGTCCAATTATAGGACAAGATAGGATTAGATAAATTTTTTCATATCCCCTTATGTATACATTATACACATTTAGCACTTTTTTGCTTATTAAGAAATGAATAATCTTTATCATCAGATTATGTGGAGGTTATGAGAAAAGGGTTAATGAGACACACAATTCACTGCGGTTATGTTCGTTTAACTATAAGAAGTTATGTACGATGTAGAACTGATTTCTATAAGTTTGTTATATATTATTCCCTGTGATCGAGAGGCTTATTGAAATATATGTTGCAGATAAAACATCTCCACGATGTGTGGAGAAAGTGAAAACCATTTTTACTATGGTCACGCAGAGACACTGTTCCCGCCTATCTCCAGATATGGTATTAAGCATCTGAATGCAGGCACAAGATGAAGGAAGTCCAATTCACCTAGTGGATTTCCAAAGAGAGGCGTGGAACGCACGTTGAGCTGCATCAACCATCCAAGATGGCGGCACCTTCAATCACCTGGTGGATTACGAAAGTGAGGCGTGGAACACACGCCAGAAGACATCTGGAGACACATGTATATGGTTGATCTTAATTTAGAGGACTATAAAACATCTTACAGGGGACACTGATCCTTAACCAGCTGAGGAAGTCGCCTAGTGCGATGAAACGCGTCCTGGGTACCTGTTTTATCCATATGCTTTACATGTTTTTATTTTACTAAATTTTCTTTCGAAAAGAAGATCCAGCCTGTGTCTTTTTGGTGGTTTGTGGATTTTGCCCAAGCCTGAAAAAATACATATGCGCAAACCTTAGAGCTATTGAAGCTCCAACAAGTGTAAGTGAACAATTGTCTGAAAAGCATATATACACTTAAATTTTTCGTTCTGCACAAGGAGAGTTGCGCTGTCTTTTCTTGTCTTATATGGTTCCTTGATATGTGAAGGGAAACAGCCGTGTAAGGTGTGGGTCACCTGTGAACAACATAGAAGAAAAAACAACCCAAAACGTGCAGTTCCACTTAGAGTCAGTGCTAGGCTCTATGTTTGTGAGTGAAACATCATTCATTGCATTTTACTTATACTTCACCATTGTGTATTTTTATATTTTGTTTTATGTACCAAAATATGGTCTGCTGATCTATGAGAGACACCAAGATCCTGATAGCAATTTTTATTGCGCTGATCAAGATACAAATAATTAAATCTAGTTCAGGGAAATTCCATTAAATTTTAATAAGCCTTGCCTATGTATTTCCGAGTCTGACCTGATCAATTATAATATTACCAGTAGTCAAATCATACATTATAATTGCATTTCAGTATTGTCACGATGTTGACAATAAAAACCTATTTAATTTTTATGTTTGAAGTTTGTTTTTGAGGACTTATGGAAGAAGACCACTTTGGATTTAGAGGTTAGAAAGAAAAAAAAAAAAGAGCTAGACCTGATGGTAGAACGGAATAAGCTCTCACAAGTCATCTGCTGAAAAAACACACAAATGATGATTTAAGGTGCAGTGCTGCTCTAATTCCCCAGCTGTTTCCTAGCTTTACATCACATCATGGACGTGAGCTGCTAATGATGCTTTCCAGATACTTTAAAGCATAATTTGAACAAAAAAATATGTACCAGGTTCATTGAATTTTTTTGTAATGTGTATGTTAAACCCCAGAAATTTTATAAAATGCTGTCATTTTAATGTGTTACTATGTGCTACAAGTAGTAAGAACTCAAATAATCTTAATATTAAAAAAAGAACTTAGAAAATGAAAATATATTATGTAGTTTTTGTGAATTAGGCTACAGTCATTTGGTATATAGAAGGGCTTATAGTGGACATGTCCTATTCCCTTCCCTACAGTAACCCTTTAATGCTGCAGGGTGTAGCATACTGTGGGTGGGCATTGAAGTCATGGGGCGTAATAGTACGCCCTGTTGACTTCTATGGGCCGCCTTGGCCCCGCCCAGCACTCACAGAGCTCCAAAGCAACAAAACTCAAAGTAAAGTGCGATGTGTATGAGCATTAGACATGTGTGCTTCATTTTGTTTCAAATTGCATTTCGTCCAAAACTTTGGCGATTCATATAACGGAAGTATTTCCGAAATACAAATCGCATATGGGCATCATTACAAACTCCCCATCTATGTGTCAGGACAAGATCAAATGACATGTTGACCACAGTCACTTCTCTCAAATATCTAGGTTTGTGGTTAGACCCAAATCTATCCTTTGGCCCCCACATCAAAAAACTCATCTAAACTCTACCCCAAACTATGTGCCCTGTACAGAAACAAATCCTGCCTGAGCCCCGCGGTAAGAAAGCAGATTGTACAGCAAAAGCTTATGCCAGCTTTTGAATATGGAGATGAAGTGTATGCAGCCGCCCCGCAAACACACCTTCATAAACTTACTACATTGTAGAACTCATTCTGCTGCTTTGTGCTACAGTGTAACCCACCATTGTGACATGTTAAAAGAGCTAAACTGGCCGTCGCTGGAATCGCGACGCACTCTTCACCTTTCCAACCTGGTGTTTAAGAGCTTTTCTGGGAAGCTGCCACCCTACCTGAATAGGCTGCTTTCCCCAGCAGTTCCCTAATCCTATGACCGCAGATCCAGGACCTGCAATTTACTTGCAATACCACAATACAAAAAGACAGTGGCTCGATCCTCCTTTTCCTACCGAGCGCCACAATTATGGAATAACCTCCCAGATGCCATCAAATCTTCCCCCAGTCTAAAGTCACTTAAGAGCTCCCTATTAACAGCTCAGTACAGAATGCACCTGTAAACATGTAACATAGTGAATATATTTATTTTCTGTTAATCTGTATATTTTGAGCAATTTCTTTTTAATATTTTGCATTTTATTACTTTGTATTTCTGTAACACTGTAACAATTCAATGTTCTTGAACCCAGGACATACTTGAAAACGAGAGAAATCTCAATGTATCCTTCCTGGTAAAATCCTTTATGAATAAATAAATCCAAGATGAACCAAATCGTTATATAATGGTTTCGGACCGATTCAGATTAATGAGCACCACAGGCTAATTGACAGGAAGAAAAGGTTCATTTTGTGGCAATTCGGTGCGATTCAGTGTGATTCGGCGGCACCGAAATTGTCCCATAGAGATCTAGTGAAGGATTCCTCTATATTTAGACCACTGAATTGCACTGAAATGGAGGCAAAATTACCTGATTTAAGGGTTTCCATTCGAAAAGTTTAAACAGTGGATTCTAAAAAGGTCTTAATGGAATATCTTTTTTATATTATTTTTTAATGTAAAATAGTTTTTATTAAGTGAATCAAGTACATACAATGCATAAAATACATAAGGCATGTCAAATGGTAGTAGGGAAGGGTTACCATGAAAATAAAGGCTAAGTATCAATAAAGTAGGAGGAGGTTACAGAGCCTGCCCAGTTCGGGGCCTGGTACTGGCCTCAGCATAAACAGGTCAGAAAGGAAGGCCTATGCAGAGAGCGTTCCCAATGTAGCGACTGTCATGGATATACGCTTATAAGGCCAAAACAGGTTAATTGAATAATTGATTACACAGATATAGCAAAACATAAATCTCAATGAAAAAAGAAATACAACACAATCATATAACAGAAAAAAAATAGGTGTGAAAATCATATTAAAATAATAATAAAATATAATAGGGAGAAAAGCACCTTATACCACCTACAGATCGCATCCACATACATCGCAGCTCTACCTCGGGTCTAGGGACGTAATATCGAAGCCTGTGCAGCGTCAGATGGGATGGCGGACAACACCTCATGACCAGCCCGTTTATGTTTAGATACAAAATCTGTCCACCAATACCATGTTTGAAAATATTTATCGTACTCTTGTTCAAGAGAGTAGTGTAATTCCTCAAGTTCCCTAATATATTCAACTCTGGAAATCCATTCAAACACACTCGGGGGGTCGGTTGTTTCCAATACTTTGGTATCCGTGATCTGGCAGCATTAAGGAGGTGGATCGCCAAGGACCTAGTGTAGCTAGAGGCCGAAAGCGGAACCACATGTAGGAGGGCTACCTGAGGGGTGAAAGGAAGTTCCAGAGAGGTAATATCTTTAATGTAGGACCAGACTACTTCCCAATAGGACGTAAGGACCGGGCAACTCCACCATATGTGCAAGTAAGTCCCCCTGGCCTTACGGCATCTCCAGCACTCGGGGGAGGCGTCTGGGTAGATAGCGTGTAGTCGACATGGGGTCAGATACCATCTCGATACCAGTTTATAGTTAGTCTCCTGGACTGCCAAGGCCCTGGAGGAATGAAAAGTAATCTGGAACACCGACGACCAGTCCTTGTCAGTTAGAGGAGTTGGGAGTTCTGCCGACCATTTTAATGCAAAAGTCGGTAGATCGGTAGATTGGGCTGCTAGAAGCGTCATGTATATGGTCGAAAGTAGGTGAGGGCGTGGGGGGTCAGTGGTGCAGAGTTCCTCAAAAGGTGTCAAAGAGGAGGGCATAGGGGAAGGCGTCTTGAGTATGGTGCGGGAAACAAAATGTCGCATTTGCAGATAGTTAAGCGTAGCCATAGAGGTTGTGGGGCCGTCGGGATTCAAGGGAGTGCAATCCGTCAGGGCCTACTATCATTTGGAGTGGGACGTAGGGGCCGTCTACTGTTAACCCCAAAAACGATGGTGTCTGTCCCGGGGGAAAGTCAGGGTTCCCTGTAATGGGGGTCAGTAAAGAGGGCAAAGGAGATAGGTACCGGACCCGCCTGGACCTACGCCAGAGGCGTAGAGTCGGGTAAATCAGAGGGTGACGATGAGAGCACAGGGATTCAAACGAGGCGGTTTGCCACGGCAACGAGACTATGGGGAATCGGACAAACAGTTGCTCCAGATGAACCCACAGTTTGTGAGGAGGGGACATAGACCAATCGCTCAAACGCGTGAACACTGCGGCTACATAATACAGTTCTAGGTGTGGGAGACCCATCCCCCCACTAGATTTGGTCCGCGTAAGAGTTGAGTACGCCAATCGGGACTTGCCCCCCGCCCACACAAATTTCAGGAATACTAAGGGAACTAAAGAGGGAAGGAGGGACATCGATTGGTAGTGTCTGAAATAGGTACAGGAATTTCGGGAGGATAGACATTTTTAAATGTTAACACGGCCAAACCAGGAAAAGTGAGGCTTATCCCAGTCTCTCAGGTCGCGAGACACCCGCGCCAGGAGAGGGGCGTAGTTCAGGTCATACAGAGATGTCAGGTCCGAGGGAAGCTGAACCCCCAGGTATTGTATAGCGGATCCAGGCCAGGAAAAGGGGGCAAGCCTCTGTAAAGCCTCCTTAATAGAGGGCTCAATACCGATTCCTAACATTTCACACTTATCGACATTAATTTTAAAATTTGAGACCGCTACGTATTCCTCCACCTCCTCCAAAAAAGCTGAGGTTGAGCTGATGGGGTCTAAGAGGGTGAGGAGCACGTCATCCGCAAATGCCGAAATTTTATAATGATGAAAGGGCAGTTGGAGGCCCTTAATATTGTCGTTGTCCCTGATACGTTGTAAAAACGGCTCAAGAGTCAGTATGAAAAGGAGAGGGGAGAGGGGACATCCCTGACGACTACCATTCCTTATAAACACCGGACTGGAAAACACTCCATTGACTCGTAGGACCGCTGTAGGTTCAGTATACATCGCAGAAATCCAAAGCAGCCAACGAGGACCGAAGCCAAATTTTTTCAAAACTGCCAGTAAGAAAGACCAATCCACTCTGTCGAACGCTTTTTCGGCATCGACAGAGAGAAGGACCATTGGCGTATCAGTAGTCTGTGCTCTGTAGATCATGCTAGTGGCCCTAAGGGTATTATCCCGGGCACTACGGCGCGGGACAAATCCCACCTGATCGGGGTGTACTAAAGCTGGAAGGAAGGGGTTGAGGCGCAGCGCCATCATTTTCGCCATAAGTTTAATGTCTGTGTTTATCAGAGATATCGGGCGGTAGTTTTTGCAGTGCAGTGGGTCTTTCCCGGGCTTAGGAATAAGGGCAATCGTCGCACGTAGAGCCGAGCCTGGGAATTGCACGTGCTCGTCCAGGGCGTTGAGGGAGGCGAGAAGATGGGGGCCTAGAGATGGCATAAATGCTTTATAGTATGCTACCGAAAAGCCATCCGGGCCGGGGCTTTTGCCCGATGGAGTGGCCTTGAGGGCTAACGCTAGCTCCCCTAGAGTGAAAGGGGCATCCAATGCTTCCGCAGCAGCCGGGGAAATCGACGCCTGGAGTGAGTTATCCAGGTAGTCAGACAGCGCCCGACGGGAGGGAGGGGTCGCTCTGAGGGAGTATAATGATTGGTAATAGGAGGTGAATTGAGCAATGATATCAGAGTTTAAAGACAGTATGTGTCCGGAGGGGGACTTTATCTTGGGGATGTATGTAGCCTGATATTTATGTTTCAGTGCTCTGGCCAGCAATTTACCACATTTGTTGCCTTGCGTGTAGAAAGAATGTTTCGTTAGCATAAGCGAGCGACGTGCCTGCTGGTGTAGGAGCTGTCGTAGGTCAGCTCGTAGCGCCGTTAAGGCCGTATAGTGTTCTATCGATGCAGTGGTTTTATGTAACGTCTCGAAGGCCTGGATCTCTGCGAGCAGGGACTGAATCTTGGAGGCCTTGGCGCGTTTTCGTCTCGCCCCTATTTGTATGAAAGTTCCTCGCACGACACACTTATGTGCCTCCCAGAGTAATGGAGCTGTCACGTCATCGGTGTCATTTTCCTCAAAATATTGAGTTATAACCTTAATGATACATTCACGTTCTACGCCGTCTTGCAAAACCGAGTCGTTCATGCGCCATTGATACGATCTGCGGGGCAGATCTGGGAAAGAGAGGGATAAAAATACCGGGGCATGGTCAGACCAAGTAATGTTTCCTATGCGGGAAGAATGGATGAGGTGCAGGTCATGGTGATTCATCAAAAAAAGGTCCAGTCGGGAGTAAACCTTGGCCGCAGCCGAGTAAAAGGTGTAATCTCGACCTAGAGGGTGCATAGCTCGCCAGCAGTCGACAAGACGGTTATCATGCAGAAGCTGGAGAAACCGGCGGCGCTTAGATACCGGTTGTGGGGCTGTCACAGGGGAAGTCTCACGTGGCGAGTCGGGGGCAACATTAAAGTCACCACCGCAGAGCAAAGTCCCCTCCGCGAATTTCTCCAGCCTCGTCAGGATCCGAGTCAGTTGAGTGCATTGTTTAGTATTGGGGAGGTAGAAGTTAGCGAGAGTTACAGGTGTTGATCCAAGGAGACCTTTGAGAAACAAATAGCGACCATTCAGGTCAGAACATTGGGCGTGAAGTGTGAACGGGACATGAGATGCAAATAAGATAGCCACTCCTCTAGATTTGGATTTTGGAAAGGTACTTTGGTAACACTTAGTATAAAAGCGTGATTGTAAACGGGGAACCGTTCCAGAACGAAAATGCGTTTCCTGGAGAAACACAATCTCTCCCCCCATGTGCCGCAGGTCATGCAGTGCCATGCGTCTTTTACCCGGGTGATTTAAGCCTCTCACATTGAGAGTTAGTAGTTGCAGGCTAGTCATGACTCACATCACAGGGAGATCGAGATTTGAGCAGGGCTGGAGCAGAGCACGCATCATACAGCCAGGAGAGGGAGTCCCGCCCGAGGGAGCGCGGAATATCAAAGACTAATGGCGTGGAGATCCTGGTGGTATAAAAACAAACAAAAAAGGGGAGAGAGAAGGAAAAAAAAAGAGGATACAATTATTTCAAAAACAGAAAAATCGCATTGGTGCGTTGGCCCAGATAGGACCAAGACCCAGACGGGGTCAAAACAAGTTGAAGAAACGGACGGACAAACCATCCAGTCGATGTAATGTAGAAAGTGCACCGCGAAAAGGGGTGGCGGATGCCCTAGGTCAGGGCCAGCGATAGCATACAATGTAAAACAAGACTTTAAATTAGTAATTAAAACAATAACAATGGTCTCCAATTGAGACCAAGATCGCACATAGCGGGTCACCCGGGCAGGGCGAATTAGTGTAACGTAAATTAGCAGAAAGCAAACAAGCAAAAAGCATACCTGCCGACACGCGGCAAACGGTAGGGTGCCAGGCCTTCAAAAATCGATGCAAACAAGTGTCCCGGCATTCTCCCTCTTCGTGCAAGGCAGGGAGAAGGCAGCCCGCGAGAAAAATCAAAGGTAAAAGTGAAGAACTTGCTTCGGAAGTCTAAACAAGGAAGGATAAAGTAGCATATGACAGCAAGTAGCTGTAACAGTTGGGCCGCTCCTCGCTTACGAGAGTCCAGTGGGAGAGCGGTAGGGGCACGTGCTCACGGCCAAATCCAGGACACGGAGATAGCCTCATTCCACGGGAGAAAGTGGCGAGTGAATGGGAGGACAAAAGAGTAAGCCCCAAGATACATTACTGTCATGGAGGGTCACCGCGGTCTCCTGCGAGCGCACTCGGGTGCGGCGGCGTCCATGCCGTGCCGTCTGCCAGGGTTGTCGTTGAGGCAGCGAGAAGGAGGGCCTAGTTGTTTCGTCACCCAGCCATCCCTTAACCGTGACTGGAGGGAGGCCCAAGGCTTGCATAAAATCAGGAACATCTTCAGGTACCATAATGCTCAGTAGACGGTTATCATGGCGAACATGAAGGGCGAACGGGTAGTTCCAACGATACCTTATGGAGTGTGCTCGTAGTTGGTCCGTCACAGGTTTCAGCTCTCTCCGTGCCATGAGAGTAGCACGGGAGACGTCCTGATATATCTCCAGAGTATGGTCGTTGAAGAAGACCTCTGAACTGTTTCTCGCCGCCTTCATAACTTCTTCTTTCAGAGAGAAAAGGTGTACTCTGCAAATGATATCTCGCGGGGACGCAGTGGGCGCTCCTCGACCCCGAAGGGCTCTGTGTGCCCGGTCCAGCTGTATCGGGGTGTCAGGGGGCCTCTGGAGTAACTCGTTGAATAAAGTTTGTAAGATAAGATCCAAATTTTCAGTGCCCTCAGATTCAGGCAGGCCGCGGATCCTTATGTTGTTGCGTCGGCCTCTGTTGTCCAGGTCGTCCACCCATCTGTAGAGGAACGCCATCTGAGAGGCCTGGGTTTCCAGGAGGGCAGAGGTGTGTTGGTGCTGCAAAGTGGCGGTTTCTCTCTCATCTTCCAGGCCCTGTACTCTGTGTCCCAGCTGCCTGACATCTGCCCCCAGCTCAGCAAACTTGGCATCAAATTTTGTTTCCAGCCTGCAGAACAGTTGTTCCAGGTCATACCTTGTGGGTAAGAGCTTCAAGGTCTCCTTCAGCTCCAGGTCCACCCCGCCGCTGCGTGCTGGCGATGGGCTGTCAGAGCCGCTCACTTCCTCTGTCGCCGCCATCTTGGATTCGGGGCCTACACGAGGCGGAGCCGCCGCCCCGCTCAGGTACAGCCGCATCGGGGACACGGAGGTCGGCGCCGGAGTGCTCGGTCCACTCACTAAGGGTTTGTCTCTCTTTTTTGGCCCCATGGGACTGGCGATCGTCTGCTAAATAGCGCTGTTAGTGTGCCCGGGTGAAGAGCGCTGCGATCAGGCGGCCATCATGGATTGCGTCGAAGCCACGCCCCCCTTTATATTATTTTTTACACCTCTAATTTCTAACGCTGGGAACGGGAGCAAGCCAGCCGTGTAAAATCTCACACGGTCGGCTGTGTGATACACTCCCATTCCCAGGGCCCAGCTGTGGGAACAGGAGTGTAATCATGAGCTTTCTCATGGCCAGTTGTCTCCCATTCACACGTCCCAGCCATAGGAATGGGAGTCTATAACACTTTATTACACTCCCGTTCCCACGGCCTGGCTGATGGAACGGGAGTGTATAACACTGTTTTACATGGTATTAATACACTCCCGTTCCAACGGGCTGTTTTTTTTAAACATATGCCTCATTTTACTCACCTTTTGACCCTCGCCGGTCACAGCTCCTCCTTTTATCTTCAGGGACTCCCGAACTTGGAAGTTCCTGAGTCTTTTCTGCACTATTTGCACTTCCTGCATTACTTGCGTAGCAAAAAAATGCAAATTGCAGACCGCAACGGGACTTGAAAACTTTACATGCTTCTTCCGCAGGTGACTGACATCTTGGATGTCAGCCAAGCCTTCGGGGCCTCCCCAACCCACCGACATCCCATGTCGGAATAGCTTCCTTGAAGCCTGCCTGACGGTTTAATGTGTCCCGGCCGTGCGCGAGGACGCCATCACCGGGCGCACGCCGGCAATTGCAGGGATGAATGTAAAAAAGGGAGGGGGGCTCCTTTGGAGTCCTCTCCCTACCGAACAGCTCCAGCTAGGAAAAAAAGAGAGTCACTGCTGAAGAGGGCAGAGGCAACCCTCAGGTGCCGGATCACGATTCGCTCCCGGAAGTGGCTGACATCTTGGATGTAAGCCAAGCCTCCGGGTCACTCCCCACCCACTGACTTCGTCACCATATGTGCGATGACGTCAGTGGGCCAGTTAACCCCCTAGCTGCCTAGTGGAGCTAGAGGGATCCTTTGGATCCCCTTCTTTCCTAATCCGTGGCAGCTAGAGGGTCATGATCATGGCCTTTCCGATGCTAGCTGTCACAGGATGGCGAGGGTGTGAGCCCAGGATGCGGTGATATATTGGAGGAAGCCAGGATATGGTGCATAAACAGTCCTGTTTATTGCTGATATATACAAAACACAGCAGGAATAATGAGCAGGCAATGCAGGAAAATAGGACTGGCTGAATACTGTGGCTGGATACTTAGGACCCAGGGAAAATACAGAATACTGATACAAGAGGGAAACACACAAGACACGAGACAGATGGGACCGTGGACATTGGAGGTAGGTCTGTAGGCACGGCTGAGGTCTTGGCACCGCTGGGGATCTTGGCACCACAGGAGTCTTGGCACCGCAGGGGATTTTGGCACCGCAGGGGGTTTGGCACCTTAGGACGTTTGGCAAAGTCTATGGTAAACAACGGTTTCCAGAGGAGGATCCAGGAGCGTAGTCTGTGGTAAGCCGTGGTCAATGGACAGGAGATTTCAAGCAGGTTAATGGTATGCTGAGGGTCTGGTACACAGGACACAAATAACAGATGATCTCTTCAGGCAGGTCAGAGGCAAATGAAAACACAAAACACAATGAACCAGCACTGGAGGGAGGGGTGTGCCCTGCTTAAATGGAAAGGGTTCTGGGGTGAATGAGGAGCACCTGGTCACTGCCAACAGCAGAGGCCTGAGCCATTGAGATGCTGCTGATTATGGCAGAGCAGTGCCAGTTCTGCCCCTCCTCTTGCGCCGGCGGTGTGAACCGTTACACTAGCAAACATGACTAGGTTTGGTGAAAAAATAAAATAAAATTGTTCTGTTATTTTTTTTTTTACAAAATTTTGTCTGGGGGGTATAATAAAATAGGACTTCAAGTCACATTTAAACATGATGGGCATAAAATGGTCAAAATGAGCTCAGTGCACAGAGGTGAAATGTCTCAGCAGTTAATGGGGTAAAAAGAAAAACATAAAAATTGGGTGTTTCTAAACTCAGGACAAAATTTTCGAAACTATTTAGCTGGGATCTTTTTTGGTGCATAGCGGCGTGTTTGCGTGATTGGGAGACGTCAGACGCTGCACACGTCCGGCCAACATAACGTCCAGACGCAAAAGGGTTTTATTGATGATCCGTACAAAATCACGGACGAAAATGCGCATCGTATGACCGCTATCGCGTATTCCGTGAAAAAATACGTCCATTCGTTCGAACGCACTTTTTCACGGACAAAGTGAAAAATGCGTTCGTCTGACCCTAGCCTAAGAGGAAAATTAAACCTAAGCACAAACAGCACAGAAATGTAAAAACAGCAGAGGGTATTATATCAATATGAGAATATGAATATGCAGATTGAAACACTTTAAAAATGCTCAGAGAATATATATATATTGTACACAGGGCTCAAAGTTTTGGATATATACATTATAAGGTGGAATAAAATGTTACTTGGCACCAATGATTGCACCCATTATTTTAACAAGCAACACCCATAAAGCTATGCTTATCTGTTGTTGTCAATTTTCTGTTACCCAATTCTGTTCATGCACTCATAAGCCTATGACTCTTCCTTTATTTCACCAGTTCCCAACACAGTGCTGTATTTGCAATCTAAATATGTCCCTGCACCCCTACACTGTTACCTCATATCTGCACAGAGACTGAATAATTTCCCCATCAAACACACTCTTACACCTGCCTCTGCACCCCTAAATTTGTTCCTCCACCCTTAAGATTTTCACATCCAATCTATTCTTTCCATTGCTCTTGTCCCTGCACCCTTAAATTACACTCCTAGTAATGGCCATGCAACCCTAGACATGTCCATGTATCCCTGATGCTGGCCCTGCACCTCCAGACCTGTCCCTGCACCCATGAACCTGCTCTTGCACTCCTATTGCTGGCCTTGCCCCCAGTCCGGTCCTTGCACTCCTAAACAAGTCACTGCATTTCTAAACATACCTCTGTATCCCTAAACCTGTCCCTATTCCTGTTATTCTTTCACAGACCCTAAACCTGTTCTTATCCCATTTCTAGATTTGCAATCTTCAACCTGCACCCCTACAAAGCCAACCCATTCTTTGGTCTGATCTCTAAACATGCCCAATCAAATCTCTTCCTGTCCCACTCTTGTCCATGCAACGTTACCTTACATTCCTAACACCTTTCCTTCAGTCCTAAATCTGTCTATTTCCCTTTAGCTTGTCCCTACACCCCTAAACCTGTCCTTACTCCCCTATAAGGTATATTCAGTAAAAGGGTGAAAATGTGGACAATTGGCAAAAGTGAACAATCTAGACCAAATAGCCGATTTGGAAAGTGAGATAAATGGGAGAAGTTTTCTGGTTTGTGTTAGAACTGAACGGTTCTCCTCTCCCTTCTCGGGTCTCCGTGTGTCCGTCCCCCCCCCATCTCCATTACAGGTCTCTCTGCCCAGGCATTGACGAGCACGCGTTGGTGCAAAAATGATTGAGAGACAACCTACGATGTCCTTCAAATTCAAATTGTATTCATCAACAGTCAAGAGTATATATGCCGTACAAACAAAATGGAGGAGCTGATGTCATAACCAATCAGAGACTGCCACGTGTACAAGTGATTGTAGCACTTCTTCCATAGAAGGTGACAACAATATGTCTTTGCAAGCAGGTTTAAGGAATTTGCCTCCGGGGTACAGCCGGGTGGGGTCTCCCATACAGAAGAGCAGGCACAGGGGGGTTGGGACAGATGTCTTATGTGATGAGGAAAATAAATTGCATATTCCAATTATTTATATTTTGGAGAACTTGTAAAATCCTTTACAATTTGGCTATTTTGACCTGGAATTTTCACTTCTTCTGCCAATTCTCCCGAGTTTTGCCTTTAGTGAATAGATCTGTAAGTCTGTTTCCCCAAAAGCCTTCTGTTGCAGTCCTTTGTTTTACTCAGAAAGCGTCACTGAATAACATAGAAAGGGTAACAATTGATGGTTGTTTTCTGAAAAAAAATCAATTATATAGATGCAAAATCCACAAATCTAAAGCAATTTCCATAAATATAAATGCAGATGGTTATTTATTTATTTTTGCTTTTTTTTTTTATATAGAGGAATTATGTGCGGCAGTATGAAGAGCAGCCTAGTCTAGAGGAGAGTGATGAGACCTGGGTGCCAGGACTGACTGCAAGTGAAAGGGACATATAACCATATTAAAGATAAATGGATTCTACCTTTACCTCTTAATACCCAGAGGGAAGGGCAGTTCTTCATGCCATAGTCCCCCAGGAGGTTTCCCCCATAAGGTTTTTCTTCTCTCCTGAATGCGCTCTGAGTCCAGAGATATAAAATACTCAAAATTCCTTATAAAGTTATGTAGGGTTCCATAAAACATTCCTATTTAAACCTTAATGTTATGAAAAAAAAGAGTTTAAGAAAAAATGAATAGTCTAATCCAAAATGTTCAACCTTAAATATATATAAAACGGTGTATTTTGAAACATGAGGGGTTATTCAGAGAGCACCGAAATGTCACCGACATTTGGAGGGACTATGGCATGAAGAACTGGTTGACCATCACTTGGAGGTGATAGGCTTGACTCGCCTCTGTTTGGAAGTGAAAAACCTAACCTTCCTCCCCTGCTTGCTTGGAGGTGAAAGACTTGACCCTCCTCCAGTGGCGTAACTAGAAACCTGAGGGCCCCGGTGCAAGAATCCATGAAGGGCCCCCCCAAAAAAAGATCTATATTTTTACTTTTTTTCCTACAATATAAAAAAGCTAGTATTGCCCCCAGCTCACACGGATATATACTGTATATTGCCCCAGCTCACATGTATATATAAATATTGCCCCCAGCTCACACATGGATATATTGCCCCAGCTCACATGGATATATTGCCCAAGCTCACACATGGATATATTGCCCCAGCTCACACATGGATATACAGTTGTGTTCAAAATTATTCAACCCCCACTGAAATTGAGTGTTTTGGCCAGTTTGACATTGATTTTGATCATTCAGTCATCTTGCTTACAATTAAATCAAAGAGGCACGTGTAGGTCAGACAAATATAACATAACATTTATAATGAAATAACCACAAATGTCTTTTCTGTGCTCACATCATTATCAGTTTTATTCAACCCCCAAGTGACATTCAATCTTAGTACTTAGTACAACATCCTTTTACAGTTATAACAGCTTTTAAACGTGAAGCATAGCTTGACACAAGTGTCTTGCAGCGATCTACGGGTATCTTCGCCCATTCGTCATGGGCAAAAGCCTCCAGTTCAGTCACATTCTTAGGTTTGCGCACTGCAACTGCTTTCTTTAAGTCCCACCAGAGGTTCTCAATCGGATTTAAGTCAGGTGACTGCGATGGCCACTCCAAAAAGTTCCAGCCTTTAATCTGCAACCATGCTCTAGTGGACTTGGAGGTATGCTTGGGATCATTGTCCTGTTGAAAGGTCCAACGTCTCCCAAGCCTCAGGTTTGTGACGGACTGCATCACATTGTCATCCAATATCTCCTGGTACTGAAGAGAATTCATGGTACCTTGCACACGCTGAAGTTTCCCTGTACCTGCAGAAGCAAAAGAGCCCCAAAGCATGATTGACCCCCCGCCATGCTTCACAGTAGGCAAGGTGTTCTTTTCTTCATAGGCCTTGTTCTTCCTCCTCCAAACATAGCGTTGATCCATGGGCCCAAACAGTTCTAATTTTGTTTCATCAGTCCACAGAACACTATCCCAAAACTTCTGTGGTTTGTCCACATGACTTTTGGCATACTGCAGTCGACTCTTCTTATTCTTTGGAGACAGCAAGGGGGTGCGCCTGGGAGTTCTGGCATGGAGGCCTTCATTACGCAGTGTGCGCCGTATTGTTTGAGCTGAAACTTCAGTACCCACATCTGACAAATCTTTTCTCAGTTCCTCAGCAGTCCCACGGGGACATTTCTCCACTCTACGCTTCAGGTAGCGCACAGCAGTCGAAGTCAGCATCTTCTTTCTGCCACGACCAGGTAGCGTTTCAACAGTGCCCTTTGCCTTGAATTTGCGAATGATACTTCCTATGGTCTCTCTTGGTATGTTTAACATCTTTGCAATCTTCTTATAGCCATTGCCCTTCCTGTGAAGAGTAATCACCTCTTCTCTTGTCTTCCTGGACCATTCTCTTGACTTCAACATGTTTGTAACCACACCAGTAAATGTCTAGAAGGAGCTGAGTATCACAGTCATTTTAAAGCTGCCTAATTGGTGCTTATTATGCTTTATTGCTGCTCCGTGACATCCACAGGTGTTTTAAATACCTGATTGAAAACACTGGACTGAACCTCTGTTCTTCAGAGTGGTGGTCTTTAAGGGGTTGAATAATTGTGTCAATGAAGAATTCACAAAAGAAACATTTACTACTGTATTACAAAACCAATTGATGTCATTTTAGTTGCATATGGTTCTTTAAACAGTCCTTGTAGGATTTCATTCTGAATACAATTACAAATGTACACTAAATTCCCTAAAACCCTTTACAGCATTGGGGGTTGAATAATTTTGAACACAACTGTATATTGCGACCAGCTCACACATGGATATATATTGCCCCCAGCTCACACATGGATATATATTGCCCCCAGCTCACACATGGATATATTGCCCCCAGCTCACATATGGATATATTGCCCCAGCTCACACATGGGTATATTTGCCCCCAGCTCATGGATGTATTTGCCCCCAGCTCGTGGATGTATTTGCCCCCAGCTCGTGGATGTATTTGCCCCCAGCTCGTGGATGTATTTGCCCCCAGCGCTCACCTTGCTCTGCGCTGCTGTTCTTCATCTTCATCTCGTGCGCTGGTCAGCTAGTTCCCATCCCACGCAAGCGGCCAAGCTGCAAGCCAGCGGGCCGCTCACAGAGAAAGGAACAGCCAGCGGCGCTGCTCCCAGATTCCGGCGCTGATTGCTGGAATCTGGCGGCAGCACTGGGCCCCCCTCCAGTGGCGGAATGCCAGGGCCCGGTCGCAACTGTGACCGCTGCGACCCTGGTACTTCCGCCACTGCCCTCCCTGTTTGGAGGTGAGTAGCCAGACACTCCTCTTCTGCTTTGGGGAAGGAGGCTTGACATTCCTTCCATTCTGGAGGTGAGAAGCCTGATCCGCCTCCCCTGCTTACTTGGAGACAAAAGGTCTAACCCTCCTTCCCCCCTTGAAGGCGAAAGGCCTGACCCTCCTCCTCTGCTGGAGGAGAAAAGCATACTCAAGTTCAGTAAATTATATGTAGATTATACAGTATCTCACAGAAGTGACAATGATTTTGTTCCGTAAAAGCATTTATGTTATACTCCCCACCCACAATATAGGTTTCATACCTGCGTATAAACACATACCGTATATATTTATATATAATTACATATTCAAAAACTATTCCAAATTGTATTACCAATAATAAATTACACAAAATAAACCATTTCATTTTCAAATTTCAGTCTTCGTTTTGGTTTCTTTATTTGACTTTATACTCAATTATCCTCTGCCAGGGGCGTAACTACCAGGGGTGCAGAGAGTGCCACTGCAACCGGCACCTGAGTTCAGGGGAGCCCACACACAGCCGGCCGCGGCCTCATCTGGCGGCTTGGTAAGGGCCAGGGCCTCACCTATGATTCATCAATTGCTCATACACAGCACACATTACTGGGAGTTTTATTGCTATAGAGCTATGAGATATACATAGTGCACATTACATTAAAAATGGGATAAATTGAAGTAGTTTTAGTGGACCTTGGAAAAAAAGGGACACTGATTGTCTAGAGTTGATATTGTGGACCTGGAGCAGTCCGGTGTATGGGGAAGATAGGGGGGGGGGGGTATGATTTTACCAAGGGATGCCATGGATTGCCATTCCAGGGCCCTGAGGTTTCTAGTTACGCCTCTGTCCTCTGCTTTGGTTCTGTCACACTGGACCTTTTTAATTCCAAATATTTTGTTCACCATTCCAAGACAAGGTAAACCCCAAATTTGTGTGTACAGTTTTCCCATAATTCCAGGGGAAATATCTTTGCAACAAAAGTTCATTATGGATACAAAATAATACCACGCTGTAAGCACAATGGCGCACAAGCAGTTGTGGGTAAGGTACTAATTTGTGGCAAAAGGCAATGCCAGGTTGAAGTGTTTCTGTACTGCTTAAATGGGAATGTGGCCACAATATATGAGGCAGAGTATTTTATTCGCTTTGCGTTTTTGAGTTATGTCTTCTCTTTCTGTAGTGTGGCTCCTTAGGGAGTGATGAATGTCATACAAATGGCACAATATTACAGGTTTAGGTTAATAAAGTTAAAAAAAATTAACTTGGTTGTGGTGAAGGACTAAAATTGAGATAAAAAGCCTCCACACTATAATAAGTGTGTTTATTGCAGAAGCCACCTGCACATCCCAGAGTTCCTGTGTCACTTTCCCCATATGCAGCAAGGAATTCTGGGTAGAATATGCAAATGACCTCTGTCCAACTTTTATGCATCCTGGATCTGTAATTACAACAGAACCCTAAAATCAATGCTATGCCACACTGTGGCTTTGTAGCAGAGATAAGGTTTATGCAACTGGTCAAAACCACTCCTAGGACAGCGATGTTTCAGGTTTGTTGAACCCTCATCAGCTAGGAGGTAGGCATGACCAGTTGCAGTGGATGCTTGGACCATAGGTATGTAAGTGTCTATAAGGGTTGTGGTGAAGGACTAAAATTGAGATAAAAAGCCTCCACACTATAATAAGTGTGTTTTATTATTGCAGAAGCCACCTGCACATCACAGCAATTTAATGAATTGCATCCCAGAGTTCCTGTGCCACATTCCCCATATGCAGCAAGGAATTCTGGGTAGGATATGCAAATGTCCCATCCTGGATCTGTAATACACACTTATTATAGTGTGGCATAGCATTGATTTTAGGGTTCTGTTGTAATTACAGATCCAGGATGCATAAAAGTGGGACAGAGGTCATTTGCATATCCTACCCAGAATTCCTGTGGGACTAGATATATTATATAATTATTGCAGAAGCCACTTGCACATCACAGCAATTCAAAGAACTGCGTCACATTCCCCATATGCAGCAAGGAATTCTGGTAGGATATGCAAATGTCCCATCCTGGATCTGTAATACACACTTATTATAGTGTGGCATAGCATTGATTTTAGGGTTCTGTTGTAATTACAGATCCAGGATGCATAAAAGTGGGACAGAGGTCATTTGCATATCCTACCCAGAATTCCTGTGGGACTAGATATATTATATAATTATTGCAGAAGCCACTTGCACATCACAGCAATTCAAAGAACTGCGTCACATTCCCCATATGCAGCAAGGAATTCTGGGTAGGATATGCAAATGACATCTGTCTCACTTTTATGCATCCTGGGTCTGTTTTTACACAGAACTGTCAAATCAATGCCATGCCATACTAGATGCCTTTTTAGCAGAGATAAGGTTTATGCAACTGGTCAAAGCCACTCCTAGGACAGCGCTGTTATATATATATATATATATATATATATATGTCCTGGAGTGCGTCCTATTTTTTTGACCTTTATACCATATTACTGGATTTTTTGCACCCAGGCAATATCATCACTACGTGGTTTATGCAGGTTGCCACCGATATATGCAAAAACCGGTGGCAACCTGCATAAACCACGTAGTGATGATATTGCCTGGGTGCAAAAATTCCAGTAATATCGTATAAAGGTCAAAAAAATAGGACGCACTCCAGGACTTAGGTGAAGGAAGATTAAAATCGATGATTTATTCAAAATACATTTAAAAGTAGGTGCCCATTGGCACTCGCCGACGTTTCGGCCCTCACAGGAGCCTTTATCAAGGTGATGGACATGGGCAAAGATAGCATATTTAGAGGCTACATTCGTCCTCTTAGATATTCTATAACTAGTGTTGGATGTCGCTATTGCCATGTTGTCGTGCTGTGGCTTATGGACTCACTCCATCACTTTTTAATGTTTATTCATCACTTATTATTATCACTCATTTTTTACACTTTTTGGTTTCTTATTTACTTATATGCCAATGGGCACATACTTTTAAATGTATTTTGAATAAATCATCGATTTTAATCTTCCTTCACGTAAGTCCTGGAGTGCGTCCTATTTTTATGCACACACACACACTGTATGCATACACACTATCTATATATGTCTCCAATATTCTGTCTTTTGTATATATATATATATATATATATATATATATATATATTTTTTTTTCCCCTCTGTCGTTTATTTGCACATTTTCAAATCCTCCTTTTTCAGTACCTTATTCAGTATATATTAAGTAACCAGACAGAGGAAAGGTTAGAGTCCACACTTGGAGATGGAAAGGTAAAAAATAAACCTAGTGCAAGGAGAAATAAATCAAAAGATCCAGTTCCTTAAAAAAGATCAGCCCAAAACTGAACACTATTGTTTGAGGTTTGACACTGCTACCTGGGTTGTCGGCAGCCTTCCTGCAGCAGCTGTATATTAAACACTGGGCTACGTTTAGCAAAATTAAACAAAGCTGTAACTTACGTTTACTACTTAGCAAATGTTTTTTCCATTATCGTAGGTGTTCCTGAAGTGCAAAGTGCTTTCTACAGGAAAATTTCATAAAATAATTCAATTTTGCTTCAAACAGTTGGGAAAGGAAAACAGACTATCCATTGTTGTCCATGATTACAAAAAGCAAGGGGTAAAAGGGGGGAAAATATCCCTGTAGTCTCTAAAATTTGTTAGATCACATTGTGGTTTTTCAAGAAAAAAAAGTATGTGTCTAAAGAACAGCAGTGTGAGTATTGTAAATCATTTTATTATTTTTGTTAACTTCAGTCTACTGCACAACCAATATTATATATTTTTATCTTATGTTATTTCAGCTTTGGTTGTGTTAACAAGGTTAACTGAAAGTCATAAAGGACCATTAATGAATGTTGATTTTTGTCATATCGACCTATAGCTTAAAGGGACACTACCCGTACATAAACTGTAACTAGATTACATTTTATAAACCACATGCTGCGGATTTTTTCTTTGTTTGAAATAATTTCATATAAAAATGAAAAATATAATTAGGTATTTTATCTCCTGGTACCAGTTTTAGATTTTTTTCCAATGATGGAACATTTACCTAAAATGCTCCGCTGCAGCCCCGTTTTGAAGCGGGCCACGGTGAGTTGATAAAGCGAGGAGGAGCAGGACAGAGATGAATTCTGGTTCTTACTTCTCCTTGACACATCGTGTCGGTCGGGGCCTCATCAGCCCCTGCACTGTGTAGCAAGGGGATTCCCTCCGCCATCAAGGAGGATGCTCCATGCGCATCCTGTTGTGTCTCTGCTTGGTGCCGATCTGGCTCCATGAAAGGGCTTCAGCAACAGCAGGCTGACATTTTTGTCACCCTTGCTGTGGGACTGCCCTCTGGGCTGTGGCAGTCATCGCGCATGTGAATGATAACATCACAAATGGGGATTCCCCTCTGCCCGGCAGGGGAATCCCATTATAGGACATGCAGGGGTCATTTGGACCTCTGAATCTCTGGATCCCTATTACTTACAAGGACAGTTGAGGTATCGTTGGAAAGGCCAGAATCTGGCCTTTCCAATGCTACCAAACAAGACTACATATTCTGTAAAGGTAAAAAAATAAATAAAATTTTCCTTTTTTCCCTAAAACAACACCATTGTTGACTTTTTAATTATGAAGTAAACAATGGTGGTTCAGTTATTCATCCTTTCCTTTCCCACGCTGAGTGCAAGTGTAGAGGCAATGGCTTAGTGTGTTATTACACACTGTTCCATTAAACACACAAGCTGAAAGCGGAGGTAGCGGTGCATTGGACTCCTGTATCTCCATGCTGTTCAACCCACAAGGTCGAGAGAGGTGTCAATGGACAGGCCAGGGTCTGTACTTTCCAATGATACAAAACATGACTATGTAATGTGTAAAATAAAAAAATACAGTTAAATAAAACGAAACAATTTATTCTAAAAAGCATTGTTTCATCCCCCTTTATAAAGGTAACAATGCCATTGCACAAACTCTTTTTTTTTTTTTAAATATTTGAAAATATTTAAGTTTATTAGAAACATAGAAACATAGAAAAATGTCGGCAGATAAGAACCTTTCGGCCCATCTAGTCTGCCCAATTACATGGATACTTTACCTGGATTTATCTTTTGTTTAGGATAGCCTTATGCCTATCCCATGCTTGCTTAAATTCAATTACTGTTTTGGCCTCTACCACTTCTACTGGAAGACTGTTCCATGTATCCACCACCCTCTCAGTAAAATAATGCTTCCTGATGTTACTTTTAAACCTTTGCCCCTCTAATCTAAGACTATGTCCTCTTGTTTTGCTATTTTGTTTCCTTTTAAACATACTCCCTTCCTCTACCTTGTGGATTCCCTTTACGTATTTAAATGTTTCTATCATATCTCCTCTGTCTCGTCTTTTTTCCAAGCTGTACATGTTAAGATCATTAAGCCTTTCCTGGTAACTTTTCTCCTTCAAGCCGTACACCATTTAGTAGCCCTTCTCTGAACTCTCTCTAAGATGTCTATATCCTTCTGGAGATACGGTCTCCAGTACTGCACACAGTACTCCAAGTGAGGTCTCAACAGTGCTCTGTACAGTGGCATGAGCACTTCCCTTTTCCTACTGCTAATACCTCTCCCTACACAACCAAGCATTCTGCTAGCATTTCCTGCTGCTCTATTACATTGACTACTTACCCTTAGATCCTCTGAAATAATGACCCCTAAATCCCTTTCCTCAGATGTTGAGGTTAGGACTGTATCAAATATTCTATATTCAGCCCTTGGGTTTTTCATGTCCCAGGTGCATTATCTTGCACTTATCCACATTAAAACTCAATTGCCACAACTCCGACCATTTTTTTAGTTTACCTAAATCATTTGTCATCCAGGAACGTCAACCCTGTTGCAAATCTTTGTGTCATCAGCAAAAAGACATACTTTTCCATTATCTGCAATATCACTAATAAAAATATTAAAGAGAATGGGTCCAAGTACTGACCCCTGAGGTACCCCACTGGTAACAAGACCTTGCGCCGAATAAACTCCATTTACCACAACCCTCTGTTGTCTGTCACTCAGCCACTGCCTAATCCAGTCAACAATATTGGAATCCAAGATCAAAGATTGCAATTTATTGATAAGCCTTCTATGCGGAACAGTATCAAAAGCCTTACTGAAATCTAAATAAGCAATGTCTACTGCACCACCTGTGTCTATTATGTTTGTTACCCAATCAAAAAAATCAATAAGATTAGTTTGGCATGATCTCCCTGAGGTAAACCCATGTTGTTTCTGATCCTGTAATCTATGTGTTTTTAGATGTTCAAGAATCCTTTCCTTTAACATGGTTTCCATTAATTTCCCCACTACTGACGTAAGACTAACTGGCCTATAGTTCCCCGATTCCTCCCTACTACCCTTCTTGTAAATGGGCACAACATTTGCTAATTTCCAGTCTTCTGGGACGACTCCCGTTAACAAGGATTGGTTAAATAAATCTGTTAACGGTTTTGCTATTACATCACTGAGCTCTTTTAATAATTTAGGGTGGATCCCATCAGGCCCCATTGACTTATTTGTCTTTACTTTAGACAGCTGCTGTAGAACCTCCTCCTCTGTAAACTGATATGTAATTGTCTCGTTAGTGTTTCCTCCTAACTGAGGTCCCTTTCCTTCCTTTTCTTCTGCAAAGACTGAACAAAAATATTCATTGAGGCAGTCAGCGAGACTTTTATCCTCTTCTACATACCTTCCTTCCTTTGTTTTTAATCTAACTAATCCTTGTTTTACTTTTCTTTTCTCGTTTATGTATCTAAAAAATGTTTTGTCCCCCTTTTTTACTGACTGAGCTATTTTCTCTTCTGCGTGTGCTTTGGAAGCTCTTATAAAATGCTTTGCCTCTTTCTGCCTAATTTTATAGGTTTGCCTATCTTCTTCACTCGGAGTTGTTTTATAATTATTGAATGCTATCTTTTTGTTCTTCACTATTTTGGCCACTTCTGCAGAGTACCACAGTGGTTTCTTCCCTTTTTTGTTTTTGCTAACAAGCCGAATGCAATTTCCTGTGGCCTTCAATAATGCTTCCTTTAAATAATCCCATTTCTCCTGGACTCCCTTTGAACTCCTCCAGTCTGATAATGACTCCTTCACACAAAATCTCATTTTAGAAAAATCAGTTTTTTTAAAGTCTAAAACTTTTGTTTTTGTGTGGTGCGGCTCCATCCCTGTTCTTCTATTAAACCACACTGACTGGTGATCACTAGATCCCAAATTTTCACCTACAACAACGTCCGATACCAAACCTCCATTTGTGAGTATTAAATCCAATATGGCCTCTTTACGGGTCGGCTCCTCAACTACTTGTGTTAGAGATAATCCCAGTAAGGAGTTTAGAATATTTGTACTCCTGGTGCACCCAGCTATTTTGGTTTTCCAGTTCACATCAGGAAGATTAAAGTCCCCCATGATAATAACTTCCCCGTTCATTGCCATTTTGGCTATTTCCTCAACCAGCAGATTATCTAGCTCTTCTACTTGTCCAGGGGGTCTATAGATCACACCTACACGAGCTACTGTATGATTGCCAAATGTTAGCGTAACCCAAACTGACTCTATGTTCACCTCGCTCACTTTTATTTGGTTCGTTTTTATAATTATTTTAATACTATATTTCAATACTTTATTTAACTATAATTTTAAATTAAATAAAAATAATATATTCTATTTTGATATATACTAGGCCAGAGACTATACAGAGTGTTTTTTGATGGATGAATTTGAAATGCACCTTGGTATCCTTCACTAAAGGGGTTATTCAGAGAGCACCGAAATGTAACCAACATTTCGGTGCGCTCTCGTTCCCCGCACTTTGGCGAATCAAATTCCCTACCCTGCGGTGAATTCAGCATTCACCGCAGGATCCCTGAAGTGCAGGGAAAAGAGGCCAAATGGATCTAATACATAAATAAATAAATAATAATTAATCGCCGAAAACCTGCAAACACCGTAGATGACCCGCCGAACGTACCCAATGATCCGCTGCAAACTCGCCTAACACATCTGAAAAAAAGCAGACGATCCACCAAACACAGCGCTGACCAGCTGCCGGAAAAAGCCGACAAGCCGACGAATGGGGTAAAAAAACACTGAAACTCAAAACATTTCAAATGCTATTTGCAACAAAACTACTGAACCAAAATGTCTGGAATTAACAAATAAGGTCCTATGAATAATAATAAAAAGGTATGTTACAGAAATGAAAAACAAAAAAAATGTTGTCCAAAAAATGCTTAAACAAAATTGAAAAAAAAAATAAAGAGACTTTTTGCTGTAATTTAAAAGAATAAACGGCTTAATTGATATTGAATAGAAATAGGAATATTTTAACATTGAAACCTATGTGATTTGCCTGATTAAACCACCGAACATCAGGGCATTTCACTGCTGTTCTGTGTTCTCTGAATAGGTTAACCACTGCTTCTCTATGGGGATTTCACTGACGTCGACCAGGCACCGTATTTTGCTGCCAATTCGACAATATTTTGGCAAATTGCCAGGTTTTGAATAGCTGAATGGCCCCGAAATTGCACTGTACAGAGAAATTCACCATTCGGTGCAATTTCGGGGCCAATTCGGCTCTCTCTGAATAACCCTGTAAGGTCTATACTTTGGAAAATGTCCACCACAGCCTTGGTCCATGCCTGTAACTGATAACAGTATTCATTACAATAAATAAAGACACAAGAGATCTGTTTAGGACCTATTGAGAGGTAACAATAGACACAGATTTAAGGGATGATGTGCATGTTAGTTAAATGAATCCAATAGTCAGACCATTCTTTAGGTATCAAGCTGAAATGCACAGGGATGAATCAGTGGCATCACAAGGGGGGTGTGGGGGTAGGGACCTTGTTCACTGCAGACAAGCTAATGTGAGCTGGGGGTGGGGAGGGTCTGCTCACACAAAATCATGTGATTGGCCATCAATGGTGATGTTATTGTCACGGGGCACCTGGCATGAGCTGAGGTGGAGCCCCTATTCTGATTTGATAGCCCATATGGCAGGAGTGTTGCTGGCTGCATAATAGGCAGACTGGCAAACCACTAAACAGTTGCACCAGGAAAGCAACTGAAAGGGCACAGTACAAAACAACAGGAAGGGCAAGGGTTAAGAGAAGAACCCAATAGACATACACAGCCAGCAGCACACAAAGGGAACCCTAACCTGAATATCGGTCTTTATGGCAGTCTCTAAGGAAAACAACAACTGCTGAGTGAAACAAAACAGAGACGTATCCAGAGACAGAATCAGAGAAAACAAGCCAGGAGTCAAAAAACAGAGCTGGTATTCATACAATAGCCAGGGGTCAGAAAACCAGAGAGGGACATCAGACAAGCCAGAAGTCGGTACACAGGAAATCAGCACAGAAAGGGTAAACCAGAAAGCAAAATCACAGCAAAGAAAAGCCACAAAAAAACCCACACAGGAACAAGGAAAGCAAAAACGAATAAAGAAAAATAAGCAAGGACAAGGCAACTGGAGTAACAAACAGACAAGGGAAACAGGGAACCAAATATACATTGAACAAAATATACAAAGGAAAAATATCAGGAATACTGGCAGCAAAAACAGAAACACAGGCAGAACCACATGCAGCAAAATAACCCTTATGACAGAGCTCCTCTCAAATGGAGAGACTTGCTTATACTGGGTGTAAATCAGTGCAATGGGTCAGGTGGACAGAGACCTGGCAGGCTATAGGGAAATAAAGGAGCAGAAGGTGGAGAGGGAAGGACCTGACAGTGGTAAGAGCCGGCCCAGATCGGCTCATATGGCTCGTGTGGAAATGCGTGGAAACGTGACAATTACTGCTCTGACTCCTTGTTCAGAAGGCTGCAAACGCCAACTTTCATCTATTATATTTTGTTAGCTTAAGCAACTGTACCAAGAGAAGTGAGTGATAAAGAAGAAGAAACATAATCTAAATTGAATTTTAAGGAACACACTAGCTGCTATGGCCATTACAATAATTGTAAACAGCTATGCGTGAATGTGTATGCCTCCTGTCCTTCCCCAGCAGATTTTCTGGAAGGTTGATTCAGTCTTCTGACTGTGGGAGTTCCTCCTTTCCCATAAAACCATCAATGTCATAAACAGCATACCCTGCTCGCAAAGTTAAACAGCAAAAAGGAAAACCAGCTCTTAAAATGGCTGGGTTAATAGTAAGCAGAGAGCAGTCAATAACAGGATGAGGTCAAGGATAGGTGAGATACACAAATATGATGTCACAAGCCAAAGTCATGGCTGATGCTGAATCACAAGGTTGAGGTCACTAACAGAGGTCAATATCAAATCAAAACAGAGAATAATAAGATGTTTGGATGCCAATAAACCATAACAGAGCAGTTGAAAAAGGAGGAAGGATTTCTAAACCCTAAGTTATATTCCCACAAGCCAGTCCAGAGGAAAGATGGAACGTTCTGCCAATAGGACACAACCCATAGCCTTATATTTTAGTCTTGAGCATGCCCAGAACCCAAAGAAGCCCCAGTGTGTTAGATTTTAATTTCCTATATAAAATATAAATATTTTATCTTGAAAAGCCTGTTTTGATAAAATGGGCTGTGAAATCCCCCCCTCCCATTTTGAGTGTCAAACTCTGTCTTTTTCTTGCATATGATGTTGGCCTGTGGAATTTAGCCGATTTCCTGTCTGCAGAGGAAAGGGCGTGCGGACAGTGTAAGCTAGAGAAAAGTCATCTCTGAATCATATGTAGTAATCTTTGTCTCACTGTTGGTTAAACTCTGACGTGGAAATGTATCTGTATGCTGATTGTTTTATTAGATTTCAAAGAACCTATAGCCAGTCTGTCTAACAAAAGATATTTTAGACATGACCTGAAGCTACATGCCTGTGGCTGATTTTGGTGTCTCTCGCCATGGCGTAGCGCAGCATCTTACTTCAATGTTGATATATAATAAGAAACTTGAAAAAGGTTTATGGCATTCCTAAATATATGGTAAATGTATTAGAATACTTAAAATTTATCACAGTGGATGAGGCATAGTGGTATACTGGTGGTGATGATTCAGCAGCTTTAATGTAAACCAGTTGCAGCCACGTCAGAGTGGATGATCGCAGACCGAATAGGAACGTCATTCCTTGTGAGTCTCAAGAGAAACAAAAGAAGGATGTGACAGCCAATCAGTCTGTAAGGAAAATCGCAGACGGTGTAATAAAAAGCATAGCGCTGCCTCATAGTAATGGGACTTGCAGCAGTATTACGAAGATTCACCTCCTACCATGCAGCGCTTAGGTGTTGTTTAATTCCACTAATCACTCTGCATAAAATCAAGCCACGCCTGAAGACCTAATGCTTCCACATTGTCTTGGAAATATCCAAGCTGTAAGGAGCTACCTGCTTTTCCTCCAAGCTGCCTAAAGAACTCTGTGACCCCATACTCTGGTGGATCCTATCCTCTCAAGAACCTCTGGATCTCCTGATTACCTTATACACTTCCTGGATCTCAAGCCTATTCCATTTGGATTACAAGGATTTACCTATGACTATACTGGGACTCATTATCAGAGTGTTCTATAAGGACTCAAATATATATTTATATATATATTACTTTAAAAGTTATTCACTGCTATTGCTCCCATTTCTCCTGATCTACAGTTTCTTCTATTCTTTAGTACTCTCCGCTTCAGACGCTTATCCCTTCTTAAGTATATTTATGTTATAGCCTAATTATATATGGTCTCCTTTCTAATTCCCCTTTTTTTCTAAACCTGCAGCCTGCGTATATAATATATATTCCTTTTGCCTTCCCTCTCT
The DNA here is from genome assembly GCA_009667805.1 of Leptobrachium leishanense. Taxonomy (NCBI): domain Eukaryota; kingdom Metazoa; phylum Chordata; class Amphibia; order Anura; family Megophryidae; genus Leptobrachium; species Leptobrachium leishanense. Next base: position 216,321,370 of record CM019063.1, read on the forward strand.
GTGTGAATATATATATATATATTCCCCTGTTCAGTATCAGTATCTGCATCTTTATTATATTGCTATTCTATCTTCAGTTCTAGTATTCTTGTCTATTCCTTCAGTATAACTTCTACTTGTTTATCATTTATTCAGCATTCTCCCTCTTTCTCAAATCCCTCCTATATTCTATTATTGCCTCTGGTCGTTTCTTCTATGCCTTCAAATAAATCTGTTATATACATACTGTATATATCTGCCTTGTAAGACTCTCATTCAGTGGCGAAAGTACCAGGGTCGCAGCGGTCGCAGTTGCGACCGGGCCCTGGCATTCTGCCACTGGAGGGGGGCCCAGCGCCGCCGCCAGATTCTGGCAAAAAGCGCCGGAATCTGGGAGCAGCGCCGCCGGCTGTTCCCCTCCCTGCGAGCGGCCCGCAGCTTGGCCGCTCGAGTGGGATGGGAACTAGCTGACCAGCGCACGAGATCTCGCGAGAACTCGGCTGCGCTGGTCAGGTGGTTTCCGGTGAGCGGCCAGGCTGCATGCTTTCAGCGGCCGCTCACCACGGAGAGGAACGGCGGCAGCAGAGGAGCCTGAGGTGAGCTGGGGGGCCCTATATACCCATAAGAGCTGGGGGCAAATCTATCCATGAGCTGGGGCAGTATATCCATGAGCTGGGGCAGTATATCCATGAGCTGGGGCAGTATATCCATGAGCTGGGGCAGTATCCATGTGCGGGGGCAAATATATCCATGAGCTGGGGGCAAATATATCCATGAGCTGGGGGCAAATATATCCATGAGCTGGGGCAAATATATCCATGAGCTGGGGGCAAATATATACAGGAGCTGGGGCAAATATATCCATGAGCTGGGGCAAATATATCCATGAGCTGGGGGCAAATTTATACAGGATCTGGGGGCAAAAATATCCATGTGTGGCCTGGGGGCAATATATGTCCATGTGAGCTGGGGGCAATATATATATGTCCATGTGAGCTGGGGCAATATATATATCCATGTGAGCTGGGGCAATATATATATATCCATGTGAGCTGGGGGCAATATACAGTATATATCCGTGTCAGCTGGGGGCAATACTATCTTTTTTATATTGCAGGAAAAAAAAAAGTAAAAATATAGATCTTTTTTTGGGGGGTTGGGGGAGCCCTTCATGGATTTTTGCACCGGGGCCCGCAGGTTTCTAGTTACGCCACTGCTCTCATTCATTGCACATTGGCTCGACCTTGCCGCCCCGGAACCTGTATCCTGACACAGTCAGAGCTGATCAGCTTTCTGGGTTTTAGGTCAGGAATGCTCTGCTCTATGCAGGGGTAGTGGGGAATGTCAGGTTGGGATGATATTTAACTTCTCTTTTCATCTCACTGGTTTTATCCTAGTAGGTCCATTAATTATAAAATCTATAAATAAATGCAGTCGATTGAAGCAAAAATATCTAAACGATAAAAAATAGTAATGCCAAAATATAACTTCTATAAATGAAATATGCTCTTTTGACGGAGGACTGGACCTATACAATATTAAAATGCAAAGTGTAATACAGAAATATAGAATAATATATACAGTACATCTTACTCGGTTTCCCTCTTTGAATTTCATGTTTACTTATGTAATTTTTGAGAATCATTTTAACCCCTTCTATGCGGGGATGCGCTCAGCACGTCCTGCCGCATATACACTTGGCTGCGGAGGACGCGCATCCTCCCTTTGCAGCTGCGATTACGGCCGATCGCTGCGGCCCCCGGTGCATCTTTGATGTCAGCCCAGCCTCTGGGACCCCGGCTGGGCGCAATGAAATCTATTCCGGACACACCCCCCCCCCAACAGTGCGGGGAAGGTGCCTGAAGGGGGGGGGGAAAGGTCCTTTGGACCTCTCTCCCTCCCGATCTGCTTGGGGCACTGCAAAAAAGCAGGCACCGCTTGGAAGGTCACAGCGGTGGCTGCCTTTAACCCCTTGGGGGCTGGATCGCTATTGTTGGTGCCGGATCGCAGTCCCCTCCTGGAGTTGGCCGACATCTTTGATGTTGACCAAGCTTCCAGGATCTCCCCTGCCTACTGGCGTCATCGCGCATATCGCGATGACGTCAGTTCGGGAGTTAACCCCTAGCCGCCACCTGTGGTGGAGATAAGGGGTTCCAATGAACCCCCTATCTCCGGATCAGTGGCAGCTAGGGGTTAATATTTTGTAAAAGGCTCGCATGAGAAAATGTGAAAAAAAACACAACACACTCTAGAGGATTGAATATTCAAGTTTTATTGCATTTTTTGTTATAATATTCAGGCAGGACATGATGTATACATATAATAATGATATATTATGAATCTGCAGAGTCTGCCGGAAAGAACGATATATAATTTTCCTGGGTTGTATAATAAAATGTGACTTCAAATCACGTTTAAACATGATGAGCGAAACCGGTAAAAATGAGCTCAGGGGGGCGTGACCGGCTACCTAGAGGAGCGGACGTGTCTCGATGGAGCTCCGCTCGTCTGCTCTGTAAAGGGACCTTCAGAAGAGTTTATACGCGGTATTTTGCAACATTTACGGGTCCCACGGTGGCTGGCCATCGGCATAGTACAGTCCGGAGCCCGTTTAGTCCCCCCTCCGGACCAGAGACTCGGATTGTGGCTGTCGCCTCGTGACTGACGCGTGGCGCCGGCGGCCATCTTGTGGCCTACATACCCGGCTCTGCTGCACGAACCGCCCTGCCCCAGACCAACCTTATGCGGAGGGCTATGGAGATGGAGGGCCCCCGTCTCCTGACCAACCCGGCTGACTGTCCTGCGGTGGTGGCGACCAGACCTGAGGAGAGATGGAAGAGCAGCTCACCTGCCCCTGACCGAGGGGACTTAGCCATGATCTCGGGCCTGGATGCCTGTCTGCGCATCCTGGCGGAGGAAGATGATGCTGCCACGGTTACGAGGGGCGTGTGGCCGATGGCCTCACTGAGGAGCTGCAGAGAGGTGAAGAACGCGAGAGAGGCGGAGAGGAAGGAGGCCGCATCGGGATCCAGTGCTGCCTCGGCCTGCTTGCTTACTGCGGCTGCGTCGGGGAGTTGTGCCGGGAGCAGCGGACGCCTACGGATGTTGGACCTGCGGTCTAGGCCTGCGAGAACGACGGCTGAGATGGTAGATACCTGGCGATTCGAGGTGGCTGACAGGGTCTGCAATGCAGAATTGAGCAGTCTTGATGAAGAAAAGGACGTCCCTTACCTTCCAGAAGAAGAAGAGCCGGCCGATTGTGGGGTGGTGGATGACCCGGAGATAGCTGAAGTGATTTTTGTGGCTCCTTCTAGGTCAGCGGAGATGACGACGGCACAGCCGCCGTTTATGGACTGTCCACCGCCATGCGGCTAGAATCCTCCTGGCAGAGTGTTGTGAAAGATGTAGTACGGAGGAGGCGCTAGAGTACAGAGTGTTGTGGCTGGAGGGGTGATGGAGGTCACGAGGAAGGGAGAAGTCCGCCGTCCCTACTGCGAGATCGAAGGCTCTAGTGTTTTGCAGGGCCTCCCTTACGTTGCACCGGGGGCCTCGGTCCCTCTTAAGTTCCGAGACGCGACCTGAGGTGATTTCCCCACCCTATATGAGTGCGTTCTCTATATTTTTGCTTTGCTGTTGATTTTCTACCTCAGATGAGACTTTTTGATTTTCTTTGAGGACCTATGTTTTAGTTTTTGAGCTCTTTCTACTGCGGCTTGCTGAGGACTTTATATGTTGTTTTCTCTGTTGACTCATCCCCCCTTTTCTCCCCCCCCCATTTTTGTTTAGTTGGCGTTTTCAGAAAACCCTGAGGGACGTAGCTTACCTCCCCAGGTGCCCAGGCCTAGTGCCTTTCACCCCCTCATGGCCTTCTCCCGTGGGCTTCGGCCACCCGGGATCCTGCCAGGGTCGGCACATTCTTGGTCTTTTGCCATATTCTCCCCCACCACAATCCACCCCCACCTTTTTTTTTTTTTTTTTAATTTTATGACCCCCTTTATAAAGATCCTTGATAACTTTGTTGCTGATGATCCCCAGCCGGGGATTATCTAGATTTTTGTGCTACCCCTCCTCCCTCCCCTTTTGTTTCCTATTTCTCGCTGAGACCCCCCTAACTGGGGATGTTTATTATTTTCTGTATTGGATGACTTTAGCGGATTATATTACTGTTTACGCACAATGTCGTTTTGATGTCTACTTAATGTTCCCGATGACTTTTTCTTATGTGTTCACAGTTAACAAGCTGTGGCCCTGTGTGGCCAAGCTTCTTCCTTTCACGATGACTTACTGTGGCCCTGCGAGGCCATTTATCGTTTATGTCCTGCTGACTTTTTCATCAAATAAAATTTTTTGAATATATATATATATATATATATATATATATATAAAATATGAGCTCAGCACACAGGCGTGAAATGCTTCAGCAGCAAAAGGGTTAAAGGAGTAAGTTACTCCAAAATAAAATTAAAACAACTAGATTTATGACATAATATTATATTTAATGTAAATAAGGGGACTTAAACTTTTGGAACAAGAAAAGGAACCATTTAAAAACCAAGAATGAAGCACAGAGTACTCTTAAGTATAAATAGCGCCATATCTGGACAGAACTTTAAACGCGGTAATATTTTTATTAGAAAAGCAGATGGCAGGTTAAAGAAAAAAACAAATGTACTAGAGATCTCATAAAAATCACTAGTTCTTTGTCTTTTTAGCAGTATTTGTCTTGCAATGTTCCTCCAAAGAATAAAAAGAAGCAAAAACAATACAGGATATATTCTACAGAGTATAGTTTGATTTATTACTGCAAAATCTAAAAAGAAAGGCTTCGAATATAAACAGATTCATGAGTAAACTTTCAGGCAATCTCCTTAAACAGTCAAGGCATAAATAAAAGCTTTGTGTGGGGAGTTTCTATTTAAGACCATTTACTTGGGAAACTCATGAGACGTTAAATGTTTTACAGTTTATAACGTTGCACGTCTTTGTTAGGTTTTTTGTCGTCCCATTAATACTTCCCAAACTGTAAATGTATATTACAAATGTACAGAATACCGTGTAATGAAATGCATAGATTTGTTATTTCCATTCTTCCTTTTCCTCTTTAAATAACCCTCCCTCGGGGATTGCACTGAATAGGACCAAGCAATCAGAATTTATAGTTTTACCCACAGTAGAATGGTTAATTATAAAACAGAGAAGCACAAGCTAAGAAATGATCGCGGACATTTGGTCTCACTTTAATGGGAATCTGAATGCACACAGTATAAGTAATTTACGGAAGAAGATTAATATAATTAGGCAATGTTTCTGAATACCTTAAAAAGTGGTTTAAGGTTTTCTATGGGGGAAAGATAATATTTTGGAATACTAATATATGCCTATAAGTAATGGTTATATAGGCTAATATATGCAATGATGTCTAGGATAAGCCATTGCCTTTTTTTAGTCCAGAAGAATTAAATTTCCTTGTTTTCTCTGATTGTACAGCGCTACGGAATTTGTTGGCGCTTTCTAAATACTTTTTTTTGTGACATAAATGGAAAATTTGAATCCGCTTGGGCTGTAATCTTTTTGACCTATTATTTTATGTAATAATCTTCCAGGAAGAATAATAAAAACAAAAAATCCAGTATTGAAACAGCATTTGTAGCTAGAACTGATCGACTGACTTTTACAGTACATCACTTAATCAGAGTCAGAGATATAGACCATTATTTCTCCAAAAGATGCAGCAGGAGTATCCAAGGTACCAAAATCCTTACTGAACCTTTCCCAGGAAAAAAAGTTGAATTAAGAAAGATGACATTAACAGGGTTATTCAGAGAGAGCTGAAAAGCAGGAGAATGACTGGAGAATGGAAAATTTCTTGGTCAAAATAGCCGATTTGGAAAGTGAGATAAATTTTTCTGGTTTGGCTATTTTGACATGGAATTTTCGCTTCTCCAGCCATTCTCCTGCTTTTCACCTCTCTCTGAATAACCCTGTAAGTGCTTGAATGTCAGGGCATGGTTTAATTTTGTGTGCATTGGAAGCCAGGCCAATTTAGAACATATTGCCCCTGTACTCTTTGATTTCATTTTCCTTTAAAATGTTTAAACGTGTAGACTGTTTTAAAGTGTAATACATGCATTATTTTCAAATCGTACAGATCTAGTTAAACTGTAATATGTATAGACATAGAAAAAGCTTGAAAAAAACCTAACCCCTATGTTTTCATAGAGTTTCCTACAAAAGAGTGCAATAAAAATGATTCAGCTAAATAAATATTCCTCAAGGAATTGAGAAAGGGGTCTTCCCCTGAAAAGTTTCTCTATTTGCTCTCTGTGACAATAAATGTGGTGGGACTAGTGTACCGAGGAAATGGAGCATAACTTCCGGTTTCTGAGACTTTTATATTCTGCTGCAGGGAAAGTGAATAATGTTGGCATTAGAGGGACAATGCCAGAAGTCCATATGACTATGGAGTCCCTTCCTACTGGACCCATGTAAAGCAGAGGCTATATAGCCATGACACGAACCACCCCTCAGCATTGGGACATTTATACAGGGTTATTCAGAGAAGGGGTAAAATCAGGAGAATTGGCAGGAGAATAGAACAATCTAGACCAAATAGCCGATTTAGAAAGTGAGATAAAAGGGTGCATTTTTCTGGTTTGGCTATTTTGACCTAGAATTTTCACTTCTGTCAGTTCTCCTGAGTTTCACCTTTCTTTTAATAAACTTTATAGTTCCAACCCTGTAATGGAGATAGAGTATACAATTCTGGTGTACAACGCTAAGTGGTACATGAAGGCATCAAAATTTATATAGTTGCATATTTTATACTGTTCTTCAATTTTGTGAATCCAATGGTGGTAGAAAATCACAATACACAACTCTGATGCCCACCCTCTCACTTTTGTTTTGGCTGTACCCGGGTATCCCATTTAAACTGTATATCTGTGGATTCACATGTAGTACAACTCTTCTGCCTGGTTAATTATATTCTAGTATACTTTGGAATGATTAAGTGGCTATTTGTAAAACAGCCACATGATACGAAGTGTAGATATTTCAGTCCCTAATCAGTCATTTCAGTGTTAACATTTTGATTTAATCTCATAGTTGGAACACTCTAGCAAATTGAACATGGTGATGACAAAAGACAGGTACATACACTTTATCCCCTCCTACTGCCCATGTGAGACTGCACCTGATAAAAAAATGATGTTATCAGACAAAATGCATCTTATTTGATGTCTGGTGAAGTAGAATGACAATGTTGCACCATGCTGTTAGAACACTTAGCACCAAGATTGTAATGTGGCCCTAACGTTAACGTTCACCTGCGTGAACGTTTACGTTAGCCCTGGTGGCCACCGCACATTACAATCCAAACGTTAACGGGTTAAATAACCCGTTGCCGTTTGGTACCTTGCACTTTTCAGCGCGAGGTTACTGTACTTTGCGCTCCCTATACTTAACATGGGGAGTGCAAAGTGTTAATCAACGTTAGGATTACAAAGTCCTAACGCTGAATAACGTCCGGCTGTGGTTAGCAAAAAGTTAACCACAGCCTGGACCAGGTGCTAATGGATTCCATTGGTGCAAAATCCGTTAGTCAGATACTCACCTCCTATCCCGCGGCGAGGACCGCGGCTCCGTGCACCTCCTCGGACGCCGGGAACCGAGGGAGAGACTGGGGGGGAAAGTCCCCCAGTCTCTCCCTGCAGATCACTTCGCCGAGCTGCCGGATCTCGGGAGGCGAGATCTGGCAGGTCATGTGACCGGCAGGGGGAAACTCAATGGAGTCCGACGGACTCCATCGAGAGGATGCTCGCGCTGGCGCTTAGCGCTGCCACCATCATCTCGGGTCGTAGCGCCCACTAACAATGCAGGCAGCTTTTTAAGCGCCTGCATTGTAATCTCCTGTTAAAACGGGGGTGCTAGTGAGAAAACTGCATGTGCAGTTTTTTCTCCCTAGCGCTCCCGGTTTAGCGGGAAGATTGTAATGTAGCCCTTAGAGGTTATTCAAAGAGCACCGAAATTCCAGTGGAATTTCGGTGCTCTTTCATTCCCTGCACTTCAGGGAGTCAAATTCGCCGACCCTGCGGTGAATTCAGCATTCACTGCAGGGTCCCCGTGTAGGGAAATGCCGGCAAACACATCTGAAAAACAGCCGCAAAAAAGCCGAATCGAATGGAAACACACCTGCAAAAACATCAGATCGATCCGATAAGCTACCGAGAAAATGCAGAACGCACTTGACGATCCGATGCAAAACCGCCAAACGCATCCGAAAAAATCCAACGATCCACTGAACAGAGCGCCGACCAGCCGCTGTAGAAAACCGACAAGCTGCCGTACCGGGTAAAAAAAAAATTAAAAAAAATACTGCAACTTTTAAAACACATTTGGAAACAAACTACTGTAGGAAAATGCCTGGAAATAATAAAAAAGGTCTGCTACAGAAAAAAAAAATAGGAAAAATTTAGCTGAATAAGGCCAGAAAAATAAATAAAGAGACTTGTTGCTGAAAATTAAAAGAATAAACGGTTTAATAAATATTTGGTAAAAAACGGGAATATTTTTTACATTGAAAGCTATGGCATTCGCCTGATTAAACCTGCCGAATTAAACTACCGAAAATCATGGCATTTTACTGACATTTCACTGCTGTTCGGTGTTCTCTGAATAGATTAACCATTGTTTCTCTATGGGCACTTTCAACTGCCATCGAATAGCACCATATTTCACTGGCAATTCACCAATATTTGCGAACTGCCTGCTTTTTGAATAGCCCAGAAATTGCACCATACAGGGAAATTCACCGTTCGGTGCAATTTCAGAGGGAATTCGGCTCTCCTTAAATAACCCCTTTACTAAAATTATTAAGAGGTATGTGAACGTGACCACGGCAAAAGAATACTTGTTATATTACTCATATACCCTTCTAGATTGTAAATTTCCACTGGAATAGGGCCCTCGTTTCCTCCTGTACTGGTTTGTCAAATGTTGTTTAATGTATTTTAACCCTGTCTATACTGTGCCCATTGTACAGCGCTGCGGAATACACGGGCGCTTTATAAATAAAAATTTATAATAATAATAATAATAATAATGTGAAGAAATAGTATGCTTTACAATTTAGGAATTGGGGGGGGAGAAGGTATCATGGAAGATTGCTCAAAACTATATAACGTACATAAAAATAAAAACATTGTTCATTTAGACCGCAAGAAAGCCTTTTTTTCAGGAATAGTGTTGTCTTTGTGTGCCGCTGTTCATTTGATGACCTTATGTCCTGCAATTTTCATGTAAACAGTGGCTGGCTGCTAACATGCTACACCCATTTTTCCATCTTGAAATTATAATTATGTCTCAGGGGGCTTCTAATTCTTTTTAAGGAACATTAATTTAAATCATTATTTTCAGCCCCTTACTCATGTTGGAGAAGAATATGAAACTTTGGTTTAAAATGGGGCAGGAATTGTCTTTTAACCCCTAAAGGAACTGAAGAGTTTATTTGAAGCAAGACATTAAGGATTTTAGTTATTTTTCATTTTGTGTACTAGTGTTAATTTTAACCAGCCCACGCTTTTTAAAATGTCTATCTTTTTTTGCCTCGGTCAAGGCATACATCGCCAGGAATATATTGGTTGCCTATTGTCCATTGAAATGCATAAAAATTATCAATAGTACATTATGGATTCGACGCCGAATCGCAGACCGGCACTTCAGGAGTTAAAGACATGAATCGCTTGAAAGGGCAGATTCAGCCCTTTCCAGTGGTGCCTGCCTTTGACTTTAACCTCCTCCCAATCAGGAGGGAGAGGGGTCCGAAGTCCCATATAGTGGGAGACTCCCATGACATTCCCCACATGTCTTCCGCACTGAAGGGGTTAAAAGTCGCGGTGTTCCTTTATTTTTACCATGTTCTTCGGTGCTCTGTTCGGTGGATGGTCGGCTTTTTTCAGATGCGGTCGGCAGTTTTGTGGAAGATCCTCGGGTGCGTTAGGCTTTTTTTCGGCGTTTTTTCAGATCACTCCGATTTTTACGTTTGAATCGGCGGTTTTGCAGTGGGTTTTTCGGATGCGTTCGGCGGCTTTTCCCTGCGCTTCTGGGACCCTGCGGTGAATGCTGAATTCAACCCAGGGTCGGAGAATTTAATTCCCTGAAGTGCAGGGAACGACTAGCACCAAAATTCCGGTAATTCTTTGAATTACCCTGTATATGTGTCTCTAAAGTGGCTTGCAATACCAGAGCATTTCCACATTCAAAGGTTAAAGGATTAGATAAATGCAGGGCTGTTTTTCAGGGGGTACTCAGTACCGGCACCTCACCACTCAATACAGGCACCTCACCACCAGCCAGAACTAACAGGAGAGAGCATGATGCTCCTCCCTCCTCCTGCAGTGGCAGGCAGAGAATCGGAAGCGCTCGGTAGCTCATGTTGCTCCTGAACGCTTCCGTTTGTCAGGAGTGTATGTAAGGACTGATAACCCCCCCACACCCAGTAAGTGACAAGGGAGGGCTGCTCCCCCTCTCTCTGCAGCCGCTGAAACTTTGAACAGTATGGGAAGGGGAGTGCAGCATGTTTACACACATCTGCCAGAGCTGCGGATTGTCAGGCAAGCGTTGTGATCAGAGGAGCTTGCACTGTAAGGTGGTAGTGAGTTTTATTGCTATGGAGCTCATACACGCTGCGCATTACTGTGAGTTTCATTGCTGTGGAGTTCATACGCACTGTGCATTACTGTGAGTTACATTGCTGTGGAGCTCATACATACTGCGCATAACTGAGTTTCATTGCTGTGGAGCTCATACACACTGCGCATAACTGAGTTTCATTGCTGTGGAGCTCATACACACTGCGCATTACTGTAAGTTTTATTGTTGTGGAGTTCATACATACTCAGCAAAACTGTGAGTTTCATTGCTGTGGTGCTCACAAATGCTAGGGGATTATCCACTCAGTGCCATCATTGCAAACCCCCCCAAAAAAAACAGCTAACTGCCCTGCAATACAGATTTTTCTTGCAACAGAGGCACTTAGTGGATAAACCCCATAGGGTTACAACAATAGCTGTAGTTCATTTAAAGGAACACAGTATTAAAAAATATGGTTCCCTTATAGTTTCTTCCTTTAAGTGAGCTACAACTATTGTTTATGAGGGCACGAAAATAGTCATAATAATCAGTTTTTCCCCGGGTGTCATAGTACCCCCACCTATTTTTCCAGAAAAAAAGCACTGGATAAATGTAATCCCAACTCCTGGTGCTTACTATAAAAGGAGGGTCTCTCCATACACCTGACATCTCTATATTAAGAGTTTATCACAGATTATTCATCCCTTGACTGCCTATTTATTTTCACTCTTTGTTATCCTATGGCATGCATTGGGTATGATCTCTATTAGCATTGAAATTGTCATGTTATTGTATCTCCTTTCTCAAAAAATATTTCAAAAATAAAAGTTTCTACTAAGCTGAAATAATCATCTATAATTCTACTGGATTTTATAGACATTTTTGTTTAACCATCCTCTATCCCTCAAATGTATGTCCCTGCACGTTCAGTGGGGGAAAAAAATCAAGTAACAGCCTGAAAGGGACCCATAAAATGCTGGTCTAATTCATTCCACGTCAGGGGAGTGGATGTGTGAATAGAGGTGCCTGACATGGCTTTTTACAGAAATTGACCAAGACTAGGAAAACACCTTGAAAAGAAAAAGGCTAAGGTTTCTATTCCCTCCAAATAAAATCGAAGCAGAGCTCTGTAACACGGAATTTCTTTAAACATACCCCAGGCACACACATTTTATGAGATATGAGATGTTTGGTTATACAACTATAATGCTGTTGCAGGGTGGTTTATTTTTTCCGAGTTTACGAATCAGCATATTTATTTATATTTATTTATTTATAAAGTATTTTACCAGGAAGGGTACATTGAGATTTCTCTCGTTTTCAGGTATGTTGCTTGAAAGTGTAATAAATATATATACACAGGTAGACTGCATTTTGAATTTAAGACATTTGAGGGGTTATTCAGAAGGGTATTCTCTCAATCGGCGCACTTTGGCGAGTTCAATTCGCCAACCCTGCGGTGAAATCAGCATTCACCGCTGGGTTCCCTGAAGTGCAATGAATCAACCCTCCGAACGCATCTGATAAACTGCCGAACGCAGCCACAAACCCGCCGTCGAATTGCCATACAGACTGCCGAATACCTCCAACCAGCCGCCGAATGCCTCTGGAAAAAGCCAATCAACGGCCGAACAGGGATGAAAAACCCACTATTTTTAAAAGGCGTTTAAAAAAAAAAAATGCGTGGAAATAATGTATAAGGTCCTATAAATACAGAATAAAAAAAAAAAGACCATAAAAAAATTATATATATATATATATATATATATATATATAGTCATAGCCGAAATTGTTGGCACCCCAGACATTTTTCCAGAAAATCAAGTATTTCTCACAGAAAAGTATTGCAGTAACACATGTTTTGCTATACACATGTTTATTCCCTTTGTGTGTATTGGAACAAAAAAAGGGAGGAAAAAAGCTAATTGGACATAATGTCACACAAAACTCACAAAAATGGGCTGGACAAAATTCTTGGCACCCTTAATATTTGGTTGCACACCCTTTGGAAAAAAGAACTGAAATCAGTCGCTTCCTATAACCATCAATAAGCTTCTTACACCTTTCACCCGGAATTTTGAACCACTTTTCCTTTGCAAACTGCTCCAGGTCTCTCTTATTGGAAGGGCGCCTTTTCCCAACAGCAATATTAAGATCTCTCCACAGGTGTTCAATGGGATTTAGATCTGGACTCATTGCTGGCCACTTCAGAACTCTCCAGCGCTTTGTTGCCATCCATTTCTGGGTGCTTTTTGACGTATGTTTGGGGTCATTAACCTGCTGGAAGACCCAAGATCTCAGACACAAACCCAGCTTTCTAACACTGGGCTCTACAGTGCGACCCAAAATCCTTTGGTAATCCTCAGATTTCATGATGCCTTGCACACATTCAAGTCACCCAGTGCCAGAGGCAGCAAAACAACCCCAAAACATCATTGAACCTCCACCATATTTCACTGTAGGTACTGTGTTCTTTTCTTTGTAAACAGTAGAATGATGTGCTTTACCAAAAAGCTCTATCTTGGTCTCATCTGTCCACAAGACGTTTTCCCAGAAGGATTTTGGCTTACACAAGTACATTTTGGCAAACTGTAGTCTTGCTTTTTTATGTCTCTGTGTCAGCAGTGGGGTCCTCCTGGGTCTCCTGCCATAGCGTTTCATTTCATTTAAATGTCGACGGATAGTTCGCGCTGACACTGATGCTCCCTGAGCCTGCAAGACAGCTTGAATTTCTTTTGAACTTGTTTGGGGCTGCTTATCCACCATCCGGACTCTCCTGCGTTGCAACCTTTCATCAATTTTTCTCTTCCGTCCACCCACAGAGAGATTAGCTACAGTGCCATGGGTTGCAAACTTCTTGATAATGTTGCGCACTGTGGACAAAGGCAAATCTAGATCTCTGGAGATGGACTTGTAACCTTGAGATTGTTGATATTTTTCCACAATTTTTGTTCTCAAGTCCTCAGACAGTTCTCTTCTCCTCTTTCTGTTGTCCATGCTTAGTGTGGCACACACAGACACACAATGCAAAGACTAAGTGAACTTCTCTCCTTTTTATCTGCTTTCAGATGTGATTTTTATATTGCCCACACCTATTACTTGCCCCAGGTGAGTTTACAGGAGCATCACATGCTTGAAACAAACTTATTTATCCACAATTTTGAAAGGGTGCCAAGAATTTTGTCTAGACCATTTTTGGAGTTTTGTGTGACATTATGTCCAATTTGCTTTTTTTCCTCCCTTTTTTTGTTTTGTTTCAATACACACAAAGGGAATAAACTTGTGTATCGCAAAACATGTGTTATTGCAATACTTTTCTGTGAGAAATACTTGATTTTCTGTAAAAATGTCTGGGGTGCCAAAAATTTCGACCATGACTGTATATAAACAAAAACTTTGCCGAAAAAATGCTGAAAAATGCTTTAATATATTCTAAAAAATAAAAAGAATTTTTGCAGCAAATATTTAAAACGGGGATTTTTTTACTTTGAAAACGATGGGATTTGCCGGTTTCAAACCTGTTGAATTAAACCACTGAAAATCAGGGCATTTCGACAACATTTCACAGCTGTTCGGAATTCTCTGAATAGATTAACCATTACTTCTCTATGGGGATTTCACTGCTGCCGAAGCTCACCGTATTTCGCTGCCAATTCGGTAATATTTGGCGAACCGCCAGCTTTTTGAATAGTTGTATTGCCACGAAATTGCACCGTACGGGGAAAATTCACTATTCGGTGCAATTCGGTGTTTTTTGTATAACCCCTTTGGTCAGTGGATTATATCCACTATCAGGGATAATAATTTTTCTGGTTTGGCTATTTTGACCTAGAATTTTCACTTTTCCAGTCATTCTCTGGAGTTTCACCTTTCTTTGAATAGACCTGTATGTGTCTCTGTTTGCTTTTGTTTTAGATATTGGCATTCTGCGTCTGGAAGACTCAAGGAATTGACAATTCACCATTTGTTTTTATAAACAGTTATTACAGTTTTCATTCTTTTTTCTTTTTTTTTTTCGTGGAGCCCACTTGAAAGTTCTATTTGTTTGCAAACGTCTGGAATGGATCCAGATCTCCGGTACCTGATGGTGTTTTTGACGATCTAATTAACTTGATTACTACAGTGAGAAGGTTAAATATGTTCACTCTTCTAATACAAATTTCTCTCAAGCATACTGTTAACACAAGGAAAGCATCACAAGTAGTCCTTCTTAAACTACTTTAAAATGAAGTGTGCAACTTGAAATAGTTAACTACTCTTCTAATACTATAGTTATTGAAGCATTAAGGACATCCCCTGGGTAATAGTATTATTGTAGTTGAATCTTACAGCTCAATGTATGTAACTGTGGTCTCCTCGCATGCCTGTAAAGTTTATTTTCCTTTACTTGCTGTCAAGTAGACACTACGGGTGGATGGCACTGACAGAGAACATGAGAGGTTTGCAAATCAGAGACATAGAGCCATTTCTGGGCACAACACTCTCCTGTGGAATTACTACAGGATGGAACAGACGTAATCAGACATCGCAGGACTAACAAGGGTTTCCCATGACCAAACAGCAGCTGTTGGACTGCTAATTAAAAAAAATATATATGAAAAGCCTTTAATTGGAAATATGTCCACCGTTGAGTAGAATTAAAACCTGGCTTGCCCAGGATTCTGGATATAACATGGGGCAAATAAACAACACTCCTGACATGCTCTTCTTTAATCAGGAAAACAGATTTTTCCAGCTGACAACCATGATTGTAAGCATATGGAGACATGGTTACATGGCAAACAGCAGGATTAAGTGTAACCGGAGAATATGGGGCCAGAAAAAGATCACTACTGTTCGTTTGGGGGATGTAGAGAAACCCAAGGCTTAACCTCGCTAAATCCAAAGGAAGGGGGTGATACAAAGAAAAAGAAATTAAATGGAGAGATCGAAACATGTGACGATTTCGCCAAAGCTGAACAATAACACTGGACAAAACATTATAAATTTCAGGCTTTGTACATCATCAGAATTATACTGCAACCAGAGATTA
This sequence comes from Leptobrachium leishanense, assembly GCA_009667805.1. Lineage (NCBI taxonomy): Eukaryota > Metazoa > Chordata > Amphibia > Anura > Megophryidae > Leptobrachium > Leptobrachium leishanense. The sequence continues at coordinate 216,337,010 of CM019063.1, forward strand.
AATAATAATGAGGAAAGACGGAACGATGTAACTACAGTTTACCATTACCACCACAGCTGCTGTTAATACGTTTCTGGCTGACACTATGAGGAATATAGTAAATAATGGCTGTGGCATAGGTGGTGTTTCGTTTGTGTGCGTTATCAACACTTTTTCGCTCTTTCAATAGAAAATACTATTAAATAATAAAATTCGATAAAATTGTTTTATACAATTGTTTTCAAAGAAGTACTATAGACTTTTATGTAGGAAATGAGAGCATTGCAGCTACTGAAACCAGCAAAAAAAAAAACTAGATAATTACATTTATATATAGCAGAGATTAAAAATAAGAATTCTTAAAGCTGGTGTTGAATAGGATTACCCGGTATGAATCACCATAAAACGCTACTCTGTGTTCGTTTTCATATGCGACAATGGCCTACCTTACTTAAGTCAAACTCCGTGGTTCCCAACCCTGTGTTCAGGTACCCCTAAAAGGCCTGGTTTAAAGGATCACCTTGGGGAAATGCAGACTGAATCCTGCAAATAGCAAATCATATCACCTGTGCTGTGCTTCACATACCTGGCAAACCTGGCCTGTTAGGAATCTAACTGATAGATTGGGAGTACGCAGCAAGCAAGGCATTGACTTTCTAAAATAACCATAATCTTGTCACCTTTCCAAAATGATCACTCTTTGTAAAACATCTGGACTCCACTGGAATAATATCAAGTGCACTCTAGTAAGAACAAATGAAAAAATGGCTAAAGTTTTGAAAACTGGGCAGTAATTGTAATCTAGATTTTTGGAAGTTTGAGCTACCACTGGTGACCACTGTGAGTGCTGTATCATGAAGAGATATGCTGCATAACTGCTATATATAGGGGATTAGAGCGATTAAATTTTTAACCTGTTACCACGACAGGGCATACTATGCCATCCCTGGGGCAGGTGGGACTGAACGCCGTGGGTCGGCATAGCTCGCACCGCTGGTGTCTATGGGCCGCGACAGGCACGACCACCAGTTGGCGCATGTCATTAGCTGCTGCAGGATGGCCTGAACTCAGGACATCCACTTGCAGCCAATGACATGCACCTTGCATTAGCTGCATAGGCAGGCTGGAAGAGGGGGCCCCCGCAGCAGCCGAGAAGCGGGGCATACTAGTACATACTGCCAGCGTTAACTCCCTGCTGCTGGGCACAACCCATCCGGCGGTAAGGGGTTAAAATTATTCTAACCTGTTTACAAAGTAATTACCAGGTAATACATTACGGGCCATATTACATAGTTGGTGCTAACTTAACCAGAGCTGTTGTAAACTTAAAACCTCCATAGGCTATAATGGCTCTGGTAAGTTTACAACAGCTCTGGTTAAGTTAGCAACAACTATGTAATATGGCCCAATATGTAGAATTAGATAAACATTGTTGCCTAGCTCAGTGTATTTTGGTTTACGAAGAATTCGCTATATAACGGTCAAGATTCTCTGTGCAGGGTAGTTGGTTCGAGCCCAGTATGCGGTGATAAAGAAGAGTGAGGCAGATATACAGGGGTTTAAAGAAATAAAGGTTTATTGAACAAAGAACAGGCGTAAACCAAAAGCAACAGTGGCCAATAGGAAAGAATAGGAGGTTGCTGGGCGTGACAGGAACGGGGTTGATCAGATGCACACAATATACAGGGCAAAACACACCAAGCAGACAAGACAGAAAAAGGGGCTTAGAAAAAGATAGGTGGACAGGAACTGGACTGGACAGATGATACACAGAACACAAAATAAAGACAAAGAGGGCAGGACAGGAAGCGGGCTGACCATAACCAGAAATCAGGAGACACAGAGAAACTAAGAGACACAAGGAGACTGTAACGAATCCCTCCTGATATAGCGACTTGGGTTCCTTTAGACCAGTGTTTCCCAAACCTGTCCTCAGGACCTTCAACCAGGCCAGATTTTGCAGACCACCTTGGGGAAATACAGATTGAATCCTGCAATCACTGAGCAGCAAATCATATCGTAGATTGTACAACAAATGCTTTTCCCGGCTATTGAATACAGAGATGTAGTGTATGCAGCCGTCCCGCAAACACACCTTCAGAAACTTACTACATTGTATAACTCATTCTGCCGCTCTGCATTACAATGTAACTACATGACCCACCATTGTGACATGTTAAAAGAGCTAAACTGGCCATCGCTAGAGTCTAAACGCACCCTTCACCTTTCCAGCCTGGTGTTTAAGAGCTTTTCTGGGAAGCTGCCACCCTATCTGAATAGACTGCTTCCCCCAGCAGCTCCCTCATCCTATAACCTCCGATCCAGGACCAGCACCTTACTTGCAATACCACAATACAAAAAGACAGTGGCTCGGTCCTCATTTTCCTACAGAGCACCGCAATTATGGAATAACCTCCCAGACACCATCAAATCTTCCCCCAGTCTTAAGTCACTCAAGAGCTCCTTACGAACATACCTCAATACAGAATGCACCTATAAACATGTAACATAATGACTATTTCCTACATATTTATTTTATGTTAATCTGTATATTTGTGTTTTTTTTAATATCTTGCATTGTATTACTTTGTATATCTGTAACACTTCAATGTTCTTGAACCCAGGACATACTTGAAAACGAGAGAAATCTCAATGTATCCTTCCTGGTAAAATCCTTTATAAATAAATAAATATCACCTGTGCTGAGCTTCAGATATCTGGCAAACCTGGCGAGGCGGAGGGTCCTGAGGACAGGTTTGGGAAACACTGCTTTAGACAGTCCCTATCTAGCCTTTCGATCCTTAGGTGGTCGGTAATCTGGCTATCGCTAGGGACACAAACATATATATATCAGATAATAGGATATACATAGGACAGGGTACACAGGGTTAACCTTAACTGAAATGGAAACCAAGCTAAACCGCATAGAACTTAGAGTAGTCAGGAAAAGACAGAAACTGGTACACGAAGGGTGGTTCTCACACAAGTCAGGACATATGGATAATCAGAGCAGTCAATACAGCCAGGAACTGGTACACGAAGGATGGTTCTCAATACAAGCCGGGTCATACACAGAGTATCAAAGTATCGCAAGGAATCCGTGAATCGCGGGGAACGAGTCACTCAGCATTCAGGGAGGTAAATCCACGAGAGAGCAATGATCCGGTTCAGCTCTTCCGGATTTAAACCCGACGACTCTGCGTCATATTGCCGCATCCCACCCCCTGATTAGCCGCGCGACCTCCAGCCGGCGCATTGCCTGGCACCCGGTCAGCCCTTATCGCGGAAGGTGCTGCCGGGTGCCGGGCATCCCCCAGGGCGGCTTGAGGCCCCCACAGTATGGCAGGACGTGACAGAGACTTGCTGAGACCAGACAGACAGGACAAAGAAGGGAGCTGAGGACCAGGAAACACAGTGGACAGAAGTCTAGGCTCAATATGGGTAACAGTGTGAACAAGGCGCAGTTTCCAAGAAAGGGCAATCCAATTAAAGTAGTCACAGTGCATAGCAAGGGTCAAGGATGGCGGCTGATAGAAAGGTGATCAAAGTCCTTTAGCTGAAGTCAGATATCCAATTGGCAAAGGAACACTGGGATGCATGGAGGGCAAGCTGGAGGAATTACGGTGGATAACACGGTGCGAAACAAGGAATCTCGGTGGATAGCCAGGAAATCAAGGTGGGTTGCCAGGAATCATGGTGGGAAACAAGGAATCACTATGGGTTCCCAGGAATCAAGGTTATCAGAGAGAGAACAGGAAAGCTAGCTGCAAGCAACATTACAAGCCGGTGGAAACACTGATGAAACAACAATGCGGATGTCTCTGCAATTTTCAAGATGACATCGGTGACCTAATCTCCCCTTCGCCAGTTCCTGCCTCCCCCGGGGCTCAGGCTTACAATGTCATCATCCACTTCCCCTCTTTGGGCAATGAACATATTCCAGTTTTCGTTCTCTTTGTTGGATTCCAAAGACTTGTTAAGAGTATATTATTTTCCTCATCTGCTGATTGGTTTTTGTCCTGAGTTCTTATGTTGATTGTTTCTCTGCCTGTGGTCAAGCTACATCACCGACTGATACGCTTAGTCCAGAGTAGCCTTCAATCCCGGTTTTCACCTTAATATAGTTTTACTTTCTGGAATCAGTTGGGGTCACTCTTGCTTCTCAATTTATGTCAAATGGTTTTTCTTGCAGGTTAGTAACCTCTTTTTTTCTACGAGCCACGCGCAGGACTGTTATTTTGGGTTGCTTAATTGTTTTAAAATGTTATGGGTCAGGTACATGCTAGCAGAGCGACTGGACGCATTCTGTTTTGATATGTTTGGGGAGAGGGGGTCGCTGCTGGGATAGTCCCCCGCTCCTCTTACTGCTGAATTCATCATACTGCAGCTTTGTTTTTTTCCATCTGGTATCCCCCATGACCCCCCTGCCAGTCCCCTGTAGAAGGCCCACAGATTTTCACTCGCACCAACTATAGACTTGTTTCCTGGAATGTTAAATCGCCTATAAAATTTTTTAAAAAGTCCTTCAACATTTAAAATGACTTGACCTAGATATTGGCTTCCTCCAAGAGACACATTGGTCCATGTCATAAATGACCCTGAGGGCCGATATAAACTTTTAAATCTCACCATAGGCCAGGAATCGCTTCAACTACTTAATATTTGTGCCCTGAACGCTCCCAATCTCGCTTTTTATAAAATGCTTCTTCACCTACACAATGCTACCCGGAGTATTGTAGGAGGGGATTTCAACGATGTCCCAGACTCTGTGTTGGATCACTCTTCTAGTCACCCTATGGGAGGAGGTCAGCAGCACCCCACTGGTCCTAGTTTTTTGCAGTCCCATTTTTTACTCACTGACATCTGGAATACCCAGAACCCAACGGATAGTGATTTTACGTTTCACTCAGATTCCCATAAAACGTTTTCTGGAATTGCACTCACTCACCAAGCACGACGTACCTCTATTGGCACAATGGCCCTTACAGACCACATGCTGAACACCTTGGACTTCGCCTATGGGGTGGTCCTTCCATACTACAGGAATTGAAGCTTTCCAACTCATTTGCTTGCCTTTGGGCTATTTAAGTCACACCTAGAGTTAATAATTATAATAATTACAACGGATGACAATATCGCCCATATAGATGACGTTAACCTCTTCTAGTCAGGTGGTTCGAAACCAGTTATTAGAGGTCATATAATTGAATATGCTACCCGAATCAAGACAGAGACCTCGGAGCCCCTTACTGCCCTCCATAATGACTTGACAAAGAGTTATAAAGCATATCTCTCTGACCCTACTCTCCACTTTTTCCAGGCTTACAAGGACTGTAAAATGAAATATGAAGCCATGGTTACCAACCACGCACATAGCTCCTTGCATCACCAGTGAAACGGGTTTCTTTTGGTACAGCAATAAACATGGCCACCTCCTAGCCAACCTGGTCCAATCACAAACGTTGACCAGGCCCTACGTATCCTCACGCAAAACCTCTGAGGGAAAAATTATCACCGACCCGTTAGCTATTGCTAACCACTTTCGTGGCCCAGATGACTTACACACTCAACTGATTTTTTTCCCACCAAGCCCATATCCTCAAGATGAAACGCCAGAAACGAGATCTCCTTTCAGTCCCGATTACTGCCAAAGAGGTTCAGAGCACGATTTCTACCCTTAAGCATGGTAAAACCGGTCCTGATGAGATTGGGGTGGAATATTACAAATTGCTTTCAGGTTTTGTGACTCCACATCTAGTTACCCCTTATAACAACATTCTACAAGTTAACCCACAAATTGCTTTTAATGAGGCCCACTTGGTGGTCCTCCCTAAGCCCGGTAAGGACCCCACTTTAGTTACCTCTTATCGCCCTATAGTTTTACTCAATACAGACTTGAAAATCCTCTCTACTATCATGACCAAGTGTTTACAGGCCCCATTGGCACATGTGATCGGCCCATCGCAAACTGGATTTCTACATGGCGCCATTCTACTACAAAAATTTACAAATCCCTAGTGGCGCTCTGGTCCTCCTCTCTAATGCATCACTCTCCAAATCTTATATTGAGCTTTGATTCATGAGATTCCGGGTCCTGTCTGTAAAAAAAGTCACTCCCTAACTTCAAGATGTAGATTTTGATCATATGAACCATTTTGTGGCATGTGCCTGTGACAACTCATGGTGGATGGGCTGTGTGCTCTCAATGGATGCGGTAGAAAGTGAAGTCAAGCTATGATTCTTACATCCAGCTGGACCAGCAACATCATACCGGATGTTCTCACCATGCCAGGAAATATCCTCCTTTGCAAACTGGATCTAATTACAGCTACAAGGAGAGCATACCAGCTAACCCCACAGGAGATGACAAAAGCATCCAACATGCTAGCCAAGAAAAAAGAGGTTCTTTATCATTAGGTATAGAATTTGTTGTTTATTCTTTTATTTAATTCCTTGTCACTGCCAACAAGCTAATTAAATTTTTGTATGATACCATTGAGATACCATGTTGAAATTTGGACAGACTGGCTACAAGACATATACCTAAGTGAGAATTTTTTGAAATTTAAAAAAAAAATCCAGGTTTTCCAAAAACTCAAAATCAACTTTATTTTCAAAATTTGTGAATTTTTGAAATTTTACAATTGTGTCAAGTTTTATATCAAATGAAAGCCCTATTCATAAGCTGTAGAATGATATATGTCCCATGCCCTCAGCTATCATATGTATCTTGTAAATTGCATTTTAATTTATAATGGCTAGTAGATTTTGGAGTTTTTATGCAATTTTGAAGGTTCAATATCTCAAACGGGTGGGCGAAGAAATTAGAATTTTTTATAAACATCTCCTGGTAAGGTACAAGTGTACCAAAAATTAACCAAAAAATTAACCAAATCCATGCATAGTTTTATGCATTGGTTGATTTGACATGGAATGATCCTAAACTGTTGCAACAGATTTCCCCTACTCCCCCCTCTTTCTGAATGGGGTATGATCAGATTTATTTTATTTTCCTGGCTGACTGGATGGTAGCCTCCTTATATCGGGACGACAAACCTAAGACATTCTTTCTTAACCGGTCCCCCCTTACAAAAGTACTCCCAGAAGAACAAGAATATTGTTAAAGATACCTTTCTTTATTCACCCTAGCATGTTCTCTAGATATTGAGGGGTGTGCCTCCAATCCCATCCATATCCTCTGATCACACGCTACCTCGCTTCCTGGCCTCTTGCTAGCGAGCAGGGTTCTATTGGGTCTTACAATTACTAACAGGTATGGCTCAACTGATATTATGCCCTGATAAGCTTAGATAGATTGACACTTCCCCTTACCATGTGGCCTTAGCATAGTTTATTTTCTAGTGGTAATTTTGTTATGTTTTGTTCATGTATTTTTGTCATGTACCTGATCCGTTAATAATAAAACTATTATTAAAAAAATAAAAGCATATAAAAAAAAAAAACATTTATTCTGATCGTACAGATACATTTTGAACGGAAATTTAAAAAATGCAGAGCAACTAACCTTGCCATTCCCAGACTCGAAAAGTTGGAAGGGACAATAAGTATATCTAGTCTGGAAAAGGGATGAGTACCCAGCATGGTATATGCCGCCTCAAGGCACAGAGGTAGTAACGGAAGAAGCATTTCGGTGCACCTGCTTAACAGCTGTAGTGGAGCAAAAATCCTGTGTGGGATCCATGGCTGTGTCTGAGTTTGAGGACTCCTGAAGCGGCAAGGATAATCCATGTGTTTACAATGCTCCATTGAGGTCCTAAAACATAAAAAGACAACATGTTATGATATCTTATTACACATGCAACGTATATAGAGTTTATTCAAAACCAAAAGCTTAACAGCCACAAATTTGGGGAGGAATGCATTGCAATTATGGACGAAGGAACCACAGAACAAATCTGACATTGGGTCTAAGGAGTCTACTTGAGCTTTAAAGGTAACTAGACGAAATGCACATTGGGTGCGAGGACAGAAGGGGCAACTATTTATTCAGTGCTCAAGTAGTAGTGCCAATTAGTATGCAAGATCCAACTTTTCACTTTTTATCTAACTCTGCCTTGCTAATCTCTCCTCTTACCTTTTGTGACCAGACTTAGGATTCAAGTAAAACGATAAAAATTAAAATGGCAGCAATAGGACTCAAAACTGGATGTAGGCATAGTAATAACACTATATTGCCAAAAGTATTCGCTCACCCATCCAAATATTCAGAATCAGGTGTTACAAACACTTCCATGGCCACAGGTGTATAAAATCAAGCACCTAGGCATGCAGACTGGTTTTACAAACATTTGTGAAAGAATGGGTCGGTCTCAGGAGCTCGGTGAATTCCAGTGTGGAACTGTGATAGGATGCCACCTGTGCAACAAATCCAGTCGTGAAATTTCCTCGCTCCTAAATATTCCACAGTCAACTGTCAGCTGTATTATAAGAACGTGGATGTGTTTGGGAACGACAGCAACTCAGCCACGAAGTGGTAGGCCACGTAAACTGACGGAGCGGGGTCAGCGGATGCTGAGGCGCATAGTGCGAAGAGGTCGCCAACTTTCTGTAGAGTCAATCGCTACAGACCTCCAAACTTTATGTGGCCTTCAGATTAGCTCAAGAACAGTGCGCAGAGAGCTTCATGGAATGGGTTTTCATGGCCGAGCAGCTGCATCCAAGCCATACATCACCAAGTGCAATGCAAAGCGTCGGATGCAGTGGTGTAAAGCACGCTGCCACTGGACTCTAGAGCAATGGAGACGCGTTCTCTGGAGTGACGAATCGTGCTTCTCATCTGGCGATCTGATGGACGAGTCTGGGTTTGGCGGTTGCCAGGAGAACGGCACTTGTCTGACTGCATTGCGCCAAGTGTAAAGTTTGGTGGAGGGGGGGGATTATGGTGCGGGGTTGTTTTTCAGGAGCTGGGCTTGGCCCCTTAGTTCCAGTGAAAGGAACTCTGAATGCTTCAGCATACCAAGACATTTTGGACAATTCCATGCTCCCAACTTTGTGGGAACAGTTTGGAGCTGGCCCCTTCCTCTTCCAACATGACTGTGCACCAGTGCACAAAGCAAGGTCCATAAAGACATGGATGATAGAGTCTGGTGTGGATGAACTTGACTGGGCTGCACAGACTCCTGACCTCAACCCGATAGAACACCTTTGGGATGAATTAGAGCGGAGACTGAGAGCCAGGCCTTCTCGTCCGACATCAGTGTGTGACCTCACAAATGTGCTTCTGGAAGAATGGTTAAAAATTCCCATAAACACACTCCTAAACCTTGTGGACAGCCTTCCCAGAAGAGTTGAAGCTGTTATAGCTGCAAAGGGTGGACCGATGTCATATTGAACCCTATGGATTAGGGATGGGATGTCACTTAAGTTCATAGGTGAGTCAAGGTAGGGGAGCGAATACTTTTGGCAATATAGTGTATATAATCTCTCCTTTGTCTGCCCCTTTACATTTAGAGCATTTCTTTTTCCAATGTGTGCTCACTACATAGAAAAAGGACCAAATGCTAATTAATCTGTGAAACTTTAAAGACACCGCTACTCATTATTGAGATGTAGAAACGTAGAGTGATATGGTATTAGAGACTTGTGTTTTGCCACAGAGAAATATTGGTATATGGAAATCTGGGAGAAGTAGATAGACATTCATATGCTCTTCCCTCTTTATAATACCAATTAGAAGTTTAACATCCAAGTTTCATTATTATAAATGTATAACATTATTTAAAGTTACATTTTAATACTAATGCTATGTCAATGAAAATTACCTCTACAGTGTAAGGCAAAGATTCAAAAACAAGTTCTATAACCTCGTTAGTAAACGCCATCAATGTTGTAGTTGCATCACTTTCTGTCTAATTTTTAATATTTCCAATTAAAATGTTTTGCTGTTTGATTTGTGCACTCAGTACTCTGTTGTTGTGTGTTTGATATCAAAAACAAGATGGCATGAATTTAAATGCCTGTAAGAGGTTTATTGTTAATTCATTCAGGATGGCAGGAAACAGGGCAATGTAAACCATCAATTAAGAACCTAAACATTTTCTACCAAAGAATATGATCGAGAAATAATCCAGAATAGGATCACTGAAACCTTGTGTGGTGCATGCGTTGAATAAAGCTCCTGAATAGACCTCTTCTTGAGTGCCTGTACTTCTTGCGTTGCTAACAGTGACGTATCTTGGCCTAGGCTGACAAGGCCTAGGGTGGCACTTTTCAGGGGGCGGCAAAAATGCCACCCTCTACACATAAAAAGGCGCCCGGTGGCTCACTGAGACCCGCAGCCGCAGGTTTCAAGGTCCCCGGCCTCAGCTCCGGACTGCCAAGCTTTCTCCCTACAGTGTGCGCAGCTTCCAGGACAGTTGAGCTGATGGAGGGAAGCACTTGGTTTTAATAGAGACGGGTCTGTGCTGGTGGGCAGAGCCTCACTCATCATGGCAAAACACACCCCGGGCTGAAGGGCGGCTGCGGGGGCTCTGGTAGGGGCCACAGACCACGGGGACATATATGGAGTGGCTGGGGGTACTGCATTGTGGGACTCGATGGGCACAGACCCTGTTTCCTCCCGATTCGGCAGCCACATGTACTCTGCTGCGCTAGGAGGAAGCGATCATATAACGTCACTTCCTCCCAGCGTTCCACCAGCATGTTGAACGTGCAGCTGCATGGTCTCTTCAGAACGGTTGCTCCCAGTACCCATCCCCCAGGTTCCCTAAAGGTGAATTGAACAAGGGGGGCGTGAAATGAGTGTGGGGGTATGAAACAAAATGAGTCATGAGTGGGGGGGGTATGAAATGAAATGAGTGGTGGGTATGAAATAAAGTGAGTGGGGGGTTTGAAATAAAATGAGCGTGGGGGGTATGAAATAAAATGAGTGGGAGTATGAAATAAAATGAGTGGTGATTATGGGGGTATGAAATAAAATGAGTTGGGGGTATGAAATGAAATGAGTGGGGGTATGAAATAAAATGAGTGGGGTAAGAAATGAGTGTGGGGGTATGAAATGAGTGGTGAGTGGGAGGTATGAAATAAAATGAGTGGTGAGTGGGTGTATGAAATAAAATGAGTGGTGAGTGTGGGGGGTATGAAATAAAATGAGTGGGTGTATGAAATGAGTGGTGAGTGGGGGGTATGAAACAAAATGAGTGGGGGTATGAAATGAGTGTGGGGGTATGAAATGAAATGAGTGGGGGTATGAAATGAAATGAGTGGTGAGTGGGGGTATGAAATAAAATGAGTGGTGAGTGGGGGGTATGAAATGAGCGGGGTAAAATGAAATGAAACAAGTGGGGTGAAATTAACATGAAAAGAGTGGAATGAAATGAAAAGGAAGGGGGTGAAATGGACATGATAAAGGAGAGACTCCTTTCCTTTACTATTAGAGGTCTATTGCTGTGGATCCTGTGTACGCTCAGACTCATTGCCTTTCCTATTAGAGGTCTATTGCTGTGGATTCTGTGTATGTTCATACTCACTTCCTTTACTGTGAGAGTTGCACATTACTGTGAGTTATATTGCTGTAGTGCTCTGTGATACGGTCATACTCAGTGCACGTTTCTGTTGATTTTATTGCTGTGCAGCTTGTGATATATACACACTGCACATTACTGTGAGTTTTATTGCTGTGATGTTCGGAGATCTGCTCATACTCCGTGCACATATCTGTGGGTTTTATTGCTGTTGTGCTCTGTGATACGCTCATACCAAATTTGGTAAATGGCTATACACCTTCAATATATGGGTCATTTGATATATATTGCATACTTGTGTCTGGCAATTGGCCAGGAGGGCTAATTTATTGGATGATGGTCCTGTGCTATGAACATGTTTTAGGACTGCTGAATTGTGGCATCTGATGGACGGCATGTTCTGCATCCATCATTGGGTCTGCCGAGGAAACTCTGGGCTCTTCAATTGTTAAAAATCCTTTTTGACTAAATAGCCAGTTGCTAGCTTCTCTGTATACTCTCCTCATTGTTACGAGGGTACACTTTTCAGACAACACCTTATTTAATCCCTACTTTCCATTTATGTTTTTCAATAGTGTGTTTTACCCTTTTGATATTGTCTGACTTCTAATTAATAAATTCATTGTGTTTGTGGACCCACATTCCCCCCTTTTAGCACTCTATATGCACCCTATTGTTGTGTTGGGTTGTTATGTGTTTGTTCTCAATTATTCAGGAGGGTTAGGCCCTTGGGATTGTGTGGTCAGTCCACCACCTAACGTTCCTTTTGGGAGTGCTATTGTTTTTTTTTTTCCCTACTTGACATGCATGGCTGACCTTTGTAAAAATGGTTGAATTTACACATTTCATAATTTTATTTGATTATCTCTTAAAATAATAGATACAACTTTTGAAATGGTATACAAAATATACAACTAGGCACTTGGTACCCACTTTTAATATACAGCTAAGCTGTAAGAGGAAAGGGTGGAGCCTAAAGAGGAAGGGTGTGGTTTAACCAGGAAGAGGTCTGCCCTTGATGGGCAGGGGTGTGTCGAATTTACACCACTGGTTGCTAGATTTTGAACCTATGGAGTTTTGGCCACCCTGGACTCTTGGCAGACTACAGTAAGGCTTTCCCTGGTGATTGCATACTTCATTTTTTGCAATTTAGAAACTTTGCTTATGGGTCAACTGTAACGGCAGGTTACTGTAAATTAAAGGTTCTTTTACGGTGTTGGAAATGTTACATTTGTAAAGTTTATCCATATTTTGAGAAATTAGTATGCCGAAGGGCACCATTACATTTTTCACGCTAACGTTAGCGCTCACCTTAGCTCAATATTCCGGGCCAAATGATAGCTTGGCACCTTGCCCCGGAGAGCAAAGGTAACTGCTGGGATACTTCTGGTAGTGCTTCCTACCCGTCGCAAATATCACTTGCTGGAGTCCTCAGGACTCCATGGAGAGTTGCATTTCTGGGCCGCGAGGTCGCGCAGCACCACAAAGTGATCACAAAGGGAGACTGGGAACTATTTGTTGCCAGTCTCACTCTACTCTCAGCAACTAAAAGTGATGAATCGGACCACCGCCCTTGCTGCGGGATGCGAGGTGAGAATCTGATTTATTGGGGGTTTAGGGGGTGCTAAAAGATTTTGCAAATGCAGAATAATTTAGCACCAGCTTTTAGGTGTAGCTAAAATTTTGGATTGTTCATCCCTGCGGTAATTAGCGCTTGCACTTTGCAATACCTTACTTATCAAAATACAAATTAATGATTGCACTCCCCATGTAAAGTGTAGGATTTGCAAAGTACGGTAAGCTCGCGGAAGCAAGCACAAAAACCAATGCGATAAGTGATATATGATGGGTTTAGTGTTAGGAAGGTAATTGTTATGGGCGCTACGGCGCTTATCCCAGATCAGCGTTGTTTGGATCTTTAGAAACAGATTTCTATAGTACGAAAGGCAATGAAAACTGCAATACCTTGTATCCCAAGCCAGGGAGGTAATACACGAATCAAAATACCACTCAACCGCAATTGGTTGAGAGACCAAGAGACTGTTGAGCGAAACCACAATAACTCTATTCACATAGATATCTTGACTGGATATATGAGCATAATATGGTACAAGACAGGCGTAATTAACCGTATGTTTACAATCAGAGAGTGTGTTAATAGGTCTGTATTGAGGCTGGATCTTAAACAGGTTGTTTGAGGGGTTAGTGAGATTTGCAGCATGCAGGGCAGTCACACCATCAGAGAATTTGTGATTAAGGCTGCAACCAGAATAAATACTCAATAAACAACTGGATCAGTAAGTAGGTCTCTCGACCTGGCGGGCAGACACACACACAATCTGAAGCCTTGCGATTAGGACTGAAACCAGATTGGGTGGTCAACAGAGACTTAGGGCGGCAGATAAGGTTTCTCAACCTGGCGGGCAGGCCTCCAAACGATAAGCATGCGTTTAAACATAGACTGATACACCGAATACCGCACAGAACAAACCCACATATAATAATTATCAATAATCAAGAGAATCGTCGATAGGGTCAAAGCCGGGTCAAAACGTATGCAGGGTCCTCGTACAAGCAATTCGGCAATTGGGTAATCAAACACACTGATACTAGATACAGCAGGCGATGCGGGAAATAAACTCCACGTCAGGGCGACGAGCAGATACTCGCACCTGCTTTTAAGACCGGCGGCTCCGCGTGAGCACGCCAAGCCCCGCCCCCTCAGACGTCGATCGGCCATTATTAACTCCTGACACCCGGCCAGCCACCGACGTCGCCGAGTGCCCAGACAGCACCGCGGGGGCCGAGGACGTAACAGTAATATGGGGGAATGCGTTAAAGTCACTTATCCTGGCCGTATTACTTACACATCCAAATGCTAACGCTAGTGTCCAGTAGTGAATAGTGCCCTTTGAGTAAGAGAAGAGGGAAAATGGGCCAAAGCTCCAAGAGTGTGCACACCGTCAAGGGAGACTTTTCAATAAAGGAAGGACAAGAACCCTTCTCCTGTATAATTCGAGGGATGAACAATTGTTTTCACACTGTGGGCCTAACATTACGCGACAACAGACCTATGTCGGGACCAACTCGGGAGTATGCAGATTGACATTACGGGTAGGGCCCAACCACTCAACAGAGAATGTGGAGGAAAGAAAGTCTGACCAATAATACCAGATTTGACGAAACACCACATCCCATCTATCCAAAGAAAGTACAAATTGCTCCGTTGATCGGATATCTTCTACCGTATTAAGTACCTCACAAAGAGAAGGCATTGATTGCGATTTCCAGTACAGTGGTATTAACGGACATATCAATTTTTTAAGAGCCTTTATATAAAAGATTTGTCTGGCAAAGTAGGAACCGTTTTGGATCTAGCTCAATATCTGAATCCATCTGTTGAGCCAATTCTTGAATAGCCTCCCAGGTTTGATGAATGGACAGGTCCACCCATAGGCGTCACTACAGGGGGGGGCAAGGGGGCAATTGCCCCCCTAGGTTATTCCTTGCCCCCCATGTGCCCCCCCACCAAAAATCAGCATCCAGCTTCCAATACTTTTCAGGCCGCTGTATCTCCTATATGGAGGTTCTAGGTGTCATTGGAAAGGGCAGATTCTGGCCTTTCCAATGATACCCAACATGACCATATTCAGTGTAAAGTAAAAGTCATAAAACATTAAATAAAAACGTGCACTTCAACGTAAACATTTTCACAGGGTTGAAATGGCTCTGCAGTGAAGTGGTTAATGTTCAGTCTATACATTACATTGTGTATTACATTAGTTTTTGCCTTGGTTCTAGTTGTATATTAAGGGCTAATGGGTAGGCTTCATCCCTCACAGTATACATTTATTTTTTCATTTTGGCATTTTAGGGGTTAATGGGTTGGCTACATGCCTCAGTGTATTCATTTCATGTTTTCCCTTGATCAATTGCATTTTAGGGGTTAATGGGTTGGCTCAAATGCCACATTGTTTATTTAAGTACCGATACTTTTATTTTATGTCATGTGACCACTTTCCAATAAGAACAGACCTCATATAAAAATGCCCCCAGCTCACATGTATATACCCCTCGAGATATATATATACAGAATGCCCCCAGCTCTCATGGATATTGCCCCCAGCCTCACATGGATATGCTCCAGCTCACATGGATATGCCCCAGCTCACATGGATATGCCCCAGCTCATATGGATATTGCCCCAGTTCATATGTAAATGCCCCAGTTCATATGGAAATGCCCCAGCTCATATGGATTTGCCCCAGTTCGTATGGAAATGCCTCAGTTCATATGGATATGCCCCAGCTCATATGGAAATCTCAATGTATCCTTCCTGGTAAAATCCTTTATAAATAAATAAATATAAATAAAATGCCCCAGCTCATATGGAAATGCCCCAGCTCATATGGAAATGCCCCAGCTCATATGGATATATCCCAGCTCATATGGATATGCCCCCAGCGCTCACTTATACGCTGGGGAAGCTGGCCGCGTGCATGAAAAGCACATGGCCAGCGTTCCCTTCCGGCGGCAGCAATACTCACCCATCCTGAGGTCGGGTCGCGCAGCAGTGACGCGTTCACGCGGTCTCCGGGCGCCTATGTGACGCTGCCTCCAGCGGAGAGGAAGCGTCACAGAAGCGCCCGGAGGCCGCGTGAACGTGTCACAGCAGCGCGACCGGAACTCCGGATGGGTGAGTATCGCTGCCGCCAGAAGGGAACGCTGGCCATGTGCTTTTCATGCACGCGGCCAGCTTCCCCAGCGTATAAGTGAGCGCTGGGGGCATATCCATATGAGCTGGGATATATCCATATGAGCTGGGGCATTTCCATATGAGCTGGGGCATTTCCATATGAGCTGGGGCATTTTATTTATATTTATTTATTTATAAAGGATTTTACCAGGAAGGATACATTGAGATTTCCATATGAGCTGGGGCATATCCATATGAACTGAGGCATTTCCATACGAACTGGGGCAAATCCATATGAGCTGGGGCATTTACATATGAACTGGGGCATTTACATATGAACTGGGGCAATATCCATATGAGCTGGGGCATATCCATGTGAGCTGGCCAGCTTCATCAGCCCCGCAGATACCGGCGAGCCGGGCCAGAGCTGGCTTCCGGTATGGGGGGGGGTTGTATCGGGCCTTTTGCACGAGTATCAAGTACTCATGCAAACGGCAGTAGTTACTAGTATCGGTATCAGTGCATCCCTAGTTATTATGGAAGTTAGAATCTAAAGGGTCTATTAGTCTTTAGATCCTTTGCTTTTCGTCACATTTCGGGGAATTTATTTTGCCGAAAATTTGGTGAATTCCCAATTTAGCAAATGGTCACTGTAATTTGCTAAAAGTGGAGTCGCTGAAGCAGCAAACGGGCATTCAGCAAAAACTGCTGAATTGCAGCAAATAAAATATTGAATTTAAGTATCAGGTTAGTGGAACAGAAAGGCATCATTGCATCATATTACTCTCGGGTTTTGGAATCTTATTTATATATATACTTATTTAGGGCACTATCAGCTGGTGTGAGCTAACCCTTGCGCCGGCATGGTTTTGCGTTAGCGCCAGGTTAATTGAGTCTAACGCCTGACCAACAGATTGTTTGCCTCCCGCTACAAACAGGAAAAATCACTTGGCACGTTGCTATTAGCAATTTGTACCGCGAGCTTACTGTACTTTCCGCATCCTTTACTTAACACGGGGAGCGCTAGAGATCTCTAGCGCTTTTGCAGCTAACAGATCACTTGGTGCCAGCGCCAATTTTTTGAGGGGCGCTAATTGCAACATTTTACCTACTGCTCAACCCTGGTGCTAACTCCAAAAAAACGGAAAAAACAGGTCCTCACCCAAAATTAACAGGCAATTGAAAGGAATGCAGCACAGGTGTTCTCTTGGCCCCTTACACCATAGTAATGGATCTGGTCAGCAATGTCACTGCAGTTGCAGTTGGCTCTATTATGATATAAAAGTATCCTTTATCCACATATATCCTAATTCTAATATATTGCCTAATTCTAAACATTTTATGCTGGGGGTTATTCATAGTATGTAAGCGGTTGATTATTAGGGTGACTGTGTGGACCATGTTTAAAAGGACACATGAATAGGTCTTGCCCTGAAACATGTATTATTTATATGCTGCAATAGGGAAATTTGTGTCGCTCACCTGGCCTTACTTTTGGATCTATTAAATGCAGTGTAATGATTTTACATGCTGCTGGGTGGCATTTATCATGCAATGCCCATCAGCCTTAATATATGTGTGGACATAAACATGGATGATATGACCACCGTGGAGGATTTTAATAATGCAGGGGTGTGAGGTTATCCACTGGATGTGTTCATTTTCAAGCTTGTGAAGGCGGGGGATAGGTATGGCCCGGCACTTTGCACTGGAAAAAAATTATTTATATCCTGTACACAACCGCATTAGTTTCCCTAGCGTGCGGTAAACGACCTTGATCATAGACTACCACGGACAAGGTGATCTGTTAGTAGGTCATCAGGCACTACGTTTTAGCGACTCACGCTAGATTTTTCCTTTAGAGATGGTGTTTTAGCTCACACCAGGTGATAGGGCCCTTAGTTTTATTCAGTGGTATGATTTAGTGGTGAAAATTATTAGTCGTCCCCCCCAGTTTTGACTGCGGTATCCTATGTGCCCCCCTAAATATTGTTCCTAGAGTCGCCACTGGGTCCACCAAACACGTAGATATGGCATTACATCAACAATGAGGGCCAAAAGCGGGCAGTCTGAGACAGCGATCTATACCACAACATGACAAATTTGTATCGAGTTTCCCTGAGCTTGGAGATGGGAGAGCCATGATGAAGAAATTAAAACACTTTTTGATCAATAAACCTCAGGGATACAGGGATAGTATCTCCTAACAGGGCATCCCATCTTCCTACAAAACTCGGCATCTCCATATTTTGGGACTGAAGAAGGTCTGGGGAAAAAAAAGGTTAGTGACCATGAAATTTATGGCTGTGGTTTCGGTTCTTAGAATTTTTTGTCCTACAGAGTTTGGATTAGACAAGAACATCAATAGCTTGCTAGTTTTGTTTCCCTATTTGTAGAAGTGATTTTTTGCAATAGTCACCACTAGTTTACATCTCCTCTAGAAAGAGTCTGAGTGCAGACTCAAGGTATTTGTGTCCTGCTGGTGTTTGTTTTTGAAGTCTGCATGATAGCCAAGTTACGAATCTTATCTGTGGTGTACCAATTCTTAAACATTTGAATGTAAATAATTTTTTTTGCCTTGCATAATTTATTTAGAGGTTTGTCATAATAGAATAAGATTACCAATGTGCAGATAGTAAGTCCATACGATTCAAGCAATGCCTAGAAGGCATCACATGAACTGAGAAGTATTGGAAATAATGGAAAGTATCAATATTTGAAATGGGGTGATGGTGGAACCATCATTAATTGCAATTCAGTTCATTTGAGAAAAGTTACTGTGGCAGCTGAAACGATGTATGTGATAGTGTCCGAAAAAAGCTCCTTTTTACACTTGTGCAAGGGTGCCTGGTCCTCTACCTATTTGCAATTCAAATGGAGCATTGTCCATTGTTGATATATTATGTGTGTTAGTACAGGTGCGTCACAATAGTGTGAAATGAGAAAATAATCTATGTGTGATGAGGTATGGTGGGCTCTTGATTCAGGGAGTATTGTCTGATTTTATCATTGCAGAGTCTCCATGCGTCTGTCAACTGAAGCTGTTGTTGGAGACAGATTAGTTTATAGGTGTGGCTTGTTAAAATTCCTCCGAATGAAGGCTGCCACTTTTTGGATTATCTATTGTCTATTTTATGATTTCATACGTTTGCCCCGGAGCTAAAATGAGTTTACAAAGCATGATATATAAAGCATTTTAGTTGTTCTGGGGGAATTTGCCATTTTTTTTGCATGATATTTTACTTGGTTCTGTCATTTTTTATTTTTAAGTTATTTTCATCACTTTACATTATTATTTTTTATTACTAAATCTGCACTGAGTACCAGTCCTGAATGTCAGCAGATCACCGCATAGCTGTTCTGTACCATCCCGTGTCATACCATCTCACAGCCTGTGTTCCAAGCCCACTATGCTCCTGTGCTCTAGGTTTGCGGTACTCCTTTGTTTCAAGCTCAGCAGCAGTTATTGTGAAGCACTGCCCAGCAGTGTGCATAGTCCACAACCATCGGATTCCTGCAGAGTAATACAATATTTATCCACGCCTGTTCCGGCGTGTCCTTGCCTGAGGGTTGTCTTGCGTCTTGCCTTGGGTCCCACCATGGCTCACGCCAGGTACCACCATGACACCTTGAGGTTTTCTCATGTATTTCAACTTACTCATGTAATTCACATTGTTCAACATTGCCCTGGGATACAAATGTTAATGGTGAATAGTGAAGCACCGATAACAGATTTGGTGGATCCCAGCACAGGTAGGTGTATAGCCAAAGCATAGCCTACAAGGCGCTAATCAATATTGTCCATACTCAGAGCAATCTATCCAGTGGAACGGCCCCCAAAAGGCCTTGTGCATCTAAAAACTAACTTCAACCTTGCACTGCGTTTTATGGGGATATTCATGTTGTAGAACTCCAGAGACACAAAACTCAAGTGGTGGGGCAGACTCACATGTGTCTTGCCAAATCTGAGACCATTTGCATGCACAGGGTGTATTCAAATCTGAATATCGGACAGGGACCAGCCAGTGTCCCAAGTTAACATTAGAGAAGAGTCCCTGCCTACTTAAACTATAACCCCTGCTACATCCCTCTCCACGGGACCAGATTTATAATAAGGTACAATAGGCATGGGGGCTGCTGCCAGAGGTCCAAATAGTTCCCTCAATCTTTTCACACTTTTCCAGCCCTGCATAAAGCCTCTCCGAGTAAGGGAAATGTGGAGACATACTGCGCCAGGCAGTGCATTAGGAGATGTTACCAGGGAGTCTATGAACAGTGGAGGGTGTGAATATTGTTTCCAATTTTGTTATTTTCCCACAAATTTTGTAATTTAATTCTCACTTCACTAAAATGGATGTAAAAAAAAAATATCAGTGATGGCATGGGTTGATGCCATTCTAACCAGATAACAAGGGTACGGAGGCTGAACAGAAATGGAGTTCAATTATAAAATGACTAGGTGGAAAGCCTGCCCAGAGGGCATTCTATTGTTAAGTGAGTTGTGCGTAAATGTTCGCCGAAATGAAAGCAGCTCACATGGATATATATATTGCCCCCAGCTCACATGGGTATATTTGATCCAGCTCACATGGTTATAATTGCCCCCAGCTCACATGGGTATATTTGCCCCAAGCTCACATGGGTATATTTGCCCCTCTGCTCACATGTGTATAATTTCCCCCTGCTCACATGGGTATAATCGCCCCAGCTCACATGGGTATAATTGCCCCCAGCTCACATGGGTATAATTGCCCCCAGCTCACATGGGTATATTTGCCCCCCTGCTCACATGGGTATGATTGCCCCCCTGCTCACATGGGTATGATTGCCCCCCTGCTCACATGGGTTTATTAGTCCCCTGCTCACATGGGTATATTTGCCCCCTGCTCACATGGGTATATTTGCCCTCAGCTCACATGGGTATATTTGCCCCCTGCTCACATGGGTATATTTGCCCCTGCTCACATGGGTATATTTGCCCCCCTGCTCACATGGGTATGATTGCCCCCCTGCTCACATGGGTATGATTGCCCCCCTGCTCACATGGGTATATTTGCCCCCTGCTCACATGGGTATATTTGCCCCCCTGCTCACATGGGTATATTTGCCCCCTGCTCACATGGGTATGATTTCCCCCCTGCTCACATGGGTATGATTGCCCCCCTGCTCACATGGGTATATTTGCCCCCTGCTCACATGGGTATATTTGCCCCCCTGCTCACATGGGTATATTTGCCCCCTGCTCACATGGGTATGATTGCCCCCTGCTCACATGGGTATGATTGCCCCCCTGCTCACATGGGTAGGATTGCCCCCCTGCTCACATGGGTATATTTGCCCCCCTGCTCACATGGGTATATTTGCCCCCTTTTCACATGGGTATATTTGCCCCCTGTTCACATGGGTATGATTGCCCCCCTGTTCACATGGGTATATTTGCCCTCAGCTCACATGGCTACATTTGCCCCTTCAAGTTGGCGTCACGTGTATTCTCGGAGGCGTGGTTTCCGTAAGTTAAGGCTGCAGGCACGTGACAGTGGAGGCCCTGCGACTCTCGGCGGCGGGGGTTTCAGAAACCGCCGGTGCCGGATCCCACTGGGGAGCACGACGGCGGGTTCCGGGGCGGGGGGTCCCACAGAGCGGCGGGCCTGCCGCCATCCAAGCGCCGCGACACGCGCCGGCTGTGCCGCGGCTGTTGGATGCGCGCGCATGCGCAGTAGTGGCTTGGCGATGGACACGCCAAGCCTTACTGTTTTATAGTATAGACAAGAATAAGGAATATTCATCTGTGTTTTAGTGAAGAGAATTTAAGTTCAGAACTGACAGAAAACTGTTAGTACTTGTCATTGCCTAGATATATATTTTCCATGACTGATCCAGTGGAACTGCCCAGAAACGGCAATGTGAAGGGCAGGATCAAAGGAACATGATGGGAGAGACACCAGATGAAAACAGAAAGGCTTGAAGTAATACTTTCCAAAGGAATAAAAAAAAGTTATTATTAAGAATGTGTTTGAGAAAATGGGGTGAGAAACTAATGTAAAGCTCCAGATTTGGTAAGTAATGAATCTGGATCCTCACCTGTATTCAGTAAATGGCAGAGGGCTGCCAATATTTTTTCCTGTCGGGGAGTCAGTAGGTGAGAGGGGCCCAAGCAAGGAGGAAACTGGATTTTTCTCACCAGACAAAGAAAGACTCCAGGTCATTCTAATCGTGAGAAGAACAAAACTGTCAAGAAAAGATCTATGCACAGGCTGTTTGGTTTCACTGGCAGCAATCTATGTGACCAACTAATATAGCGAGGGCGAAACTAAATGCTAGTTAGTGCTGAGTGGAGCACACGTTTTGCTCGCTTTATATGTATTTGTTTTTCTTCCCAGACATAAATAATAAGAGGATTGTATTTTGTTCAACCAACATTGGGCCATATTACAATCTTAACGCTAACGCTCAGATATGTGAGCGTTAACGGTCGGATAAGTGAGTTTAGCGCATGTCCCCCATATTACATTCCTGGCGCTAAACCCATTTGTAATCCTTACTGCACCATATACTTAACATGTGGAGCACAGTCAGTAATTAGCGTTAGGATTACCAAATCCTAACTCTAATTATCCCAACTATGTGGTAATGAAAAAGTTAACCACAGCTAGAAGCTGGCGCTGAGTCCACTTTTGCAGAATTAGTTAGCACCAGATGAAACCCCCCAATAAATCAGATACTCAACTCTCATCAAGCGACGAGAACGGTGGCTCAATCCACCGCTTCTGGCTGGCGGGAGCAGGGGTGAGAATGGGGACATATAGTTCCAAGTCTCCCTCCGCGAATCACTCTGCAGCCCTGCACAATCTCGCGAGAGATCCTATGGACTCCAGAAGATGATACTCACGGCAACGCAGAAGCACTGCTGCGAGCATCAGGGAGGGAAGCACTGCGTAAAGGGGCAGGCTGCTGAATTAGCGCCTGCCCTGTAATATGATGCAACAATGGGGGTACTAAGGGGAAACCTGCAGGCATAATATGTAATATGGACCATTGTGAGTTGTTTTCAACCATAAGACTGATTGGCTATATGGTCCATCCTGTATTAGTTCTGATTTTATTATCCCCTTTGCTGTGGACAACGTGTGGAGGACGTCATTATGTTTCTTGCTATATGTGGATGACATACCCCAAACTCACCTTAGTGGCAATTCCATGACATTCACTGGTTTCCCCGTCAGAAATGGCGAAAATAACGGTAGAAAACAACACTGGGCAACTTTGAATCACCAGTGGAACATATGCTGAAATCTATGTTGAAAATTACGCTACGCACATTTGGCAGATCTATGGTGAAAAGATCAATGAAAAATCAAAGACTATGGTGATATTTCCCTAAATAGGGAATTCAAGGTAGTTTGGCCATACTTACTCCAACATGGTTCGTCATAGTTAGCTCAAGGCACATGATAGTGCCTCAAGTGTTCCAGCTGTTTCATTACATCAAGCAGCAAATTAATCACATTATACTACTAACAGACTATTTCAGGATCCTGATGATAGTCTGCAGGTTCAGTATGAAATGTTGTACCTGCTTTGTGATTCAGCTGCTTTATCTCAAAAAGCAGCAACTGTAACACTAAAGCTGAGACTCCTTATTGCATTGTTTGTATTGGGCTATGTGGCTGTATATTAATGATAAATAATATATTGCGTATTAGATTTACAGTATACATGCAAGCAGATTCTGACTGTATTTGCTATTAGACCACTTCAAAGCACATAGATTTTGGATGGATTGCTTTAAAAGGAAGCAACAAAAAATAAAAAATAAAAATATCCGAGCAGCAACATGTGAAAAATCATAAATTTAGCTAATAACTAAGATCAAAGCCATGACACAACAATATATCTCTGTATTAAAGATATTGACAGGACAAAATAAGGCAGGCAGTACAGTGGCTAGCTAACACACCAATACTCTCTAACCAGACTGAACTCCCTCCCAAATAACCTGTTTCCCACCCTCCGTCTACACCCTAGCACCTGATGGGTACAGTTGATGCACAGAAGCGTTGGGGCCCTTAGGATGGAAGAACACATGTGAAAACAGCGGACACTCCCAAGAAGGTTGTCAGTGAATCCTCGTGCAGACTGGGTAGCTTTATTAGTGTAGAATAGAGAGATAGAGTGCCCTGTCAGCGGGACAGGGGTAGAGGGTACTGGTTTCCAAAGTATTCAGCCACACAAGTAAGCAAGGGGACCTCCAGGATCCGTCAGTTCTCCACTTTAACAGACTGATGTCCCGGATGCTGCCACTGTAACACGAACTGCCTGGCTGAGTTTGATCACAGCTGCAGCTCCAAAATGCTAGGCAGCTTCGGCCTACTTCTTCCTGCGGTGACGCCAAACTGCTAGGCGGTCTCGGCCTACTTCTGTAATGCATCCTTGGAACCACACGCTCACAGCACTGCTCTGGTCTGCTTCCACTTCCGAATCTGCTCACACACTTGCAGCGTCCCGGCCAGCCTTTCACTGCCAGGCCCACTTTGGTCACCCTGCCAGGCCTTACACACAGGCTCCGCAGCGTCCGTCTCAGTAGATGTGTGTCTCCTCGTGCTCTCCCCTAGATCCAGCATCCACACGGTTTTATTGGTTACACAAGTCAAGTGTCCATAGCCCTCCTCATTGGCTGCGTGGGTCACATGCAGGGACCTCGTGTTAGCCCGGCACAGTTAACAGTCTCCAGGACGTTAGAAAAATAACCCCATGGTTCTAGGTGCAGACTGAATCCTGCAATCACTGAGCAGTAAATCATATCACCTGTGCTGTGCTTCAGATATGTGGCAAACTGGCCTGTTAGGGGTCCGGAGGACAGGTTCGAGAAACACTGGTCTAGACCATTGCTCTCCGACCTTGGTCCACCAGAAGTTTTTGTAATGCAGGGTTTGGAACCCCTGTGTAGCGATATGAGAATGGAACCCAATGGCAAGCCGTGGAAGCAAGGAGACCAGGAGACCACGTAGCGATAAACAAGTTTTAGTGAAATCAAAATAGAAATGCAACACAAGTCCAGAACAATGGGTATAACGAAGGTGGTGTTCTTGAGAGTCAGGGGTTCTAAATGAATAGCAGAGAATGCAAACGAGTAACAAAAAAGTTCCAAATAACGAACGGCAACTAAGGTGGCAGAAGAAGACTGCGTAGTCGGTGTGGCAAGCCGGGTCGGTGGTCAGAAGAAGGCAGCATGGTCGATGTGGCAATCCGGGTCGGTGGTCAGAAGAAGGCAGCGTGGTCGATGTGGCAATCCGGGTCGGTGGTCAGAAGAAGGCAGCGTGGTCGATGTGGCAATTCGGGTCGGTGGTCAGAAGAAGGCAGCGTGGTCGATGTGGCAATCCGGGTCGGTGGTCTGAAGAAGGCAGCGTGGTCGATGTGGCAATCCGGGTTGGTGGTCCGAAGAAGGCAGCGTGGTCGATGTGGCAATCCGGGTCGGTGCTCAGAAGGCAGCGTAGTTGTTATGGCAATCCGGGTTGGTGGTCAGAAGAAGGCAGCGTAGTCGTTATGACAATCCAGGTCGGTGGTCAGAAGAACGGAAGAGCTGGAACACGGAGGAGCACTGGGAAACTGAAGCGGAGGGGCAACAGTTTAACCTGGTAATGAGCTGAGAAAGGCGACAGGTTTAAATAAATAGGGTACAAGGAATCGTAGAAATACCTTTCACCTGGGACTCGTGGGTGGAACCGGGATACCTGGGTTCTTAATAGGTCAATGGAAGGAATGCAAGGATCTCCAGAACAGGTGTCATGTAGTACCGGGTACCGGGAGTCCAGAGTACCAGGAGTTTCAGTTCTTAGGAAGGCATGCGATCGCGCGCTTCATTTCCTGGCATTCGGATCCTGTCGGCGGCGTGGGGCGACTTCTCTCCTCCATCTTGCGGGCCGAAAGGAAGGAGCGGCACGCCACGAGGGACCTCGGGTGAGTATGGCATATGTGATATCCAAGCTGGGATGGAACAAGGAAGCCTAACTGGAGCCATCTTCCTTGATTTTGCCAAGACCTTTGACACCGTAGACCACGGCATCTTGTTAGAAAAACTTATAAACTCTGGCATTGGTGATCGCACGCTAACCTGGTTTCAATCATATGTATCTGACCTATCACAATATGTGTCAATTTCTGGCAGCTCCTCCCTCCCCCTCCCAGTCACTTGTGGTGTACCCCAAGGCTCAATACTAGGCCCCCTGTTAATCACAATATTCATAAATGATCGGCCCAACGTCTGCAAAGCTTCAACTGTACATATGTACGCAGACGACACCGTAATCTATACCAGCAAATCAAATCTCCCGCAGCTGGAGGCCGTGCTGCAAGAACAATTCACAGAGGTAGAAAAGTGGATCAAACACAACAAACTTTTTTTTTAAATACTGACAAAACTAACGATGCTCTTTGGAACAGCACCTAAACTACACAAATTGCAAACACCCCATCTATGTGTTGGGACAAAATCAAATGGCACGCTGACCACAGTCACTTCTCTCAAATATCTAGGTATGTGGTTGGACCCTAATCTATCTTTTGGCCCCCACATCGAAAAACTCTCATCTAAACTTTACCCCAAACTAGGTGCCCTGTACAGAAACAAATCCTGCCTGAGCCCCACGGTAAGAAAGCAGATTGTACAACAATTGCTTATGCCGGCTATTGATTACGGAGATGTAGTGTATGCAGCCGCCCCGCAAACACACCTTCAGAAATTTACTACATCATATAACTCATTCTGCCGCTTTGCATTACAATGTAATTACATGAACCACCATTGTGACATGTTAAAAGAGCTAAACTGGCCATCGCTGGAGTCTAAACGCACCCTTCACCTTTCCAGCCTGGTGTTTAAGAGCATTTCTGGGAAGCTGCCACCCTACCTGAATAGACTGCTTCCCCCAGCAGCTCCTTCATCCTATAATCTCCGATCCAGGACCAGCACCTTACTTGCAATACCACAATACAAAAAGACAGTGGCTCGATCCTCATTTTCCTACAGAGCACCACAATTATGGAATAACCTCCCAGACACCATCAAATCTTCCACCAGTCTTAAGTCACTCAAGAGCTCCATATTAACATACCTCAATACAGAATGCACCTGTAAACATGTAACATAATGACTATTTCCTACATATTTATTTTCTGTTAATCTGTATATTTGTGTTGGTTTTTAATATCTTGCATTGTATTACTTTGTATTTCTGTAACTGTAACACTTCAATGTTCTTGAACCCAGGACATACTTGAAAACGAGAGAAATCTCAATGTATCCTTCCTGGTAAAATCCTTTATAAATAAATAAATAACCTACAATTTAATTTGAATATATATTTTAAATGTGCACAATTAATAGAAAGAAACAAATCTAATAAAAACCTAAAATAACTAGCAGTCTTACACATAACAAACTTTGGTGGCCTCTGAAACATCTTTATTAAATCCTGGGAAACAGTAAATGTTTATTGTCCTAATTTTCTCCACCTCGTGATTTCTTTGACAGATCTTCCATCCGGATCCTAGAATGAGCTCACTCCAGCTGTGTTCAGAGACTGTGACAGAAATGACAGGTTTTACTACCCGCTACTCATGGTTAATGAGAGATTTTTAATCTTACCAGAGACAGCTGGGGCAGCTCTGTTTCAGATACTTTGATTTCCTTTTATTACCAAGATAAAATTATGCAGAACTGCATACACTAAAGTGTTAACCTTCAAACAGGTGTGCTCATATCTCTCTTTATTGTAGAGGAGGTTAATGAAGAATTAGGCTTTCCCAGATAAAAAATATGTAATACTTGAGAAGGATTAGATTTTCCCACAAAGCCAAAGTTAGCGAGTGATAATATAGCTTTGTGAAATATATTAGTAAGCAGTCAAATTGAAGCCATTGGATTGGCTGGACAATCCCTTGGACATCCATCCTCTCAACAGTCATGTGACAGCTGCAGCTTGACAGGAAGCCGCCAGCTTGTCACATCCAGCGACCACTGAGGTAGTCAGATGCAGGAACAGATGCAAGTTTTAATCTTAATGCTATGGCTAAAATGGGAGGGAGAGATTAGGAGCAGGTCGGGAGGGGTTTAACTCATCCATTTCACCCCTGTTATTATAATTTTTTAAACATATCATGGTCATATTTGTTATCATTGGTAAGGCCAGTCTCTGACATCTTGACCGGACCCTTGCTCCATTAGCAAATCTGCTTAAGCTATGCTGCAGTTAAGCGTCTTGATGTGCCGGCCCCTGACTGTTGTTCTGGATTGGCCAGAAACGTTGTCAGCCCCTGCAGTCAAGGAGAAGCTGGTGATCATTGCTGGATCAGCGGAAACACGATGCTTGCGCAAGTCTCCATCGAGTCCGATGAACTCCAAAAGAGTATACAATTGGAGCCACTGCCAATATCACTTACCACCTCCTTAATTTTATATGAGTCAAGCCACTAACATTTTTCAGTTACCAGCTCAGAATGAATAAGTCTGCAGTAAGCCCAACCTCTAATATTCTACAAAGTATAGAGTTGTTACTAGGGATGCACCGATACCAATATTTTAACACTAAGTATGATTACCAATACATTTTTCAGGTACTGATACCGAGTGCCGATACTTTTAATTAATGTCATGTGATTGCTTTCCAATAAATAATTTAGGATTTTTGCCGAAAGCCTGTCCAGTATATGTTAACACTAACCTCTTCACTGCTGAGCCATTTCAACTCTGTGTGTGGAGCAAATTTTTACTGGTTTTGCTCATCATGTTTAAACGCAATTTAAAGTCATGTATTATTATACTACCCAGACAAATTATATATCCTTTTTATGGCAGACTCGGCAGAGTCATAATATAATAAAAATTACCCTCTAGCTGCCACCGATTGGCTGATATGGGGGTCCTTTTGATCCCCTATATCCACCATAGGTGGCAGCTAGGGATTAACTACTGAACTGACATCATTGCGTCCAGCAGGATGCCGTAAGTGGGCGGGGGGGGGGAGATCCCAGAGGCTTGGCTGACATCCAAGAAGTTAGCCACCTTCAGGAGAGTACAAACTGAGTGGAGTAGAGGTAACATCACTGCTCTATAACCGTGGAGAGAGACTGTGGAGACACAGGTTCGATCCCAGCAAGAGCACCTCTCCAATAAGTGTCCTTGGGCAAGACACCTAACGGTACATACTCGTCACCCAGGACATACTTGAAAATGAGAGAAATCTCAATGTATCCTTCTTGGTAAAATCCTTTCTCAAAAAAATAATAATTGGCGCTGGATCGCGATCCAGCACCTATGGGGTTAAAGAGGGGGAGACTGTGCCGTTTCCAGCGGTGCCTGCCTTTCTTCCGTGGCTGCTAGGGGTCCCTCCCCCTTCAGGCACTCTCCCTGCTCTGGCGGGGTTTTGTGCCTGAAACCGACGTCATCGCGCCCGGTGCGATGACGTCAGTCCGCTGGCTGAGGTCTCGGAGGAAGGGCTGACCGGGAGTCGGCCGAAAGCGGCTGATCGCCGCTGCAAAGTCAGGACACACTCAGCGTTGTCCACACGATGCACTGTGCGCGTCCTGCACAGCGAAGTGGTTAAACTGTATGGACAGACACCCCATTTACCCATTGCACAGCCTGCACAGACCCTGACCTCACACACAGACACATATATATGTATAGATATATACCCACATACACCAGACACTTGTATACCCCACACAGATACCTCATGTATACCCAGTCCTGATGTATACCTAGACTTCATGTATACAGGGAGTCCAGGAGAAATGGGATTATTTAAAGGAAGCATTATTGAAGGCCACAGGAAATTGCATTCGGCTTGTTAGCAAAATAAAAAAAGGGAAGAAACCACTGTGGTACTCTGCAGAAGTGGCCAAAATAGTGAAGAACAAAAAGATAGCATTCAATAATTATAAAAAAACTCAGAGTGAAGAAGATAGGCAAACCTATAAAATTAGGCAGAAAGAGGCAAAGCAATTTCTAAGAGCTTCCAAAGCACACGCAGAAGAGAAAATAGCTCAGTCACTAAAAAAGGGGGACAAAACATTTTTTAGATACATAAACGAGAAAAGAAAAGTAAAACAAGGATTAGTTAGATTAAAAACAAAGGAAGGAAGGTATGTAGAAGAGGATAAAAGTCTCGCTGACTGCCTCAATGAATATTTTTGTTCAGTCTTTGCAGAAGAAAAGGAAGGAAAGGGACCTCAGTTAGGAGAGAACACTAAAGAGACATTTACATATGAGTTTACAGAGGAGGAGGTTCTACAGCAGCTGTCTAAAGTAAAGACAAATAAGTCAATGGGGCCTGATGGGATCCACCCTAAATTATTAAAAGAGCTCAGTGATGTAATAGCAAAACCGTTAACAGATTTATTTAACCAATCCTTGTTAACGGGAGTCGTCCCAGAAGACTGGAAATTAGCAAATGTTGTGCCCATTTACAAGAAGGGTAGTAGGGAGGAATCGGGGAACTATAGGCCAGTTAGTCTTACGTCAGTAGTGGGGAAATTAATGGAAACCAAGTTAAAGGAAAGGATTGTTGAACATCTAAAAACACATAGATTACAGTATCAGAAACAACATGGGTTTACCTCAGGGAGATCATGCCAAACTAATCTTATTGATTTTTTTGATTGGGTAACAAAAATAATAGACAAAGGTGGTGCAGTAGACATTGCTTATTTAGATTTCAGTAAGGCTTTTGATACTGTTCCGCATAGAAGGCTTATCAATAAATTGCAATCTTTGAGCTTGGATTCCAATATTGTTGAATGGATTAGGCAGTGGCTGAGTGACAGACAACAGAGGGTTGTGGTAAATGGAGTTTATTCGGCGCAAGGTCTTGTTACCAGTGGGGTACCTCAGGGGTCAGTACTTGGACCCATTCTCTTTAATATTTTTATTAGTGATATTGCAGAAGGTATTAATGGAAAAGTATGTCTTTTTGCTGATGACACAAAGATTTGCAACAGGGTTGACGTTCCTGGAGGGATCAGCCAAATGACAAATGATTTAGGTAAACTAAAAAAATGGTCGGAGTTGTGGCAATTGAGTTTTAATGTGGATAAGTGCAAGATAATGCACCTGGGACGTAAAAACACAAGGGCTGAATATAGAATATTTGATACAGTCCTAACCTCAACATCTGAGGAAAGGGATTTAGGGGTCATTATTTCAGAGGATCTAAGGGTAAGTAGTCAATGTAATAGAGCAGCAGGAAATGCTAGCAGAATGCTTGGTTGTGTAGGGAGAGGTATTAGCAGTAGTAAAAGGGAAGTGCTCATGCCACTGTACAGAGCACTGGTGAGACCTCACTTGGAGTACTGTGTGCAGTACTGGAGACCGTATCTCCAGAAGGATATAGACATCTTAGAGAGAGTTCAGAGAAGTGCTACTAAAATGGTGTACGGCTTGAAGGAGAAAAGTTAACAGGAAAGGCTTAATAATCTTAACATGTACAGCTTGGAAAAAAGACGAGACAGAGGAGATATGATAGAAACATTTAAATACGTAAAGGGAATACACAAGATAGAGGAAGGGAGTATATTTAAAAGGAAACAAAATAGCAACACAAGAGGACATAGTCTTAGATTAGGCTAGGGTCAGACGAACGCATTTTTCACGTTGTCCGTGAAAAGTTGCGTTCGAACGAACGTACGTATTTTTTCCCGGAATACGCGATAGCGGTCATACGATGCGCCTTTTCGTCCGTGATTTTGTACGGATCGTCAATAAAACACTTTTTGTGTCTGGACGTTATGTTAGCCGGACATTAGCAGCGTCTGACGTCTCCTAATCACACACACACGCCGCTATGCGGCCGCAGCGCACTCTGTACGTCAGTAGTAGCGGTTTGACGTTCTCTAAAAAATGCGTTCGTTGGCCACTTGCATTGCACGGACGAACTTTCGTGCGGACGTTCGTCGTATGTTCCCCGGCATTGGACGTCATTTGCTGCTAGCACGGCCGTGATTTTGTGCGGCTAAACGCACGTGAAAAATGCGTTCGTCTGACCCTAGCATTAGAGGGGCAAAGGTTTAAAAGTAACATCAGGAAGCATTATTTTACTGAGAGGGTGGTGGATACATGGAACAGTCTTCCAGTAGAAGTGGTAGAGGCCAAAACAGCAATTGAATTTAAGCAAGCATGGGATAGGCATAAGGCTATCCTAAACAAAAGATAAATCCAGGTAAAGTATCCATGTAATTGGGCAGACTAGATGGGCCGAAAGAAAAATGTCGGCAGGTAAGAACCTATGTTTCTACACAGACACAGAGCTCTAGTATACCCAGACCTCATATACACCCAGACACAGACCTCACTGCTAGCGGAATGCATTAAAAACATTCCGCTAGCATTCCCCTCCGGCTGTTCTCGCGTTCTTCCAAGTGCTGGCTGACCATGTCATGTGGTCCTCAGAGCAGCCGCCGACTTGTGACCATGTACTCGTACAAATGCCGGTATCGGCACCAAT
Source organism: Leptobrachium leishanense (assembly GCA_009667805.1). Taxonomy (NCBI): domain Eukaryota; kingdom Metazoa; phylum Chordata; class Amphibia; order Anura; family Megophryidae; genus Leptobrachium; species Leptobrachium leishanense. Next base: position 216,369,667 of record CM019063.1, read on the forward strand.
ATTGATACTAGTATCGGTATCGGTGCATCCCTAGTTGTTAACATGGACATGTGAGTACTTGTATGCCCTCTGCATCCATTATTAAAGGAACACTACTGAAAAATGCAGTTCTCATTTTTGCACGTAAATATTTGTGCAATGGCTGCTGACAGCCTGTGTCCAAGTATTTATTTCACCCCATTTTACTTACCTTTTGTCCCTTGCCGCACGCAGTTCCTCCTCTTTGGTTCAGGGTCTCCCGAAAGCTGATGTCCCTGAGCCTTTTCTGCACAATTTCCTGGCTGCTGGTGACACTGGGTTGGGTTCACCCAGCGTTTTAGACAAACTCCATATATCTTGACGATTTTAAAAATATTAAATGGTCAGGATGAGCAGAATGTTCCTTTAAATTTACTATATATGTTATGGATAAGAATATGTATCTTTTTTAATAATATTCAAAGGCCTAGAAAAATGCTCATTTAAGTAGTTAATATGTTTTTAAGAGCTGAATTAATAAAACTGTCTTTTCAGAGAGAATCACAATGTATCTTGCGTAACTCCGCTGTTTCAACAGAATAGCTTAACCACAAGTCACGAGGAATCTTATTTCGGTACTAGGAGCAGGGTGCGGGCCATCTTGCATCCTGGAACAGGACATCGCCCACACACCCATGATGGAGAAAAACGGCTGACGTTCGTCAATGACGCATGATACCTTGACCTTTGGAAATAGCTGATATTTGATTTTCATTTAGTTGATAAAATAATCTGTATGTGCACAATTTTATGCTGAAGTCGATTAAAATGACAGTTGACTCCCACCTGCCTACGCACTAAACTGCTATAAAACATGTATCAAAACCTATAATAAAAAGGAGAAGTCACTTGGCTTTGACCAAGAGAGGCTGCATAGACCAATTCGTTGTCTGTGTCAATTTCTTTAAGTGCGCACTTGACTAACCTGATTTCTCCACCGATTAGAACAGAGACTGGCATCTGAAGGATGAATATCGTCCATTTCATATAGGGTTCATGTATGAAATGAACACAAACAAACATTCTTAATGCAAGCCTAACCATAAAAATATGAATGGTTTGATTTAACCATTGACAATATTTTACACTGCAATGGAGTAAACAAAAACAGTGTTAAAATGTAAATACAAAGCTGTAAAATGAAACAAACCTTGAGTAATCCATATTTAGAGGTGAGCAATGATGTATATTTTTGCTAGTAGTAGTAGTAAAATCTTTAACCTCTTCCCAACATCCAACAGCAATGGTAAATGTAGAAGCTGGCATTGGCATAGTCACATAATAAAACCATTGGTAGAAACCTAAAAGTAGAAAAAGAAAAACAATACACTGTATTATCAAGAAAAGATGATGAATGTGAATGACTGCAGAACTTGAACCAAATCTAAAACCAGAAATCAATAAATTATTTTCAAACCAGTTGTTCAAATGTGAAATAGGATGACAGATATTAATGAATTAACCACATGGTTACAAGAAGGTACCACCTTTCTTCTGCAGGGCAAAGATATTATTTATTAAGATTCAGGAAAAACACTTTTTTTTTTCCTTTTTTTTATTGAATTTTATTTTATTATGGTCAAGCATAGGTACAGTAAAACATAAAAAATGAAAAGGCCATGCAGGGCCCCATAAAGGGTCAGCAGAACATAACATAGAAACGTCCATAGAAGGCTTTCAGGGCAACAAGGGCAGCAGGTAATATACAAACGCATAGACACAGAAGTATCAAAATGATAAGATGGGCCCACAGGGGGAGGGGGAAAAAAAGGAAGATGGCTAAAGGCCAAAACCGTGACTTTCCAGGCTCGCTCCCCAGACCCATAGGGGCCCTAGGAGGCCATGGAAGACTAGTGTAGCGCTCACTCCCGGAGGAGCCGCTGAAAATGAACCACGGGTCAGTCTCCCCGCACTAGGGAATAAATATACTCCAACACCGCTGTGAGTTTTTATCATTTAAATAGTTTACTAAAATAATAGGCAGATGTTGAGACACGGTATTCACAGATATTATTACAGTACTTTCGTATTGCGGTAAAACGCGTAGCGGAAAAGAAACGAAACACGAGGCTTCGTATTTCGGAGGAATAAAATATTCGCAACCGAACAGAAAAATATATGCAATTACTCAATAGTTCGGAAAAACAGAGACACGTAGCGAACCCCAAAATACAATCTCTTCGTATTACGATAAACGCGCAGCGGAAAAGAGAAAAATATGTATTCGGAACGTATCTTTAACCCCCGTTCCGATTCGTAACAGAATGAGTCCTGCACAGGTTAAGTCCCGAAATGTAAAAGGTGTGTATGTGTGTATGGTACCCGGGTACTGTTCAACTGGCCAGTGAATTTACTGAAGGAATGTCTTCGACTAGTCAGTTGGGGCCCTGTGGACTTTAAAGAGAAAACAGCAGCGTGTCCTATAATTACAAAAACAGCCTTGGAGGCCTCTCACCCATCCGACGATTGCTTTAGGCTCCGCTGACCCAGGACGTCTCTCCGCTCGATTTTGACTGGGGATACTAGCGGCCAGATCCGTTGTCTGACTTTATGCAGCTTGTCCAGCTCACCGCCTGCTCTCCGTACCCGATCAACTCGCGGTGACTCCTCACTCGAGGTCTTCGGTTCCTCCGGTCTGCAGCAATTCCTGGATTCTGGCAAGTCTCCTTCTCCTCAGGTTGAGTGACCCAATAATGACTGACAGGTCTCACTCAGGCTCTGGCCTAGGCCCTCTCGCGATCTCTTCAGTGCGTCTGCTTTCTCTCGTTCCCTGGCGCGCTCTGGAGCGTTCTCCACGAGGTGGAGGATGTAAGTGTCCAGTCCCCACCCACTTCCTGTCTCCTTGCAAAGCATGCCGGGAGATGTAGCCCCAATGTCCAGTGTCTCTAATCGCGACTGTCTCCATCTTGTGGCCAAAAATAGGTAATGCCACAGCAAGATTTTAACACAGCGCTACACTCTCCCCCTCCTAGAACTCTTGGGTCTCTCCAAGGAGGTACAACAGTACATTACATTTCCACAATATTGAATACAGTTTACATAACATGCACAGGTTCAGCAGCATACATATAGTGAGTTAGGAACACTTCCTCAAGTTGACTCATATTTTGGGCTACCTCAGCTAGCATAGCAGACACTTCGGGCAACCTCTGCACTGTGGTGATGGCCTCTTCAGTGCTATGTCCTGGTGAGTCGTAGGTGAGTCGTTGGGGCGGTCGAACAGAGCGTTTTGGTTCTGGCTCAATCAGTTCCTCTTCCGGTGGAAGTACTATAGGTGTTGGCTCAATCCTTCTCTCTATCACTGGAGCAGACGTTTCTTCAGAGTATGATCCCTCCAGCGAAGGCATAGAACTATAATCACCTGAATAAGCTTCCGGAGCTACCGGGATTCCCACAGCCTCAGGGACTTCCAACTGAAATTCAGGAGCTTCAGGCCTCAAATTACTCTCCCACCGCTCAGGAGCAACGACAACCTCCTCAGGCTCCGGTGAACGCATCCAATCTAGACAATAACTCTCTTCTTCACTGTCTCTTTCGCTCTCTTCGGCACCCCGGGTCTGTTGAGACCGAGTAACAGGAGGCAAACATGGAACAGGCGGATTTGGCAGAGGCAATTCGTCCCCAACTGGCATCCTCACAGCCTCTCTCAAAGGTAACAAATGATTCCGGTGCCAGTTCTTGAGAGGCCCAGCCTTTCCATCCGGGCGAATCTGATACACTGGTAAACCCGGCAGTTGTTTGCAGACAATGTAAACCTGGGAACTCCAACTATCCGCCAGCTTGTGTCTCGCAGCAGCACCCAAGTTCTTCAATAGAACCCTATCACCGGGTTGTAGATCTTGTATCCGGACTTTCAAGTCATAGTTCCTTTTGTTTCTTTGCTCCCTGTTTCCTGAGGTCAACCGGGCCTGTTCAAATGCAGAAGCCAAATTCTTTCGAAGTCTATCCACGTAGTTTCTATGGGAAGCTACTGACGTCTGGTCTAGAGATAACCCAAATGCCAAATCAACCGGCAGTTGAGCCTCTCTTCCGAACATAAGACGGTACGGTGAGTATCCAGTTGCATCACTCTCCGTACTGTTATATGCATGCACCAGAGTAGCTATGTGCCGACTCCAACTCTGCTTCTCCACATTCGACAAGGTCCCCAGCATGTTTAGCAGTGTGCGATTAAACCTTTCAGGCTGAGCATCACCTTGAGGGTGATATGGTGTAGTTCGGGTCTTTTGGATTCCCAACAGCTCTAACAATTGCCCCACCAGTCTGCTTTCAAAGTCTCTACCCTGATCAGAGTGTATCCTCCTTGGCAGTCCGTAATGAACAAAGAACTTTTCCATCAACACCTTGGCCACTGTCGGAGCGCGTTGATCTTTTGTGGAAAATGCTTGGGCGTAACGAGTGAAATGATCAGTCACTATTAGAATGTTCCCTTGCCCACTAGCATCCGGCTCTAAGCACAAGAAGTCAATGCACACCAAATCCATGGGTCCCTGACTCTGCAGATGGCTCATTGGAGCAGTTCGGGTCGGTAGAGTCTTTCTCTGAATACACCTCAAACAGGAATGACAATAACTTTCTACTTCAGCCCTCATGCGAGGCCAATAAAACCTATCTCGCACCAGCTTAAAAGTTCTCTCTGCACCTAAATGTCCATGCTCATCATGTAGTGATCGCAGCACACTCTCCCTATGTTTAGTGGGGAGGAATAACTGTTGAATCTCTTCAGCGTTGGTTGAGGGGCCCCTTCGGTAGACCACCCCATCCAACATCTTTAACCGCTCCCACTCTTTATAGACCAATCTGGCTCCACTCGGGGAGTTAGTTAACAAAATCTCTCGCTGGTTTGCAGTCAGGGCCTTTATGGTCAAGGCAATTAAAGGGTCTCTGGCCTGATCCGCTTTCAAGTCCTGTCTCGAAAAGGTAGGTAAATTTTCATCCCTTAACTGCGTAGGGTTACAGTAAAACTCAGGAACAGCCGCAGCCATGACTCCTATGGCCTCTGCTTCAATCCCTCCTTTGGCCCGGCGCTCTGTTCCTTGACACAAAGCTTGCACCCCGTCTGGAGTCAACTGAGTCCACTCTGTAGTGTAGGGTCTTCTCGATAACGCATCAGCATCTCGATTATTCACCCCAGGGCGGTACTTCAGGCTGAACCGAAACCCTGACAGAGCGGCCAACCACCGATGTCCCGTTGCGTCCAGTTTTGCGGTAGTAAGGATGTAGGTAAGAGGATTGTTATCCGTCTTGATCACAAACTCAGCTCCATACAGATAGTCTTTTAACTTGTCTACCACTGCCCACTTTAAGGCTAGGAACTCCAACTTGTGAGTAGGGTAGTTCTTCTCTGAAGGCGTAAGGCTCCGGCTTACGTACGCTACAGGCCTCAGCAATCCGCCATACTCCTGATACAGGACTCCTCCCAGACCTTCTCGGCTGGCATCCACATGTAACTCATACGGCTTGTGAGGGTCCGCATAGGCCAAAACAGGAGCTCGGGTTAGACTCTCTTTCAGTTTCACGAAAGCTCCCTCACATTGACTGGTCCATTCACCTTGTATAGACTCTCGAGCTTTCCTTGGCCCTGGAGCTGACGGGTTCTTATCAGAGACCTTGCAGCCTTCTTCGGTGGTTTCCTTCTGCAGGAGTTTGTTCAGTGGTTGAGCTATTTTTGCGAATCCTCCCACAAATCTTCGATAGTATGAACAGAATCCCAAGAAAGATCTAAGCTCAGTGACGTTTCGGGGTCTAGGCCAAGAAGCTACGGCCTCCAACTTCCGAGGATCTGTCGAAACACCTTCTGCTGAGACCACATGTCCCAGATACGTAATAGAGGGTAGACAGAATTGGCATTTCTCCAGAGACAGTTTCAGCCCCTCTTCATGGAGCCTCTTCAAGACCTTCTCCAAACGTTGCTCATGTTCTTCCAGAGTCTTCCCAAACACAATTATGTCATCCAGGTACACTAATACTTCGATTAGATTCATATCCCCGACTGTCTTCTCCATCAACCGTTGGAACGTGGCTGGAGCCCCCGTAAGGCCTTGAGGCATCCTGTTGAATTCAAAGAACCCCAGTGGACAGATGAACGCAGTTTTCTCCTTGTCTTCAGGATGCATGGGTATCTGGTGATATCCGCTTCGCAGGTCTAGTACACTAAACCACTTTGCTCCAGACAAACACTGTAGGGCATCTTCTATCCGAGGAGTGGCATATTGATCGGGGATGGTTCTATGCATAGGCGGACAGAACCATTTTTCTTCCGGACCAACACTATGGGAGATGCGTATGGACTCCTGGACTCTTGAATCACCTTGGTTCTTTGCAATTCATTCAGCTGCTCTCGCAGATCATCTAAGTCTCCTAGCGGAACTCGCCTTGATCTTTCCCGAAACGGCTTGTCTTCTTGTAACCGAATGCGGTGCTCAGTACTCTTTGCTAGGCCCACATCGAACTCATCTTTCGAGAACAATTCCTTCCACTTTAGGACTTGAGACTGAAGACGTTTCTTCCACTCAGGTGAAATGGGAGCGTCTTTGGGGTAGAATCTTTCATCTGGAATCTCTTTATCCACTCCCCCTCCTAAATCGGTAGAGAGGGGTGTAGCAGACTCTACTTGCCCGATAGGCATTCGTGCTTTAACCCTTTCGCTGCTGAGGCTTTTCCCGCCCCTGTGCTGAGGTCATTTTTTACCTGTTTTGCGCATCATGTTTAAACGTGTTTTTAAGGCTTATTTTAGTATATGACATCGACATATTATATATCGTTCTTTCCGTCAGACTCGGTAGATTCATAATATGTCATTATTATATGTATACGTTATGTCATGTTTGTATATTATAACAAAAAATGCAATAAAATATGTATTTTCAATAATTTACAGCGTGTAAAGTGTTTTTTTCCACATTTTAACATGCGAGCAATTGCGGTTATATTTTGTATGGGGTGCGCTTGTTAAAAAAATTAGAGATGGGGTCTCGTTACATTTTTTTTTGGGGAAAATGACACCATTTTTAACAAACGCACCGCATACAAAAATCGTTAATGCAGCATCATTGTTCACATTATAATTGAAATGGGAACAATATTGCTGCATTAACAAAACAAAAAAAAAAAAAAAAAAGTGTTTATTTTTTTTTTATTTATTTATTTTTTTAATTTTTTTTTATTTTTATTTTTCTTTTTTTTTTTTTTTTTACAATTTTTTTTACTTTCATGTTTGGTATCGTTGGAACGGCCATGCTCTGGCCGATCCAACGATATCAAAATTTAACCCCTAACTGCCACGGATCGGGAGATAGGGAGTTCATTGGAACTCCCTATCTCCACAGTTCGTGGCAGTTAGGGGTTAATGCTAGGACTGGCGTCATCGTGCTACGCACGATGACGCCAGTCCTCTGGGGGAGTTCCCGGAAGCTTGGCCGACATCCAAGATGTCGGCCAGCTCCCGGGAAGGATCGCAAATCGGCGCTTTTCAGCGCCGATTTGCGATCCAGCTCCCCAGGGGTTAATGCCAGGCATCATTTGGAAGGGCAGGCTGTGCCCTTCCAAATGATGCCTGGGTTAAGCCCCTGTGAGCCGCCGATCGGGAGGGAGAGAGGTCCGAAGGACCTCCCCCCCCTCCCTTTCAGGCGCCTCCTCCGCACATGCGGGGGGGGCGCCTGAATTATGTGTCATCGCGGGGCGCGATGACACATAATAATGGCGGCCACTGCTCCGGATGCCGGGCTGACATCCAGGATGTCAGCCCGCACCGGAGGGGCCAGCGATCGGCCGGAACCCGGCCGAACGCTGACCCCAATGCGAGGACGCGCTCAGCGCGTCCTCCGCATACCAGCGGCAATGCTGAGGACGCGCTGAGCGCGTCCTTAGCATTGAAGTGGTTAAGGACTACTGGAGAATCCGTCAAATTGCACACGCTGACCGAGACTCTTCCTCGTGTTCTCTTCAGAGCTTTGGTGGAGATTATTTCAGGAATCACTTCGACTCCGGTTTCACTCCCATGATTAAAATCGGTTCCCAGCACCACATAGGGACCGGGTTGCGATCCGTTCAACTTGACTGAAGCCCGAAAGCTCGCTACTTCTCCTGCTTGCAGAACCTTCTCTGTTCCACCCAGTCTCCACAGTCTTCCCACCTCGGCAGGTGCCTTTCGTTCTTCGACCATCCTCTGATAGACCGGACGTAACATTGGGTGTACTCCTTGAGTTGAACCTTCTTCCAACACGATAGGCGTCAGGAGACGCCGCACTAGGTCAGTATTCGTCCCCACTATCAGGGAGCTTCTGTTCGCACCCGAGGGTCGAGGACACACAATGGCCAATGCATCACAACCCCCAGACTGCCCGATGACTTCAGATCCGATCTCCAACTTCACTTGCAGGTACCCGTCATAAGGGAGTTTCTCAGTGCCGATACCCCATATTTCCAAATCCTTCAATTCTTGCAGAGGAATGTGCTTTAAGTGTTTCTCGTAGAAGTCTCTGTAGATCAATGTCACTTGAGCCCCTGAATCTAACAGGGCTTTGGTGTAGACTCCTTCCACTTGGATTGGCACAATAGGAGAAGGACCTATCAGTTGGTCAGGAAACTTAGTGGCGGTATCCGGACACTTAGACCCAGTTTGCTGTACCCTGGCCTTTTTCTTGGCCCGTGCAGGTTTTGGGTGTGCATTGCTTCCCCATGACGTAGACCCGGATGCTAAGGGAGTGACTCTTTCAGTCCTGGCAGGCTCCACAGTTGACTTGGCTTTGGGCCTTCTCGCCCTCTTAGTCTTGGCTTGGTTTCTGGAGCGGGGTTTAACCTTCGGGCACTTAGGTTGCTCCTTCACTTGTGCCCTCTGGCGTTTCCCGCCGGTGAGGTAGATAACAGTCCTTCTAGGGCTTTCAACAGTCCCTCTACTCTATCCTTCTCAGGCTTTTGGCCTTTGCACTGTGCGCGGAAATGGCCCATTTCTCCACAACCAAAACATCTCTTCTTAGAGAGCGGAGACGTAGTTGCTTGTTGGGATTTTGTTAAGGGACTTGGACCAGACGCCACAGCAGCTCCCGTCGTCTGCATATCTGTGAGGAATTTCTGCATTTCTGCCTGCATTTCAGTCACCTTCATCAACACTCGGCACAGTTCCGCGTGCGCTTGTTGCAATTCAGCTTGAGCTTCCTGTACTTTCTTGACGGTCTTGGACAATTCACCACGTTCAGAGAGGTTCGATTCTTTGGCAGCCCTCTCTGTAGATTTAAAAACAACTAGGTGTTCTTGTTCGTCCTCGTCAGATCCATAAGTATCTAGAGAGTCGCTTTCAGGCTGCAGGCCGTCGTTATGTCTCACAGGTTGTGCATAAGCCCTTTCCCCCCGCCTGAAGGATTTCTCTTCCAGTAAAGCCTCTTCCTCTCGTACAACTCGGATCAGTTCCAGGTACTTCAACTCTTGGTTACCTGCTCTGCTCCTCAGCTGCATCATTACTGGATCTAGAGGTTGAGAGCCCCTCAGGATCTGTTTTATTCGGATCTTATCTACTTCGGCCGGTTCGGCCCCTTTCTTCAAGAGTATCTGGTGTAGAATCTTATCTAGGCGCCTCATGTACTCGGTCATCCTTTCGCCTCTTCTCTGATAGGTGTGTTCGTACTGATATACCAGTTCGGCCGCCTTTTCGGTTCGCCCAAAAACTTCTTCAAGAACGTTTAAGTAATCTAAAGCAGTACAATCTTTTCTACTCAGTTTTAGGTTTCTCACCGCTTCCGACGCAGGTCCCTTTAAGCTCTCAGTGATCCTTTGCTTCTTCTGGGCCTCAGGGACGTCCCACTCATCCAGAGCCTGCATCGCCTGTTCCACCCATTCTTCAAAGGTTTCTTCTCCCGCCGGAGTTGGTACGTTTCCTGTAAAATTTCTTAACCGTCGATAACCGAAGTTAGTGTGAGGAGGGCTTGTTTTCTGACATTTAGCCAGTAGATCTCCAATAGCCACGATAAATTCAGGCCCGATCATGGCCAACGGACTAGGCGTGGGAACACTTGCGGATTCGCCACGTGGCGCACTTGGCTGAATTAGTTGGACTTCCACCTCATCGGCCAGTTTCACGCTCGCGCCCTGAAAACATGGTGGAACACCCTTTCTCCACTCGAGAAGAACATACGTGTGAGAAGTATCTGGTTTTTTTTTAATGTCCAGTATTAACCCCCGATGATCTGGTGCTAGCGTGGCCACGGCCTGGCGGATCTGCTCTTCGGCCCAAGTGTCTGCGGGAATATCCATGACTATACAACATTCTAACTGACTACTGTGCTCCTCACACCATTCGGCAACAGTGTCTGGATCCATATTTAACCCTTTAGATGCGGTTTTTCCAGAGACTGAATCCCGGAAACGAGCCCCCACGTGTAGCGCTCACTCCCGGAGGAGCCGCTGAAAATGAACCACGGGTCAGTCTCCCCGCACTAGGGAATAAATATACTTCAACACCGCTGTGAGTTTTTATCATTTAAATAGTTTACTAAAATAATAGGCAGATGTTGAGACACGGTATTCACAGATATTATTACAGTACTTTCGTATTGCGGTAAAACGCGTAGCGGAAAAGAAACGAAACACGAGGCTTCGTATTTCGGAGGAATAAAATATTCGCAACCGAACAGAAAAATATATGCAATTACTCAATAGTTCGGAAAAACAGAGACACGTAGCGAACCCCAAAATATAATCTCTTCGTATTACGATAAACGCGCAGCGGAAAAGAGAAAAATATGTATTCGGAACGTATCTTTAACCCCCGTTCCGATTCGTAACAGAATGAGTCCTGCACAGGTTAAGTCCCGAAATGTAAAAGGTGTGTATGTGTGTATGGTACCCGGTACTGTTCAACTGGCCAGTGAATTTACTGAAGGAATGTCTTCGACTAGTCAGTTGGGGCCCTGTGGACTTTAAAGAGAAAACAGCAGCGTGTCCTATAATTACAAAAACAGCCTTGGAGGCCTCTCACCCATCCGACGATTGCTTTAGGCTCCGCTGACCCAGGACGTCTCTCCGCTCGATTTTGACTGGGGATACTAGCGGCCGGATCCGTTGTCTGACTTTATGCAGCTTGTCCAGCTCACCGCCTGCTCTCCGTACCCGATCAACTCGCGGTGACTCCTCACTCGAGGTCTTCGGTTCCTCCGGTCTGCAGCAATTCCTGGATTCTGCCAAGTCTCCTTCTCCTCAGGTTGAGTGACCCAATAATGACTGACAGGTCTCACTCAGGCTCTGGCCTAGGCCCTCTCGCGATCTCTTCAGTGCGTCTGCTTTCTCTCGTTCCCTGGCGCGCTCTGGCGCGTTCTCCACGAGGTGGAGGATGTAAGTGTCCAGTCCCCACCCACTTCCTGTCTCCTTGCAAAGCATGCCGGGAGATGTAGTCCCAATGTCCAGTGTCTCTAATCGCGACTGTCTCCATCTTGTGGCCAAAAATAGGTAATGCCACAGCAAGATTTTAACACAGCGCTACACTAGTATCACGGGGACCAGGTACCCAAGGGCCAAATATGGCGAGCAGAGCCATGGTGTCTGCCAAAATAGCTCACCCTGGGGAAACCCTAAAGCCCCATCATAGAATATATTAAAAAAATTAAAAAAGGGGGGGAGGGAAGGTGAGGTTAGGCAACCATCAATAGGGTAACAGGTGTCAAAAGTCGTCCAACTGCAAGCAAAAACGTATACCCGCAAAGTCGGCAAGAAAACAAAGGAACCCTAGAAAAGTGTCCCTAAGGCTCGAGAGCAGTCAAACTCTCAGAGAACGGGCCAGATGGCTTCAGCCCAGATCCAATCTCAATGGACCTGCACCCACGGCAGCCCGGGTAGCTGACGTCAGTATGGTCGAAGGCAATGCATCTGTCTCTAGCAGGGCCCGAGCTTCATCCGGAGTGGACACGGAGCACATACTCCCAGCATGCGCCATCACCAAGGAGCCAGAAGGACCCCACCGGTAACGATCTCCTCGACCTCTCATGGTGGCTGTCACTTCGCGTGCCATCAGGGCGAGAAATGATAAGTCCCAGTAGACAGCAATCCACATATCTTTATAGGTCACCGCCGGGACAGATCCCGCTTTCTGGAGCACCCTGGCATGAATGGAGACATTAGTGGTGGTGACAGTGACGTCTCTGGGGGCCATAGCAGGCGCAGCAGCCGCCTTACACACCCTAAAGGCGGAGGAGTCCGGAGCAGGAGAATCCGGAGGTAAACCCAGCAGCATATTCACTAGGCCCAGAACACATGGCATCAGGTCAGCCTCACCCACAGTCTCAGGGATACCTCTGAGCTGTAAATTACGGCGGGGATGTCTGTTCTCTAAGTCCATGACAGTGGCTGATAAAGCCGTCACTTGGGACTGAAGGTCTTCCAGCCGGGACCTAGCTCCCACTCCCTCCTCCTCCTCCAGTGCCGTCAAACGGGTCCCCATAGACACAGAGCCAGATGAAGGAAAAACACTTCTGATAACAAAGAGACAAAAAAAAGTAAACTCACACCACAGGATAAACTATAGTCCTTATTCCAACATAGCAATTAATAGAATGTAGTCAGTGTGAGACCATAACCCTTTTGGTTCTTTGCTACTGGCTCTATTACGAACATGCCGCTATAGTAGCAGCACATCTTGAAAAAGGGAGAGGCTGACTGATACCAGCAGTGGCAATGTCACTGGTATCATCTTCTTCTTTAGTCCATAAGATTCCATGGACATTCACATTGTATTGCATGGGTTTGGACAAGTGGGGTTGTGCAGGGACAGCAATAGGACATTGAGAATTATTTGTTCCCATTTTTGTTCTGCAGGCAGCCAGAGGAGGCAGCTGATCGTGCGGTTCTCTGCACTGTAGAACTAGAGGCAGGTAAATAAAGGATTTTTTGATGTACAGTAAGACAGAAAAGTGATTAATATATAAATATCTGTGGTAAAATAGCTATTAGACCTTTTACTTTTTTAAACATACATTATATATATATATCTCCAAGATATGATGTGTCCTGAGGAAAACTCCAGATCTGAGCTGAAACGTTGATTTACCCCTTAACGGATCAATAAACATTTATTATTTTAGCAGGACCTGAAGTGCCACCGCATACTTTGATATATATATATATGGCAGTGTGATTAGGGGCAGGGTAGTAGACCATAAATATATTAGTAGACGTGTGGAGAATGCCATTTTCCCATTATAGGGTCAATCCTAAACCAATGCCTAATTAAGTCTGCCCTGACCATATAGTTATGTGTGGTTCTCTGAGTGAGCAGTCGTCTGTGCAGTCTGTGTGCTGGCTACAGCAGGGAAGGAAGGAAAGAAACTCCTGAAGACAAAAGGGAAGTACTTTGTCATTTTTGTTCCATTTATTGGCAAGTGGCCTAGCTGCCCAATATCTAGAGAGGGCATCCTGTATATTTAGTCAGACTCCGCATGAAGGAGTAGGTGGTTGTTTTAGATTTTGTTTATTTGAGGTTTTGCGGTGCCCTGCTGCCTTTATGCCTGCACAATAAAAGAGGAAATACTGACCCTTGCATCCAGTGCCTTTATCACAATGTTATATATATATATATATTATATATATCTATATATATTGTAACAGAGTGCCAGTAGAACCTGCCAGGGTGGCAGGAAAAGTGATAGATGGTAGATACATTCCTCTACGAATGCTTAGATTCATCATCTAAGGCAGGCCTCACAATTTCAAGTCCTGAGCTACTAGCCAGGCCTTAAAAGTTACTTGCCACTAGTTGCCCCACCTAACCCTTTTCCAGCATTGCCTCTGCATTCCCACTCGCCCTCATGTAATTTCCACTCGCCAAATGCGAGCAGGCGAGTGGAAATTTTGAGGCCTGATCTAAGGTACTGCTAGTATAGATTTGAAGGTAAAGACCAATAGCTCTTTCACTTGTATGGGTGAAACAGATTCTGGAGCTGGTGTTACCAGGAGTTTAATTAGCTCTGGGTGGGACAGGGATTCAGTGCAGCTGCACCTAGCAGTGTGTGTGTGTCTCAGTGCATGGAGAGACGGTGTGCTGAATGCAGCAACTCCTGTGTTAGGAGAATAAGAAAACCTATCTGTGAGACAGGGTTCTATGGATAAACTATAAGCTGTTCCCTTGGAGGAAACCAACCCAGCTCGGAGGACTGTCACTAACTAACCAGTAAGGCTCAGTGGAGCGGACTTTTATTTGTTCCTATCAATAGATTTTGGCTGGATGCCTGCAACCTTTTTGTTTCTTTTTTTTTTAATGGTGGCTGTCTGAAAATTAAAGCTGGCATTTTTGTTGAAGCGACTGCTAGTTTGCCTCTATATTGAGACTGATCCCCTACAATATACAGTATATATAACAAGAAAGAACTAATAATTGTAATATATTTTTATCAGGTTTATGAACTGATGCTTCAATAAAGCAGTTGGTGCTAAGATTGCTGAGAGCTGCTTAGTTCTTGACTAAAAATTAGTTTTGACTAAAAACTAAAGTTCTCAATGGAGGGAAAGTGGATTATCTTCAAGACGTCCATTGCTCAACTGTAAGAACTGTGAAATCAGCAAGATGTACTAAGGTGTCCCAACTGCAATTTACATAAATCACATCTCCATCAGGCGTGGGTTCCAGGTCTGGGAGTTCGTTTAAATGTTATACATGCTCAGATGAGCAATTTATGTCTCATAAAGCAACCGTTTATGGAATGGATACATTTTGCTATGAACAAGGTGTTAAAATTTCAGAGCAATAGAAACTTTTTAAAGCTATAGACATTCATTAAAACCAATCATGATTTTTTTTTTAATACTCTCTCGCATATACTGGTCAATAGGGAAGTTGCCGATTCTTAAAACATTAATTTCGGGGAATAAAACTACAACTTTTCTCCAGTTTTAATATTTACCCTTTATGAAGATAATTAACACCTTAGGTGAGCTATATAAATGTTTCTTTCTATTCTATATGCACTGTGCAAGATTTCATTTGAACTCATGCATGATAACCATATTTTCCCTTAGATAAGGTTATGAACGGTTTGGTTGTCTAAATACTTAAAGTTAAACAAAACTGAAAAAAAACAAGTTGTGCAAAGATGCACATATTACAAAAGTAAATGTAATAAGGATGAACAAGCCGGACTAAATCACATCCTTGTCGATACTGGTAAGAAAGGGACAGCAATTTAAAAAAGTTGTAGGGAAAACCCCCCCACTATATTTTAACATCTGGGGCGGTTTTGTTTAAATAGACTCTGGTTTGTGCCATTGTCCGCTAAACTATTACGTTTAGGGTTCATATTGGGGATAGTTTTAGAATTAGTCCTATGATTCAGTTTAGGGTTTATTTTAGGGTTAGCATTACTTTTAGAGTTAAAGTTAGGGCTGGTTAAAAGTTTAGGGCCAGGGTAGTTAGTTTTATAGGGTTAGGGTTACAGTGCTGGAATTTAAATATTTATTATAACAGTTAAAAGGAACACTCCACTGAAAACTAGAGTGTCCTTTTTGCCCTTAAATAATTGGGTAGAGGCTGCTGAGAGCCTCTGCTCAATTATTTTTCTATAAATTTTTAGTGATTTTACTCACCTTTTGTCCCTCACCACACGCTGCTCCTCCGCTTCTGCTCAGCGACTCCAGAACCTGAAAGTCCCTGAGGCTTTTTCGCACCCTGCACTACTTGCGTATGGGCCGGATTAAGAGGTCTATGGGCCTGGAGCTGAAGATTCTGGTGAGCTTTTTTTTTTAATTTAGTGAAACGAAAACATATTTTAGGTTATCTAATAGTGCAGATACAGGTGTATCTAACCAGGCAGATACTGTGAGGAAATTTCCATTCAGATTTCAATCATTTACAGTGTGTAAAATTATTTTTTCACATTTTATCATCCAAGCCTTTGGGGTTATATATTCCAAAGGGCATTCTTGTTTAAAAAATTGAAATGGGAACGTGTTACTGCATTTTTCTGAGACAATACTAAATTTTAATCAAAACTGAAGAAAAAAAAAAAAAACGCTCACTTGCGTTTTGGAGGATGGTGTTTTATGAATAATATGACTATGTATAAAACACTGACCTTGCTCCCAGCGTGGGAAATGAAAAGGTGAGTAATAGCAGTGGTATTGCTTATTTTATACGTGACAAATGGACAATGTCATTGTTTTAGAATATATTTTTTTATTCTTTTAGATCTTACTTGGTCATGTTTGATATCAATGCAAAGGCAAGACTCTGACCTGTCCAATGATGCATCACTTGACCTTGTGAGGTGTAACGCTTAGAGATGCAGGGTTCCAAAGTCCCCCCAGTGCTCCTCGCTACAGTGTGGCGGCTTAGGTTTTTGATGAAATAATGCGTAATTATCAGGGTTGGGGATGGTACCAGGGTGGCACCGGGGCTGAGGGGAATATGAGCCCAGCGTGCAGTGATCTGCACAGGTAAACAGGTGGACATGGGTAGAGGAGGGTGGATGGATATGTTGACTAACCAGGTTAAATGCAGAAGGGTGGTGGGAATCGTGGATATGATTGCAGGAGCCAGAAATTGGGAATCAGGAACAGGTAGCAGAGCAGCAACACGAAGCAGTAGTGGTCTCTTTGGAAGCATGAGCTGTAATGACCCAGAAATGTTGTAGTATGGGGCAGAGCTCTTTATTCTGTGAGACACGTGTGTTTTGGTGCTTTAACTGTTACATTGCTGAATGCAGATTGCTGGTTACAGGGCAGGAGCAGTACAGGGAGTATACCACGGGGGGGGGTCAGAATGGTTGCAGCCATGGGGCATCACAGTAATAATGGATTGTGCCATCGCCTCCACACTTGTTGGTGACAGGAGAAATGAGATTGTGAGTTAGTGCAGCATCATTGTTCACTTTATAATTGAAAAGTGAACATTATTGCTGTGTTAGAAAGAAAAAAAAATTAATAAGAGGAAATAGTTATTGCTTCATTTTTATTGTTGACAAAATGTGGTCATATTTGGTATCATTGGAAAGGCCATGCCCTGCCTGACCTTTCCAGTGATACCTCACATGACCCTGTAGCTGCTATGTAATCAGAGATACAGGGTTCCAAATGCCCATCAATGCAGACATATGTTATCCTTTCTCTGGGCCTATTATGGGGCATGGGCCTGGAGTTGCAGCTTCAATAAAGAATTAATGCAGCTTGCATAAATTAATCCGGCCCTGTGCGTAGAGTAGTAAACGCATATAGTGCCCCACAACGGGACCTGCTGTTACGGTTGCCCCCCCCCAGGAGCCAAAGGGGGGTCCTTTCTGCTGTGTGTTTTATTTAGCCCTTTAGGCAGGTATGTGTTTTTCTGCATTATGCAGAACCCTGGACACAGGATACAACAGAAGCAGACAAAACAGGACAGTAAACACACACGAGAGGAAGGCCCTGCACTGGGGTAAGGTCCTTGGATGGCTTTCTGTCTATACAGTGTACAGGGTGGGAAATATACACAATGAAATAACAGAGGCTAACCAGACTTGACAGACAGGAATATCTAGCAACAACGGAACTAGAAAGAGATCCTTGAGGTGGTCTCTATAAACCAAAACTGCACTAGATACACACGAAATACAGAAAACATGAACCAGCAATCCAATATGCAGTACCAAGATATATCGCAAGGAACGTCAAGATACAAAGCTAAGAGTCATGAACCAGGAAATCAATAATACAGTACCAGGGGTAATCACAAGAATCGCCAGGATACAAGGCCAGGAGTCATAAACCAGGATATCAAAATCAGAATACAAAATGCAGGAACACAGCAAAGATCAAGGAACTATTGCACTGTTGGCCATTTAAATAGGGCAGTGCAGGTTGTGACCACAGGTCTGATCAAACACTGAGACTCCCGGGGTGGAGAGCCAAACAGATTAACCCTAAAAACCATGAGGGCTGAGAAGAGCTCTCAGCACCAGGGGGCCTGGCTGGGAGAACGTAACACCTGCAAACTTTATGTACATAAGTTCGGTAGTGCTTGCAGAACGATGAATCGAAGTTGCGCGCATGCGCAACTCCGATCCATCGTGCCTCTCAGAGACCGAGCGCTATGGGTACCGGCACACGAGTGCACTGAGTGCTTGCGTGCGCCCGCACTTCACTTTGTCTGTGCCGTTTTGACGGGGAGGGTCAACCACCGGACATGAATAAACCCTCCCCATCAAAAAGCTAGACGGACGCTGACGGGGGGATACAAAGCGCGATCCTCCATTGGAGGATCGCACTTTGTATGCTGATCGCACAGAGTGGAAGGAACGTCCACTCTCACTACATTCCTTCCTCCCTTTACAAACGCTTGTGTGCCGGTAGACTTACACAATTGGTCTCCGATATAGTGAAGTCAGCCGACGTCACTAGTAACCTGCAGCTGAGAAATTAAAATTTCCACAGTTGCTGGGTATAGTGGAAACTCCTCCACTATACCCAGCTTTTTAGCATAAATGTGGGGACTGGGAGGGGGGCACTCCACACATCTGCTGAAGTCCAAGATATTCTGCTGAAGTCTAAGTTATTAAAGGAACACTCTATACATCCAGACAATTTATAAAATGGTCAGGATGTATAGAGTGTTCCTTTAATATCTTCGACTTCAGCAGAATTGTTGTTTAAATACACTCTTTTTCAGTCAAGTCCTTGTGGAGTGGTCTTTTATGGAGTGTACACACAATTTGGAGAGCCCCAGTGGCTCTTTTCTGTTCACATGTGGCACTTCATGCCCGGTCTCTACGGGTGATTTCCAGGTAAATTTATTTTATTCTCCTGGTCTCTGGTCTGCTTTAGGGAATCTGGGTTATGACGGAAAAGCTAGTGAAAGCTATGAATAAAAAGAATAAATAATTTTATTTCTTATGAAATGTGTAAAACAATAGGTAATAAAAGAAAGGTATCTAAAAGTAATACTAAAATGAGTTTTGCCAGTATAGGCTTCCTCAATGTAAAAAAGATAATTTATTCCATGGACATTTTAGACCACCCCTTTTATTAATCCATATTTCCTTTAGATGGACTGCCCTAGGAGATATGTCTACTTTGTTCCTTTGATGCACATAGATAATTAGTGAATCTCAAGGAAAAGAGAGAAGCTACGACCCCAACTGCCAAATGCACGTAATATAGAGGCATGATCTTAAAGGGCCACTACCACCAAAAAATGAAATGTCCTTAATTTATGTTGCTGATATCTTTCATGTGCTTTGTTTTCTCTTGTAAGTTTAGTTAACCCCTTTACCACCAAGTGATTTTTGTTGAAATATTTCTTATCCCAACATTTATTTGAAACACACAATGCAAAGTTAACTATTAAATTTAAGGGTAAAGGGTAAAATAGAAATGCCGCACGTAGTGTGTTGTTCTGAGATGTAATGAAAATGTAAATTTGCTAATTTTTCTGTATTCGTTTATTCATTACAGAAATATTGTTGGAATCAAAGATTCTGAACTCAAGACGGTGTCCCTTATCTTGATCAATGTCACACGAGGTCTGCATTATCAGCATACAGGCAGAAAAGTTTTTTGTGTCAAACACTGTAACTGTGATAAATAATAACATTTTGAAAAAGGGAGTGCAAGGACAAGGATTATATGGGCACCCATATCTAAAGAAGACTAAAAAAAGGACATTCTCTAAAATTGCAGATAAGGATATCTTTTTGGTGAAAATTCTCACTGGGTGATTCACAAGCAAATTATATTGTAACACGGATTGTATTTTTAGTTTCTTTTACATATATTCTTCATAATCTTTTACATATACTGACAAAACTGTCACAATGCTCTTGGGAACAGTACCTAAACTACATAAATTACAACCTTCCAAACTATGCGTCAGGACAAAATCAAATGGCGCTTTGTGCTACAATGTAACTACATGACCAATGTGACATGTTAAGGCTAGGGTCAAACGAAAGCATTTTTACACGCGAACGTAAAAAAGAGCGTCCAAACGCATTGACGTATTTTTTCACGGAATTCGCGAAAACGGTCATACGATACGCATTTTCGTGCGTGATTTTTTACGGATCCAAACCAGGAAACTTTGGGTGTCTGGACGTTATGTTGGCCGGACACGAGCAGGGTCTGACGTCTCCAAATCACACACACACACCGCTAGCGGACGCAGCGCACTCTGTACGTCCGTACTAGCGGTTCTGCGTTCTCGAAAAAATGCGTTCATTTTCCACTTGTGTTGCGCGGCCGGACTTTCGTGCGACCGTACTTCGTATATTGGCCGTCATTGCCCGTCATTTGCTGCTAGTGCGGCCGTAATTAAGTGCGCCAGAACGCACGTTAAAAGTGCGCTGGTCTGACCCCAGCCTTAACCTACGATCCGGGACCAGCACCTTACTTGCAATACAATAAGAAAGTGGCTCGGTCCTCATTTTCCTACAGAGCACCACAATTATGGAATAACCTCCCAGACACCATCAAAATCTTTCCAAAGTCTAAAGTCCCTTAAGAGATCTCTATTAACATACCTCAATACAGAATGCGCCTGTAAACATGTAACATAATGAATATATTTCCTACATATTTATTTTCTGTTAATCTGTATATTTGTGTTTTTAATATCTTGCATTTTATTACTTTGTATTTCTGTACCTACTGTAACAATTCAATGTTCTTGAACCCAGGACATACTTGAAAATTAGAGAAATCTCAATGTATCCTTCCTGGTAAAATACTTTATAAATAAATAATATATTGTCTAACATTTACAGTGGCAAGAAAAAGTATGTGAACCCTTTGGGATTATGTGGAGTTTTGCATGAATTGGTCATAAAATGTGCTCTGATCTTCATCTAAATCACAACAATTTGAAAAACACAGTCTGCTTAAAATAATACAACACAAACATTATATGTTTTCATGTGTTTATTGAACAGAACATGTAAACATTCACAGTGCAGGGTGGAAAAAGTATGTGAACCTTTGGACTTAATAACTGGTTGACCCTCCTTTGGCAGCAATAACCTCAACCAAACGTTTCCTGTAGTTGCTGATCAGACCTGCACAACAATCTGGAGTAATTTTGGACCACTCCTCTTCACAAAACTGTTTCAGTGTAGCAATATTCTTGGGATGTCTGGTGTGAATCGCTCTCTTAAGGTCATGCCACAGCATTTCAATCGGGTTGAGGTCAGGACTCTGACTGGGCCACTCCAGAAGGCGTATTTTGTTTTGCTGAAGCCATTCTTTTGTTGAATTACTTGTATGCTTTGGGTCATTGTCCTGTTGCATCACCCATCCTCTGCGGAGCTTCAGTTGGCGGACAGATGGTCTTACGTTTTCCTGCAAAATGTCTTGATAAACTCTGGAATTCATTTTTCCATCAATGACAACAATCAGTCCAGGCCCTGAGCCCGCAAAGCAGCCCCAAACCATGATGCTTCCTCCGCCATGTTTTACAGTGGGGATGAGGTTTTGATGTTGGTGTGCTGTGCCATTTTTTCTCCACACAGTGTTGTGTGTTTTTTCCAAACAACTCAATTTTGGTTTCATCTGTCCACAGAATATTTTGCCAGTAGTGCTGTGGAACATCCAGGTGCTCTTTTGCAAACTTCAAACGTGCTGCAATATTCTTCTTGGACAGCATTGGCTTCCTCCGTGGTGTCCTTCCATGTACTCCATTCTTGTTTAATGTTTTCCTTAATGTAGATGTGTCAACAAAAATGTTAGCATGTGCCAGAGATTTCTGTAAGTCTTTAGCTGACACTCTAGGATTCTTCTTTACCTCATTAAGCATTCTGCGCTGTGCTCTTGCAGTCATCTTTACAGGACGATCACGCCTAGGGAGAGTAGCAACAGTGCTGAACTTTCTCCATTTGTAGACAGTCTGTCTTACCGTGGACACATGAACATCAAGGCTTTTGGAGATACTTTTGTAACCCTTTCCAGCTTCATGCAAGTCAACAATTCTTGATTGCAGGTCTTCTGAGAGCTCTTTTCTGCGAGGCATGGTTCACATCAGGCAGTGCTTCTTGAAACCAGTAAACCCAAAACTGGTGTGTGTTTTTAAAGAGCAGGACAGCTTTCAGCAACAAAATCCAATAATATCACACTGATTGGACTCAAGGTTGGCTCCAATTAGCTCTTGGAGAAGTCATTAGGCTAGGAGTTCACATACTTTTTCCACCCTGCACTGTGAATGTTTACATGTTATGTTCAATAAACACATGAAAACATATGTTTGTGTTGTATTATTTTAAGCAGACTGTGTTTTCAAATTGTTGTGACTTAGATGAAGATCAGAGCACATTTTATGACCAATTCATGCAAAACTCCACGTAATCCCAAAGGGTTCATATACTTTTTCTTGCCACTGTATGTCACAATATAGAACTGGTACACAGAGATTTATTTTAGTCCTGTTCATTTAAATGTTTTAACTTATTTTGCATTTCTTGGTGAAAATAGAGAGGGGACGACACTGCCTCATTTTGCTGCAAACAGCGCTTTAATGCCTTTTGATCAGGCCCGTCTTTAATATTGATTGGACCCTGGGCAAACATTGTCTTGGGCCCCCCCCACCCAAAAGCCCTGCCCAACGCATAACTACCCAACACTTCCAAGAGCTCCACAGCAATAAAACTCACAGTACTGTGCAATGGGTGTGTATCACAGAGCTCTGCTGCAATAAAACTCACAGCAATGTTCACTGTATGAGCGTATCACAGCTCCACAGCGATAAAACTCACAGCAATGTGCGGTGTATGAACGTATCAGAGCTGCACAGCAATAAAACTAACAGCATATATGAACGTAACTCAGAGCTCCACAGAAATAACTCCCTGTAATGTGTAGCGTGTATTCAACCCCCCAGCATATCAATTTATCCGCCCCTCCAAGCCCCAGTATATCAATTTATCCCCCTCCAAGCCTCAGTATATCAATTTATCCACCCCTCCAAGCCCCAGTATATCAATTTATCCGCCCCTCAAAGCCCCAGTATATCAATTTATCCGCCCCTCAAAGCCCCAGTAGATCAATTTATCCACCCCTCCAAGCCCCAGTATATCAATTTATCCACCCCTCCAAGCCCCAGTATATCAATCTATCCACCCCTCCAAGCCCCAGTATATCAATCTATCCACCCCTCCAAGCCCCAGTATATCAATTTATCCACCCCTCCAAGCCCCAGTATATCAATTTATCCACCCCTCCAAGCCCCAGTATATCAATTTATCCACCCCTCCAAGCCCCAGTATATCAATTTATCCCCCTCCAAGCCCCAGTATATCAATTTATCCACCCCTCCAAGCCCCAGTATATCAATTTATCCCCCCTCCAAGCCCCAGTATATCAATTTATCCACCCCTCCAAGCCCCAGTATATCAATTTATCCCCCTCCAAGCCCCGGTATATCAATTTATTCACCCCCAGGCCCCAGTATATCAATTTATCCACCCCTCCAAGCCCCAGTATATCAATTTATCCCCCTCCAAGCCCCGGTATATCAATTTATCCCCCCTCCAAGCCCCAGTATATCAATTTATCCACCCCTCCAAGCCCCAGTATTTCAATTTATCCACCCCTCCAAGCCCCAGTATATCAATTTATCCACCCCTCCAAGCCCCAGTATATCAATTTATCCACCCCTCCAAGCCCCAGTATATCAATTTATCCACCCCTCCAAGCCCCAGTATATCAATTTATCCCCCTCCAAGCCCCAGTATATCAATTTATCCCCCCTCCAAGCCCCAGTATATCAATTTATCCACCCCCCCAAGCCCCAGTGTATCAATTTATTCACCCAAGGTCAAATATATCAATTTATTCACCCCCAGGCCCCAGTATATCAATTTATCCCCCCCCCCAAGGGCCTACATTGTGTCTCCTCATCTGCCGGCCCTCATCCATTACAGTCCTCCTTCTTCTTAAATAACTTTAAAACCAAAAACATATACAAATATAATATCCGATATCCAATTACAATGATTTTAATCAAATGCTGGCCCTCTAGCACCAGTATATACAATCTGGTCAAGCGATTAGACCATATTAGACCATTAAAATTATTGAAGGCTGACATAATTATAAAATCGCTGCCTGTTAAAAACTGACCGAGAAATAATGTGCTGGCCTGGCCTTTGCAGGGAATCCTTCCAGACCAGGCAGCACTTTTGTCTTCAGAGTCTGACTCCTGCGAGTAATGGGCTGGCTGAGCGGCTGCGGGCCTCCTCCATTGTGCTGTGCAGCCACCAGTGAGACGTGCGGGGACGTTCTGCACCTGCGCAACGCCTCGCGTCATGTGGTAGGTACCGAGGGCGGCGCCAATACAGCGTGAGTGCCATTCCCAGCCTTGTGTTCACTGGGAGGCACGCACGCTGCAGCAGCTAGCAGCACGGCCCCTCACTCAGTCAGATGGTGACGGCAGGCAGGGGGCCCGCAGTGCAGTGTGACAGTCGGACTTCGTGTCAAATCAGCTCCGGAATCATACCGGAGTTGAAAATTAACAAGTCGGATTCGGCGATAGGCATTTATGCGGGCCCAAGGGGCCAGTGGCGTAGCGTGGGGGGGCTGGGGGGACCGTGGCCCCGGGCGCAGTTTTGTTAGGGGCGCATTTGCGCCCCTAAAACTGGCCCGGGGGTTGAGGGACCCACCCAGATGCCGGGCAGCGCGGGAGCGCCTGCCCGGTCTTGAACAGTTCGTCCTGTGAAGTGGATGCGGCTGTGTGCGTGCGCAGCCGGTCACGTGGTCCGGCTAATCAGGTGGTACTGAGTCTCTGTACCACCTGACTGGCCGGACCGCGTGACCGGCTGCGCACGCACACAGACGCATCCACTTCACAGGACGGACTGTTCAAGACCGGGCAGGCGCTCCCGCGCTGCCCGGCATCTGGGTCCCTCAACCCCCTGCCGGAGCTGGGGCAACAATCCAGGTGAGA
Source organism: Leptobrachium leishanense (assembly GCA_009667805.1). NCBI lineage: Eukaryota > Metazoa > Chordata > Amphibia > Anura > Megophryidae > Leptobrachium > Leptobrachium leishanense. The sequence continues at coordinate 216,394,556 of CM019063.1, forward strand.
GCTGGGGCAAATCCATGACCTGGGGGCAAATCCATGTGTGACCTGGGGGCAAATCCATGACCTGGGGGCAAATCCATGTGTGACCTGGGGGCAAATCCATGAGCTGGGGGCAAATCCATGAGCTGAGGGGCAAATCCATGAGCTGGGGGCAAATCCATGAGTGAGCTGGGGGCAAATCCATGAGTGAGCTGGGGCAAATCCATGAGTGAACTGGGGGCAAATCCATGAGTGAGCTGGGGCAAATCCATGAGTGAGCTGGGGCAAATCCATGAGCTGGGGGCAAATCCATGAGCTGGGGGCAAATCCATGAGTGAGCTGGGGCAAATCCATGAGTGAGCTGGGGCAAATCCATGAGCTGGGGGCAAATCCATGAGCTGGGCGCAAATCCATGAGTGAGCTGGGGCAAATCCATGAGTGAGCTGGGGGCAAATCCATGAGTGAGCTGGGGGCAAATCTATGAGTGAGCTGGGGGCAAATCCATGAGTGAGCTGGGGCAAATCCATGAGCTGGGGGCAAATCCATGAGTGAGCTGGGGCAAATCCATGAGCTGGGGCAAATCCATGAGTGAGCTGGGGCAAATCCATGAGCTGGGGGCAAATCCATGAGTGAGCTGGGGCAAATCCATGAGTGAGCTGGGGCAAATCCATGAGTGAGCTGGGGCAAATCCATGAGCTGGGGGCAAATCCATGAGTGAGCTGGGGCAAATCCATGAGTGAGCTGGGGCAAATCCATGAGTGAGCTGGGGGCAAATCCATGAGTGAGCTGGGGCAAATCCATGAGTGAGCTGGGGCAAATCCATGAGTGAGCTGGGGCAAATCCATGAGCTGGGGCAAATCCATGAGTGAGCTGGGGCAAATCCATGAGTGAGCTGGGGCAAATCCATGAGTGAGCTGGGGCAAATCCATGAGCTGGGGGCAAATCCATGAGCTGGGGGCAAATCCATGAGCTGGGGCAAATCCATGAGCTGGGGCAAATCCATGAGTGAGCTGGGGGCAAATCCATGAGTGAGCTGGGGGCAAATCCATGAGTGAGCTGGGGCAAATCCATGAGTGAGCTGGGGCAAATCCATGAGCTGGGGGCAAATCCATGAGTGAGCTGGGGCAAATCCATGAGCTGGGGCATGTCCATGAGCTGGGGGCAAATCCATGTGTAAGCTGGGGGCAAATCCATGTGTAAGCTGGGGGCAAATCCATGAGCTGGGGGCAAATCCATGAGCTGGGGGCAAATCCATGAGCTGGGGGCAAATCCATGTGTGAGCTGGGGCAAATTCATGAGCTGGGGCAATATCCATGTGTGAGCTGGGGCAATATCCATGTGTGAGCTGGGGCAATATCGATAACGTGTCCACAGGTTGGGGGGGGCGCACAATTTTTGGCTGGCCCCGGGCGCTAACAACCCACGCTACGCCACTGCAAGGGGCAGCTGCTTTGGGCCCCTCAGCAATGACTGGGCCTGAGGCAGCTGCCCCTTTTGCCCCGCGTTAAAGACGGCCCTGCTTTTGATCAGTAGTGAACAAAAATTGCATGTATGGCAGGTCAATTAATAAACCACTAGTGATAGAAAGTTATCAGACGTGATGATTTTGCAAGCAGACACTTACAGTTCACCACCCCACACAAAATTGTGGCATTTTTAGTACTTACTAGGGAGAAAATCGTACCAGCATTCCTATATTACTGAAAAATAGCTTCAGCAAATGAATTATGAAGCATGAGAAACAGCGCGCTATAATTACCTGACTTTATTTCCTTTATATTCCGTTGTTCCCAATTAAAAAAATTTACAGGACGGGTGGGACCATGTGAACTTGCTTGAATGAGCTAATTTGTTTTAAATAAGTGCATTCCACTTTGTCCTTCCCTCTTGGAAGTGGAAAAGGACTGGATTTGCCTGTGGAAAATCTAAAATAACCTTGCAATTAGAGAGAGAAAAAAATGAGTCATTCTGAAATAATGAATAGAAAAATCGGTGCCCTTTACACTGACTGCAGTGCTTATGGGTAGAAATGACTAAGCTTGGAATTTGGTGCTGCCAATAAGTAGGAATATTATTGTCACGTTAACATCCTGTATGATTTTTAAATGTTCCATGCATATGTGTCAGAGATTCTTAAATCAACAATTTAGCCCATTTTCGCCAACTGTAAATTAACCTTGCAACACAAATAAAAATGAATAAAATTGGCTTTTGTTCTGTATATTGAGCCCCAAATAAAATCATGACACTAATGTGGACCCCACCCACTCAAAGAACACCACAGAAGTTGTAAACACTGGTGATAAAAGCTTCTCCTACCTCTGTGTGGATTTTTCTTTTGCAACCACCGGCATTTGGAGCCATGTTTCTGCCAGTATTTGGAAGACCTCTCTAACCCCTCAAGCAGGGCCGCCATCATGGGGAAACGGGCCATGACATGTTCAAGTGCCACATATGTAAGGGTCTCTTTATGACACCCAGGACTGGTTGACAGCAAACGTCCTGTTGTGCCACAGCGTCTGGGCCAGTAAGAGCATTCTGTCTTATCAATGAGGGAGATTATAGTATGGTGTGTGACAGGAAGAGGTGTAGACCGAACACTCTCCCACAAGGGAACACTTTTTATCCCCATGCTGGACCACCAGGGATTTATCCCACTCCCTGTAAAATAAGGTAAGAAGAAGAGGAGGCCACTTTTTTTTATTTTTAATTAGTTTACAGAAAAGTATTAGCTCAAGAAAGGGGAACCCTGACCAGTGGCTCAGTAAGAGCTCCGAGATTTCTGATGGCAGCCCTGCTCTCAAGTAAGTCTTTGTATAGTACCGGGGTTCTGCTGGGGGGGGGCAGTTTGGGCACAGAGGGCTTCCTAGGAGGCGGTTTAGGCTGGGACGCAGGTTTTGGTTCCCGGAGCAGACCTAGGTACTGAAGGTCGCACCAGGGCAAGTTCAGATATGGGTGCAGATGTATTGGGCATGGGTGCATGTTTGTGTTCCAGGGCTGGTTGCTTTGAGGGTCTCACAGGACAGCTCGCAAGCCAGTGGGTTGAGCCCCCCACAGTACAGGCACAGACTTGCAGCTTGTCGTCTGGCACTTTCCTGTGGTGATAGCGGTCCATAGATCTTCATGGGAGGAATGCACACCTTGCTGGATGAGCCCCACTTCATCTGTAGAAGCTCCTTCAGGAATAGGATCAGATGTGCAAACAGCTCCTGGAATGTTTTCCTCAACAGATCAATTACACCATGGATCACCGCGGGTTTAGCGTTTGGCTCCAGAATTATGTCAGGGATTGTACCAGGGTGGTACCTTGATGGCAGGGTTATGAACCCAGGGTGCGGTGATACACCCATCCATGGATGTGCAGTGAGTTGCTGCAGGAGGCAGTAGAACAGTAGTCTTGGAGTAGATGGACAGGACTCGTATAGGACTAGACAATAGGGGAGCAGGAAACAAACCAGGACAATGGAACCTTGGATACACACTGGATACTGGGAGGGTATGGAGATACAGGAGGCTGGTAACAACGACGAGGTTTGGGGTTCAAGATTTCACAGGAGAGCCACAGTAGAGGTCATCTCTCCTCTAAGAATGGATAGCTAATGCTGGAGCAAGGAGCAGAGGGGGTGTGGTACCTTTATTCATGAGATATCAGGTGTGTGTCAGGTGTATTAACTATTTGTGTAACAGAACTGGATCCCAGAGTGGAAGGAACGTCCTTCTGCTCTGAAAAAAACGTTAGTCTGACCCCAGCCTTAAGCTTTCAGTCCTTTTACCCACTCAGTCATGCAGCTTTTATTCAACACTGGTATAGATGCTCTATGAAAAACAGTGTGCTTTCTAGAATAACTTAAAGAGAGACTAAAAGTAACAATAAGGACTTAAAAATAGTGACACACACACACACACACTAAATAACTTGCAACCGATCTTTCATTGAAAGAATAGTGGTTTAAATAAAGCAAACTACGGTGGAGCAAGTACGACCAAAATACAATGAATTCACGGTTTAAGAAGCTGCCAACATAGGGCACTATTCCCTCGTGAACACTAGCTGTAGTGTCCGTGTGAGTAAGTGTTACTGTCAGGATAAGTGACTTTTACCGCATGCCCCTCATATAACATCCCCAACGGTAAAGCCCTGAAAAATCTGTTAGCACATTGGTTATTGCGTGGGCTTGCGCGATATTACTGTACTTTCGCATCCTACCCTTAACATTGGCAGCGCAATCAGTATTAGCATTAGGTACAGTATCACAAAGTCCTACCGCTAATTACCGCACCGATACGGTAACGAAAAAGGTACCCACAGCCAGAAGTTGGTGCTAACTGATTGAGATCACGCAGGTCTCGTGGTCCGGCAGTGCAACCCTCCATGGAGTCCTATGGACACCAGAAGGTGATACTCATGGGAGCACAAAAGTGCTACCATGAGTATCGGGGAGGGTTGTGCTGCCTTCTGAGGCAAGCTGCTGAATTAGAGCCTGACCAGGAATAGTGTGGAAAAATGGGGATGCTACGGGCAGTGGCAACTCTAGGAACAATATATAGGGGGCACATAAGATACCACAGTCAAAACTGGGGGGCACTAATAATTTTCACCACTAAATCATACTACGGAAAAAAACTAAATAAGAATATATAAATAAGATGCCAAAATCCCAGAGTAATGTGGTGCAAGGATACCTTTTTGTTGTACTAACCTGATCCATAAATTCAAGATTTTATTCAACGAAATTTGGCAGTTTTTGCAGACGTCCGACACCCTCACCAAAGTCACCAACGACCTCCTAACTGCTATATAACACGGCCACTATTCTATTCTCATCCTGCTTGACCTCTCGGCTGCTTTTGACACTGTTGACCACCCCCTCCTTCTACAGACCCTCAACTCTCTGGGTCTCGGTGACACTGCACTTGCTTGGGTTGACTCCTATTTATCCAACAGGTCCTTCTGTGTGTCCTTTGCTGGTAACTCCTCCTCCTCATTGCCTCTATCTGTTGGTGTACCTCAAGGCTCTGTCCTTGGTCCTCGGTCCTCTGCTCTTTTCCATCTACACCTCCTCCCTGGGCAAAATCATCAACACCTTTGGCTTTAATTACCACCTCTACGCTGATGACACTCAGATCTACCTCTCTACCCCTGATCTCTCTCCCCCCCTGTCCTTTCAAAAGTCAGTGACTGTTTATCTGGCATCTCCTCCTGGATGGCCTCCCACCACCTAAAGATCAACATGTCAAAGACTGAACTCCTACTTATTCCTCACTCCAATGCCTCCCCACCTCCCGACTTCTCTATCACGGTGGAGGGTATCACCATCTCCCCATCAAACCAAGTTCGCTGTCTTGGAGTTACACTTGACTCTGCTCTTTCCTTCATCCCCCACATTAAGTCTCTTTCCTCCTCCTGCCGATACCAACTGCGTAATATTTCCAGAATTTGGCCATTTCTTACCGCTGTCACCACAAAACAACTCATACACGCCCTGGTAATCTCCCGACTCGACTATTGCAATAATCTCTTATCTGGCCTCCCTCTGTCCCGCCTCTCCCCCCTACAATCCATCCTGAACGCCTCCGCCAGGCTAATTCACCTCACCCGCCACTCTGTCTCTGCCGCTCCCCTCTGCGAGTCCCTTCACTGGCTCCCCATCCACTGCAGAATTAAGTTCAAAATCCTTATCCTTACCTACAAAACCCTCACTAACTCAGCTGCCCACTACCTGTCCTCACTAATCACCAAATACACCCCAGCCCGCTCCCTAAGGTCAAACAGTGACCTGCGCCTAGCTTCTCCCCGCATCACCTCTTCCCATGATAGACTGCAGGATTTCTCACGCGCAGCGCCCACTCTCTGGAACGCTCTCCCTCGTACTGTCAGACTTTCCCCTAACTTCTCTTCCTTCAAACGCTCCCTTAAAACATTCCTATTTAGGGAAGCCTACCACCCAACTCACTGACGCAACCATCAATCACTCTCACCTTACAGTCCTCTCCTCCGGTTTCCAACCCCAACCCTCCCAGATTGTGAGTTCCTACGGGAATAGGGCCCTCATCTCCTCCTGTACTGTTTGTCAAATGTTGTTCAATGTACTGTAACCCTGTCTATACTGTGCTTATTGTACAGCGCTGCGGAATATGCTGGCGCTTTATAAATAAATAATAATAATAATAACTGCTTCAGCAACTCCAATTTTCGCAATTTACGGTGACCATTCGCTTAATAGGGAATTCACCATATTTTCAGCAAAATTTATTCACAAAATGTTACAAAAAACAAAGGATCCTTTAGTTTCTAACTTCCATAATAATCCCTAAAATGCCATAAAACCAGGAAAAATATAATAAAAATAATAAACTGTGTGGCATGTAGCCTACCCATTAACCCCTAAAATGCCAGTAATCAAGGGAAAACATTAAATGAATAGACTGAGGCATGTAGCCTACCCATTAACCCCTAAATGCCATTAATCAAGGGAAAACTTTAAATGAATAGACTGAGGCATGTAGCCTACTCATTAACTCCTAAAATGCCATTTATCAAGGGAAAACATTAAATGAATAGACTGTGGGGCATGTAGCCTATCCATTAACGCCTAAAATACCAGTTATATATATTTTTTTGTCATGCCCCGCTCCGCGGCCTTCCCCCGGCCCACACCGCCATGCTGGGAGAGGTTCCCTACTCACCCGAGGTCCCTCGTGGCGCGTTGCTCCGAGTTCCGGGTCCGCAGGATGGAGAGGAAGAGCCAGGAGACGCCCCACGCCGCCGGCTGGATCCAAGCCCTGTAAAGGAATGCGCGCACGCGCGAGAACAGACCCTCCTATGTAGTGTAAAATCAGGTACTCTGGCGCCCTCGGCTGGCCGATTAAGGGTACTGCGGGACACCTGCTCTGGAGATCCTCGAATGCCTCCCATTGACCTATCAAAGATCCAGGTACCTCAACTCCACCTACGAGAACCAGGTGAGAGATATTCTCATGATCCCATGAACCCTATTTAAATCCGCCTTCCTTCCCAGCACATTATCCAGGTTCTACTGTGCCTTCCGCCTCAGTTTTCCTAGAGTTCCTCGTATTCCTTGATCACGTATCTTCAACCCTTCGACCCGGATTGTGCCAACGACTACGCCATCTTCTTCTGACCCTTCGACCCGGATTGTGCCAACGACTACGCCATCTTCTTCTGATCCTTCGACCCGGATTGTGCCAACGACTACGCCATCTTCTTCTGACCCTTCGACCCGGATTGTGCCAACGACTACGCCACCTTCTTCTGACCCTTCGACCTGGATTGTGGCAACGACTACGCCACCTTCTTCAACCCTTCGACCCGGATTGTACCATCGACCACGCCATCATCCTCGTTATTATCCGTTGTTCTTCCTGGGACTTTGTTTTACGAATTCCACTCCAACCTTATTGACTGTATTATTTTCTGGACTTCAACTACTATTTATGGTTCACTAAAAGATTACTTTACTCTCCATCGCCTCCTGATTTCCTTATCCATAGCTTGCCATTGGGTTCCATACACACACTTCACAGGGGATCCAAACCCTGCATTACAATTTTACATTTTCACTTGATAATATATACATATATAGTGTATATATAAAACATACGCTGTGAGGCATGTAGCCTTCCCATTAACCCCTAAAATGTCAGTAATCAAGTGAAAACATGAAGGGCTATATTACAATCTTCGCGCAAAAACCCTTGCGCAAAGCATTAAACTTTTGCGTGCGCAAATCACCGCTGGAATTACAATCCTCGCACGTCTTTTCCTCCGGCGATCAATAACGGGCGCAAACAGGACGCGCCCAAATGCTCGTGCAGTACCGTCGCGTGCAAAAATCAGTGTGCGCACTGTTTTTTTCTCGCGATTCAGTCAATCAGAATTAAAAACCAACAATTATCTCAAGTTAAGAAATTGCGCCTGTCAAAGTCAATCTGAGCATATATGCTGCAGCCATAATAAATGCACACACAACTTCTCCATTTTATTGGTTTGGTAGGAGTAGAATGTGTAACTATACTTTGCTGCATTTTTTTTATGGGCTGGTGTATTTGGGTTCGGCCAGGTTGTTCAGAATTGCCATTAACACCAGCTTTTAGGAGTTGCTAAAATAATGTGCGCAAAGGCTATGCGGTAATTACCGCGAAATAGATTGTAATACCATTCTCGTACCAGCGCACATTCGCATTTGCGCTCACAATGTTAAGTATAGGACGCACAAAGTACAGTAAGCTCGCGCAGGTTCACCCGCAGTAGACGATTGCGCACGGTTGTTGCGCTATGTAATACGGCATTCGGCGCAAATGGTTTTACCCCTCGCTTTAATGTTTTTTGCACCGGCTCAAACGTTTGTGTGAAGATTGTAATTTAGCCCGAAATGTATACACTAGGAGACATGTAGCCTACACATTAACTCCGAAAATGCCATTAATAAATGAATAAATTTGATTTATACTGCGAGGAATGAAGCCTGCCCATTAACCCTTAATATACAACTAAACTAAGGCAAAAACAAAAGTAATACATAATGTAATATATAGTCTGACCATTAACCCTTTTACTGCCATTTCCACCCTGTGGAATTTGTTTTTATTTTATTATTTCTGAGTTTGTCATTACACTGAATATGGTCATGTGGGATATCATTGGAAAGGCCAGACTCTGCTCTTTCCAATGACACACTGAAAACCACGTATGATGCAAGTGAGCGTTAACGTTTGCGTTAAGAGTGCAATAGGGCTCCTATTTTTTAGCTGTTTTACGTCAGAGGCAATATATGCTTTTACATATAAAACAAACAATGCCACTGCACTTACTCAGCTAAGACAACAGATTCTGCCCCTTCTTTTGATTTGAGTGCAGAGGCAAACGGTGTTTCAGTTTAATACTTTTAAAATTTTTAGTTCGCCCAAAACCAAAATTTCAAAAGTAATTATAGCATGTTTCTTTTTTTTGTTTATGTGGGAGGGGGCATCCACATTTCTGTGCCTACAGGCTCCTGAGATGCAAATCTGGCCCTGTATACCATAGTTGATATGGTACCAACATCGATTTTAACAGTTGTTTACAAATAAAGTGAAAATTAGTGCTTTGTGACTTACCCCTGTAATAAAATAAATCATATAAGCATTATAAGGTAGTAGCCAGAAATCAAAAATCTCTGATTGAAGTGTAATGACGAAATGTTGAGAATGAACATTAACGGAAACAGCATATATCTTCCTAACAATAGACTGTGAGAGAGAGAAAATAAAAACAAACTTGTGCATTTCCATGTTTAGTTTCAGAGCATAGAATAAAAAGTTAAACTAAGGTCATGAAGATTCTGCTACATTAAAATAGGTTTTAAGGGCAGGAAGTTTATACAAGGAAATGTTGTTTTATTTATAATTCCCTGATGTACCAGGAAATAAAGCCCCATACAAAAGCCACAAAAAATATTTATAAAAAAGAGACGGATGATCATAGTACTTTATGCTTTGCATTGTCCATAATCTACAGATTCTTTTGCATCCCCTAGTTAGGTATTAAAACTGTCACATGAGGGCTCACTTCACCTTAGTCGATAATAATTTATGGAGTCTGCAGGCAAAATTGTTAGCAAATTTGTACATTTTCCAAAAATAAGGTTTCCTTCCTCCACTTTTCCTTGAAATTATCTGTATACAGAAAGTTCTGTGCTAAATGTAGTGTTTTGCAAAGGTTTGATTGACAGGAGAGCACAGGACAATGCTCCTGCAGGTGGTTCTGCAGTTCCCCCTGCTGACCAATAAGAGCAGGCAGTGAAGCCAACTTTTCAGAGTGTGTCCTGCTTTGGGACTTGTTTTCCAAGCCGGTCAGTTTGTTAAAAACTGGCTTGGAACATTAGAAATAAATAAATCTTGCCGCTTTCCTAAAGTATTTTATCAGTAAGGATACATTGAGATTTCTCTTGTTTTCAAGTATGTACTGGGTTCAAGAGCATTCAATTGTTATAGTCGTTACAGCAATACAAAGTAATAAAATGCAAGATATTAAAAACAACAAGATGGACTTATTATTAAACTATGGAAAAACAGTATGTGACAATTCCTAGCACCTTCGTATCTGTGAACTGTGTAAACATTTTGCTGCTATACAATGGGAGTTTGCGACCCGGAGTATTGAAGTATTTTACAATTATACACCATTCCACTATGTTCTGCAGTGGCGTCGCTACATGGGGGTGGGGGGTGCGGCCCGCACCAGGTGACACAAGCCCTTAGGGTGACACCGTCACCCTAAGGGCAGGTGTCTCACCCTGCGCCGCGTGTTCGCTCCCTGCGAGCGTCCGAAGCTGTGCAGCTTCGGCGCTCGCCTGGGGGAAACACGTCACCAGCCAATCGCGGCTGGTCACGTGGCTCCCCCTGGCGAGCACACAAGCTGCATGCCGCCAGACGCTCAGAGGGAGCGAACACGCGGCCAGGAGGTGAGCTGGGGCATATCCATGAGCTGGGGCAGTATCCATGAGCTGGGGCATTATCCATGAGCTGGCGCAGTATCCATGAGCTGGGGCAAATCCATGAGCTGGGGCATATCCATGAGCTGGGGCAATATCCATGAGCTGGGGCATATCCATGAGCTGTGGCAAATCCATGAGCTGGGGCATATCCATGAGCTGGGGCAGTATCCATGAGCTGCTGGGGCAGTATCCATGAGCTGCTGGGGCAGTATCCATGAGCTGCCGGGGCAGTATCCATGAGCTGCTGGGGCAGTATCCATGAGCTGGGGCAAATCCATGAGCTGGGGCAGTATCCATGAGCTGGGGGCAATATCCATGAGCTGGGGCATTATCCATGAGCTGGGGCCATTATCCATGAGCTGTTGGGACATATCCATGAGCTGGGGCAAATCCATGAGCTGGGGCAATATCCATGAGCTGGGGGCAATATCCATGAGCTGGGGCAAATCCATGAGCTTCTGGGGCAAATCTATGAGCTGGGGCAGTATATCCATGAGCTGGGGCATAGCCATGAGCTGGGGCAGTATATCCATGAGCTGGGGCAGTATTCATGTGCTGGGGCAATATCCCATGAGCTGGGGCATATCCATGAGCTGAGGCAGTATTCAAGTGCTGGGGCATATCCATGTGCTGGGGCAGTATATCCATGTGCTGGGGCAGTATTCATGTGCTGGGGCAATATCCCATGAGCTGGGGCATATCCATGAGCTGGGGCAGTATATCCATGTGCTGGGGCAGTATATCCATGAGCTGGGGCAGTATATCCATGAGCTGCTGGGGCAGTATCCATGTGCTGGGGCAATATCTATGAGCTGGGGCATTATCCATGAGCTGGGGCATATCCATGAATTGGGGCAATATCAATGAGAGGAGCTGGGGCAAAATCCATGAGAGGAGCTGGGGCATTATCCATGAGAGCAGCTGGGGCATTATCCATGAGAGGAGCTGGGGCAGTATATCCATGAGAGCATCTGGGGCAGTATATCCATGAGAGGAGCTGGGGCAATATCCATGAGAGGAGCTGGGGCAGTATATCCATGAGAGGAGCTGGGGCAATATCCATGAGAGGAGCTGGGGCAATATCCATGAGAGCTTCTGGGGCATTATCCATGAGAGGAGATGAGGCAATATCCATGAGAGGAGCTGGGGCAATATCCATGAGAGCTGCTGGGGCATATCCATGTGTGCTGGGGCAGTATCCATGTGTGCTTGGGGCAGTATCCATGTGTGTTGGGGGTATATCCATGAGAGCTGGGGCAATATCCATGTGTAAGCTGGTCTGGGGCAATATATCCATGTGTGAGCTGAGGCGCAATATATATCCATATGTGAGCTGAGGCGCAATATATCCATATGTGAGCTGAGGCGCAATATATCCATATGTGAGCTAAGGCGCAATATATCCATATGTGAGCTGGGGCAATATATATCCATGGGTGAGCTGCTGGGGGCAATATATAATTGTGAACTGGGGCAATATATCCATATGTGAGCTGGGGGCAATATATATCCATGGGTGAGCTGCTGGGGGCAATATATCCAGAGCTGCTGGGGGCAATATATATCCATGTGTGCTTTCACTGCCTTCGAACAGGCATCGTACTTGCTGGCAGTTGGCAAAAAGTTGTGTGAGCATATGAGAGAGCTCCACAGCAATAAACCTCACAGTAATGTGTGCTGTGTGTATGAGCATTCAGTGTTATATGGGAGTACTGATTTAGGAGTAAGAGTAGTTAAAAAAAAATCTGGAAAACTCGGGGGGGGGGTGACACCATAAGTTACCGCACCGGGTGACACCAACCCTAGTGACGCCACTGATGTTCTGCACTGATTAAACCACTTTTTGCACTGAGGAGCATATCCATGTCATTATTAGAATAGCTGATCAGTCTACAGCAATAGCAATGGGATAAGAAAATAGGTTTTATTTATTACAGGTCCTTTTTAAGAAGTTATCTTTTGCATCCCAAACCAATTTCTTGGGCATGAAATTACTTATTTTTTCTATTTGTAACACGCAATGTATGTACCTATTTTTGTGTACATTTCACTTTCCCAACTTTAAACATGTTTAGCTTTAAAAATACACGAGGTCGTATTCTAAGGTTGGTGTTAAAAGTGAGACGCTAAAAGAAAACGTGGGTGCCAGCATTTCCACCAGCACACCTCTATTCTGACCAAGCCACTTTCTCAGTAGCTCAAGTCGTAAAACATTTGTGGTATTAAACGGCAATCGCGCTGCTATCAGTTCCAGAAGTCTATAGGACTCAATAGGGACAGATAGGAGTTCGAGTGAGGGAGGTCCAGTCAGGTCGGCGGAAGGATTCGTGGAGGAACACTGGGATCTATTTGTTTCTCAGCTGCCCACAGAGAAGAGAAGTGTCGGATCAAGCCCCCCTTCCCCTAGGGATCTGAGGTGAGTACGGGATTTTATGGTGGGTTTAGAGTAATGTGTCAAGTAAATATGCTGAAACGCATTCCTTTAACACCACCGTTTCAGGAGGAGATAAAAGAGAAGCTGGTTAGAATAGCTCGTTCTAGATCTGCTAGCTGCACATTTATGTCTCCCATATAAAGTTTAGGAGACGTTGATGAACAGTAAGAAGGCACAACGTCCAAGACTCAAGCTGAAATTGTGGGTCTCAGATAGGATACTAGGAACAATTAAGGGGAGCGCTTGAGCCATTATGCTGTATGGCTAAAGTGCTCTGCTTAATGTCGACGTTGGAATAGGCCCTTTATAATTAAGAAAATATATACTTGATGCCATGTCTTAAGAAATAATAACACTTGTGTGCTGTTTTCACATGTGCCACTCAGATACACAACTGGATATCAGTTTTGGTGTGTGTATGTATTATTCTGTTTTTGCCTTTGTGAAAAGCAGCCAGAATGACTCTTTAATTACAAACCAAGATCTCCACGAGGCCAATAACGAATACCCCAGTTGTAAACAGAACTGGCAGAATTACAGAATTGAAGGTCTACATGTAAGTTACCAATAAACAACAGTAACCATTTGTTACAAAATGTTCTTTTGTGTAGAGTGAGTTCAGTTTTATTTTGATTTAGTGTTTTAGCAACACAAAGCCACAGTAAGGCGGTGCAAATCCCAGGATACCTGTAAGAGAAATTCCAGTTTCTGACCACGTAGAAGGACTTACTATTAGCTGCCAATACACTGCATCCCTGTGGCCAAAAGGAAACCAAATTGACGTGATGCTCGCTTCCTATTCAACACATGTTAAAATCTCCGGAACAAAGACGTATTACAGTAACTACTGAGAAGCTATTTCCTCACCTGAGATTGGGTTGTTTTGGAAGTGAAAAATTATGCAGAACAGCTGTATTACTGGAATGAGCTTTCCTCCTAAAACATGCCAAATGTTAGCGCTCAATTCTTGGTTCTAAAGAATAGCTCTCAATATTAAAGGAAAATACAAATCACAGGAACACATAAGCCAAAATGACCACATTAATATAGTTTTTACAATATTTAAAACTATATTAAAGTGGAGTGTTCTGAATTTTATATGTTGTATTCATTACTCTAAGAAGAAGCCTTGTGAAAAATGCATGTACAGGTTGAGTGCAGACATTCCGTTTTCGAATGAATAAACTCCTCTCCTTCAATCAAAGCAGAATCATGGCAGCATAATCACTTTGGTGTCATGGCTCACGTCGTCGCAGGAAGGTACAAAGCGGTGCTGCCCCGCCCTGAACATCTTGGTAGCACCTTTCCTGCAATGCTCTGTACGATTTTAGCTCTCCTGCAGGTGCCACCGGTGCTCTTACTGGTGAGCCCTGTATTCCCCTATATAAGAGAGATACACCCTTTCCTCGGTGCTTCAGCATTGCACTACACTTGGTGTATTTCTTCCATCCTGAAGTGACTCTCTTTCTCTGCAAGCTGTGTGTCACGGGATCCCCCCGACAGCCAGATATCGGTCCATTATACAGATCCTTGAATGGTCGGTGATTCTTGCCCTATATGAGATTGCTAACTTCAGGGACTCGATATCAACACAGACAACGAAGATCAGTAAAGCGTATGGAGTGATCTCCAAACACACACTGGGTTAGTAACAGGACTGGTTCTCATACAGGCTGAGTAAGTAACAGGAGTGGTTTGCATACAAGCCAAATCCGTAACAAGAATAGTTCTCATACACACCGAGTCAGTAACAGGGCTGGTTCTCATACAGGCCGAGTCAGTAACAAGATTGGTTCGCATACAAGCCGGTAACGAAAATGGTTCTCATACACACCGAGTAAGTAACAGGACTGGTTCGCATACAAGCAGAGTTTGTAATGAGAATAGTTCTCATACAGGCCGAGTCAGTAACAGGGCTGGTTCTCATACAGGCCGAGTCAGTAACAGGGCTGGTTCTCATACAGGCTGAGTCAGTAACAGGACTGGTTCGCATACAGGCCAGGTCAGCAACAAGAGCAGTTATCAAACAATCCAAGTCAGCAACAGGAGCAGTTAGCAAAATCAATTAGTGAATCGCAAGAGTCGAATCACTAGCACTGGGGGAACTAACTCCACAAAGGGCGCCTTCTCCCTTTAAACCTGGCGACTCTGCCTCATAACGCCACACCCCGCCTCCTGAGCAACCACGCGACCTGTAGAAGCTGGCATCCGGCCACCTAACGGTGTGGCTGGCGCTGCCGGGACCCCCTGGAGAGTCCTGCAGCCACCCATGAGCTCTGGACGTGACACCGTGTCCCCCAGCCGCAAGCTGTATTCCCGCAGACGCCAGACCCTCCATTCCTGCCACCTGTCTGCCAAGTGCTCCAGCCCTGCAAGCCTCCTGCTGTATTTCCCTAGCCTCCAGCCGTATTTCCTTAGCCTCCAGCCGCATATTACAGAGCCTTCTGTTGTGCCTTCTGTGTTTTTGCCTGCAGGTTGAGTGCAGATATTCTGGTTTGTATGTTACCTCTGGATTGACTAAACCCCTCTACATCTCACAAGTGCCTTAATAAGAGTATTCATTTGGTGAGCATGAAATAGAACCTGCTGTGATGGGGTATGTTGGCTTTGTAATGGGCTTATGTAATGCATGGTCATATTTTGCATCTAAAGCCCCATTGTATTTTCCAATGTCAGATGTTTTTTAAAATCTTTAAAACTATACTAGTGGAGTGCTCTGAATCTGGAATGTTGTGTAAATATGGTCTCAGAAGCACCCTTATGAAAAACGCATGTTCAGATTGAGTCTAGCCATTATGGTTTTATATGTCACATAACTTCGTTAACAGATCATTGTGAGCTCAGTGTCCCCACCCTCTTCACTCCACAGCTGTCCTTGGGGACTGTGACCACCTTCCTAAGAATAGGGCTTTCTTTGTCCAATTGGCAGTCAACCCAGACAGCCTTCTGCCTTTACATTAGCTTAAAGAGACGCTACCACTTACATAAACTGTAACTAGATTATTTGTGCATTACAAACAAAACCACATAAAAAAAACCCGCAACATGTGTTTTATAAAGTAATTGTATGCAAAAAAGCAAAATAAATGTAGGCTTTTTATCTCCTGTTTACATTTTGTAGATTTTTCCCATGATGCAACATTTACCAAAATCTGTGCAAAAGTCTTACTCTGTTGGCGTGCTTGATCTCATACAGTACAACACAAAATATCACAGAATGGATGCACCCAGTGACACATATAGAGTGAAATATTTACTTCACTAAACATACAAGAGAAAAACAAAGCACATGTAAGATATCGGTAACATTAAATAAACACAATAAGGCCATTTCTTTTTCGGTGGTTGTGGCCCTTTAACACAGATTGTGCAGCACTGACTAGTCAATGCATCTCAAAATACACTATATTGCCAAAAGTATTCGCTCACCTGCCTTGACTCGCATATGAATTTAAGTGACATCCCATTCCTAATCCATAGGGTTCAATATGACGTTGGTCCACCCTTTGCAGCTATAACAGCTTCAACTCTTCAGGGAAGGCTGTCCACAAGGTTTAGGAGTGTGTTTATGGGAATTTTTGACCATTCTTCCAGAAGCGCATTTGTGAGGTCACACACTGATATTGGATGAGAAGGCCTGGCTCTAAATCTCCGCTCTAATTCATCCCAAGGTGTTCTATCAGGTTGAGGTTAGGACTCTGCAGGCCAGTCAAGTTCATCCACACCAGACTCTGTCATCCATGTCTTTATGGACCTTGCTTTGTGCACTGGTGCACAGTCATGTTGGAAGAGGAAGGGGCCGGCTCCAAACTGTTCCCACAAAGTTGGGAGCATGGAATTGTCCAAAATGTCTTGGTATGCTGAAGCATTCAGAGTTCCTTTTACTGGAACTAAGGGGCCAAGCCCAGCTCCTGAAAAACAACCCCACACCATAATCCCCCCTCCACCAAACTTTACACTTGGCACAATGCAGTCAGACAAGTACCGTTCTCCTGGCAACCGCCAAACCCAGACTCGTCCATCAGATCGCCAGATGGAGAGGCACGATTCGTCACTCCAGAGAAAACGTCTCCACTGCTCTAGAGTCCAGTGGCGGCGTGCTTTACACCACTGCATCCGACGCTTTGCATAGCACTTGGTGATGTATGACTAGGGTGACTAGTGACTAGGGTGGTGGAGTTTGCTACAGCAGTGGTGAGCACCCCTATTCCTATGGATCCCGGATTCGTATTGTTGGGATTGGGGGGCCCCAAGTTAACTAGGCAACAGACCAGAATGACATTTCATATTATGTCCACCGCATTACTGCTGATAGCACAGAGATGGAAATCAGATACGGTCCCCTCTATGGGGCTCCTTAAGACGTACATGACTAGAGATAGGACCTATGACAGTATGGCTATAGAGTTTCTCTCGGTAACCCCTCCTAAACAGGACCCATGGGAATTATGGGACATATACCTAGTGAAACAGTGTGTGCATGGAGGGGAGAGCAGGCCTAACGATAGGGAAGAGGTGAGCGTTTCGGAAGTTACCGGGTGATCTTGCCAATATGAGAACCGAGGTCTCAGATATTGGGTGCCAGAAGTTTATCTGTAAATCATATGCAATGGCTGTTAATCTACAGGTGATGGTGATGTTCCCCCCTTTTTTTTTTTTGTTCTCTCTCTCCCCTCCCCCTCTTTTATTATTGTTTTCCTTTGCTCTCTTCCCGCCTCAATTTAATATTGTAAGCGTATTATTAAACATGTTTGCTGACCCTCCCTTATCTTTTTTCTGTACCCCCATTGACTTTGTGTTTTAAGAATAATAAAAAAAAATGTAAATTTCAAAAAAAAAAAAAAATTAGAGATGGGGTCTCGTTACATTTTTTTTTGGGGAAAATTACGCGATTTTTAACAAACGCACCGCATACAAAAATCGTTAGTGCAGCATCATTGTTCACATTATAAATGAAATGGGAACAATATTGCTGCATTAACAAACCAAAAAAAAGAAAAAAAAAACTTGTTTATTTTTTTTTTATAATTTTTTTTTAAAATATTTTTTTATTTTTATTTTTTTTAAAAAACTTTTCATAGTAAAGTTTGGTATTGTTGGAACGGCCATGCTCTGGCCGATCCAAAAATACCAAACATTAACCCCTAACTGCCATGGATCAGGAGATAGGGGGTTCCAATGAACGCCCTATCTCCACCATTGGTGGCAGTTAGGGGTTAACTCCAGGACTGGCGTCATCGTGCTATGCACGATGACGCCAGTCCTCAGGGGGCATACCCGGAAGCTTGGCCGACATCCAAGAAGTCGGCCAGCTCCGGGAAAGGATCACGAACCGGCGCTTTTCGGCGCCGATTCGTGATCCGGCCCCCATGGGGTTAATGCCAGGTACCATTTGGAAGAGCAGGCTGTGCCCTTCCAAACGGTGCCTGGGTTAACCCCCTGCACGCCGCCGATCGGGAGCGAGAGAGGTCCGAAGGACCTCCCCCCCTCCCTTTCAGGCGCCTCCTCCGCACATGCGGGGGGGGCGCCTGAATTAGGTGTCATCGCGCCCCCGCGATGACACCTAATTACTCCGGCGGCGGTTCCGGGTGCTGGGCTGACATCGAGGATGTCAGCCCGCACCGGGGGGGCCAGCGATCGGCCGGAACCCGGCAGAACGCTGACCCCAAAGAGAGGACGCGCTCAGCGCGTCCACCGCATGGAACGCTACATGCGGTTGGACGCGCTGAGCGCGTCCACCGCAGCGAAAGGGTTAATATATGACCCAGACATATTTATATATCGTTCTTTCCGGCAGACTCGGCAGATTCCTAATATATCATTATTATATGTATACGTCATGTCCTGTCTGTATATTATAACAAAAAATGCAATAAAATTTGAATTTTCAATAATTTACAATGTGTAAAGTGTTTTTTTCATATTTTAACATGCAAGCATTTGCGGTTATATTTTCTATGGGTTGCGCTGGTTAAAAAAATTAGAAATGGGGACTCGTTACCTTTTTTTTGGGGAAAATTTCGCTATTTTTAACAAACGCACCGCATACAAAAATCGTTAGTGCAGCATCATTGTTCACATTATAATTGAAATGGGAACAATATTGCTGCATTAACAAATCAAACAAAATTTTTTTTATATTTATTTATTTAATATATATATATATTTTTTTCCTTTAACTTGTACATGGTCATGTTTGGTATCATTGGAAAGGCCATGCTCTGGCCGATCCAACAATACAAAATATTAACCCCTAGCTGCCACGGATCGGGAGATAGGGGTTCATTGGAACCCCCATCTCCACCATTGGTGGCAACTAGGGGTTAACTCCAGGACTGACATCATCGCGCTATGCACGATGACGCCAGTCGTCAGGGGGAGTTCCCGGAAACTTGTCCGACATCCAAGATGTCGGCCAGCTCCGGGAGAGGATCACGATTCGGCGCTTTTCGGAGCCGAATCGTGATCCGGCCCCCAAGGGGTTAAAGCCAGGCACGGTTTGGAAGGGCAGGCTGTGCCCTTCCAAACCGTGCCTGCCTTTAGCCTCTGGACCCCGGCGATCGGGAGGGAGAGATCTGAAGGACTTCCCCCTCCCTTTCAGGCACCTCCTCCGCACTCGCTGGGGGGGTGCGCCTAAAATAGATGTCATCGCGCCGCCGCAATGACATCTATCTTCCCCCCCCCGGGGTACCGGAGTGCCGGGCTGACATGCAAGATGTCTGCCCGCACCAGGGGGGCCATCAATCAGCCGGTATCCCGTTCTGATTACTGCCTCCTGTGCTAGGACGCACTCAGCGCGTCCATATCACAGGAGATGCACTTGGCAGGACGCGCTGAGCGAGTCCTTAGCAGCCAAGTGGTTAAATAAACGAAACATAAAACAAACGCCTACTCCTCCTGTGGAGCCTGACTAAACATAGGATGCCCTCTCTAGCTATTGGGCGGCTAGGCCTTTTGCCTGGAACAGAATATCAAGGTATTTCCCTTCAGGAGTTTCTTTCCTCCCTTCCTTCCTTGGTGTAGCCTGCACACAGTCTGCTCACACCACTGCTCTCGCTCTCTCTCTCTGGGAACCACACACACACACACACACACACACACCTACCTATATGGGCAGGGCAGACTTCATTAGGCATCGGTTCAAAATTAACCCTATAGTGGGAAAATGGCATTCTCCATACGGCTACTAGGGATGAGCCGAACACCCCCCGAGTTCGGTTCGGGCCCGAACTTCCCATTTGTTCGGGTCCGAACCCGAACCCCCATGCAAGTCAATGGGGCTGAAAATTCGTTTTTTTAGAGTGCCCTCCAAGAGGGCATATATGCTACATATTTGCCATAAAAGGTGTATGGGGGTCCGGGTAGTGCCCTGGGGGACAGGAAACAAGGACAAAAAGTTTTAAAAAAAATGTTTTTAAAGGGACAGTGAGTTTTCCATGAAATAAGGGTTAAAAATAAAAACAGGGGGGCGTGGCCGGCTGCGAGCAGGAGCGGACGTGTCTTTGTGGAGCTCCTCATGTCTTCCCTGCTTAAGGACCCCTAGCTGAGTTTAACTGCACCGATTTTGTGATTAAGGGTGCCTGTGTAGCTGGCCATCGGTGCTGACCCGTCCGGAGCCCGTTTGGCCTCCCCTCCGGACCAGAGACTCCATTGCCAGCTGAGGAATCTGGCTGTTACCAAGCACTGGTGGCCATCTTGAGGCCTGCTTCCCGGCGTCGGATGCTTAATGACCCTGCGGATCTGGCCACCCCGACCCAGGCTGTGTTGCTGAGGGGGGAGATGGTGGGCTCACGTCTCCCGGCCAATGCTGCTGAGTGTCCCCTTGGGGCGGTGGATGGACCTGCGGGGAGATGGGTCGGCGATTTCCCCCCCCCTTTCCAGAGGTGGTGGAGCTGTGGATTCAGGCCTTGAGGCCTGCTTGATGATTTTATCGGGGGAGGACGAAGATGGTCCGCTGACCAGGGGTGTCATGCGCCGGATGCTCGCCGCACTGAGGGATTGCCAGGGAGAGATGGCCCCGAAGATGAGGACGGGATCGGATGCTGCACCACTGGATACGGCGCCGCTACAATCGGACCCTGCGGAGCTAAGCCTGTCGACTACTTACAGCCTCCATGTCAAGAAGGTTCCTGATGGAGATGAAGCACCCCCTGATGCGGCGGGCCGTTCTGCCAAGGGGATGGGGCACGCACCTCGTTACCACCACGTGGCTCTAATCGCCGCCGGTTTGTCCCGAAACCCACTGAGTAGCTGTACCCTTTATAGAGGACTGCTGTCCAGAACATCGGGAGGTGCTCTTCGCGGAGCGGGTCTGGTACTGGGGGTGCATGTGAGCTCCCTAGACGGGCCTGCAGAGGGCTTCCTCCCCGCATTCCATGGACACAGGCTGAAGAGGTGTGTCGTGTCTACCTGCTGCCTTATGCCCAACAGTATAACGAACCGTTAAGTTTATTCACTGTCTGTCCTCTGAAATTCTCCCTCACCTGCAAGTTACACGCTGTGGACAATTTTGTTTTTCAGCAATGTTTATGGCTTTTCCTGTGGACTCCCCCCCCCCCCGATTGATATGTTCCGCTGAGACCCCCTATCTGGGGATGTTTATTATTTTCCTTATGCTGTACCTATGATGACAGTTTTGAAGGGCCCTCACTTTGCTATATATTGTCGACTTTTCTAAGGACTTTTTGAATTTTACTGCCGAGTTTTTCTCCCCAGCTGACTTTTTTTTTTTTTCTCATCCTTAGCCGTTTTACTTTGAGGACTCTGATTTCTGTTGTTACCCCCCCCTTTTTTTTTTTCCGATATTTGGCAGTTGCCTTATGATACTCAAGCATGTTTTACCCCACCCCCATATCCCCTGTACGCATTATTGGTACCGATGTAACTTTGCTGTTTCCATCGATCTTGCTGTTTGATGTATTGATGGCATATTTTCAAAATAAAAAAAATAAAAAAATTCCTTCAAATATCGTGCCTAGGAGGTTCCCATAACCTGCCCGTGAAGTGGCGGATTTCTAGGATGTATAGAAACACTTAAAAACAAATAAATGAAGTTTCATATGACGGTAAATGCTTTTCCTTTAATCTATCCATAAACAACTGCTTGGGGCGGCAGCCTGTATGAAAAGACATTTTAGGACGTGCAGAAAAAGTTTAGTGTTTTTTTGGGCTAAATTATTGTGAAACTTATGCAGGCTTTGGATGAAAGTAACAATAGGTGTTTTAAAATTGGGCTTTTAGCGTCGGCAACAGTGCCGTCACACCGTAACCCCTCTGAGGATATGAATCTGATACAGGCGTCAATGGCAGTGCATCCAGATATTGTGCCTTTAATGCCAGGCCATCAAGTATCATCATACAGTAACCCCTCTGTGGTATTGTGGAAGAGTGCAGGGGTGGACCATGTGGTCCTTTATTGAAAAGTTTTGATCTGGTAATGGGCATCAGTGCACCCAGATATTGTGCCTTTGGTGCCAGGCCAGCAAGTATCATCATACAGTAACCCCTCTGTGGTATTGTGGAAGAGTGCAGGGGTGGACCATGTGGTCCTATATTGAAAAGTGTTTTGTTTTTTAATGGGCGTCAGTGCAGCCAGATATTGTGCCTTTCATGGCAGCAAGTGCCTTCACACCGTAACCCTTTTGTGGTATTGTGGAAGAGTTCAGTGCTGGAGGTTTTGTGAATGCAGAAGAGGACATCCCCTATCTATTCCATTACTTCAGCATCAGGGGATTGATAGCTGCTGATCCAGGACTGATTCATTTTTATAAATGTCAGCCCGTCTACAGAGTCGGTGGACAGACGCACTCTTTTGTCTGTGACAAAACCTCCAGCGGCACTGAACGTCCTTTCGGAAAGCACGCTAGATGAAGGGCAACCTAGTAGCTGCATGGCATATTGGCTAAGTTCTGGCCAGTGATCCAATCTCAACACCCAGTAAGCCAGTGGATCATCTGCTGGAAAGGTATCCAGGTCTGCCCTTGCCCCTAGGTAGTCCTGCACCATATGGTGAAGACGCTGGCAATGGGTGCCTACATTTGACGTCCCAGGCGGAGGACTAAAAAAATTTAAAAATGCATCAGTCAAGCGGCCCTGGCCTTCACCGCTATTCCTCTGATCACCTGCAGCCTCAGAAGCACGTGTGTCAGCACTTGGTAATCTAACAGTGCCTGGAAAGGTGTTACACAAGTTTTGCTTTAGAGCGTCCTCAAGTTTTGTCATCCTGTGATGACATCCTGATGACATTTTGTCATCTGTGCGGGCAGGATGAGCTCTGCAACTTTCCCCTTGTATCGTGGATCAAGAAGGGTTGCCAACCAGTAATGATCCCTCTCCTTGATAGCACGAATCCTGGGGTCCTTTAGCAGGCTTTGCATCATTAGGGAGCCCATGCTGCGTAGGTTGGAGGTGGCATTAGCTACCGAGTCTTCCTGGTCAATGAGGATGACCGTATCGTGCACTTCCTCCTCCCAGCCACGCACAAGCCCTTCTGTTTCTGGGCACACAAAACCCTGCCTTGAGGAATCCCCACCTTCAATGCCCCCACTACTTAAATAGTCGTCCTCCTCCTCATCCTCCTCCTGTCTGATCTGAGTAGGACCCGCTGGAATACTGTCTGTGGAAAGACTTTGTCCCTGAGAGCTAGGGAAGGCCTCCTCTTCCTCCCGCTGCTCTGCCTCTAGAGCCACATCTATAATTCCACGCAGAGTGTGCTCCAGCAGGAACACTAAAGGAATTGTGTCACTGATGCATGCACTGTCCCTGCTCACCATCCTCGTTGCCTCCTCAAATGGTGACAGTACAGTGCATGCATCCTTGATCATCAGCCACTGCGGGGGGAAAAAAAAACAAGTTGACCTGAACCTGTCCTTGTGCCATACTCACACAGGTACTCGTTGATGGCCCTCTGCTGCTTGTGCAGACGCTGCAGCATTGCTAATGTCGAGTTCCACCTGGTGGGCATGTCACAGATCAGACGGTTTGTGGGAAGGTGGAATTCTCTTTGAATTTCTGCCAGGCGAAAGCTTGCTGGGAATGACCGTCTGAAGTGGCTGCAGACTTTTCTGGCCTGGATGAGAAGCTCTGGCAGCCCTGGGTACTTGGTTAGGAAACGCTGTACCACCAGATTTAGGACGTGTGCTAGGCATGGTACATGCGTCAATTTACCCTTGCGTAGGGCGGAGAGAAGGTTGCTGCCATTATCGCAGACGATCATTCCCAGCTCAAGCTGGCGTGGTGTTAACCATCTCTGCACCTGCCCCTGCAGAGCTGACAAAATTTCTGACCCGGTGTGGCTCCTGTCCCCTAAACAAACCAGCTCAAGCACAGTATGGCATCTTTTTGCTTGAGCCATTGCGTACACCCTGTCAGGCGTCGGTTTAACTGCCACTTCGCCAGAGACAGAGAAGGAGGAGGAGGAGGAAGAGGTGGTGGTGGTGGTGGAGCAGACAGACCTCATACAAGCAGCTTTCTGGAGGCGTGGTGGATGAACAAGCTCCAGCACAGAGCCCCGTCTTGGATCCCTCCCAGCTGCAATCAGAGTTACCCAGTGTGCCGTGAAGGAAATGTAACGACCTTGTCCATGCTTGCTGGACCACGTGTCTAAAGTGACATGCACCTTGCTGCTGACTGCCTTTCCCAATGACTGGATAACATTGTCTTCCACGTGCTGGTATAGTGCTGGAATGGCCTTGCGTGAAAAGTAATGGCGCTTTGGAACCTGCCACTGTGGTACAGCGCATTCAGCAAATTCACGGAAGGGAGCAGAGTCCACCAGCTGGAAAAGCAGCAGCTGCAATGCGAGTAATTTTGCTAAGCTGGCATTTAGACGCTGTGCTTGGGGATGGTTGGGGCTATATTTTTTCTTTCGCTGCAGCAGCTGCGGCAACGTAATCTGACTGCGTAAATCTTCAGATACTGGGATGATGTCACATTGTGAGGAAGGACCTGCTGGTACATCCATTACTGTAGCATCATCCCTGTCGGTGGAGGTTGTAGGCAATTGCATGGCAGGACATACAGTGTGGGTAAAGACAAATGAGGAGGAGGAGGACGTACGCAATGTTTTGCCCCAATGGGATGTGTGGCACTTGTTCATATGTCGCCTCAAGCACGTGGTACCCAAGTGTCCGGTGTTTATCCCACGCTTCAGCCTCCTCTGACATAGATTACAAATAGCAACGGTGGGGTCTGCTGCACAGTTCTTAAAGAACTCCCAGACAGCAGAGTTCCTGCATGTGTTCTTTGATACAACAGCGCTCTGCACCGGAGCAGCTCTGACATGTGATGCCTTGGACTGGCTAGTGCTACGGTTGGTCACAGAGGATGTTGTGCCTCGTGTTTTATGTGGCTGCCATTCCAGTCTGCACTATGGTCCCCCCTTTTATATTTAAGGTTCCTAAAGATGAGGAAGATCGAAGGGGCGTTTGGGTGTCCGGTTAACAACCCAGAAGCACATTGTCCAGAGCCAGGAGGGCTCTGCTTCATGTGAGTGTTATCTTGTATGAATGTGCTTCTGAATATGATCCACAGGTCGCACTATGATGTGTTTTTTTGTCCCCTCTGAGGTCATTGAATAGAGAAGACTTGATTGATGTACCCCTGGAACTGAGATTTGAAAATAGGAACATTGTGTTTGCTACACCAACGTTTTTTGAACTTGTACTAAAGTTCTGGTGGTTGAGTGACAAGGACCACTCAAGTGTGTTTTGGCGATTTTCCATCATACTATTTATCAGCGCTACCAATTTTTTGTTTTTACAATACCGCAAGTGAAGGGTTCAAATCATAGCAGACGCAATACAAAAGCGTCGAAGCGGGGGAGCATATAGCCAGAGGTGATTGATGCCGGAGCGACAAGACGGAGCACTGGGTGAGAGCATGCAGCACTAGCAGCGGTCAGGATGCATCGAAGTACGCAAAAACACAGATAAGAGTTTCAGAAAAATCTGAAAGGACTTCGCAGGAGAAAGGGCAAGAGGATCCATAGAGGAGAGAGAGGGGCAGAGAGCAGGAACTCCGCTAAAGAGAAAGAGCGTGGGCAGGGGGAGAAAAGAGGACACATAGTACAGATACGGGGGAGGAGGATGGGAGAAAAGAGGGGAAGGGGAGAAGAAAAGAAGGGAAAGAGGAAGGAGAAAAAAGAGAAGAAAAAAGAAGAGCTAAAATAAATCGAAACCTTTATATGTGTAAATGGTATACAGTATCAGGCTTCCCATGGGTGTTGGTTGTGATTGGAGAAGGAGTATCCATCATTATCAGAACAGTTAAGGTTCCTTTTTAAACCACAAGAACCTAAATGTCAGTGTGTTACATCCCTCTTGTTAAGCTTTATATTACAAAACGTTTATTTACAAATTTGAAAACTGCAGATTCCTGTAAGTTTGGATTCAGTGTGAATCCTCTTCGCTAGCCAAGTTGAAAAATATGCTATGGTTTGCATGGACCGATTCTCAGAGCAACGGCATAAAAACGTATGAAGTGGAACTAGAAAGAACTCCTTTATATATTCAATATCATGGTAGCAGGACACATGAAAGTTATGGTAACCAAATCTTAAATTGAGTCGGAGCCACGTGCTTCGACACAATACAGAAGCCAAACATGTAGCAAAATCATACTGTAATTCACAGATTCATAAAAAAGCACTAGCTTGACTTCGAAGAAGCTACCAGATGGTTTATAAATTTAATAAATATGAAATGAGTTTGATCTAATTAGAACTGGGAAAAATCCGGACACAGCTAAATCCAACTACAGAGGCAATATAATTGAATTAATCCAAGAAATAATGAAGACTGCATTGTATTAATATAATTATCTGACAGTGTGCACTACTTACCTTGACAACAAAAAACGTGGCCAATGAAGAGTTCAACTTTAAACCAGGGAGTTTTGATATGTAATAATTAAAGCAAAACAAAATACAAAGCAAAAGTCATAAAACTGAAGGTGTAGGTTTGTGAACTTTCTGCTTTATAGCATTCAGGCCATGTGTATTTTCAATTTAATCGAAGCAGAAATATATGTATTTCAGAAAGGGTAGTAGTTTTGTGGATTATAACTGTACATAAATACACAAAATAACAAAAATATATATACATGCACACACACACACTGATCAGCCACAACATTAAAACCACTGACAGGTGAAGTGAATAATATTGATTATATCCGTATACTGAACACGGCTAAGGGCTTAATCTCCCTTCTCTAAAAACAGCCTGCTTGTCCATCTCTCATGACCTGGTATGAGAAGATGAATGACCTCTGCTCCGTGGAACAACTCCACTACTCCGCGACCAATATGCCTTGCTATCTATTAATCTGGTCCAGGTGGTTTCTGTTCTCCTCCACCTCTAGATTCCGCTCCCTCCTCCATTGTTAATGCCCCCCGTTGAATCCCGAGCTGATCCCTCGCCTCACCCCTTCCATCTCCATCTCCATCTCCCTTTCTGCTTTTACATATTAGGTTTCCATGAACCTGCTTGTTCGATTGCTTACAGTTCGGTCCTGCGTGACCAGTAAAGCTCCTGCAACTATATTGACAATGGTTTGAAATATTTTATTGCTATGCAAATAAGCATACATTTACAAAAAATATATAAATATTAGGGATCGACCGATTATCGGTTCTACCGATATTTTGGGCCTATTTTGGGATTTTTCAAGTATATCGGTATCGGTGTTCAGGCCCCCGATATTACCGATTTTTTTTTTCCTGCTTGCCGCTCCCCAGCGCGCTCGGTCATTGCGGCGCATGCGATGTGTTCTTGTTCCTTTGCAGGGGAAGCCGACCAATGAGGAGCTTACGCCGCCCACCACATGGTCATCGCGTCAGCAGCATATCCGGAAACCCTGCATGCAGATCTCGGAGAGAGCAGGGTAAGACCCGGTCACCGCCCTGAAAAAAGTTTACTGTATGTCTGTTTATCGGTTTTTAAATTAATTATTACAACCCAGGGTGTGCTGCTGAGTGTTCCGCTCCCTTTCACTAGCCCCACGCAGTCACTGTCTGTCACCCACTAACCAACCCCACTAGCTGCAGCAGCTCCCCCTCCTTCCTCGGCTACATCCATCTTTAAAGCCCCTTTGCTCCGGCGTCCATTGACTCCATCCATCATAAGCAGTTACTGCCCGGGACACAGCACTGCAAACCAGAGCTCAGCCTGACCTGAAGCCCCCTTAAACACAGCCCTGCCTGAAGTTCAACCTGCAGCAGGTGAATAAAAAACATTGGCCCACAGCTGTGTGTGTGCACTCTCAGTCTGCACACACACAGCTGTGGGCCATTTTTTATTCACCTGCTGCAGGTTCAACTCCAGGGCTGTGTTTAAGGGGGCTTCAGGTCAGGCTGAGCTCTGGGTTGCAGTGCTGTGTCCCGGGTCGTAACTGCTCATTATGGATGGAGTCAGTGGACGGAGCAACGGGGCTTTAAAGATGGATGGAGCTGAGGAAGGAGGGGGAGCTGCTGCAGCTAGTGGGGTTGGTTA
This sequence comes from Leptobrachium leishanense, assembly GCA_009667805.1. Lineage (NCBI taxonomy): Eukaryota > Metazoa > Chordata > Amphibia > Anura > Megophryidae > Leptobrachium > Leptobrachium leishanense. Next base: position 216,422,953 of record CM019063.1, read on the forward strand.
GTGCCTGACTGTGTGGGGCTAGTGAAGGGAGCAGAACACTCAGCATGCGTGACTGCGTGGGGCTAGTGAAGGAAGCAAAACACTCAGCAGCACACCCTGGTTGTAATTACTTAAAGGAACAGACAGTCAGCTAGCGATCTACAGTTAAACATACAGTAAACCTTTTTTTTCAGGCCGGTGACCGGGTCTTACCCTGCTCTCTCCGAGATCTACATGCAGGGTCGGTCGACCCCCTAATTTAATGTTTAAAATATGAATAAACATGTTCAGTTTATACCAGATTTGTATGAAATTGTGTTATTTTTCAAAAATTTAAGCGCACAGAATATCGACCCCTGATATCGGTTATCGGCCAGAAAGACGGCCGATAATCGGTATCGGCATCGGCCTGGAAAAAACCATATCGGTCTATCCCTAATAAATATTGATTTATATTGTTACAATGACACCTGTCAAGGGGTAGGATATATTAGGAAGCAAGTGAAAGAGACAATTCTTGAATTTCATGTGTTGAGACTTGGAAGCAAGAAAAATGGGTGTGCGCAAAAATTTGAGTGACTTAGACAACGGCCAAATAGCAATGGCAAGATAACTGGGTTACGGCATCTCCAAAAAAGCAAGTCTGTGGTATGCAGTGGTTAGTACCTACAAATAGCGGTGCAATAAAGGACAACCGGAACTGGTGAACCAGTCTCACGGTCATGGGAGGCCAAGGCTCACTGATGCACATGGGGACCTAAGGTGTGCCCATCAAGTCGAATCACAAAAAAAGTGCTGCTGTAGCGCAATTTATGGAAAACCTTAATGCTGACCACAATAGTAAGGTGTGAACACGAAGAAGGACCAGCACACCACCCTTGAGACTCAGAAAACATGTGCACCAAATTCTGGAGAGGTCAACTCCCACAACACATAGTCCACAAAGAAAGAAGAAAAGGGCACTCACTCTTCCAACACTGGCAGATTTATTGGAAAAATTGACAGTGTTTTGGCCCTACATGGGCCTTTTTCAAGGTGGGCCTATCTTGAAAAAAAGGCCCATGTAGGGCCATAACACTGCCAATTTTTCCAAAAAATCTGCCAATGTTTGAAGAGTGCCCGTTCCTTCTTTTGCTTGAAGACAATGTTAGAAAGGCGTCAGGACCCACTTGACTCGTACCACCTATCTAGATTGTTGCAGACCAGGTACACTGCTTTCAGCAGGATTATGTAACCTGCCACACTGCAAAAAATGTTCTAGAATGGTTTGAGAAACATGACAAAATTTCACTGTGTTGCCTTGGCCTCCAAATGCCCTGAATCTCAGTCCAATTGAGCATCTTTGGGATGTGCAGGCGCAACAAATCCAATCCATGGTGGCCCCACCTTGCAGGACTTAACCCCTTAATGACCCCTGACGTACCCTGTACGTCCTGTCCTCGGGTCTCCCTTAGACCCGCGGACGTACAGGGTACGTCAGTGGCGCCAAATCCCCCTCCCGCCGATACTCACCTCCCTCGTCGGATCCCACGCCGATCTGACAGGGAGGAAGCCTGCCCATGTGATTTACATGGGCAGGCGAGGCTGATGACGTCGCCACGCTGCGTGGTGACGTCATCAGAAGGTGCCCCCATGTGTTTCAATGGAGGGGAGGGGGGGCTCCTTCGGAGCCCTCTATCTCCCCAACCATTGAAGCTAGGGAGATGCCGTTTGCACCGCTGGAGAGGGGAGAGCCTCCCCTTTCCAGCGGTGTATGGCATTAACAGTTTTGCCGCCGGATCGCTTTTCGGCGCCAATTGGCGACAAAACGCGATTCAAACCTGGAGGGGGGCTGACATCTTGGATGTCAGCCAAGCCTCCAGTTCCCCCCCCACCCACTGACAACCTCACCATATGTGTGAGGATGTCAGTGGGCCAGTTAACCCTCTAGCTGCCATGTAGAGATAAGGGGATCCTAAGGATCCCTTTATCTCCCGATCCATGGCAGCTAGATGGTCATATTTGCCATCATTTAAAAGGCCTGATTATGGCCTTTCAAATGATACCAAACATGACCAGGTTTGGTTTGTAAAAATTTTAAAAAAAAATGAAATAAAAGAAAATAATAAAAAAATTAAATAAAATAAAAAAAATGGGTTTTTTTTAAAAGTTTTTTTTGTCTGGGGGGGAGTTTAATTAAATAGGACCTAGGCTGTCATCTAAAAATAATTAGCACAAAATGGTCAGAATGAGCGCAGCGCACATAGGTGAACTGTCTCAGCAGTGAAGGGGTTAAAAAGCAAATGCATGTTAAAATTGGGTATTTCTAGTCTCGGGACAAAATTTTGAACCTATTTAGCCGGGGTCTTTTTGGGTGGTTGTAGATTTTGGGGATTAAATTACGAAAAAGTGTGTTTTTACTAGGGATCGACCGATTATCGGTGCTACCGATATTTTGGGCCGATTTTGGGGTTTTTAAAGTATATCGGTATCGGAGTTCAGGCCCCCGATATTACCGATTTTTTTTTTTTCCCTGCTTGCCGCCGCTCCCCAGCGCGCTCGGTCACTGTGGCGCATGCGATGTGTTCTTGTTCCTTTGCAGGGGAAGTCGACCAATGAGGAGCTTACGCCGCCCACCACACATGGTCATCGCGTCAGCAGCATATCCGGAAACCCTGCATGCAGATCTCGGAGAGAGCAGGGTAAGACCCGGTCACCGCCCTGAAAAAAAGTTTACTGTGTCTATCGGTTTTTAAATTAATTATTACAACCCAGGGTGTGCTGCTGCTGAGTGCTCCGCTCCCTTTCACTAGCCCCACGCAGTCACTGTCTGCAGCAGCTCCCCCTCCTTCCTCGGCTACATCCATCTTTAAAGCCCCTTTGCAACCCAGAGCTCAGCCTGACCTGAAGCCCCCTTAAACACAGCCCTGCCTGAACCTGCAGCAGGTGAATAAAAAAATGGCCCACAGCTGTGTGTGTGCACTCTCAGTCTGCACACACACAGCTATGGGCCATTTTTTTATTCACCTGCTGCAGGTTCAGGCACAGGCAGGGCTGTGTTTAAGGGGGCTTCAGGTCAGGCTGAGCTCTGGGTTGCAAAGGGGCTTTAAAGATGGATGTAGCCGAGGAAGGAGGGGGAGCTGCTGCAGCTAGTGGGGTTGGTTAGTGCGGTTGGTTAGTGCGTGACAGACAGTGACTGCGCTGCGTGGGGCTAGAGAAAGGGAGCACAGGACTCAGCAGCACACCCTGCTGGTTGACTGTAATAATTACTTAAAGGAACAGACTGAAACACCAAGACAAATTAAATAAAAGCAAAGCATATATCAATTATCATCAATTGATCAATTATATATATTTAATCAGCAGACTCACTATATTATGTATTGTTGTAATAACTAAGTACGTAGTATGATCATTATGATGTAGTAGTAGTACGACTACGTCTGTCATGCCCTGCCAGAATGCTATAACCAAAAGGTAGGAAAAATTAGAATTTTCAATAAAATTCCAATAATTAAATTTACTTACAGCGTGTAAATTAAAATAATTTTTTCACCTTTTATTATTGCAAGACTTTGCGTTTTATATATTCTACGTGTATATTATTGGGTATGGTAATAACCTTACCATACATTACCCAATAATATACACGTAGAATATAAAACGCAAAGTCTTGCAATAATAAAAGGTGAAAAAATTATTTTAATTTACACGCTGTAAGTAAATTTAATTATTGGAATTTTATTGAAAATTCTAATTTTTCCTACCTTTTGGTTATAGCATTCTGGCAGGGCATGACAGACGTACTACTACATATGGTATATGGGTAGGAGGAGTACGTTACGTTTGTTAAAAAAAAAATTAGAAGTGGGAAGTTGGAAGTGGAACCCGTTGTGCATTTCTGCAAAAATATGCGATTTTAGCTAAAAGTAAAAACATTTCATTAGTGCAGCATCATTGTTAACTTATAAATTTTAATGTGTGTGAAGTGTGAACATTAGTGCAGCATTAATATAAATGTAAAAAATATAATATAATATATTATTATTTTTTTAAACCCTTATCTGTAACCCTCTTTCAATGCAGATGGCTGCAGAAAGAAAAAGTAAAAGTTTGATCTGGGACTATTTCTCACAACCAACCTCAGGAAAAGCAGTGTGCAACACATGCACAAAGAATGTGAGCATGGGATCAGCAACTGCAAAAACCAAAAATACTTCAAATCTTTGGGCCCATCTAAGAGTTCATCATGTTGAAATATATAATGCAGCACGGGAAAAACACGTTGAATCACAGAGTGAAACACCAGCTCTAGTCCAGACAACAATAAAAGATATGCTTCAGAAAAAAGCTAAGTGGCAAAATTCAGATGAAAGATCGCAACTGTTGGACAAAGCAATCACTGAGATGATGGTTACTGATAACCAGCCATTTACAATGGCGTCTGACTCTGGATTTAAGCGATTGATGTCCATAGCTGAGCCAAGGTACACTCTGAAGAGTGAAAAGTATTACCGAACAGAAATGCTGGTAAAGATTCACCAAAAGGTAGTTGAGAAAGTAAAGACTATGCTGCAACCAGAGAATGCTGGCAACGCACTCTCATTCACGACTGACTGCTGGTCAGGATCAACTGAGTCACTAATGAGTCTTACATGCCATTTCATTGACAGCGGATGGACAAAAAGGCAATTGGTGCTGAATACAAAAGCGATGCAAGGATCCCACACTGGGGAGTACATTAAAGAAATGTTTCTAGGCATGCTTGAAGACTGGGGAATAAGTAAAGACCGTGTGATGCTGGTGCTTCGAGACAGCGGGGCAAACATGGTAAAAGGAATGAGGCTTGCTGAAGTGTCAGACCTTAGCTGCATGGCACACACCCTGCAACTTGTGGTAAATGATAGCCTTTCAAGTCAGAGAGCTTTAATTGATATAATTGCCATGCTGAAGAGGTGCGCAGGTCATTTCCACCATTCAATCCTTGCCAAGCAGCGACTGAAGTGCATTCAGGAAGACCTTGGCCTACCAAAAAACAACTTAATTCAGGCTGTTCCAACAAGATGGAACTCCACTCTTCACATGCTACAAAGAATGCTGGAACAGAAGCGAGCTCTTAGCATCTATTCAGGGGAACATGGAGGATATTCTTGTCCTACTGCTGACCAGTGGGAGATTATTGCCAATGTCATTGAGACCCTCCTTCCCATAGAGGAAGTGACCCTAGAGGTGAGTCATTATGACTCATCTGTGTCATCTGTAATTCCTTGCGTGCGAGTGCTGAAGATGCTTCTTCAAGACAATGAAGGACCCAACACACGTGGCATTAAAACATTCAGGCAGGTCATGAGGGACAGCCTCACCAAACGCTTTGAGAAGCATGAAGAGAATAAACACGTTGTGCTGCCATGTCTTTTGGATCCGCGATACAAAAATCATGCCTTCTCTTCTGATGACGTATTGGCCAGTGCAATACAATGGCTGAGGGAAGATATTATTATTCAACAAGAGGTGCAGGAGGTTTCTGCAGAAAGGTCAAGTCAAGAAGAAGAGGATGGTACTCTGGAAGAGCAAGCTGCAGACCACCCGTGTCCAAAAAGACAACGAACAGAAACAGAACATCTTCATCTTGGTCGAATTGATGCCATGTTCAGTGTTTTATTGGGGCCTCATGGGGAGAACTCTAAATCTGCAGCAATCAGCCTGGATGATGAACTTAATCTTTATTTGAAGGAGCCGGTACTTAACAGAAGAAGTGGTGATCCTCTTCAGTGGTGGAAAGAAAATGAGGCACGCTACAAGACACTTGCTTCTCATGCTAGAAGATACCTCTGTTCTCCTCCTTCCTCTGTACCTAGTGAGCGTGTTTTTAGTGAGGTGTCAGCAATATATGAAAAAAACAGAAGCCGTTTAACAGGAGAACATGCTGAAATGTTATGCTTTCTGCACTATAATGTTGTTCTACTTAACTGGGAGTATTGAAGAAATTGTGTAGACTCTTTTTTGCAATCGTGATTTAAATTTATTTTATATCAGTGCGCACTGCGCATGCGCAGTTTAAAAGGTTATTTATTTTATTCCATTTTTCTATGTTTTGGGAAGCCATTTAATAAGTTATTTTTCAAGCACTTTTCCAGTTGTTTGCATTTAAAGTTTAAAATATGAATAAACATGTTCAGTTTATACCAGATTTGTGTGAAATTGTGTTATTTTTCAAAATTTTAAGCACACAGAATATCGGCCACTGATATCGGTTATCGGCCTGAGAGACGGCCGATAATCGGTATCGGTATCGGCCTGGAAAAAACCATATCGGTCTATCCCTAGTTTTTACCATTTTTTTCCTCATATTTTTTTTATAGTAAATTATTCGATATGATGGAAATAATGGTATTTCTAGAAAGTCCATTTAATGGCGGGAAAAAGGGTGTATAATATGTGTGGGTCGAATAAACGAGTAAGAGGAAAAATTGTCCTAAACACTAACAGCGCAGAAACGTAAAAACAGCAGCGGTCACTAAAAGACGGATTTGTGTAAAACCGTTCGGTCACTAAGGGGTTAATAGATCTTCTACTAAAGTCTTGGTGCCAGATAACAGAACAGATTCAGGTGTCTTATGGAGTCCATGTCTTGATACGTCAGAGTATGGGGGAGACCACAATGTTAGGCAGGTGGTTTTAATGTTCTGGTTGATCAATGTATAATGGCTTGTAAACGAGAAATAGTGATTCTTGCTTAGCTTGCAATAACCGCTGGTTTATTGATACATATAAAGCAGAAACAATGTATTTTATATATATGATGTATCCTTTCTATTGTGTTTTTCGCTAGACAATTTATATATTGACCAAAAGGGGTTATTTAAAGAGAGCCAAACTGGACACTGAATTGCACCAAACAGTGAATTTCAACGTACGGTGCAATTTTGTGGCAATTTGGCTACTCAAAAATGGTGGCAATTCGCCAAATATAGACGAATTGCCAGCGAAATACAGTGACTTTTGGCAGCAGTGAAATTCCCCATAGAGAAGTAATGGTTAATCTATTGAGAGAAAGACAAACAGCAGGGAAAAGTTGGCAAAATGCCCAGATGTTCGGTGGTTTCATTCGACAGGTTTAAACAGGCGAATCCCATTGGCTTCAATGTAGAAAAAAAAAATCCCTGTTTTTATTATTTTTTTATTCAACCATTTATTCTTTTCAGTTGCAGCAAAAAGCTTATTTTATTAATTTATTTTTTTGGCATTCGTCTAGATTTTTTGGTGAAATTATTGATTCCATTTTTTTTTTAAATGGCGTTTTTTTTATTCTGTATCAGCTGTTTACTGTTATTCATAGGACCTTGTTTATTACTTCCATGCATTTTCATCCATTATTTTTGTTTAAAACGCCTTTTAAAAATAGCATTTTTGGTTTTTTTGGGGGAGTTTACCCTTGTGCGGCAGCTGGTCAGCTTTTTTTTGGCAGCATTCGATGGCTGTCTTTTCAGCAATGTTTGACGGCTGATCGGAGGAGTTCGGCAGTCGGTTCGGTCTGTCGGCCGTGTTCGGCGGTTTATCTGGAGCATTTGGTGGTTTTTCGGATACATTCTGCTGTTTGCAGCTGCATTCAGCGGGTTTATCAGTGGCTTTCGGCGGATCGATTCGGCATATTTTGGGGACCCTATGATGTATGCTTAATTCACCGCAGGGTTGGCAAATGGAGCTCGCCGAAGGGCCCCCGAATGAAGGAGCACCAAAATTTGACTAACCCCTCAAGAGTGTTTAAATAACAATGCCAAAACAAAGAGGTAGACACAGATGAAAACAACAACACATAAACAACATGAAAAGAAATACTGAAGATACTCGAGTATACCGCTAGAGTTTGGTGGCAAACTTTTACCTTAAAATTGGAGGGGTCGCGTTATATTTGAGACATCTGCATCGCGTGTAAAAAAAGAAAAAAAAATCAACTTGCCTTGCTCTGGATCCCAAGTCTCCCGGAAGTTCCGATAGTTTCGCTGAAGTGAATGCGGGCTCCCTGACGCTTGCAAACACTTCAGGAACTCCCGTATTCGGGAGAGGTGGGATCCATCACTCTCGCTTTAAGCCAGTCACCTCGCTCGCCTCCGCCGGCCATCTAAATCGCTAGTAAAGACGACAGGTGGCCGGCTACTTGACAACAACTGCAATCATTCTAGAGCAGAGCACTCTGGCCTGAGGGGAGCCTGACTGTTAAGAGAACCTGGAAGTATTTTAATTGTTTACCGGTACATTAAAATTTTGTTCCTCGCATTATATTCGAGTCTTGAGTATTCTCTCATTTCCATAATAAATCTCTATCCATCGTGTTATATTCGGGTCGCGCTATACTCGAGTATCTACGGTACAACTATAAGTAAAACAGAGAAAACTACTGACTTCAAGACATGCACAGTTGAGTCTTGTCAAGAGGCTTTACAATCAAAAATAGTCTATTTACACTTAATCATCTCAACCACATGACTCTTAATTAGAATGAGGCTGGATGTCTTGTGTTTCTCTACAAGCTCCAGTACATGACTAGAAGTCATCAAGACAATTTATGAGTGCACAGCAGGGCCGCTATCCCGGCTTGATTTGTTCAGGGTGGCACCAGTGGGCTCTTGGCCCTGATAAACCTGGTGGCAGGTTGTTTAAGTGCTGCTGGGTGACAGGGCCATTTCATGCCATCCAAGACTGGCTCACCAGGATACCAGGAACTTTTCCACCAGACTATAACATTTAGGGCAGGCCATAGCACATGAAGCAATAGGAGCCGTGAGGGAGTGATTTGTATGGTCTTCACAAAGCGGAGGTACAGACCAATCGCTCCTTCGCTGGACCACCAGAGAATACTTTTCAACCCCTTGCTATACCACTAGGGATTAAGGCTGGTGTCAGACGACGCACTTTAGATTTTTTGCTGATATGTACACCTCAATTGCTCCTTTTTATGCCTGTTTGGTGCTGCATCGCCACTCATCTCTGGTGTGCCCTTGTGAATGTGTGTGTCTAATAAAATTTGTTTAAAATGTTACATTGATTGTGTCTTATATACACACATATGCATGCATACTATATAAACATATATAGATTTGGAACTTGATTTCGGCTAAAAGATGTTGCACAATCATTGAGGGCTCTAGACTGTAAGTTCCTATGAGCAGGGCCCTCTACACCTCTTGCTTCCACCATATGTCCATTTATCTGTATCTCATTTCCTTTGGTTATTGTAAAGCGCTGCGGAAACTGTTGGCGCTATATAAATGATGACAATACTAATAATAATAAGTATGCCTGATTATAAATATCACTCCTACACAAGATAGTCAAATCATCCCAGGTCATTCAGACCCAGACATAAAACAGCTGGGATTTCCCAGGCGTATCCTAATATTCTCACCTGATCTTTCTGAATGACTCGGAGTGGGTTCAAGGTCTTTTGTTTAAAGAAAAAACAAACAACTTTATTGCGCCACCATACTAAGCACATCCCATGTGAATACGTTTGTTTGTCACTCGATACATGTGAGACCCACAGCTATCAAGAGTTTCAAACTATTTCCTTCCTTTGTTCTGGGTTTTATATTTCCTGTCCATGACCCTCTGAAGTAATTTACTTTCATACTTCATACCAGAGTCCAAAACTGTCCTCCAGTAAGCAAAAAAAAAAAAGTTTTCTGACTGCGTGGCTTAATAACTAGCTATAAATCAGTTATATGAAGGCACCTGTGCCAGGCCAGAAAACCACACTGGTTTGCGTCTAATATTGAAATGTTTATTGAGAGATAATGGCCTTGCAATTTTGAGAATACTTAAAAATGCAAATTTTCACTTCTAAATTTATAAAAGGTATTGCACACAAAATACAAATGAAACATGTTCTACAGAAAATGTTATGAAATGACAGAAAACTACATGTAACACACAGCACAGCCTACATTTTGTGTAGCATCAGGTATAGGCTATTTGAGCTGCACTCAGTGATGAAAGGAAATTTTCATCTGCAGAACGTATTCATTTTTAGTTGGTTGCAAAATTTGATCTATTTGATCCCAAATGTTTGGGAACCACTGCTCTAGACTCAGGGAAGTGATTGGGTGACTGGATTTGCCTTCCATACTTTATTATTATCAGGTCTATTCAAAGAAGGGTGAAACACAGGAGAATGACTGGAGAAGTGAAAATTCTTGGTCAAAATAGTCAAACCAGAAAAATCCTCCCATTTATCTCACTTTCCAAATCGGCTATTTGATCTAGATTGTTCACTTCTCCTGCAATTCTCCTGATTTTCACCTTTCTTTGAAAAGACCTGTATGTTTCTGCTCAGCTTAACTGGGCATATGGAATTTATGCAAGAGTTGTTGTAGGAGAAAAAAAGGGATATGTCGGTGGAGGCGCTCAAGTGGAAAGTAAATCTGTATGTTGCTGCCTTAAACACAATAAACTTCACACAACACAACTCAAACACAATAGAGAAGCAATGTTAATCTATTCAGAGAACACTGAACAGCAGTGAAAAGTTGCCGAAGTGCCCTGATGTTTGGTGGTTTCATTCGTCAGGTTTATGGAGGCAAATCCCATAGGCTTCAATGTTAAAAAGATTCCTGTTTTAATCCAATATCTAATAAACCATTAATGATTTTATTCGGCAGTAAAAAGTCTCTTTATTTAGGATCTTTTAGGCATTTTTCGGGGGCGTTTTCGGCAAAAAAAAAATCCTTTTTTTTTAAACTTCATTTTATTTATTTATAAAAGGATTTTACCAGGAAGGATACATTGAGATTTCTCTCGTTTTCAAGTATGTCCTGGGTTCAAGAACATTGAAGAGTTACAGTTACAGAAATACAAAGTAATACAATGCAAGATATTAAAAAAAAAACAACACAAATACAGATTAACAGAAAATAAATATGTAGAAAAATAGTCATTATGTTACATGTTTACAGGTGCATTCTGTATTGAGGTATGTTAGTAAGGAGCTCTTGAGTGACATAAAACTGGAAGATTTGATGGTGTCTGGGAGGTTATTCCATAATTGTGGTGCTCTGTAGGAAACTGAGGATCGAGCCACTGTCTTTTTGTATTGTGGTATAGCAAGTAAGGTGCTGGTCCTGGATCTGAGGTTATAGGATGAGGGAGCTGCTGGGGGAAGCAGTCTATTCAGATAGGGTGGTAGCTTCCCAGAAAAGCTCTTAAACACCAGGCTGGAAAGGTGAAGGGTGTTCATTGGATCGTATATGTAAATTCCAGACATTTTCGTTCAGTCGGTTTTTTTGCAAACAGTGTGTCTATTTTGAAACTTTCAAGCACAGGTTTTTTTACCTTGTTCGTCAGCTTGTCGGCTTTTTCCAGCGCCTGCACTGCGTGTGATCGGCAGCTCGTCAGCTTTTTCCGGTGTGGTTTTTCCAAGGGGTTTTCCCTGCACTTCGGGTACCCTGCGGTGAATGCTGAATTCACTGCAGGGAAGGGAACTTTTATTCCCTGAAGTGCAGGGAACTGCAAAGAACGAGAGAGCACCGAAATGTCGGTGCTCTCTGAATAACCCCTACCTGTGTTTGTTGATCACTTTACGGTGTTTGTTCTCTATGTGGTTAAGCATAAAGACCTAATGTTATTCTGGTGAAATTATATTTATCTGGACAAGTAGATCGGGTTACCACTCTAGTCCATTGGACAAGTAGATTTTTTTAAATTTCCACACCACTGAAATAAATTTAATATCATTGGAGAGTTTACTAAATGGACCATTATTTAACTGCAAAGTGCTTATAGAACAAAAACGTCAAGGCAAGAAAAAAAATTACAGATAGTTTATCGCAATGATCATACACAATGCACTACTTTACAGTTCCAATAGGCATTATATGATAATTCTATATTAAACACAAGTCAGCAAAGATTTGTATTTAAAACCTTAAATGACACAGGCTTTAAAAGGCTTATGATTAGACACATCTGCTGCGAGACATAAAGGCAATATTCCAAAATTGGTGCTAACTTAGGCTGGGGTCAGACTAACGCATTTTTAACGTGCGTTTAGGCGCACTTAATCACGGCCGTAGTAGCAGCAAATGACGGGCAATGACGGACAATATACGAAGTACGGCCGCACGAAAGTCCGGCCGCGCAACGCAATTGGCAAACGAACGGATTTTTTCGAGAGCGCAGAACCGCTAGTACTGACGTACAGAGGGCGCTGCGTCCGCTAGCGGCATGTTTGCGTGATTAGGAGACGTCAGACGCTGCTAATGTCCCTCCTACATAACGTCCAGACGCAAAAAGTGTTTTAGTGACAATCCGTAAAAAATCACGCACGAAAATGCGCATCGTATGACCGCTTTCACGCATTCCGTGAAAAAATAAGTCAATGCGTTCGGACGCACTTTTTTACGGAAGATGCGAGAAATGGGTTCGTTTGACCCTAGCCTAAACTTAACGACTCCACAGACTATAATGGTTCTAGTAAGTTTACAACAGCTCTAGTTAAGATAGCACCAAGTATGGAATAGAGCCCATAGTAAACAAAACTGAAATATAAAAATAATAATAATGAAAATAAAAAAAAGAGGCATAGTGTGTGGATAAACCACATCAGGAACTTTGTGACACCACAGGTGTTTGCTTAGTCTATTCTGCTTTAATTCTTCTGATTCGCTGTGATGACAAATAAGCTTTAAATCACAAGATTCCAATAAAATGACTCATATTGGAATTAGTTCTCCAATCATGATGGTTGTTGTTTCTGCATGCTCTTTGTGGCTTAGTTTTCACTCAGACATGCTTCTTCGCTCTGGCTTCAAGGCATGGTCTCCTTTAGATTACAGGATTATTCTGTCACACTGTTTATTGCATGACAGGCAAACAAGAGCCTCAGAAATGTATAAACATCATCTATCAGTACATACAGCTCACAGAACATCAGACAATTGTTTTACATGGTACCAGTGCACCTTTAATGAAGACAACAAAAAAAACAACACTTTAATGTTAATGTAACAATTACAATGAGAACTCCAGGAAAGAGTAAGAGTAAAATCACACACAATATATGTATATATACAGTCATGGTCAAAAATATTGGCACCCCTGTATTTCTGTTAGATAATGCACAATTTCGTCCAAAAAAATTGGTGCAATTACAAATGTATGGCATTCTTGTGTTTATTTATTTTATTTGCATTGGTATGACACAAAAAAGTGGAGGAAAAAAGCCAAATCTGACACATTCCATGCAAAACTCAGACAATGGACTGGACAAAGTTTTTGGCCCCCTCAATTTAATATTTGGTAGCACATCTCTTGGAAAAAAATAACTGAAATCAATTTCTTCCTGTAACCATCAACGAGTTTCTTACACCGCTCTACTGGAATTTTGGACCACTCTTCTTTCGTCAACTGCTCCAGGTCTCTCAGATTGGAAGGATTCTTCTTCCCAACTGCTGTTTTGAGATCTCGCGACAGGTGCTCTATGGGATTTAGATCTGGAGTCACTGCTGGCCAGTTACTTATCCTAACGTTAACGCTTTCTCACCCGAACACTGCAGTTGACGTCCACAAGGGAATAGTGTCCAATATTGGCTGTAGAGCCCAGTGGCAACGTCTCTGCTCTTCGACCATGGAGAAGCAAGTCAAATTGCATTTAGCACATCCCTCCAGTAGAAATGTAAAGAAGCAAGTCTTGACTTTTCAAGGAGGGGTTTAACCTCAACATCAGGTCGCTGGTCTACAATCATGGAAAACAGACTCCAATCCCACTCAGAAGACGCCACCAGCAAGTGTTCTTGGGCAAGACACCTAACTATATTGATGCGTCTATTTCACAAGATACTTGTACTTCTCATATAGAGATTGTAAATTCCCTCGGGAACATTGTCACTCTGAATCAGGCCATTTCATCCATGTGTGGTATTCTAATGTATCAACCCCTTGAACACTGATCTTGTAAAAGGGATAGGAGGAGAGTATGGTATTTCTAGATTTGCGTATTATGTGACTGAATGTGGTTATTCTTTTCAAAATAATGTCAGACGCATATGGAGAACGAACTGGATGGAACAGCTCGTTCTACATCTGATGGGGCCACATTAGCATCTCCCATATTAATAAGAGACACAAATGTACAGTAACCTGGTGCAACATCCGAGACGCAAGCTCACCTTGCGACTTGAATGGAATATGTTGAGTGAAAAATAAGCACAACACTCAAACTGTTAAGCACAGCACTCGAGTTGCACAGATTATCAACCAGATTGTGATCAGGCCCACTGTCAGGATGATAGCTACAATGGGAACAATTTAAACTTTGTGGGAATGCAGCATGCACTGTGAACAAGCAATCCTTTCACCTAGATTTTAGCAACAATTTGGACTGCCTTATAAATCCATTACATATTAGACTCATGAAGGATACAATAATGAGAAATGATCGTCTAGGAATTATAACCTACATATATACATTTATTCATGAAGCAAATGTCACAAATTTCTCTATCATTCTGTGGGATATTCAATATAATGGCTTCACTCTAGTTTATCCACCAGAGAATATACATATCCTGGTTTATGTGGTATCCTCAATTGTTGTTCAAGTCCATGCATCCCCCTTCGTTTCTGTGAATCGAGTTCCCATGCAGAATCGGTCCTTTATTGCAATTGCCGTTGGCGTCCTGGTAACCGTTGCCATTAAGGCTCTAAAATAAACACGCATCACAGGTCACGTGAGCGAGTAGATCAATCGACTGCCTGTAAAAAGTGATCAAATAACACACCGAGATCCATGCATTACAAACTATCCCCTTCAAGGATATAGAGCAGTATTTGTATGTTTCTTATCCTCAAGATTTCAATCGATCGTTAAGGGAGTCTTTTCAAAAATATTGAGCTAGAAGGGCACAGTAGGTAACCATGACGACATTGTCATGCTATGAGCTGATTGGAGGACAATAATGTCACTCTTTGTTAGGACACGTGACCAATTACAAAGGACCGGAGAAAACGTTCCATTGGCTACTCTAGTAACGCTAAACGAGGAGGATTTAAATAGCAGAGTATTTTTCTTCTATCAGTTTAAGCACTCCTGACGAGCCAAAGTAGGTGAAACGCACGTCGAGTGCACATAGGAGACAGTGACCTTCTTTAGAAATCAATTAGTGATTTATTTAGAATGGATGCAGTCATTGATGCTGTGATTTGGTGGGGAAATGTGTCCACTGTGAGGCAGCTAAATTGCTGAATACTTTTATGCATCTTGATGCACCCGGAGGCTCAGTTTATATAGTAATAAATTCAGACCAGCTATTGGGGTCTGCTTTGACTTTCTGCCGATTGGTTTCCATGCCTCTTGCTCTTTCGTTTCCCTGTGTTAAAATTGTGGTGGCACGTTTAGTTTGATACACGAAAGTACTGTGGATACCTGTGGCCAAAAATACAAATGAAAGCACAACAGAGCTTTAAAACTCTCCAATCACTATTCTCCAAAAAGAAACATATGTCCAAATTCCTTTTTATTCTGCTGCTTGCTCTGGCAAATGATGTGGAATCAAACGCTGGTCCAAAAGCTGATACCATATTTAATCTCCCCACTAAAAAAAGGCCTCTCCTTTGTGCATTGCAACATTTGCAGTTTACTCCCTAAACTGGATGAGCTTAAAGCTTGGTGCTTCTATTACAAACCTAAATTCATTGTGCTGACAGAATCATGGTTAACCCCTAAAGTGCCAGACTCTGCCATAGCAATACAAGGGTATTCATGCACTAGAAAGGACAGAGCTAAGAGAGGAGGGGGAATTGTTATCTATGTTGACAACTCCATAAAGTTCACCCCGTTGCAAAATCCTAGCTCCCCAGCCACATTTGATTTCCTTTCTGGTACTATTGAGATCCCGTTCAGTAAAACAATTATTGTTGCTGGATTCTACCACCCACCGAGTTCCCCAGTGCACTCCCTTTCTGACATAACCCAAATCCTTAGTAAATTAGTAGCTCAAAACCAAAAAAGTGAACTGCTGGTCCTCGGCGACTTTACTGTTGATTGGCTGAATCCTAAAAACAATAAACACTGCTCACTGTTTAAGGCTTTGCAGCTAACACAATTAGTCTCCTCCCCCACTCGCATTAATATGAAAAGCCCTAACCACACCTTGCTGGACTGGATTCTCTCCTCCTGTCCTGATCGAATACAGGAAGCAGGCGTTCTCGCTAACAGTTTCAGTGATCACTGCTTAGTGTACTGTGTGCGCAAAATAAGGGCCACAAAATGTCCACCAAAGGTAATAATCACCAGGTCTTTCAAGAAATTTAATCTTGAATCCTTCCTAAATGATCTCAAATGGCTCCCATGGTACAGACTAAACCTAATCCCAGACCTGGACTGTGCAATTAAATACTTTCAATCCGAGCTCCTGAAAGTCTGGAACACCCATACCCCACTGCGCAAAGTGCGAGTAAGGCTGGGGTCAGACGAGCGTAGTGTTCACGTCCGTGATTGCACCTAAAGGTACGTCCGTGATAGCATGACAGAAAGCCCATTGGAGCCTGACACATGAAGTACGTCCACACTGAACTGCGGACGCACAACGGCCGCGGCCCACGGACGCAAGGCAGGCAAGAACGTACAACCCCTAGAACGGCCGCACAAAGTGCGTTGCGTCCGCAACGTCTGCATAGCTTTGTGTGTGAGTGATGGAACGTGGTCAGATGGACTGCATTTATACGTTCAGCATTTTTCACGGACAAAATGGTTTTGATTTTTAATTTATTTTCTCTCCTACATCCGTCAAAATATACGTCAGTGAATAAACGGACTGTGTGGCCACTACTGTGTCTTCCGTACTGACGTATGTCCGTGTGCAAGGACGCACAGTCCGTAGAAATCACGCTCGTCTGACCCTAGCCTAAAAGGGGCCCACCTTCCCTGGGTTACAGCTGACCTCACACATATGTACCAGTTTAGAGACTCCCTGTGGTCAAATTTCAAGAGTACTGGATCCATGAACGATCACTGTATACCGAAAATACCGGAATGCATGCACAAAACAAACAAAAATGGCTAAAGCCCAATACTTCAATGAAAATTTAAACAATAACATATCAAACCCTAGAAATTTTTGGAAAATCATAAGTAACATACAAGCACCCCCCCGTCCACTCCCAACCGGCTGCTGTCAAAGTAAACAACGAAACTGTACAACACCCCCTAGATGTAGCAAATGCTTTTAATAATTATTTTGTTGGATGCGCCACCACCCTGACTGCTAAGCTTGGAAATGACATGCAATCAGAAAGGCCGCACGCAGGTCAGGCCCCACCAACTGTGCAAAGACCCTGTAACGCAGAGAAATTCAGTTTTAGACCAGTGCCTGTCAGTGTCATCACTAAACTTCTCAGTAACCAAAAAATGAAATACCAATCTGGACCTGATCAAATCCTAGCAATGCTGCTGAAAATCAGTGCGCCAGCAATTGCAAAACCTGTCGCAACCCTAATCAATGAATCACTGGCGACCGGATACATACCCAAACTCTGGAAGACTGCAAGGGTGGTACCTATCCATAAAAGTGGAGACAATACTTTGGTATCCAACTACCGCCCAATATCACTGCTCCCTGTAATGTCAAAAATTCTGGAAAAATGTGTCTACACTCAATTACGTGATTATTATCAGTATCGGAACTATTTAACCCCAGATCAATCAGGCTTTCGTCCAAAACATTCAACTACAACCGCCCTTTTAAGGCTGGGGTCAGACCAGCACACTTTAAACGTGCGTTCTGGCGCACTTAATTACGGCCGCACTAGCAGCAAATGACGGGCAATGACAGCCAATATACGAAGTACGGTCGCACGAAAGTCCGGCTGTGCAACGCAAGTGGAAAATGAACGCATTTTGTCGAGAACGTGAAACCGCTAGTACTGACGTACAGAGTGCGCTGCGTCCGCTAGCGGCGTGTGTGTGTGATTAGGAGACGTCAGACGCTGCTAATGTCCGGCCAACATAACGTCCAGATGCAAAACTGTTTTATTGATGATCCGTACAAAATCACGAACGCAAATGCGCATCGTATGACCGCTATCGCGTACTCCGTGAAAAAATGCGTCCATTCGTTCGAACGCACTTTTTCACAGACAACGCGAAAATGCGTTAGTCTGACCCTAGCCTAAAAGTTTGTAATGATATCCAAGCGGGCATGGAAGAGACCTAACTGGAGCCATCTTCCTTGGTTTTGCCAAGGCCTTTGACACAGACAACCATGGCATCCTATTCCAAAAACTTAAAAACTCCGGTATTGGTGATAGCACGCTAACCTGGTTCCAAATCATAGGTGTCTGATCGGTCGCAATATGTGTCCATTTCTGACAGCACTTCCCTTCCCCTCCCAGTCACAT
This sequence comes from Leptobrachium leishanense, assembly GCA_009667805.1. Taxonomy (NCBI): domain Eukaryota; kingdom Metazoa; phylum Chordata; class Amphibia; order Anura; family Megophryidae; genus Leptobrachium; species Leptobrachium leishanense. The sequence goes on from CM019063.1 coordinate 216,441,301, forward strand.
GCGGTGTACCCCAAGGCTCGATAGTCGGCCCCCTGCTATTCACAATATTCATAAATGATCTGCCCAATGTCTGCAAAGCGTCAACTGTACACATGTACGCAGACGACACTGTAATCTATACCAGCAAACCAAATCTCCCGCAGCTGGAGGCAGTGCTGCAAGACCAATTCACAGGGGTAGAAAAGTGGATTGCAGATAACAAACTTTTTCTAAATACTGACAAAACTGTTACAATGCTCTTTGGAACCGCACCTAAACTACACAAATTGCAAACACCCCATCTATGTGTGGGGACAAGATCAAATGACACACGGACTACAGTCACTTCTCTCAAATATCTAGGTATGTCGTTAGACCCAAATCTATTTTTTGGCCCCCACATCGAAAAACTCATCTAAACTCTACCCCAAACTAGGTGCCCTGTACGGAAACAAATCCTGCCTGAGCCCCGCGGTAAGAAAGCAGATTGTGCAACAAATGCTTATGCCTGCCATTGAATACGGAGATGTAGTGTATGCAGCTGCCCCTCAATCACACCTCCAGAAACTTACTACATTGTAGAACTCATTCTGACGCTTTGTGCTACAATGTAACTACATGACCCACCATTGTGACATGTTAAAAGAACTAAACTGGCCGTTGCTGGAATCTAGACGCACCCTTCACCTTTCCAACCTGGTGTTTAAGAGCTTTTCTGGGAAGCTACCACCCTACCTGAATAGGCTGATTGCCCCAGCAGTTCCCTCATCCTATAACCTCAGATCCAGGACCAGCACCTTACTTGCAATACCGCAATACAAAAAGAAAGTGGCTCGATCCTCATTTTCTTACAGAGCACCGCAAATATGGAATAACCTCCCAGACGCCTTCAAATCTTGCCCCAGTTTAAAGTCCCTTAAGAGTTCCCTATTAACCCTTTCGCTGCTGAGGCTTTTCCCGCCCCTGTGCTGAGGTCATTTTTACTGGTTTTGCTCATCATGTTTAAACGCATTTTGAAGGCTTATTTTAGTATATGACCCAGACATATTATATATCGTTCTTTCCGTCAGACTCGGCAGATTCATAATATGTCATTATTATATGTATACGTCATGACCTGTCTGTATATTATAACAAAAAAAGCAATAAAATATGATTTTTCAATAATTTACAATGTGTAAAGTGTTTTTTTTTCACATTTTAAGATGCGAGCAATTGCGGTTATATTTTGTATGGGGTGCGCTTGTTAAAAAAATTAGAGATGGGGTCTTGTTACCTTTTTTTTTGGGGAAAATTACACGATTTTTAACAAACGCACCGCATACAAAAATCGTTAGTGCAGCATCATTGTTCACATTATAATTGAAATGGGAACAATATTGCTGCATTAACAAACCAAAAAAAAGAAAAAAAACTTGTTAATTTTTTTTTATAATTTTTTTTTAAAATATTTTTTTATTTTTAAATTAAATTTTTTTTTTTTTACTAACTTTTTTCACATTCGAGTTTGGTATCGTTGGGACGGCCATGCTCTGGCCGATCCAACAATACCAAACTTTAACCCCTAGCTGCCACGGATCGGGAGATAGAGGGTTCATTGGAACCCCCTATCTCCACCATTGGTGGCAGCTAGGGGTTAACTCCAGGACTGGCGTCATCGTGCTATGCACGATGACGCCAGTCCTCAGGGGGAGTTCCCGGAGGCTTGGCCGACATCCAAGATGTCGGCCAGCTCCGGGAAAGGATCACGAACCGGCGCTTTTCAGCGCCGATTCGTGATCCGGCTCCCCAGGGGTTAATGCCAGGTACCATTTGGAAGGGCAGGCTGTGCCCTTCCAAATGGTGCCTGGGTTAACCCCCGCAACGCCACCGATCGGGAGGGAGAGAGGTCCGAAGGACCTCCCCCCTCCCTTTCAGGCGCCTCCTCCGCACATGCGGGGGGGGCGCCTGAATTAGGTGTCATCGCGCCGCCGCGATGACACCTAATTAGCCCGGCGGCGGTTCCGGATACTGGGCTGACATCGAGGATGTCAGCCCGCACCGGGGGGGCCAGCGATCGGCCAGAACCCGGTCGAACGCTGACCCCAAAGGCTGGACGCGCTCAGCGCGTCCTCCGCACGCAACGTGACATGCGGTTGGACGCGCTGAGCGCGTCCACCGCAGCAAAAGGGTTAACCACTTGGCTGCTATGGACGCGCTCAGCGCGTCCAGACAAGTGGTTGTTCTGTGCTATGGATGCGCTGAGCAATTAGATGCAATTAGAGCGGCGGCGCGATGACATCTAATTCAGGTGCCCCCACCGCGTGTGCGGAGGAGGCGCCTGAAAGGGAGGGGGGGGGAGGTCCTTCGGACCTCTCTCCCTCCCGATCGCCGGGGGGCACAGGGTTAATCCAGGCACTGTTTGGAAGGGCACACCCTTCCAAACGATGGCTGTAATTAACCCCTGGGGAGCCGGATCACGATTCGGCGCTGAAAAGCGCCGGATCGTGATCCTCTCCTGGAGCTGGCCGACATCTTGGATGTCGGCCAAGCCTCCAGGAACTCCCCCTAAGGACTGGCGTCATCGTGCATAGGTTCTGCAGCAGTTTCTAGTTCCTGGGGCACAGCAAGTTCTATCTCCATGGGCACCACTGGTTCATCCTCGTCAGACCCAGTCCCTTCAGGATACTTAGGGAAAATAATAATGGGCAAGGGTCCTTTGGACTTGGTGAAAGGGGGCTTGGAAGACAAAGCCATTCTCTGAGTGGAGATGTCTTTTTGGAGGCAGACTTTGGGACAGGAGCAAGCTAGGTTGCTGGAGGACGTCTGGAGGTAGTACTGGACATAGGTGCAGACTTGGGTGCCGGGGCGGGTTGCTTGGGGGAGTCTCGCTGGGCAGCAGATGAGCCAATAACCTGACCCCCAATACTGTCATAGACCTGCAGCTTGCCGCTGGGCACACTCATCTGGGGACAGCAGTCCATAGATTTTCTTGGTAACAGGAACGCACGTCTTAGTAGAATGGACCCATATCATATTGTCAGTTTGACAATGCTGAAGCAAGGTGGATAGGGGGACGTAGCCCTTTATTCAGGTCAAGTAGTGTGTGTGATTAACTGGTTGTGTGCAGGACTCCCAGTGCTGCTTCAGAGATGAGCAGGCATGGATCAGGAACCTGACAGCATGTGAGAAGCGAGGCAGAGGACACGGATCCCCAGCTTGAGGGGATAGCAGTCATGTAGGCCGTTGACCTCGTTGTGTTTGGCAAGAAGCCTGAGGCGCTCCAAGTGGATTTGGGAAAGGTGCTAATGTTGGGGCATGGTGCGCCTGGCCTCTGCCCTAATTCTTATGCGCCGGATCTCGGGAGAGAGAAGAATAGCCTCCTATCGCCAGAGGAGCTCATCAGCCCCAGGTGAGGAGCCAGCAGCAGAGCAGAGCGCCAATGTTCTCTGGACACAACCACAGGAGGATAAATACACTGCAGCCATAGATGGGACTGTGGTTTCAACCTGTGTGCCCCCTGAATGCTGGGCAGTCGGCCCTGAACCCCAACCCTTTTCTATGGAGACACCAGCCATGCCATATTCTCTCCAGCGGCTGATGGAAGTACTGGGAGATGGTGCAGTTGGCACTTCTCTCCAGCGGCAGATACAAAATGCGGGAGATGCCGGGGTCAGTGACTTATTTTCAGTGACCCCTTATGGGCATTGCTTTAGTAATGAGATGTGAAAGACTAATTCTCACTAACCTAGATAGCAACCTGTTTAGAGTCTTCTCTAAGGTTAGTCTCCTGCAAAATGGGGAGATTTGTGACATGCGTCTCTTTGAACCTGGGATACATGGACCTAGAGCTGTATTTGGGAGGCGCGGGTCTGATGTTCTATATTTTTTCCCTGCCATCTCTTACGTATGAATATTGTTATTGTCTATCTGCAGATAGGGTTACTGTGTGTGGGTCACCTTTGTTTTCACAACTCCCCCTCTCTGGAATGTGTTTGTATCTGTTAAATGTTTGAATGGATATTGTTCTATCTAGTTTGCCAAATGTTGAGCAATGCTAATCCCCTTACACTGGTCAACAATGAAATTGTTTCAGAGTTAAAAATACTTATTTCGTATTGATTTCAGTATGTTAAAAACAAATATGACATTTATAACACTTCGTTAGCTCTCATTTCCGAGAAATAGCCCATTTATGTGGTTTTAGGTTATGTATATGAAAGGAAACGTGCGGCGCTCTGAGCGTAGAGTAGAGTAATTATAGGGGTGGCAAACCTGAGAGCAAGACTTATGCCAAAAGGAAATGACTTCTGGAAGCAATTAAGTACTAAGACCACCAATGGCAGTTCTGTGGAGACCTGAAGAGGATAGCAATATTGCTGGGCTTACAGTTGGGATAGAGAAAGTATTGTTGTTTCTTGTGTGAGTGGGACAGTCGGGCAAGATCCTCATACTACAACAGAAAAGACTGGTCCCCAAGGGAAACTCTGATCCGTAAAAAGAATGTCCAGCGCAGTCCTCTGGTTGATCGAAGCAAAATTCTTCTGCCCCCTTTACACATCAAACTAGACCTTATGAAGAACTTTGTAAAGGGGATGAACAAGGATGGAGTAGCTTTAAGTACCCGAGAAACAAATTTTAACAGCTTAGTGAGGCTAAAGTTATGGAAGGAATCTTCATTGGTCCTCAAAATCGTGAACTTCTTGTGGATGAAAACTTCGAGCTAGTCTTCAATGGAAATGAGCAACCTGCTTGGGAAGCCTTTAACCCCTTCTCTACCAAGTGATTTTCCAAAAAACATTGTCAGAAACTAGTGGTTTTTTGTAAAACCTTTTAAATTAATTATACAGTAAGAAACAGTCATTACTGTAAATAATCTATTTGGCCAGTAGATGGCACCATACTGTCAAACATAGAAACATAGAAAAATGTCGACAGATAAGAACCTTTCGGCCCATCTAGTCTGCCCAATTACATGGATACTTTACCTGGATTTATCTTTTGTTTAGGATAGCCTTATGCCTATCCCATGCTTGCTTAAATTCAATTACTGTTTTGGCCTCTACCACTTCTACTGGAAGACTGTTCCATGTATCCACCACCCGCTCAGTAAAATAATGCTTCCTGATGTTACTTTTAAACCTTTGCCCCTCTAATCTAAGACTATGTCCTCTTGTTTTGCTATTTTGTTTCCTTTTAAATATACTCCCTTCCTCTACCTTGTGGATTCCCTTTACGTATTTAAATGTTTCTATCATATCTCCTCTGTCTCGTCTTTTTTCCAAGCTGTACATGTTAAGATCATTAAGCCTTTCTTGGTAACTTTTCTCCTTCAAGCCGTACACCATTTTAGTAGCCCTTCTCTGAACTCTCTCCAAGATGTCTATATCCTTCTGGAGATACGGTCTCCAGTACTGCACACAGTACTCCAAGTGAGGTCTCACCAGTGCTCTGTACAGTGGCATGAGCACTTCCCTTTTCCTACTGCTAATACCTCTCCCTACACAACCAAGCATTCTGCTAGCATTTCCTGCTGCTCTATTACATTGACTACTTACCCTTAGATCCTCTGAAATAACCCCTAAATCCCTTTCCTCAGATGTTGAGGTTAGGACTGTATCAAATATTCTATATTCAGCCCTTGGGTTTTTACGTCCCAGGTGCATTATCTTGCACTTATCCACATTAAAACTCAATTGCCACAACTCCGACCATTTTTTTAGCTTACCTAAATCATTTGTCATTTGGCTGATCCCTCCAGGAACGTCAACCCTGTTGCAAATCTTTGTGTCATCAGCAAAAAGACATACTTTTCCATTAATACCTTCTGCAATATCACTAATAAAAATATTAAAGAGAATGGGTCCAAGTACTGACCCCTGAGGTACCCCACTGGTAACAAGACCTTGCGCCGAATAAACTCCATTTACCACAACCCTCTGTTGTCTGTCACTCAGCCACTGCCTAATCCATTCAACAATATTGGAATCCAAGCTCAAAGATTGCAATTTATTGATAAGCCTTCTATGCGGAACAGTATCAAAAGCCTTACTGAAATCTAAATAAGCAATGTCTACTGCACCACCTGTGTCTATTATTTTTGTTACCCAATCAAAAAAATCAATAAGATTAGTTTGGCATGATCTCCCTGAGGTAAACCCATGTTGTTTCTGATCCTGTAATCTATGTGTTTTTAGATGTTCAACAATCCTTTCCTTAACATGGTTTCCATTAATTTCCCTACTACTGACGTAAGACTAACTGGCCTATAGTTCCCCGATTCCTCCCTACTACCCTTCTTGTAAATAGGCACAACATTTGCTAATTTCCAGTCTTCTGGGACGACTCCTGTTAACAAGGATTGGTTAAATAAATCTGTTAACGGTTTTGCTATTACATCACTGAGCTCTTTTAATAATTTAGGGTGGATCCCATCAGGCCCCATTGACTTATTTGTCTTTACTTTAGACAGCTGCTTTAGAACCTCCTCCTCTGTAAACTCATATGTAAATGTCTCTTTAGTGTTCTCTCCTAACTGAGGTCCCTTTCCTTCCTTTTCTTCTGCAAAGACTGAACAAAAATATTTATTGAGGCAGTCAGCGAGACTTTTATCCTCTTCTACATACCTTCCTTCCTTTGTTTTTAATCTAACTAATCCTTGTTTTACTTTTCTTTTCTCGTTTATGTATCTAAAAAATGTTTTGTCCCCCTTTTTTACTGACCTAGCTATTTTCTCTTCTGCGTGTGCTTTGGAAGCTCTTATAAATTGCTTTGCCTCTTTCTGCCTAATCTTATAGGTTTGCCTATCTTCTTCACGCTGAGTTTTTTTATAATTATTGAATGCTATCTTCTTGTTCTTCACTATTTTGGCCACTTCTGCAGAGTACCACAGTGGTTTCTTCCCTTTTTTGTTTTTGCTAACAAGCCGAATGCAATTTCCTGTGGCCTTCAATAATGCTTCCTTTAAATAATCCCATTTCTCTTGGACTCCCTTTAAATTCCTCCAGTCTGATAATGACTCCTTCACACAAAATCTCATTTTAGAAAAATCTGTTTTTTTAAAGTCTAAAACTTTTGTTTTTGTGTGGTGCGGCTCCATCCCTGTTCTTATATTAAACCATACTGACTGGTGATCACTAGATCCCAAATTGAGTTAATTAAGTTTATGGACTGGCCAAGCATGTCTCCAGAGTTAAACCCTATTGAGCATCTGTGGGGCATCCTCAAACGGAAGGTGGAGGAGCGCAAGGTCTCTAACATCCACCAGCTCAGTGATGCCGTTATGGAGGAGTGGAAGAGACTCCAGTGGCAACCTGTGAAGCTCTGCTGAACTCCATGCTCAAAAGGATTAAAGCAGGGCTGGAAAATAATGGTGACCACACAAAATATTGACACTTTGGGCCCAATCTGGACATTTTCACTTAGGGGTGTACTCACTTTTGTTGCCAGCAGTTGAAACATTAATGGCTGTGTGTTGAGTTATTTTGAGGGGGGACAGCAAATTTACACTGTTATACAAGCTGTACATTCATTACTTTACATTGTAGCAAAGGGTCATGTCTTCAGTGTTGTCACATGAAAAGATATAATAAAATATTTACAAAAATGTGAGGGTGTACTCATTTCTGTTAGATACTGTATATTATTTCATTAAAAGGCTCATATCTACGTATGGCCTCATTTATGGAGGATGCTAGCAAAGATCTTTGCGTGTACCTGTCCTTAAGCTTTAGCTAAGGGCTGGAGAAAGGCATGAAAGACTGCTGCTGAGAGAACAGGGGTCTGGCAAGGAAGCAGCAATAACAGATGTGACCCAGTCTGGGAACAGAGATCTGTTGTAGGGCACTTCATCAGATCTTGGTAGTCAAAATTGGTTTTAGACAATTAAAGATGAAAATGAAAACACAATTCAATCAAGGACACACAAACAAACACACACATTAAGAAATATATATATATATATAATATCTTAATTTGAGAATGTATGTCAAAATTGTAAAACTGAGCAAAATCACACCAAATATTAACCAGGAAATAACACTAAAACACATAGTAGAGGGTTTCCCATTATATAGATTATTGTACCAGTAAATATTTCACCTGTGGTTTCTAGATTTACTCCAAATATCTTTATGTCTTTGTCAAAGTCCTCATCAGCCGGAGCACATTTCTGCCCATGCCATTATCCCAGAAATCACATACACAGGCAGCCTTGTAACACAAGTCTTAAAATAACATTTGTGAGGAAAATCCAAACCCGTGAAAAGGATGTGGCTCAGGTACTAATTTCAAGCGATTGTTTAATGGCAAATGCATATGTGATATTCCCTGCAAAGTATTTTAGCAGTGAAAACACATTTAGAGCAGGCAGAGTAGACCTCCTTCCCCAACCTCTAACAGCAGAAAAATAGAATTTAAATATTCTAGAATAAAACATGGACTTCCTTTCACCTTTTACAAAAACACAATGTTGTTGGCAGATCTTACTTGTCTGCTTTAGCTTTATGTATGCTCACAAATAAAGAAATGGTTTTATACCTGAATGACATGAATCCTGCAATATTATGTTCTTCTATGGAGCTATGGAACGGTGTCTATAATTATAAAAGTAGTCCATTTGATTTACCCATTGTCCCTGACCAAGAATACATTTTGCTTGGAAAATCTTATGCTAGTAACAATTTTAAAAAGGAACATCAGGCCGATATTCACAGATCTCTAAAACATACCAAATCATAAAGGGCTATTCAGAGAAAGGTGAAAACCAGGAGAACTGGCAGGAGAAGAGAACAATCTAGATCAAATAGCAGATTTGGAAAGTGAGATAAATGGGAGAATATTTCTGGTTTGGCTATTTTGACCTAGAATTTTCACTTCTCCAGTCAGTCTCCTGAGTTTCACCTTTCTTTGAAAAGACCTGATAGTGTACAATAGCTTGGTAGGGTGCTGAAATTTTAGTACGTCACGTAGTGAAGCTTGTATCCATTAAACAAGTTGTGACATATACTGTAGGGTACTCAACAGACAGCTAGTGCTAGATAACCAGGGCTGTTGTAAACTTAAAATCCCCATAGACTTTAATGGCTTTGATCAGTACACCTGTGTCATAACCTAGCCCCTAAAAGTCAAATTCTCCCATCCTACAAAAGATGTATTAGAGCAAAACACATCTACTTTTGATATTACATGAAACTGTAACATATTTTTACACAAAGGATGGAGAAATTTAGGCTGCTAGAATAACGTAAGCATTATAGAAAAAAACATAGAAAAATGTCGGCAGATAAGAACCTTTCGGCCCATCTAGTCTGCCCAATTACATGGATACTTTACCTGGATTTATCTTTTGTTTAGGATAGCCTTATGCCTATCCCATGCCTGCTTAAATTCAATTACTGTTTTGGCCTCTACCACTTCTACTGGAAGACTGTTCCATGTATCCACCACCCTCTCAGTAAAATAATGCTTCCTGATGTTACTTTTAAACCTTTGCCCCTCTAATCTAAGACTATGTCCTCTTGTTTTGCTATTTTGTTTCCTTTTAAATATACTCCCTTCCTCTACCTTGTGGATTCCCTTTACGTATTTAAAGGTTTCTATCATATCTCCTCTGTCTCGTCTTTTTTCCAAGCTGTACATGTTAAGATCATTAAGCCTTTCCTGGTAACTTTTCTCCTTCAAGCCGTACACCATTTTAGTAGCCCTTCTCTGAACTCTCTCTAATGTTATGATGCATAACAGTGTGATTAAGGCTTCTTAGCCTAAAAGTCACGTTTACGGGGTCTGTAATCGCCTATTAAATCGGCCCGGCGTGTGTTGCTAGCTATTACTTTGATTAAATTTGCCTTGTGAGGATTTTGGTATAATCTAGAAGATCACCTGATAGGACCTGTGGGTAGAGATTCCACTTGCGAATGGCGGCTTTCTTTTGTAGTCATTATGATATAGTAACTAAATTAATTTTATGTGCAATTTGAATTTTAGGCCAAGCGAGAGACCTACCCAAGTAATCCGAATCCGTTCTCCAAGAATGGTCTCATATACTGGAAGTCATTAGTATTCACAAGTTTACACTGCAATTATGTTAATGCATGCTTTTAGTATCAAAACATACCTTCATGGCAAACTTTGGGAACTGCAGTATTTTCTCCACTCATCAACACCACAAAAGCAGATGCAGCTCTGACGGTGGCCTGCCATGTTGACATTGCCACTGGTGGCTCTTGACATGGAAAGAGAGCTCTGTTGTTAATGGCAGCACCAATGGTATAGACACAAGGCCTGGTTTGTGAAACAAAGTAAAAATTGTTTTTAGTTTTACAAAATAGTAGCGACAAAATGAAAGAAAATATTAAGTGACGTTTAGCACCACTTGAGAAGTTTGTATTCTTTGCAACTGACCACTGAGAGGCAGATTATAAGGTATTCCTTAATTTTATTTTCAGATAGTTTATAACACTTGCCCAGTTGTACTTCTGCAGCTATAATGTTGATCTGCATTGGGATTCCTGCTTAACTACAAAATAAGTCAACCTTGGGTACTAGTGTATTTTACATTCCTTGTTCCCAATGATGATTGCACTCCCTGTGTACCACCTCAGCAGGACACTAGATGATGGCTGTTTCTGAGTGAAATAGTTTACACGAACATATTTAATGTCATTGCATGATCACCTGGGTCAATTCTAATTAAAAGGATACTCTAGGTGCTGTGACCACTCCTTGGAATTGGTGAAGTCACAGTGACCAGACTGACCTCTCCCCTCTCTCCACAGCAGGAAGGGGGAGTGGGATCTTGGAAGGTTAATTCAGCCCTCTGATTGGAGGGTACTAGCGAGCACAGATCTCAACTTCCTCAGGATTAGAACTCTTGGTTCTCTCCTTTATCTCCTTTATCAATGAGAGTTACTGGATTGACTGGACAGTCACTTGAGCCTCCCACCTGTCACGTCTGCCCAAAGCAGAGGGAGTCTGGCACTGGAGTAAAAGGGGAGTTTTTTTTAAAGAAAAAAAGGGGTTAAATGGGATAGAGTGTGTGTGGATGCTGTTATAAAAACATATTGCATGTTCCGGTAACTTAAAGTAATTTTTTCATGGGGGGGGGGGGATAATAAAATAAAATAAATAATCAACAGAATCAGGTTAATTTTTACAATGTAGTTTGCCTGCACACATTGGTCATTTTTCTGACACAAGCAAGTTGCAGAAATAACCCTAGAGAAAGTTTTAGGGTTGGTATTAGGGATTTGGTTACTATTTGTTCATGTTCTATGGGTAGTGGTTTTCTACACAGTCTTCGTATTTAGGCAACAGTCCGCTACTTCTTTTTTTTTTTTTTAAATAAGACAAAAAACATTTGGCTTATGGAATCATTGACCCGTGGTCCTATACTGTAGCACAGAGAAATATTTGCTCCCATTGACCCCTTGATTTCTCCACTTGGGGAACTCCTATTGGAGGCACAGAGTTTGTCCTATTACCTGCCCTCTTTTTCCCCTCCCATATACCTTACCATGCAGGTTCACTGTTTTTATTTATTTATTTAATTGGACCCGAATGCCCCAGGCCAGAGCTTTACCCCATTTTATTTTCTACAGTTTTGCTCTAATGTGCAGTGGTCAGGGGCACGTTTAGAGATATGAGGTTGGTGACCAGGAGGTTGTTACATACAGTGAGGGGAAAAATGATTTAGTGCCCTGCTGATTTTGTACGTTTGCCCACTGACAAAGAAATGATCAGTCTATAATTTTAATGGTAGGTTTATTCTAACAGTGAGAGACAGAATAACAACAAAAACATCCAGAAAAACGCATTTTAAAAAAGTTATAAATTGACTTGCATTTTAATGAGTGTAATAAGTATTTGATCCCCTATCAATCAGCAAGATTTCTGCCTCCCAGGTGTCTTTTATACAGGTAACGAGCGGAGATTAGAAGCACTCTCTTAAAGGGAGTGCTCCTGACCGCAGTTTGTAACTTGTATACAAGGTAGCCCATGGCACCTAATTAAGGGGTTAATGAGCCATGACTGCGGTGAAATGGCTGCTAGACTGTGTGGGTGGCTTTAAGGCTTACTTTGTGTAAGGCCAGGATTGGGCAGAGACCTGGGGGAGTTTACCTGGACTGCGAGGGTGGTCTTAAAGCTTTCTTTGTGTAAGGCACTAGGGGAGTTTACCTGGACTGTGTGGGAGGCCTTGTGTAAGGTCAGGATTGGTGCAAGTACCTGGGGGAGTTTATCTGGACATAAGAGTATATAAAGTGTGGGAGGGGCAGGTGACCATTTTACGAAAACTCAGGAGAGGGGACAAGATAAGATTTCTCCGCCCCCCCCCCTTTCTCTTCGCTGCTGTTTTCGGTTTTGTTTTTCAGATCTGTCCCAGCTTTCGGCGTGATTGGAGTCCCTGGTCAGCGCTAGGTCAAGTAGAACTCCAAAATGGAAGCATTGGAGAGGGGGTTCCTGACTGGAAGAGGGGCAGGGACTGAACTGTGGTGCATCGTAACAGCCTGCTGGAAAAAAAACACGCAGCTGGCATGTATGCAAAGAACACATAGGCTGACTAGGTCGTATTTTCTTTGGTTTTCCATGTTAATAAAGTTCAAAGTGTTAATAAAGCTGTGGCCAAGCCATTTCTACTTAGGCTAGGGTCAGATGAACGCATTTTTCGCATCGTCCGTAAAAAAAGTGCATCCGAACGCATTGACGTATTTTTTCACGGAAGACGTGAAAGCGGTCATACGATGCGCATTTTCGGGAGTGATTTTTGATGGAGCTATTAAAAACAAATGGACGTGATGTTGGCCAGACATGTGCAGCATCTGACGTCTCCTAATCGCGCACACACGCTGCTATGCCGACGCAGCGCACTCTGTGCGTCAGTACTAGCGGTTCTACGTTCTCGAAAAAATGCGTTAGTTTGCCGCTTGCGTTGCGCGCCTGAACTTTCGTGCGGCCGTACTTCATATATTGCCAGTCATTGGACGTAATTTTCTGCTACTACGGCCGTAATAAAGTGCGGCTGCACACGCGTTCGTCTGACCCCAGCCTTAAATCTGGGTGTCTGATTCTTAATCAAGTGGGAGCAGGGCTCAGTGTCCCTCCTGAGATGTGTGCATACCTGGTGGTCAACTACAATAAACATCTGACCTCTGTGATTGCCAACAAGGGTTTTGCCACCAGGTACTAAGTCATGTTTTGGGAAGGGGTCAAATACTTATTTCACTCATTAAAATGCAAATCAATTTATAACCTTTTAAAATGCGGTTTTCTGGATTTTTTTTGTTTTTATTCTGTCTCTCACTGTTAAAATTAACCTACCATTAAAATTATAGACTGATCATTTCTTTGTCAGTGGGCAAGTGTACAAAATTAGCAGTTTACGGTTTTCAGATCGAGGTCTCCAAGTTTATGCCACTAATTAGCCCAATCTGTCTGTGGATATCCGAAGCCCTCAGTTTATTTTTGCCCATTCCTCCATGCGGATCTCCTCTAGAGCAGAGATTTGTTTTGGGGCTGTCGTTGGGCAACACGGACCTTCAACTCCCTCCAAAGGTTTTCTATGGGGTTGAGATATGGAGACTGGTTAGGCCACTCCAGGACCTTGATATGCTTCTTACGAAGCCAGTCCTTCGTTGCCGGGGCGGTGTGTTTGGGATCATTGTCCTGCTGAAAGACCCAGCCACGTTTCATCTTCAATGCCCTTGCTGATGGAAGGAGGTTTTCACTCAAAATCTCACGATACATGCCCCATTCATTCTTCCCTTTACACGGATCAGTCGTCCTGGTCTCTTTGCAGAAAAACAGCCCCAAAGCATGAGGTTTCCGCCACCATGCTTCACAGTAGGTATGGTGTTCTTTGGATGCAACTCAGCATTCTCTCTCCTCCAAACACAACGAGTTGAGTTTTTACCAAAAAGTTCTACTTTGATTTTATCTGACCATATGACATTCTCCCAATCCTCTTCTGGATCATCCAAATGCTCTCTAGCAAACTTCAGACGGGCCCGGACATGTACTGGCTTAAGCAGGGGGACACGTCTGGCACTGCAGGATTTGAGTCCCTGGCGGCGTAGTGTGTTACTGATGGTAGCCTTTATTACTTTGGTCCCAGCTCTCTGCAGGTCATTCACTAGGTCCCCCCGTGTGGTTCTGGGATTTTTGCTCACTGTTCTTGTGATCATTTTGACCCCACGGGGTGAGATCTTGCGTAGAGCCCCAGGTCGATGGAGATTATCAGTGGTCTTGTATGTCTTCCATTTTCTAATGATTGCTCCCACAGTTGATTTATTCACACCAAGCTGCTTGCCTATTGCAGATTCAGTCTTCCCAGCCTGGTGCAGGTCTACAATTTTGTTTCTGGTGTCCTTCGACAGCTCTTTGGTCGTGACCATAGTGGAGTTTGGAGTGTGTCTGTTTGAGGTTGTGGACAGGTGTCTTTTATACTGATAACAAGTTCAAACAGGTGCCATTCATACAAGTAACGAGTGGAGGACAGAGGAGCCTCTTAAAGAAGACGTTACAGGTCTGTGAGAGCCAGAAATCTTGCTTGTTTGTTCTGTACTGCAGGTGACCAAATACTTATTTTCCACCATAATTTGCAAATAAATTCTTTAAAAATCAGACAATGTGATTTTCTGGATTTTTTTTTCTCATTTTGTCTCTCATAGTTGAAGTGTACCTATGATGACAATTACAGGCCTCTCTCATCTTTTTAAGTGGGAGAACCTGCACAATTGGTGGCTGACTAAATACTTTTTTGCCCCACTGTAACTACATTTATCTAGGGCACATGACAATGACTACATAATTTCTCCAGGCAGTGCTGAACTTATATCCACAGGTAGTGGCTAACTGATGAGAAGACTTCTACCTCATCATCATCAGAAAAAAACAAAGGTTGGTAACCTCTAATTACAGTTTAAAACAGGGACAGCAAAAGGCTCAGAGATCCGTTTGAAAATCGATTTAAACCGAATCATAATTACGCTATTATAATAAGTGGGCAAAAGACGTAGACACCCCTTTGGCATGAATTGAAACATACAACCTCAAGGAGAAACCTGTCCTGGAAACAAACTTCCTGTATCACTGGTCTCTTAAATCCTACATTTGAATGGAGGGGTTTGGCAGACGTGAGTCTTTGATCCTAGCTTAATAGATGTAATCCTGTTACAGCTCAATGTGCTATAAATCTGACCTTCTTTGCTCTGATCCAAATTTTAAGCACGGCATAAAAGGGATGCCTGGAATATTTGCTGTCTCTTAATGGAAACTGATTCTGCTGGGATTACGTGACTGATACATGTGTAGGTGACAGTAGCTGAATTTCTATATTTTTATACACCAACCTTCCACTTTGGTCTTTGGTCCACTTCACAGACCGTCCTTCTGCCATTGTTTTGTACCAAATCCGTAAAACAGTTGGGAAGTTTGCAGCTACTTTTACCCCTGCTTTCTTGATCTGTAGGCTCCATGCATCCAAGGTATACGTGAGATCACCGCATCCAGGCGCCTTGCTGCAGAGTGTATAGTAGAACAGCTGATCCTTCCAGTGGCTGGCAGGTAGAGCCATGAGTTCAGATAACAGACTTATTTGCTCTTCAGATGCCTCCCGGGGCATTGTAGAACTCATGAATTTTTCAGTACATGGCACAGCAGCAACATCCAACTCTTCGACCTTTAACACAGATAAATCACAGCAATCTAGCACCAGGATAAAATCTCCACTCTCATGATTCCCTGTGTCACAGCGATTCTCAGAAAAAGTAATCCCAGAAGCCTGTTTCCTGTTGCCATAGTGATCATACTTTGCAGAAGTATCTCTTTCACCTGTAACATTGATAGCACAGTTTTTATCCCCAGGGTTTGATGAACAGGATATGAACGATGTCACATCAGATAGTGTCAATGACGGTTCTCCGGTTGTGCAGGTATCGGAAGGCCGGAGAGCACGAGTATCTTCAGAAATGTTTTTACGTAACCCAACAGGTTCAAGAAACAAAACTATGTTACCTGTGATGACATGTGTTTCAAAGCACACGTCAAAATCTAGGGTATAATGTTTTATAAGAATGTGACTTGTATTGGCCATGAGAGGTAAATCGTCTGCGCAGTGCTCCATCATCAATTGTGAAGAAATTTCTTGACTCGTCAGAAGATAATCCCAATTATAGGGGCCAGGAGAAATAAACTTGCCTCTTTCAGTAGTTTCTTCAAAAGAAAGAAAATTTATTAATTAAAAAGCATATACTTAAAAGGAAAAGCAGACATATTTCATAACATTTCCTTCTATGGTTTCCAATATCAACTCTACGCTGATGACACCCTGATCTATTTCTCTTCTGCTTTCTCCCCCTCAGAGTTAGAGCGTGTCACTGCCTGCCTGTCTGCCGTCTCTAAATGGATGACAGCTTTTTTTTTTTTTTATAAAGCTCAGTCTCTCTAAATCTGAACTCCATGCCTTCCCTTCCTTTAAATCTATGCATCTTGCACCTTTCGCTTTTCAGATGACTGGTGCCACCATTAATTCTACCTCACAGGCTTTCTGTTTCAGTGTCATCTTTGTCTCTGATCTCTCCAGCACTCCTCACATACAGTCGTCAACCAAATCTTACAAATGATAAAAGGCATTTGTATCATACATGCTCAAAATTCTGAATATAGCCCACAAAATAAAGAGTTTTTGGGTTGCTAATAAGCCATTAACCAAGTCTTGTCATTTTCGTTTTCCAATTCTTTCTAACCACAGCCAATACAACAAAATGTACAGAAGGATCATGATTGCAGCTGTCAAAGTAGTTGTTCACATCACATATACATTTTGTAAAATAAATAAATGTATACATTGAACACCAACAGAAAGGAGGGATAAGGGGGAACGCATCAGAAGGGGATGGTAATTTTAGTCATAGTCTTCTGACTAAAATGCCATTTAGCCATTGAGTTGTCTGAAATGTTTTAGTCGACTAAATGTGACAACATTTTAGTTGACTAAATCTAGAATAGTTTTAACTAAAACATAATGGGCTCTATTACATTCCTTGCACAAAAACGCTCACGCAGCGCGTTAATTTGTGCGCGAAGCGTTAAATGTTAACGGGCGTAAATTAACGCTGCTATTACAATCCGAGCACATTTTGTCATCTGTCAAAAAATAACGCGCGTAAAAAAGACGCGCAAAAATGTGCGAGCATTAACGTTGCGCGCAGAAATCTTTGTGCAGACTGTTTTTTCACACGATTCAGCCAATCAGAATTAAGAACCACAATTGTCTCCCGTTCAGTTTTTGCACTTGTCAAAATCAATCTGAGAATATATGCTGCAGCAATAATAAAAACACTCACAACGTCTCAATTTTATTGTTTGGGTATGCGTAGAATGTGTAACTATACTGTGCTGTATTTTTTTTTTTTGGGCTGATGTATTTGGTTTCGACCAGGACGTTCAGATTTGCCTTTACCACCAGCTTTTCAAAGACGTTAAAACTATGCGCGCAAACGTTGTCCGTTAAATTTTGCGCATAG
Organism: Leptobrachium leishanense; assembly: GCA_009667805.1. Lineage (NCBI taxonomy): Eukaryota > Metazoa > Chordata > Amphibia > Anura > Megophryidae > Leptobrachium > Leptobrachium leishanense. The sequence continues at coordinate 216,458,778 of CM019063.1, forward strand.
ATTGTAATACCATCCGCGTACCAGCGCACAAACGCATTTGCGCTCACAATGTTAAGTACATTACGCAAAGTGTTCACGCAGGTTCACCCACAATAGACGTTAACGCGCATTTTTTTGCTCAAACATTGTAATACGACGTTCTGCGCAAAGGGTTTTGCCCCCCGCGATAATGCGTTTTTGCGCACGCGTTAACGTTTCCGCAAGGAATGTAATAGAGCCCAATGGGTTTAAAGTGTATTACGCATTATTTAAGCATTTTTCTACAATTCCTGCACTCATTATACTGTATACTCCTGGTGTAAACACCTTATCTGATTATAGAAAATTCAGAATTTCTCTTGAGATTAAACGGTTATGGAGGGACTATTTGGGAAGAGAACCAATCAGAAGTAGTTTTTATTAGTCGACTAAATTGTGAATGAATTGCCGTCAGTTTTAGTCATAGTTTTAGTCACCAAAAATGTATCCGACATCTTTGACGAAAATTATTAGTCGACGAAATTACCACTGGTACAAGGCACATCATTTGAAGAGCACAAATGAGTAGTAGAGAGGCCAACTTTACCCTAAACAAATCCCCAAAACATCAACGGTCTGCTACATAATCCTCCAATAGTGCCCAAGTCCATTTGTGACTACACAAGGGATCATGGAATTTGATAGACAGTTTGTCCATCAGACAAGTTTCTGCAATTTTGTTGAGGCCCGCCTCCCATGAGGGTGCAGTGATATGTAACAAAGTTGCAGTTAGTGCCCACTAAGCAACCAAAGCTAGCTAGCTAAAAAAAAATTGTTCATATTTACTTAGTAAGATGTGGTATTGGTCAAGTCGGTAAGAATGCCCAGGACTTGAAAGCCATTAGGTATACAGAAGCATTTGTGTATCTCATGCCAGACAAGCCTGACCTCAGGACATTCCCAGCCAGGGCCCAGACTGGCCATTGGGCATAACGGGTTCTTGAACAGTGGGCCGATTGCCTTTAGGGCTTGTTGGCTGGGGCCCGACTGACTGTATCTCTTATACAGCCGCCGGGCTCCTTCATCCTGTTTTAACCTTAGTGGTCTGAGTGGCCACAGGCATGCCATTCGGTCCGTGCTTCCAGCACAGACCGCAAAGCACGTCCCATGCTGGATTCCGCCACTCACTGACTGAGTGAGTGGCACCAGTGGCTAGCCAACGTTTCATCAGAGAACATTGGTGTTGCGTTGAAATCTGTAATAGCATCATAATGTGTAATATTCCACAGTGACGAAATTACAGATTTGATAGAACAGGAGGCTCTACCGCAGGAAAGCCTATCATTGGTGGGTCCCCGCAACTGAAGACCACTCACCTGGTGATGGGAGGCTCGGCTGCAGGACTCCCTGCCATTGGTGGGTCAATGAAACAGACTGGCCGCCAACATTCTCTCCCTCACTGACCTCACAAAATAAGGCAGGCTGGGAGGGAAGCTCCCACCCTTTCCCCAGCTCCTCTCCACCCACTGCCAGTCGCAGACACACGCTGGATCAGGGAAGAAAGCTGCTCCCTGCCACCTGCAGCCTTGGAGGGGACATCTCATTGCAGGAGACACAGGGGACCTTTGGATCACTATATCTCAGTCCCTGGGCATCATACATGGTTCATCGAGGGGTCATTGCAAAGGGCCGTCGAAATCTGTAACTGCATCACTCCAACGCTATTACAGTTCTCAATGGAACACTGGCATCCAGCATGGGAGCACAGCCACTCACCCCAGGGGGTACATCATCACTGGCCCGCTCCCCCCTTCCTCCCAGGGATTCACCTCCCTCCCTGCATGAAAAGGTAAGCAGGAGAGGGATCAATGTTTATATCTGGGACCAGATATACACAGATATTAATTGACTTTCTGCGTTTTGTGTTTAGCTGTAAATTATAAACAGTGGGGCAAAAAAAGCATTTAGTCAGCCACCAATTGTGCAGGTTCTCCCACTTAAAAAGATGAGGCCTGTAATTGTCATCATAGGTACACTTCAATTATGAGAGACAAAATGAGAAAATCAGACAATGTGATCTTCTGGATTTTTGTTTTTAAAGAATTTGCAAATTATGGTGGAAAATAAGTATTTGGTCAACTCCCTCCAAAGGTTTTCTATGGGGTTGAGATCTGGAGACTGGCTAGGCCACTCCAGGACCTTGATATGCTTCTTACGAAGCAACTCCTTTGTTGCCCAGGCAGTGTGTTTGGGATCATTGTCCTGCTGAAAGACCCAGCCACGTTTCATCTTCAATGCCCTTGCTGATGGAAGGAGGTTTTCACTCAAAATCTCACGATACATGCCCCATTCATTCTTCCCTTTACACGGATCAGTCGTCCTGGTCTCTTTGCAGAAAAACAGCCCCAAAGCATGAGGTTTCCGCCACCATGCTTCATTCTGAAATCCTGTAAACGCGGCCCTGTGTCTAGCAGGCCCTTGTGGGCATGACCAGCAGAGCAAATCTACTACAGCATTCTAGGGGAAGTAGCAGCGGCTGAATTATGTCACTTAAAAAAAAAAAAAAAACACACACATCCACCCCTTTCCAACTGAGGACTCTACTAAAATGCTCATCTAAGCTCTTATTATATTCCGCCTCAGATACTGTAGTCCTCTGCTCATTGGCCTTAAACAATCTTAGATTAATAACGAATGCGTACAACTTAAAAATATGCAAAGGAAAACCTAGTAATTTAAGTTAAAAAAAGAAAATATATTTCTGTGGTGAACATTGGCTCATTCAGACCTTCCTCAAAAGATTTGCAAGCAAATGAACAGAAATGATCATTTAAAAAAAGTAGCCTACAGGAATAATCAATAATGCTGTGGTTGATACATTTTTGTATTTAGTATATGAAACTACAGACATGGACAAAAGAGAACACTGGCAATGTGTAGGGGAGTTTTATACATGCATAAATTAACCAAAAAGGAGTGATTTTCAGAATGAAGGTCTTTTTAAACCAGCATCAAGTGAAATAAAAGTAGCAACTATGTGTGGTCCCTCTGGCTTACGTTGACGTCTTCCGCTGTCCTTCTAACCTGCCTCGGCCCTGCCAGTGGTTGACCTGCCACCCAGCCTTTCCTGACTCCACTTGTCCCCCCTCTCCCCAGTGATCTGTGTCCTTTGTATAGGTGTTCTGTTTTCCCTGACTGATTTCATTCCCTCACATCCCCCACCCCACCCTGTGTCTGCCTGAGAGCCTGCAAGCCCCAATCCTTACCGATGGACCTGCGTGTCCCCACTCTGTTATTTCAATGCTCGACTTGAACTAGCTGGACCTGCGTGTCTGCCTGCCTCTATTTTTTTTTTATTCTTTCTACATTTCAATAAACTGTTATTTACAAAAAAAAAGGAGCAACTAATCAAGGAAGAGAGTTTAAGAAATCATAACATCCATTCCCATTAGCCTCTAATTATGTAAGGCCAGCCTAGACAAATAGATGCTGTATTAGAGATCATAGTAATGGTGTGTCTACTTCATAAAAAAAATCCAAAGCATGATATTATAAAATTACAACTACCAACAGGATTATGATGATATACATATATAAATATATATGTTTGTATGCACACACAAATGTACAAAATGCTTATATTTCCCAATTAATGTTCCAGTGATATTTGACTTTGCAATGATTATTGCACTTTATTTATATGGCGCCAACAAATGCTGAACAGTTAATATTTGGTTCAAATAATCTGCTCAGTGTATAGAATTGCACAATTCCTTTTAGATAACCATATTTTAATATCTGCAGTGGGATGAAGCACCTGGGATTTATTTTCTTTTCATAACACAACAGCTCTCAAATCACCACTTCACATGAATTATGAGAAAATGAGTCAATTTACTAGAAGTGCTTTTTAAATATTCCTCTGAGATAGGATGGGAAGATTCTTCAAGTTTACAGTTGAATACTCAAGGTATATCATTACATCTTAATAGCTGAAAAGCCATTACCATCCAGGATAATGACCTCAGGGCGGCAAAACAAAAGGCCTTCTCTGTGGAGAAGAAAATATGCAAATATCAGCAGAGCGTGTGAAAACAAAATGGCGTCTGCTTTCCAGCATATTGCGACACGAGAGCATATTGTACTTCTCAGAACCAAAAGAGGATTATTAATGTGCACAGCTGACTGTTCCAGTCACAGCTATTGTAAATGTTAGCATATTTGTGAAGTGATGTGTATATTTCAAGGTTTTAGGGTCAGAGAGTTAAACAAAGACTCCAATATGTCAGCACTTTTCCCCCATATTAATGCTATAAAGTGTTTATTTATGAGCATTTCAGAACAACACCATATAAAACCAAATGATTCTTAATGGCTTATTAGAAGCAAATTTCAGGGTTGGCTTCTACTTTTCAGTTGTCTTTGTTTCTAAGCAGGTCATCCATGTCAATAATGAGCTGGAGACAAGAGGCTGCCTAAAAATGTGCTTCTACACAAATCTTTCTGACACGCAACGACAACTGTTTATGTGTGCAATACAGCCAAACTACTTGTGTACACGCCATAACACTTTTACGTTGCCAGAATGTCTATCATCGTGTTTGAGAAGTGATCAGACATGCACTGTTAACAAAATGTGCTTTTCGTTATTTTTCTTGGCTTGGCCAGAAGACACAATTTCCAGCATATTTGTATATTAGTCATTCGTTTTCAAAGCCACATTTAAGCGAACATAGAATGGACCTATCATCAGCCTCATTACGCTAAACTGATATGAGAACATCTTATTTACATACGTGTGGATTAATACCACCAGCATCTTAAATATTACTACCACCTTGCAAAATCATAAACCAAGACCCCTTCAACACCACAAACTGGTTCAGTCGCAGCACTGAAAATAACATTCAACTACAGCCAGTTTCCTATAAGGTCACAAAAAAAAAAATTTGATTGAGTCACGCACAAAACTTTTCCCCATGTAGGGAACCATCAGGAATCTGTGCATGTGAGGAACATCCAAGATGTTGATTACAAATGTTGAAAGGGTTGTAATTAATAAAACTACACTGATAAGTTAGTTTTGTTATAATTATTTCCCCTATCAACACTGAGTCAGACGAACGTTTTGCAGAGCAGAAGGAACGTCTGTAAGAGTGGACGTTCCTTCCACTCTGACGCCCGCCTGGCCACCTCGATGAGTGCAGTTAGTGCGCTCAGCGCTGCAAGGCTTCCAGGATGGGCATCTATTCTACACCTTATTCTTCAAACCATAAAGCAGGGTTTCCCAATCCTGTCCTAAAGACCTGCTGACTGACTATGAGAGAAGATCCTGTTCTGTACTGGGTGATTGCATCCTGTTGTTATTTACCCCCCATACCTAAGCATACCAAGAGAAGCCCTCTCTCCCCTCAAGACATCTTTTATTTGCTGTTACTTTCCCATTAAGGCTGGCGCCAGACAATGATAGGAGGATCGAGCCTTGCAGCGCTGAGCGCACCAAGTGCGCTCAGCGAGGTGGCCAGATGGGTGTCGAGTGGAAGGAACATTCACTCTCACGGACGTTCCTTCCGCTCTTCAAATACGCTTGTCTGACGCCAGCCTAAAGTTAAGAAAATACAAAGGACTTTGTGTGCTTTCAAAAGGGGATGAGTTAAGCTATCTGTCTTCAATCCTATCCTGCATGTGACATTCACTTTTCGGATATAACCCTGGGGTTTCAGAATACTCACAAACCTCTACATTTTTGACACTTTTTGTGATGGCATTCTGATGTAACATTGCATATGCGCATACTAATGATAGATTTTGAATCTGTAGAGTTTGCTGGGAAAAAAAAAAGCAATATAGTTTATCTGGGTTTCATTATAATACAGCAGGACTTCAAATCACACTTAAACACGATGAACACAATATGGTAAAAAGGAGCTCAGCACATGGGTGAAATGGTTCACGGTTCCTGGTGACATTTTGGATGTGCAACGCTCTATTACCACCTTGGAATGATTTGGTGTGAAAGTAATTAAGGGAAAACCCACAATAAAAGAAAAATGAGACTAGAAAATGAAATCACCGACGGAGTTTGGCCATTTTGGACAAAAAGAAAAAATAGAATTCCCTTATTAATCGCCACAAATTTGCTGAGAAATTCCATTACAAGTATGTGCAGGTTACAAAAATAATACGCTGAATTATTCAAAAACTAAGACACATACTTTAAAACTCTGCAATGGTCAATAATATATAATACACCCTGATAATTGCAATCATTGTAGCTGGCTATGTGAACGGAGTTTGTAAATGTTTGAAGAAAAAGGTAAGCTGAAGCAGTGTTAAAGTAGTTTACACTAGATTCAATTCAAAATTAAACTACAAATTGCACAGTATTCACATTGATGTCACCCTGTCCATAATCCTGGTGGTCTAAGGTGTAATCACAGAAAGGGAGAAGAACGCTGTGCCAAACAAAACATGTCTATGTTGACTCTGGAACGAGAACACAGAAGCTATTTGTAATGTTACTTCAGGAAGTATAGAGCCTGCTTTGCATTGCATATTAAAAAGTTGTTTTTTTCCCTTCACTATAAATAGCTTTTGTTGCTAAATGTGCCAACACATTACTTTTAATTGAACCCCATCCCATGCAATGCACTAACAGATATCGTAATACTACAACGTACAACAAAAAAGATTAAGAAAGGGGAAAGGTTTTCTGAAGAATAATCTAGGGTACACGCTAAAAGCGAAGAGAGGATGAGGAAGCAAACAGGGTCACAAGAAATCTGTACAATTTGTTATTGTCCTTCAAAAACAAACACGTATTTCATCTGCCCTCTAGTGTACATGTCTAGAACTACAGTGAACCTGACATTCACCATTCACATGAATTATTAAAGGAAGTACACATCCTGACCACTTTATATTTCTAAAATGGCAGGATGTGAGGAGCGCCACCCCCCCCTTTGCTAAAATGCTGGGTGAAGTGCAGGAGTTTCCTCCACCCCACCCAGCGTCACCAGCAGCCAGGAAATTTGAATTTCCTGGCTGCTGGCTACTGCACAGTTAGTACTGACGTCGGCACGCAAAAAGCATGCCGACATCACTATATCTGAGACCAATTGCGTTAGAAATCGATCTCAGAAAGGCCGCGATGCATTGAAGTTGCGCATGAGCCTAGCTCTGATCCATCGTTCTGTGCAGCGCGCTACGGAACTTGCGCAGTGCAGGAAGAGCAAATTACGGAGAAAAGCCTCAGGGACTTTTGGGTTTGGGAGCCAATGAGCCGAAGAGCTGTGAGTGGCGAGGGACAATAAAAAAAATATATAAAAAATTAATAATAATTGGGCAGAGCCTGTCAGCAGCCTCTGCCCAATTATTTAATTGCAAAAAAGGGACACTCTAATTTTCAGTGGTGTGTTCCTTTAAAGTGTTTTCCAGTAGCAGGATATGAGTCAATAATAGGGCAACTAACGATTATTTCCATAAATTGATTAGTTGGCCGATTATTTTTTCGATTGATTCATAGGATGAAAAAAATAAAAAAATTTTTTTACTTAAATGGAACATTGAACCCCTGCCTCCCCCCTCCTTTTTTACATAAGCAATTTGCGCAGTATACATAACTTTAGAACATACATACGCACATTGCATACTTTTTCGCACACAAGTTACACAAGTACCTGGTCACAGTGGATTCTGTGCATAAGCCCATGTCTGCTTTCTCCCCAAATGAACGCTGCTACGTGCGCTCAAATCGACATGATGAAGTCAGCACGAAAGCAAGGGTGAGAAGGGTGGGCACACCACACAGCCTGACCACTTTAATAACCTAAAAGAGGTCAGAGTGCGTAGTGTCCCTTTACAATAATTTCATGAACAAGCTGACTGGGTGGAGGGTCCGGAGGTGGAAGGAAGGGAGTTTGGGCAAAGGACTTGACCCGAGTGTGAGAGGGAGTGGGTTTGGGCAAAAGACCAGACCTGAGTGTGGAAGGGAGTTTGAAGGTAGGGACCAGACCAAAAGGGAGAGAGTGGCATCTCCTGACCAAAGAGCAGGTGGCAGGCAGGTTGGGGTGGTGGCACAGGACTCCAGCTTCAAGTAAGAATAAAAGACCAGCGTTACAGAGCCCAGAGCTTTTCATGACTGAAAAGCAGCATGAGCATATATGGTTCCCTACACAGCAGCCTGTGGTTTCATTGGTTAGGATTTACCTTCACTAGAGGTGCCTGGACGTTGGCAGGTGAACTTACACTCCAATGGCCGTTGCAGTGGACCAAAGCCTGTAATTGTGCTTTGTTTCACACAGTGTTACAGGAATAAGCGCAGGTGACACCTTTTTTTCTTGATATGTTTTATACATGTTGCTGGGCTGGATACATTTGGTGGTTGCAGCCGCCCCAGTGAGGAATAGGCACGGACCTGCTCTTCCTGTACTATGTATATTTGATTGCAGCATATTCTGTTACGTAGCTTTGTTTTTTGATCCCATGGTGGATTTGTTTCTGGGAGGGTATAAATAAAAGCACACCAATCTTCCTCAGGACTGAAAAGCAGCATGAGCGTATATGGTTTGCAACACAGCAGCCACTGGTTTCATTGGTTTGGACTCACCTTCACTAGGCGGTGCCTTGACGTTCGGCAAGTGAGCTTACACTACTATGGCCATTGCAGTAAACCAAAGCCTCTAATTGTGTTTTGTTTCACACGGTGTTACAGGAATAAGCGCAGATGACACCTACCCTATTAACCCTCACCTAATGGGTCACCCCTCTCCTCTTAGACTGTAAGCTCTTGAGCAGGATCCTCCCTCCTTCTGTTCCGTGTGTGTAACGTGTATGTATATTTGCTTTATAAATACTTGTAACTGTAACTATTCTGCATCTTTTGTGCTACAATGTAACTACTTGACCCACCATTGTGACATATGAAAAGATCTAAACTGGTCGTCGCTGGAATCCAGACGCACTCTTCACCTTTCCAAACCTCGTGTTTAAGAGCTTTTCTGGGAAGTTACCACCCTACCTGAATATAAGGCTAGGGTCAGACGAACGCATTTTTATGTTGTCTGTGAAAAAGTGCGTTCGAACGAATGGACGCATTTTTTCACAGAATACGTGATAGTGGTCATACTATGCGCATTTTCGTCCGTGATTTTGTACGGATCATCAATAAAACTCTTTTTGTGTCTGGACGTTATGTTGGCCGGACATTAGCAGTGTCTGACGTCTCCTAATCACGCACACACGCCGCTAGCGGACGCAGCGCACTCTGTACGTCAGTACTAGCGGTTTCACGTTCTCGAAAAAATGCGTTCATTTTCCACTTGCGTTGCGCAGCCGGACTTTTGTGCGACCGTACTTCGTATATTGGCTGTCATTGCCCGTCATCTGCTGCTAGTGCGGCCGTGATTAAGTGCGGCTGCACGCGCGTTCGCACTGCCTCAGTCTGACCCTAGCCTAATGCTTCCCCCGGCAGTCCCCTCATCCTATAACCTCCAATCCAGGACCTGCACCTTACTTGCCACAATACAATAAGAAAGTGGCTCGATCCTCATTTTCCTACAGAGCGCCACAATTATGGAATAACCTCCCAGACACCATGAAATCTTCCCCCAGTCTAAAGTCCCTTAGGAGATCTCTATTAACATACCTCGATACAGAATGCACCTGTAAACATATAACATAATGACTATATTCTTCCATGTTTATTTTCTGTTAATCTGTATATTTGTGTTGTTTTTAATATCTTGCATTTATTACTTTGTATTTCTGTAACACTGTAACATTTCAATGTTCTTGAACCCAGGACATACTTGAAAATGAAAGAAATCTCAATGTATCCTTCCCGGTAAAATACTAAGGGCCATAGTACATAGTTGGCGCTAACTTAACCAGAGCTGTTGTAAACTTACCAGAGCCATTATAGCCTATGAAGCTGTTAAGTTAACAACAGCTCTGGTTAACCCCTTCCTGACCGCTGACGTACCCTGTATGTCCTGTGTTCGGGTCTCCCTTAGACCCGATGACGTACAGGGTACGTCAGCGGCGCCAAATCCCCCTCCCGCCCGATACTCACCTCCCTCGTCGGATCCCACGCCGATCTGACAGGGAGGAAGCCTGCCCATGTGATTTACATGGGCAGGCGAGGCTGATGACGTCGCCACGCTGCGTGGTGACGTCATCAGAAGGTGCCCCCATGTGTTTCAATGGAGGGGAGGGGGGGGCTCCTTCGGAGCCCTCTATCTCCCCAACCATTGAAGCTAGGGAGATGCCGCTTGCACCGCTGGAGAGGGGAGAGCCTCCCCTTTCCAGCGGTGTATGGCATTAACCATTTCGCCGCCGGATCACGTTGCGGCGCCAATTGGCGCCAAAACGCGATTCAAACCTGGAGGGGGGCTGACATCTTGGATGTCAGCCAAGCCTCCAGGTCCCCCCCCACCCACTGACAACCTCACCATATGTGTGAGGATGTCAGTGGGTCAGTTAACCCTCTAGCTGCCATGTAGAGATAAGGGGATCCTAAGGATCCCTTTATTTCCCTATCCATGGCAGCTAGATGGTCATATTTGCCATCATTTGAAAGGCCTGATTATGGCCTTTCAAATGATACCAAACATGACCAGGTTTGGTTTTAAAAAAAAATGTAAAAAAAAAAATTAAATAAAAAAAAAAATAATAAAAAAATTAAATAAAATAAAAAAATGCTTTTTTTTTTAAAGTTTTTTTTGTCTGGGGGGAGTTTAATTAAATAGGACCTAGGCTGTCATCTAAAAATAATTAGCACAAAATGGTCAGAATGAGCGCAGCGCACATAGGTGAACTGGCTCAGCAGTGAAAGGGTTAAAAGGTAAAAACATGTAAAAATTGGGTATTTCTATTCTCGGGATAAAATTTGGAAACTATTTAGCCGGGGTCTTTATTGGTGGTTATAGCTTTAGGGGATTAAATTACGAAAAAGTGTGTTTTTACCATTTTTTTCATCATATTTCATATTTTTTTTTATATTAAATTATTGGATATGATGGAAATAATGGTATTTCTAGAAAGTCCATTTAATGGCGGGAAAAAGGGTGTATAATATGTGTGGGTTGAATAAACGAGTAAGAGGAAAATTTGATCTAAACACGAGCAGAGCAGAAACGTAAAAACAGCAGCGGTCACTAAAGGACGGATTTGTGTAAAACCGCCCGGTCACTAAGGGGTTAAGTTAGCACCAACTTTGTAATACTGCCCTAACTTAATAAATTTATATATTCATGACGAATTGATATATTGCATGAAAAGGGTTTAATGCAGTGGATATCAAATCCATGAGAAATGATGCTCCCATGGGAAAAACACAGGCTGTGAAGGGAATGTGACAATAATTAAGAATAAATCTAACACATGTTAGAAGAAAACATCCATGTAAGTTTCATGTTATTTCATCCCTCAGAGTGCTCCATGGATATGAATAGGGAATTGACGTCAATACCAACCCAGTTGTTAATCTAGTTGTCTCACTGCTATCCTTTAATTATACTCAGTTCTTTGGTAAATAAAGGTTTAGAAGGAAATCAATTGTTGTAGCTGTAAGGCAATTACACCCAGACCCAAAATGATACATCGTAGCGGGATTATGAAATATACTATTCAGGGATACTATGCAGAGCAAAACACTTCCAAATTCTTTTTAGAAAGTATTGATCTGTTTCTTTTCAGTCATATTCAATGTTATATCATGAAGAGCCCTGCTGTCCTGTAATTAGCAAAGTACACAATGACCAGCAAGCCGACACGTGAGGAAGCCTCCTTGGAATGCACCCATCTCAATACAAATGAACTGAATGCATGAATATTTCACCATCTCATTCCATCTCCTGCGCTCATGACAATTTGAAGGAAACCCATCCGAGTGATTTAAAGACATATTCTAGTAACGTTCTACTATTTTCTAAATATATATATATACACTGTCAACTGCATCATGATTCTCGACAAATATTTGAAGAGCCTTGCCAAATAATGTTTCTGCCGACATCGCTCTTCCCTTGCCACTCAATAAACTGAATAAACCCCTCCGCCTCAACATTGAAACAGAGGCGCTCTCACACCCAGATGTGGACCAGAGAAACAAGGGGTAACCTTAATGCAAAAACTCAGTGGAACCCAAAAAAGACTCCTAACCCCTGGACCTGGATCACAAGCATCAAACAAATAAGGGTCCTCACTATTTAGACAATCCCAAAACATTGGCATAAGCCTTTCACTACTATGATAGAGTATTCTCGATCTTCCAAAGTACCTGCAGGAGCCCTACATTGGAGTATACTCGATCTGGACTGATTCTGGAGTAATGCAAAGGAATTTTATTTCGTTCAAACGAAACGTGCCCCTAAAGTTTCAATACATCGGACATGACCGCTGATGTGTTGATTGGATTTTGAAAAGCTTGCAGGTCTGTTATTTCCTTCAAGGAAACAGAGCACAAGTGTCATGCTGGGGGCACCTGGCACGTGCCTGGTCCATGGGAAAGCCCCAATATGCAGACTACAGATACAGAACAGCACTGAGTGAATACAGTATAAGCAAAAGACCTCTGCACAGCAAATACCAAAGCAGCCATGACCTGCTCTACAGAAAAGATTACCATTAAGCTGTGCAGAGTCTATAGATATATACAGATGGCAGGAGTCAATATAAAACAGTACAGACAAGGATTAAACGAGAGAGTAGTAACAAGGATAGCCAGAAGTCATGAAGCCAGAACAAGAACGTAATCCAGAATGCAGGTAGCAGAACCGGGAGGGAGGTCATATAAGCCAATAAGTCAGAACCAGGGAATCAGTATACATATAACAAACAAAAAGGCCAAAAAACACAGCGAGGGAAACCAACTAAGAACCGAATACACAGGAGAACTAGACATGAACCAGAAAACACAGCGGCAAGAGATACAGACAAACAGAAGAGACAAGACCAAAGAAATAACTAGAACAAGAAATACAAACTAAGACATGAATAACAGCAGGGAGCTCTAGAACACAGCAGCACAGGAAACCAGGCAAAGTGAACCAAATGACAGAGCAATGGATAATGGGCTCATTGCATTAAATAGGGAGGAGATCAGCAGACATCACATGCAGGTGAGCTCATCAGTCGAGAAGCAATTAACCCCTGGGCTGCTACCCAGGCAATAACAGCACAGGTCCAGGCCTGCACAGGCATACATGAATACAGAGGGCAGAGGGACAGGGCTGGAACGATGAAACGTAACAACAAACTGTACTTAAAATAATGTAGCATTTCCCAGGGATTTATTTAATTATTTATAAAGGATTTTACCAGGAAGGATACATTGAGATTTCTCTCCTTTTCAAGTACGTCCTGGGTTCAAGAACATTAAAATGTTACAGTTGTTACAGAAATACATTTATCCCCGAGCCACACTCTAATAGCGCTAGGGGGTCAAATAAATTGTTCCGATTCTGACATATAAAATGTCAGAATCGGAACGCTAGGGAGGTTAAACAACAATATAAAGAATATATGGGCACAACAGTCTTTACTTGAAAAATAAAAATTTTTATTTAAAGATCTTGTAGCGCTGTGTTATTTCTGTTGCTGTAATTACCCATTTTTGGCCACCAGGGGGAGACACGTGCAATGTAAACTATACTGGACACATTGGGACTACGTTTTCCAGCATGCTTTGGGGCAGAGACAGGAAGTGGGTGGGGAGAACCGACAGACATCCGCAGCCTCGTGCGGAGGAGAGCAGTGCGCGCCGAGGGGTGAACAGAGCAAGACGCACGTGAGACAGGGAACGATTGTGACCAGGCCGGAGAGCAGGTGCTGCCTTGCGGACGCTGGAGATCGGTTTCAGTGGCTTGCCAGAGACCTAGTAATCCACCGCCGAGAGGTTTGCACAGACACAGAGCTGCAGATTGGACCCCGAGTTAAGAGACCGCGATGATCCAATGGGAGTGCAGGCGGTAAGCTGAAAATCTTGTTCCAAAGGCGGACAAGCAAGAACAGCGGATCCGGTGGCACAGAGTACCAGCCAAATCGAGCGGAGAGACGTCCTTGGTCGAGCAGCGGAGCAGATTGTCTGGCGGATGGGTGAGAGGCCTTCCAGGCCACAGTAAAGTTAACAAAGCACGCTGCAGTTTGCTTAAATCTACAGGGCCCCAACGTGACTAGTCGAAGATACACTGAATCCATTCACTGGCCAGTCGAATCTAGTACCCGGGTACCAACACACACACCTTCTTGGGACACAACCTGTACGGGACTTATACTCCGGCAACGAAGGGGTGAAAATTTCCTTTTTTACCGCTGCGTGTTTCTCGCATTACGAATTCCTGTAAAATATATATATATATATATATTACATACACATACACATATATATACACCGTGTTTGCTTTATATATGCCAGTTTATTTGAGACCAGTAAACTATATAACTTATAAAATACACAACAGTGCTGGAGTATATTTATTCCCTAGTGCGGGGAGACTGACCCGAAGTTAAATTCAGCGGCTCCTCCGGGAGTGAGCGCTACAATCTAAATTACAATCTAATATTGTAGACATATGGCACAATGACATAACAAAATGCATGTCTTCAGCATATAATCATGGAAGAGCCTTGATAGCATCCCCCAGAAAGGAGATGACATGCTGATCTGGAAATTTAAAAACAGCAACACTTGGCTCTGCCTTTAATGGAATAATAAATACACAGTGCCAGGCAGGAGCCTGACAGCCAATGGAAACAGATGGCCTAGCCTCCTACTGCACCTTGTCATAATCCCTCCCCTAGAATAATGTTCAGGCATTACTGCTCTTCTGTCTGCTTTGAAGAGTCTGGGAGATAACTAGAACAGGTAAAGACGGCAGTAAATGGCAAAAGCATTGTTCATCATTTGGCAAACAAGGAAGCAAACCATCCATTCAAACCGTTAACATTTACAAACACCTACCAGATATCAGGAGTAGGAAAAGGCTAAAATAACCCACTCAGTTATCCTATCAGCAGATAATAACAAATACACATATGACATAGACAATAACAATATCCCCATAAGGACCAAGGGTCTTTAAAGACAATAACAGTATTCATACATAATACAGATTACACAAATACCCTGCAGGTACAGGGCGACTTCAACATAGGAGAGGGCAGGGAAATAATATAGAACATCAGGCCTGCACCTCCCAAATAGATCTATTAGGCATTTTTCGGGATTTTTGCAGCAAATAAATTTTTCTAAATAGTTTTTTCTTTTTTCTGTAACAGACCTTTTTATTATCATTAATAGGACCTTATATGTTAATTCCAGACATTTTCATTCAGTCGTTTTTTTTTTGCAAACGCGCTGAATTTTGACACTTTCAATCATTTTGGTTTTTTTTACCCCCGTCCGGCGCCTTGCTGGCTTTTTCCGGCCACTGGGCGTCGCTAGGTTTGGCGGATCGTCGGTTTTTTCCGGACACGGTCTGCAGGTTATCGGATCGGATGTTTTATCGGATCAGATTGGAAATTTTCTGCAGATATATATATATATATATAAAAAAAAAAACATAACCACCAAAACTATCGAATCCATTTATTTCAGCCAGTACCCGGTGCCTTATCGAATCGAATCCGATAATCCGCCAAAATCATCGGATCCAATCATTTCCATGGTTTTGCGGTTTGTTTGTTTTTCCTCAATCGGTGGTTTTTCCCTGCACTTCGGGGACCCTGCAGTGAATGCTGGATTCACTGCAGGGTCAAGGAAATTTGATTCCTCGAAGTGCAGGGAATGAGAGCACCGAAATGTCAGCGACATTTCGGTGCGCTGTGAATAACCCTTTAAGTTTAAGGTCTGAATGAGTAAAGTGTCTCATTAATAACATTATATGATATACACTGCACAGTGATATCAATCTATGCAATGCAGCTAGGGAGCAAACTCAGTGGGCTCCCAATTGAATTTCTTTGATTAGGTAACTGATTTCTCGCCTGCAATGTCTACATGATACATGGCAGATCCTTGCCTGTGATCCCCTCTTTATGGAGGAATACAGTGTGTGCAAGAAAACATTTCATAATTGGCGGACTATTCATTTCATTACACTACACACATTCTGTAAGTCCCTGCAAAAGTGGTAAAACAGCCCTGGTCACGTGATATTAACTATTTCTACACTGTTTCTCTGCAGTAATATTAGGCATGGAAAACATGGTGCACACTATATAATCCCCATCTGTCCCAGAGAGAATAGAGTTTGATGCAGGTTGTCTGTAACCTTCATGCTCCTGGCAATGCATACGCATGCCTTCTCAGTGGAGCATCCCCAGCCTGAGCCACGGACATTACCTAAAACCCCACACTAACACTCACCGGCCGGAGAGCATGCTGGGAGCATGTGTTGAGGAAGAGCAGAATGTGCAGGCAGCACCTATTTCCAAACAGCACATTCCACGCGGAGGGAATCGGCCCCTGCACCGGGAAATGACAACTTTAGAGCAGAACAGGGGAGCTGAAAGGATTTGTTGAGTGGATTGGATTTTTGTCAGGCTGTCTCTTGTTGCTGTAATATTCGGTAAGTATTAAAGGATTAATGAACATATCATTAAGAGACATTCTTAGTCGTAGATTCACGTCAGCACTTTCACCACAAACCAGAGTCTGGCAGCCAGTCTCACTCTCTGGGGGAGAAGGTGTCAGATAATGCACATCACGGAGGTGCGTTCAGTTCCTCAGCAGATGCTGTATTGTTCCTCCGCAGCAGTTCAGTTTGCTGCAGCCGTCTCACTGAACGCTTTGGCTGGGAATATGGAAGCGGAAGGGCAGAGGATTGCTTAAAGGGACACTCTAGGCAACATGGCCACCTAAGCTATTTTAGGTGGTCATGATGCCCGGAGTATGCCGCCCTCCCTCCGCTCGGCAGTTCAGCTGAAAACAGCTGAGAGAGGCGGAGGAGTTTACTCCGCCCTCCCAGCTGTCAGTCAGCAGAACGGGAATCATATTTCCCGCTTCTGCCGACTTTTGCCGAGTAGGAGACGTCATCGTGCTTTCAGCGCAATGATGTCTCCAACTCACCGCAGAAGCTGGCGGCTCCCTCTGAGGGTTAGTGTTGCGCGCATCCTCTTGCGCGCAACACTAATCCTCAGAGGGAGCCGGGAGGAAGCCTGCCGATTGGCTGGCTTATGTGAGAGGCGCGCATCTCACGTAAACCAGAGGCCTGTTCAATACCTCAGCAGCTGCTGAATTGCTGCAGCGCAGCAATTCAGTTTGCTGCAGCACTGTCGTTGAACCCTTTGGATGCGAATTTTGAATCCAAAATGGCCGACAATTTCTTAATGAAAAATTCAGATTGTTTTTCGGATCACTCGGACAAAAAATAATAAAGAGAAGCAGTCAGCACAATTCCGTTTTGTATGCACACACCACAAATGATAGTTTTTAATGAATAAACGTTATGTTTACTTCTGAAACAATATATAAATTGAACTGTAATATATGTCTATGTGCAGGGGGAAATAATAAATAAATATTTTGTGCTTTGGTGAACAAAAACCTCAAAATTAACATTGCTGTAGGGAATTATTACTTGCTTCGAGGCGGCGGCCATCTTGCTATAGGGCATTGTCACTGGCTTCATGCGGCGGCCATCTTTAATACGTCACACGAAGCATCTCCTCGGGTCGCTGCAAGTGCTAGGTTAGCACTGCTGAGCGCTGAGCGGTTGAACGGCGTTCAATGCAAGTTGCTAACTTAGCACTTGCAGCGGCTGAGGTATTGAACAGGCCTCAGAAGACAAGAAGCATCAAGAAGGACGGGAGCGGAAGAGGAGGGAGGGGAGTATATAAAAAAAAAAAGACGCTGCTGGAAAGAAGTGGATTTTAAGGTAAGTATTACAGTTACAAAAAAATAAATAAAAACTAAAGATTTATTAAGGGAATAGGGATAGGTTAGGATAAAAAAACGGGGGGGGGGGGGGTGATTTTTTGAGTAGAGTGTCCCTTTAACCCTTTCGCTGCTGAGGCATTTCCCGCCCCTGTGCTGAGGTCATTTTTACCGGTTTTGCTCATCATGTTTAAACGTGTTTTGAAGGCTTATTTTAGTATATGACCCAGACATATTATATATCGTTCTTTCCGTCAGACTCGGCAGATTCATAATATGTCATTATTATATGTATACGTCATGACCTGTCTGTATATTATAACAAAAAATGCAATAAAATATGAATTTTCAATAATTTACAATGTGTAAAGTGTATTTTTTTCACATTTTAACATGCGAGCAATTGCGGTTATATTTTGTATGGGGTGCGCTTGTTAAAAAAATTAGAAATGGGGTCTCGTTACATTTTTTTTGGGGAAAATTACGCGATTTTTAACAAACGCACCGCATACAAAAATCGTTAGTGCAGCATCATTGTTCACATTATAATTGAAATGGGAACAAGATTGCTGCATTAACAAACCAAAAAAAAGAAAAAAAAAACTTCTTTTCAAAAAAAATTATAAAAAAATAAATAAACATATTTTTATTTTTTTTAAAAAACTTTTTTCACAGTCATGTTTGGTATCGTTGGAGGGCCATGCTCTGGCCGATCCAACAGTACCAAACTTTAACCCCTAGCTGCCACGGATCGGGAGATGGGGGTTCCAATGAACCCCCTATCTCCACCATTGGTGGCAGCTAGGGGTTAACTCCAGGACTGGCGTCATCGTGCTATGCACGATGACGCCAGTCCTCAGGGGGAGTTCCCGGAGGCTTGGCCGACATCCAAGATGTCGGCCAGCTCCGGGAAAGGATCACGAACTGGCGCTTTTCAGCGCCGATTCGTGATCCGGCTCCCCAGGGGTTAATGACAGCCACCGTTTGGAAGGGCAGGCTGTGCCCTTCCAAACGTGCCTGGCATTAAGCTCAGGACCCCCGCGATCGGGAGGGAGAGAGGTCCGAAGGACCTCCCTCCCCTCCCTTTCCTTTCAGGCGCCTCCTCCACACATGCGGGGGGGGCGCCTGAAATAGATGTCATCGCGCCACCGCGATGACATCTATTGTGCCCGCGGCAGTCCCAGAGTGACAAGCTGACATCCAAGATGTCAGCCCGCACCGGGGGGCACAGCGATCGGCCAGAATCCGGCCGATCGCAGGCTGCTTCGGGAGGACGCGCTCAGCGCGTCCTCCGCAGCCAACCCTTCCTGCGGCAGGACGCGCTGAGCGCGTCCTCCGCAGCGACGTGGTTAATGAAAGGTGCTGTTTCTGCAAAATCCACTGTTGTCCATTTTATTATCACTTAATGTTTAAAGTTTACCATGTTCCAATAAATATTTGGTGTTTTGCTCCACCAAAACTTCAAACTGAACACTTCCTTATTGGATTATTTGCTGCGTGGAGGCACCAAGGCGGCCATCTTTCCTACGTCACACTCAGCTAACGGCGCAGCACCTCTCCACCGCTGCAAATGCTAAGTTAGCAGTGCTGAGCGCTGAGCTGCAGAACAGCGTTCAGTGGCAAGTTGCTAATTTAGCACTTATTTAGTTATAAAGTATTTTACCAGGAAGGATACATTGAGATTTCTCTCATTTTCAAGTATGTCCTGGGGCAGCAGTTGAGCAACTGAACGCGTTATGCAGTGCTTTAAGGCCAAATCATATAGCTAAATCTAAATCGTATAGCTTCTGCTAGGACCAGTAGCTCTTATTACTTCTAATACAGTTGTGTTCAAAATTATTCAACCCCCACTGAAATTGAGTGTTTTGGCCAGTTTGACATTGATTTTGATCATTCCGTCATCTTGATACAATTAAATCAAAGAGGCACGTGTAGGTCAGACAAATATAACATAACATTTATAATGAAATAACCACAAATGTCTTTTCTGTGCTCACATCATTATCAGTTTTATTCAACCCCCAAGTGACATTCAATCTTAGTACTTAGTACAACATCCTTTTACAGTTATAACAGCTTTTAAACGTGAAGCATAGCTTGACACAAGTGTCTTGCAGCGATCTACGGGTATCTTCGCCCATTCGTCATGGGCAAAAGCCTCCAGTTCAGTCACATTCTTAGGCTTGCGCACTGCAACTGCTTTCTTTAAGTCCCACCAGAGGTTCTCAATCGGATTTAAGTCAGGTGACTGCGATGGCCACTCCAAAATGTTCTAGCCTTTAATCTGCAACCATGCTCTAGTGGACTTGGAGGTATGCTTGGGATCATTGTCCTGTTGAAAGGTCCAATGTCTCCCAAGCCTCAGGTTTGTGACGGACTGCATCACATTGTCATCCAATATCTCCTGGTACTGAAGAGAATTCATGGTACCTTGCACACGCTGAAGTTTCCCTGTACCTGCAGAAGCAAAACAGCCCCAAAGCATGATTGACCCCCCGCCATGCTTCACAGTAGGCAAGGTGTTCTTTTCTTCATAGGCCTTGTTCTTCCTCCTCCAAACATAGCGTTGATCCATGGGCCCAAACAGTTCTAATTTTGTTTCATCAGTCCACAGAACACTATCCCAAAACTTCTGTGGTTTGTCCACATGACTTTTGGCATACTATAGTCGACTCTTCTTATTCTTTGGAGATAGCAAGGGGGTGCGCCTGGGAGTTCTGGCATGGAGGCCTTCATTACGCAGTGTGCGCCGTATTGTCTGAGCTGAAACTCCAGTACCCACATCTGACAAATCTTTTCTCAGTTCCTCAGCAGTCACACGGGGACTTTTCTCCACTCTACGCTTCAGGTAGCACACAGCAGTCGAAGTCAGCATCTTCTTTCTGCCACGACCAGGTAGCGTTTCAACAGTGCCCTTTGCCTTGAATTTGCGAATGATGCTTCCTATGGTCTCTCTTGGTATGTTTAACATCTTTGCAATCTTCTTATAGCCATTTCCCTTCCTGTGAAGAGTAATCACCTCTTCTCTTGTCTTCCTGGACTATTCTCTTGACTTCACCATGTTTGTAACCACACCAGTAAATGTCTAGAAGGAGCTGAGTATCACAGTCATTTTAAAGCTGCCTAATTGGTGCTTATTATGCTTTATTGCTGCTCCGTGACATCCACAGGTGTTTCAATACCTGATTGAAAACACTTGAATGAACCTCTGTTCTTCAGAGTGGTAGTCTTTAAGGGGTTGAATAATTGTGTCAATGAAGAATTCACAAAAGAAACATTTACTACTGTATTACAAAACCAATTGATGTCATTTTAGTTGCATATGGTTCTTTAAAAAGTCCTTGTAGGATTTCATTCTGAATACAATTACAAATGTACACTAAATTCCCTAAAACCCTTTACAGCATTGGGGGTTGAATAATTTTGAACACAACTGTAGCTGCTTCTGACAGTGTGATTATACAGCATGGTGCAGCCACAAGATGGAAAACATCCCTGAACCTCGTTCGATACTGGGCTTGCTAAACATAAACACAAAAATAATAAAGTTTGTGCTCAACCTCTACTACAGGACTTACCACATGACCACTCTTTACCCCTGTGCTGCTGTGCCATTTCCCCCCATGTGCTGAGCTCATTTTGACCATTTTGTGTTCATCCTGTTTAACTCTTTGCCGACTGGCTCAAACTCTTCATGACTGGTTGCTTTACATATGCATGATACTTTCTGCTCCTGTAACTCCCGGGGAACACACACCTCTCTTCTAGCACATATTAGATTCCCCCCCCCCCCCGCAGCCGACAACCATTATGCTTCGGTTCAGTGGGTTACACAGTGAGCGGTTATGGTCTCTGTGCTATATACCTGCCAACTTATATATCTACACAGCTGTTTACCATTTCCTGCCCACCTATGTACAGTATATTTTCATCTATATATGTGCCATCTTCTAAATCTACACAGCTACAGTATATAGCTCCTCTCCCTTACATTTACACAGCTATATATTTGTCTGGTTAGGTATTAGTATCTACCCATTTTTATATGCTGCAAGAACAATTCACAGATGTAGAAAAGTGGATCAAACACAACAAACTTTTTTAAATACTGACAAAACTTTAACAATGCTCTTTGGAACAGCACCTAAACTACACAAATTGCAAACACCCCATCTATGTCAGGACAAAATCAAATGGCATACTGACCACAGTCACTTCTCTCAAATATCTAGGTATGTGGTTAGACCCAAATCTATCCTTTTGGCCCCCACATAGAAAAACTCTCATCTAAACTTTACCCCAAACTAGGTGCCCTGTACAGAAACAAATCCTGCCTGAACCCCACGGTAAGAAAGCAAATTGTACAACAAATGCTTATGCCAGCTATTGTATGCAGCTGCCCCGCAAACGCACCTTCAGAAACGTATTACATTGTAGCACAAAGCGGCAGAATGAGTTATACAATGTAACTGAACATGTCACAATGGTGGGTCATGTAAAGAGCTAAACTGGATGTCGCTGGAATCCAAATGTATCCTTCACCTTTCCAACCTGGGGCCAGGGCCGGTGCTAGACTATTTTGCGCCCTAGGCAAGACCAGCTACTTGCACCCCCCCCCAAAAAAAAGAAAGCTCACCTGGGTATATTTGCCCCAGCGCTCACACATGGGTATATTGCCTCTAGCTCACACATGGCATGGAGATATTGCCTCTAGCTCACACATGGCATGGAGATATTGCCTCTAGCTCACACATGGCATGGAGATATTGCCTCTAGCTCACACATGGCATGGAGATATTGCCTCCAGCTCACACATGGCATGGAGATATTGCCTCCAGCTCACACATGGCATGGAGATATTGCCTCCAGCTCACACATGGCATGGGTGTCTGCCCCCAGGCTCACACATGGGTGTCTGCCCCCAGGCTCACACATGGGTGTCTGCCCCCAGGCTCACACATGGGTGTCTGCCCCCAGGCTCACACATGGGTGTCTGCCCCCAGGCTCACACATGGGTGTCTGCCCCCAGGCTCACACATGGGTGTCTGCCCCCAGGCTCACACATGGGTGTCTGCCCCCAGGCTCACACATGGGTGTCTGCCCCCAGGCTCACACATGGGTGTCTGCCCCCAGGCTCACACATGGATGTTTGCTGCTCCAGCACCGTCTCTCTCCGTCTCCTTGTAGTCGTAGCCAGTCCCAATACGTGCTGGCGTCAAGGAGACGGAGGCGTGGACTTGGTGCTGGAAGCCGGCACGTATTGGGGCTGGCTGCAACACGCGGCTGCCCCGCGCCCCATTATTATTTTTTTAAATTGGTCGGGCCGGCTGCGCCCTAGGCGGGCACTGCGCCCTAGGCGGGCACTGCGCCCTAGGCAGGCACTGCTCTCTAGGCGCCCGCCTAGCTGGCCTAGCGGCAGCGCCGACCCTGCCTGGGGCCCTATTATAATATTCATGCAAATGTTTGCGCGCGTGCAAAAACGCATTAACGCGAGGGGCAAAACCCTTTGCGCTGAATGTCGTATTACAATGTCAGCGCAACAAACGCACGTAATCGTCTACCGCGGGTGAACCTGCGCGAGCGTACTGTACTGCGCGCATCCTATACTTAACATTGTGAGCGCAATGTGTTTGTGCACTGGTACGTGGATGGTATTACAATCTATGCGCAAAATTTAATGCACAGCGTTTGCGCGCATAATTTTAACGACTTCTAAAACCTGGTGGTAACGTTAAATCTGAACGTCCTGGCCGAAACCAAATACATCAGCCCGAAAAACTAAATACAGCACAGTTTAGTTACACATTCTACGCATACCAAACAATAAAATTGAGAAGTTGTGCGTGTTTTTATTATTACTGCAGCATATATACTCATATTGACTTTGGCAGGCGCAAAAACTTAACGTGAGATTGGCTGAATCGCGTGAAAAAACAGTCCCCACACCGATTTTTGCGCGCCATGTTAACGCACGTGCGTTTTTCCCGTCTTTTTTGACGGATGAAATAACGCGCGAGGATTGTAATACCAGCGTTAATTTAAACGCGTTAACTTTTAACGCTTCGCGCAAAAATTCACGCATTTACCGTGCATTTTTGCATGAAGAATTGTAATTATTTATTATTTTTTTCCCCCTTTTTCTTTTATACTTTGTACCTAGTCATGTTGGGTATCATTCGAAAGGCCATGCTCAGGCCATTCAAATGACCCTCCAAGACCCCCTAGCTGCCACGGTTCTTGAGATATCAAACGAACCCCCTATCTCCACCAGGGGATTTCCTTGGGAAAACCCCGGGCAGCTAGGGGTTCCCCGGCTATCCGACGTCATAACGTCGGGCAGCGAGGGGGGACCCGGGGGTGGAGCCGCCATCCAAGATGGCAGCCCCCACCGGAGCTAGGCCGCACTTCGGCGCCGCAAGGCGCTGAAGTGCGACCCGGCGCTTGAGGGGTTAAAGCCAGGCACCGCTTAAAAGGGGAGACTCTCCCCTTTTTAAGCGGTGCCTGGCTTTTGACGCTGCTCCTTTCCGATCGGGAGGGAGAGGGAGGGATCCGAACGGATCCCCCCTCCCCTTCAAGGCTATCTCCCGGCATTGCCAGGGGGGGGGGGGGGAGTCGCCTGGAAATGATGTCATCGCGCAATGACGTCATTTATTTAGGGAGGAGCTTGACTTCAGCGTCTGGGGACGCTGAAGTCAGAACGGCGCGGAACCCTGGACAGAGAGCTGAGTATCCCTGTCGGGAGTCCCGCACAGCTGATGATGTGTGGGGCACGTCCTCAGCATGTAACGTGCATCAATGAGGACGTGTCCCACACGTGGTCAGCAGTGAAGGGGTTAAATACACACAAGTGGTTTCAGTGTTATATTTTGTTAGATATATGCAAATGCATTACTCAGTTAATAGACTCTTATGGGTACAATGATTTTTCTTTATGTAAACTAATACAGTGTTCAGTTTATAAGCACTTAAGGGTACAATCCTTTAATATATAAATGCCTAATGGCTCGCAGTCTATAGATGCTTTTATATTTTAAAAACATAACTCTGATGGCTCACGGTGTATAGATGCTTTATATAGACCTTATAGTCATTAGTAGTAGGGTACTGGTTGGCATACATTTGTGGGGTATTGTCACGGCCCTGGCAGAGGGGAATAGGGTATGAGCCCGGTGTGCGGTGATAAACAAGCTGAGTCACGTAGATAAAGTAAAAAGGGGGTTTATTGTCAATATACAACAATATGGGCAATGCAGGAATGGAGATGTCTGGGGAGGCAATGCAGGGAGGAACCAGATACAGGGAGACACTGAGGGACAACACAGCAGGAGACTTACATACAACACGAGACAGGAAACAGAGGGCTCTGGAGGTTTGGAAGCAGAGGGTACAGGATGCTTGGTAGCAGTGGGCACTGGATGCTTGGTAGCAGTGGGCACTTGATGCTTGGCAGCAGCGGGCACTGGATGCTCGGTAGCAGCGGGCACTGGATGCTCGGTAGCAGCGGGCACTGGATGCTCGGTAGCAGCGGGCACTGGATGCTCGGTAGCAGCGGGCACTGGATGCTCGGTAGCAGCGGGCACTGGATGCTCGGTAGCAGCGGGCACTGGATGCTCGGTAGCAGCGGGCACTGGATGCTCGGTAGCAGCGGGCACTGGATGCTTGGCAGCAGCGGGCACTGGATGTTCGGTAGCAGTAGGCAGTATACGTGGGTCATATAGTCCATGCAATAGGTCGAGGCAGGCGGCTGGCAAACGTGGTCAATATTCAAGGCAAGAAGTCGGTACACGGGTAATCAAATATATCAGAGGATGGGAACAGGTCTAGAAGGAAGGCTACCAGGGAATAAGTGAGACAATGCAGCACTGGATCATGGGTGCTCCACCCTTATAAAGGGAATGACAGGTCTATTAGTGGTAGCACCTGAAGTTCACACAGCCTGAGGGAAAGTGCAAGGTGGCGTAGCCAGAGAGATGCTGTGTAGATCCATTCAGGAGGGTGCAGTACCACCTTTGGCCTTCTTGCCACGGCGGCGACGGCGTGAACCGTGACAGATGCCCCTCTCCAAGGACGCACTCCGTGCGGACAGAGCCTGTTCAAAGGTCTGCAGGTCCTCCTGGCGTACAACAGTTCCATTGGACACAGGTACACAGTTCGTCGGCAAGGGGTCAGCATCTGTGATAATCGTGCCAGCAAATAAAGTTCGTTGTCCAGGCAGTTCTGGACCTTTTTGGCTCGTCGTTATACAAGTGTCAGGGCAACTATAAGCCATGCAGGCCTCATCATCGGTCTCATCAGGTAAAAAGCAACTGCGAGAAAAAATAAAATCCATGTCAGCCGCGCTAGAGATCTTGGGGGTAACAGTGTCTCTTAGGGAAGCGGCTGGATTGACGCATGGCACAGCACTGGTTGTGCCAAGGTAAGCCCTTCCTGGGCCAGGCGGTCCTTGGCTGCGCCGTGCTGAGTCGGTGACCCATTCAGCTTCTGTGGGTGTCTCAGATATAAGGGACACCTCCGGGGATAGAGGACGGGGGTTTCTGGAGGTAGTAGTTGGCTCTGGTGTTGGCATATAAATGGAGACCAGAGTGTCCTGTAGTCGTGATCGCAGGGATGCATTATCGCGTTGCAGGTCCTGTACGTTTTGGAGGAGGGTACCGACCTGGGTAGCGAGGGCAGTAACGGTAGCAATATTCACTGGGTCTTTCAAAGTCAGGGCAGCAGTCTCAGAGGCTGGCACTGTGGTGGTAGAACTGGGTAAAAGGGGACAGGTCTCAGCAGCATTCTCCACAGACAATACTTCAGTAGCAACAGTCCTGGCTTGTGGCACCTCCGCAGATGGTATCTCCATGGGGAACGAAGTCTCAGCAGCGGGTGTTTCAGGAAGTTCAGGCTCAACCACCTGGTTATCCTCAACGCCGGCAGGACCGGGATCAGCTTCCAGAGATCTGGGTTCAGATGCCACAGCACACATACAGACTGGAGACAAAGGGGAGACAGATGCTTTAGATTGCTGCCTGAGAGTTGTGGGAGTGGTAGTCTTCTTACTTGCTGTCTGGAGGGACATAATATCCATGGTTCAGCATAATCAGACTCCAACTCCATGGGCACGGTAGGGTCATACTCCTCGGGGAGGGTTGGTTCAGTCTCAATGGGCACAATAGGAATATTGTTCACTTCAGAACCACCCTTAGGAGTCTCTTGCATGATTTCTTCAAACAAAGTTTTTTCATGATCCAGGGATAAGGATCTCCTGGATTTAGCAGGGACAGCAGCTTTAGGCTTGGCAGAGGTCTTAGGCCTGGTAGAGGCCTCAGTCTTGGGGGTTGTACCAGCCTTGGGAGGTGAGGAGTTCTTGGGGTGGATTTCTTGGGAGCAGACTTTGACATAGGTGTAGATTCAGGAAGGAAGCCAGCTTTGGCATAGGAGCTGGTTGGGGAATGGAAACAAGGCTTTTGGGTGGTCGCAGTGGGCATTGTGATATCCAATGCCGGCTATCCCCACAGTACAGGCACAAGTTGGCAGCACGTCTTCTGGCTTGTTCATCAGCAGACAATGGGTCTCTGTGCCTAGATTGGGGTGTTTGCATACACACATTAGGTGAGGGATTCCGAAACTTCTGCAACAGCTCGTTAAACAGGTCCACCAGGTGTCTACACAGTTCATGGAAGGCTTTGTGGATTAACCCTGTAAGGACCTGTATCACCGCAGGCTCAATTTGTAATGGCTGCATTGTTCTGTCACGGCCCTGGCAGAGGGGAATAGGGTATGAGCCCGGTGTGCGGTGATAAACAAGCTGAGTCACGTAGATAAAGTAAAAAGGGGGTTTATTGTCAATATACAACAATATGGGCAATGCAGGAATGGAGATGTCTGGGGAGGCAATGCAGGGAGGAACCAGATACAGGGAGACACTGAGGGACAACACAGCAGGAGACTTACATACAACACGAGACAGGAAACAGAGGGCTCTGGAGGTTTGGAAGCAGAGGGTACAGGATGCTTGGTAGCAGTGGGCACTGGATGCTTGGTAGCAGTGGGCACTTGATGCTTGGCAGCAGCGGGCACTGGATGCTCGGTAGCAGTGGGCACTGGATGCTCGGTAGCAGCGGGCACTGGATGCTCGGTAGCAGCGGGCACTGGATGCTCGTAGCAGCGGGCACTGGATGCTCGGTAGCAGCGGGCACTGGATGCTCGGTAGCAGCGGCACTGGATGCTCGGTAGCAGCGGGCACTGGATGCTCGGTAGCAGCGGGCACTGGATGCTTGGCAGCAGCGGGCACTGGATGTTCGGTAGCAGTAGGCAGTATACGTGGGTCATATAGTCCATGCAATAGGTCGAGGCAGGCGGCTGGCAAACGTGGTCAATATTCAAGGCAAGAAGTCGGTACACGGGTAATCAATATATCAGAGGATGGGAACAGGTCTAGAAGGAAGGCTACCAGGGAATAAGTGAGACAATGCAGCACTGGATCATGGGTGCTCCACCCTTATAAGGGAATGACAGGTCTATTAGTGGTAGCACCTGAAGTTCACACAGCCTGAGGAAAGTGCAAGGTGGCGTAGCCAGAGAGATGCTGTGTAGATCCATTCAGGAGGGTGCAGTACCACCTTTGGCCTTCTTGCCACGGCGGCGACGGCGTGAACCGTGACAGGTATACACGCATAAAGTTTTATTATTGTCTTAATTGGAAAGATTTAGTGGTATTAGTCTGAACAGGTGTATTGGGTTATCAACGTTTAATGACCAGACCATAGCGCATAGGAATAATATATCTATGATGCTAATTAGATAGCACATGTGGACAGAGTTTGATTTTAGAAAGGGGGGGGGGAGAGAGTATTTTTGGTGAGGAAGAGGGTATTTTAATTCAAGAAATGGTTCAAAGTCGATGTTTAGCCCATGTGGATGTAATGTATGTAGGTTATAGATGTAGCGCATCTCTTCTTTACCTATTTCTTTTTCTAAATCTCCTCCTCTCCATTGGTTGCGTACAATTTTTAGACCTGTGACTACGAGGCCTGCTGGATCTTTGTTATTTTTCTGTTTATAATGCGCCGATACACTGTGATTCAAGGCCATTCTTTATATTTCTGACATGTTCCTGTATCCTCTTGCTGAGGGGCTTGTGGTTCTTCCCACGTATTGGAGGCCACAGGGGCATGTGAGGAGGTAAATTACGTTCCTAGTGAAACCGTTCATCACATCTGTTATTTTTAGTTTTCCTCTTTCTGTGGGTATCTCCGTAACAATTCTTTTTTTGCTCTTAGTGTTCCTGCAATTTAAACAGTTCCCACATCCATAAAATCCTGGTTTGACACCAAACATGGATTTTTGTTTCTTTGGGGGGGGGGGGAGATGTTGATTATGTGTAATTCTGTTTCAAATTCTTTGTACCTCTGCATACTTCAATGTTCTTGAACCCAGGACATGCTTGAAAACGAGAGAAATCTCAATGTATCCTTCCTGGTAAAATCCTTTATAAATAAATAAATAAATACTAGGTTAGGTTCTTTCGGCAGGATGTCTTTAAGAAGTGTATCCCTATGGAGGATTGGCCAGTATCTGCCCAATGTATTTACATATTTGCCCAGTTATATAAAATAAAATGTATTTTCATTTTATGCAATTCCAAATATAGGACCAACAAAATTTTCAGCTCCAGACCCATAAAGATTGTACTTTGCCATAATTATAAACAGCACCAATCTGTAAAATGAGACTAAAGGGGATTTATTTCCTCCAAAACAAATCAAACCTCTGCTTCCCCAACATACCAATGGTTTATTTGTAGTCGCTCCAGCTATGGAAGTCAGACATGATATCACAACTTCTTTTTCCTTTCTGACATCAGGGCCTGAGTCTGCATTTCCCCAGGTAATAAAGGAAATGACCTTTTCATTGCATACACATTAATGGACAAGAAGATCCGGAAACATTTCTGCTGCAAATGTACTGTAGGTAATAAATTCAGCCTACATCTGACCTCTGACGGGAGAGTGTTATACTTATCCAGAAAGCAATACCTTTTGAAGCTATTGATTTTCAAACAGCTGGAAAATGTAGCTCTTTTGTCATTTGTGTGTGAAGATGTGCCAAAATACAACAATAAAGATAGCATTGTTAGTATGTTGTCTTGTCATGCGCCAGAACATATTTCTAAAGGCCTTTTCATTTGAAGCTGATTTTTAGCCTCAAGTGTTTACACCATGTAGAATTTAAAATACTCTTTGTGCATCATTAACGCATGGGAAGTACTGAGCAGACCCAGGTGCACAAGAAGCGTTTTAAGAGTTTATGTGGGTGGCAAAATGTATGTATTTTCTTCTTTCTATTTGCAGAATTCATTGTGGGACTGCAGAGTAACTTGAATGTTGCACTATATATGAAAAATGTATTGATGCATGTTTACAGCTAAGGTATGTTACAGTACAATGCTTAATAAAAAGTGTAACAATAAGAAGATTAAATTGACATGATTAATAGCTGGCTTTGTCAAACAAATTTCAGTTTAAGAAAAACTTAACTATTACAGAAGTAAAGATTAAGAAAAACTGGGGTTGTGATAAAGGTATCGTAGCAGAAGGACATAAAGGCTTAATGATGAAGGATAAGATATACGAAACCCATCCAAGGGCTCTATTCCATAGTTGGCGCTAACATTGGCGCCTCGATATGTAAGTGGCAGCACCAGTTACAAGTACTTGTAAAGAGCCAAAAACAACACTTGCAGGGTGTACCCAGGGCCGGATTAACGTAGGGACAGATGGAGCGGCCGCTCCAGGCCCCTTCCTGTAAATAGGCCCACAGCCAGAGATTTTTTTCATCCTATATGCACACGGCACCTGGCTTCGCTCTCAAGCCGGCCCCACTTAAGCCTGCCTCTGCTCTGGCTCTGCCCACCATGAAGTCCCCTCTCCATTGGTGTGCACAGGGGGGGGTGTGCTACATGATCCAGGCACTCCCTAATGTCGCCCCTTATGTAAAATAACCCCTCCCCTAGTGAGCTTGGAGTGGCTGCTTCCCCTTCCTTCCTGGTAGGTCAGGTGCTGCAGGACACCGGAAGAGGAAACAGCTCATCTGAGCTCAGAATCATGTGCTGCCTCATGCTGCTACTACCCCTGCCTGCTGTGAGTGAGGAGGATGTGCAACCAGCCCCAGCTCAACAGGTTGGAGACCCACATCCCTCCTGGCCAGGAGGTGAGAGAGATACTGCCTGCCCTCTGCTCCTCTCCCCTGCACTACATGCCCCCCTCTCTGTCCAGCTGAGCTAGTGACACCCTCCTATGTACACCCAGGGTCTGTCCAGCACAAGAAGCTGTGCTATGTGAGGGGGTCTCCCTGTCCAGGACTAAACTCTGCTGAAGGAGAAGCTAGTTTTTAACCCCTGCAGCCAGGACTTGTATGCTTTGCACCAGGCTGACAGATCATAAGACCTTTGGAGCAGCAGGAGCCATGGCAGAAAAGAACAGCTGAGGTTCACTGTAATGTGTTGCTCAGATTCCTGGTCCTGCAGGGGTTAAAAACTAGCTTCTTCCCAGCAAGGTCTATTCCTTGACAGGGAGACCCTTCACAAAGTACAGCTTCTTGTGCTGGACAGACCCTGGGTATATAGATTAGATATAAAGATATATATATATATATATATATATATAATACATTTAAATATATTATGTAATCAATTTAATAATATTTAAATCGGAAACTTTTAAAATTAAAATGATTTGATACAGAACTTAAATAATAATAATAAAATAAATATTTTTGTGGGGGGGTGGGTTTGCAGTAGATTCTGTGCTATACTCATACACACCATACATTTCTGTGAGTTTTATTGCTGTGGGCTATGCTCATACACACCGCACATTGCCGTGAGTCTTAGTGCAGTAGATTCTGTGATACACTCATACACACCACACATTACTGTGAGTTTTATTGCTGTGGAGCTCTGTGATACACTCATACACACTGCACATTACTGTATCACAGAGCTCCACAGCAATAAAACTCAGAGTAATGTGTGGTGTGTATGAGCGTATCACGGAATCTATTGCAATAAAACTCGCAGTAATGTGCGGTGTGTATGAGCATATCCCACAGCTCCACAGCAATAAAACTCAGTAATTTGCAGTGTGTATGAGTGTATCACAGACCTCCAAAGCAATAAAACTCACAGTAATGTGCAATGTGTATAAGTGTGAGTTTTATTGCTGTGGAGCTCGGATACACTCATACACACTGCACATTACTGAGTTTTATTGCTGTGGAGCTGTAGGATATGCTCATACACACCACTCATTACTGTGAGTTTTATTGCAGTGGTATATGCTCATACACACTGCACATTACCGTGAGTTTTATTGTAGTAGATTCTGTGATACGCTCATACACACCGCACATTACTGTTAGTTTTATTGCTGTGGAGCTGTGGGATACACTCATACACACCTCTCTTTACAGCAATTCATTTTGTTTATATAAAAAGGCCCACCAAAATACTCGGCACCAGGCCTATGATACTCTTAATCCGGCCCTGGGTGTACCAAGATGATTGTAGGAAGCAATCTATTAAACAGAGAAAAAAGGCTCTTGCCACTGTTGGTGATAGGGGGTAACCCCAATTTAACAATTGAAAAAGATAGTGGAGATAGCCAAGGAATAAAATAAATCTTATCTTTTAACCAGAAATGCAGTAAAAAGAATGCTTTTAAAGCTGTATTGCGGTGGGCAGACAGACACCGTCACAGAGCTTACCTAGGACAAACATAACATATACATGTCTCAGCGGAGGCGAGAACATAAGTAAAATAAAGGCCACTACAAAAAAAGAGGCCATAAAGCAAGCTTGGGAGTATACTAGCACAATACTGGACCCTTCCTGGAGACTGATATAGGGAATAAAAGGCAGTGTGGAAACCTTGCAAGTATGAAATATAATGAATGGAAACAGGCCTTTGAGGGTCTGTGGGTATAGGAAAGTATGAAAAAACACACAGCCTTTATTAAGAGCACTATCAAGAACAAACAATACAGGCTTGAAAACAAACCAGAAAAAGAAGAAAGAAAAAAACCTGGCCTCAGGGCATTGAAACTGAGCTAGTTGCCTAAATTGGGAGCTCTCCCAGTAGGTAAGGAATATTTCTATCAAACCAGAAAAAAACAGTTTACAGAGCAAGGTTTAAAGGGTCCCTAAAACATAAAGAACTAAATGAACATCTCTATTGGCTCAACGCGTTTCCCTGGTGTAAACCAGCGTCATCAGGAGCAGAGAGTGCAGCCTAGTTATTGCATAGGCTTGAGAGTAAGAAGTGACTCAATATGTAAGTGGCAGCACCAGTTCCAGTTACAAGTACTTATAAAAAGCCAACAGATTCCGTAGCGCTTTACAATGGGGAAGCACAAACAGGACATGTACATGATACAAGACTAAAGACAACCCTGCACGTAGGATAACTATCCAGGTAATACAGCACTTTAAACAAAGTGCTCAGGCAGACATCCCATGAGCTTATAATAATTTAAGGGACAGGGGTAGCTGAAACAAATGGGAGCAGAGGGAAGGTGAGGCTGGTGGCCAGAAGAATATCGTAAGGATTGCATGGGAAGGACAAGAAGCTTGGCCTTCGTAAAGAGTAATTAGAGAGAGAAGTGGAGACAGCTGGAAAGGAGAGCTGAAATTAAGGACCAGGCCTCGGTGGGCGGGTACATGGGGAGGGTGGGTTGGGACAGCAGAGGAGGGAGATGCAGGTCAGTCTGTGTTAGTATGTTGTGGAAAGAGAATGAGGTTTGGTGAAAATGCTCAGATTGCTAACCATTTACGACGTAGGGGGAGGGAGAAACAGAGGGGGTTTTTCTAAGAGAAGTGGAGGGAATTTAAAAGATGACTAGTCAGCTAGATATTAATAAATGCAGACATAAAATACAATTGCAATCGTATAGCAGCCTGGAATATAGTGTGGGACATCATGTTGAATGGTGGATACCTCATTGCTTTTTGCAGAGGGACAGAGATGCAGGTCAGTCTGTGTAACGCAGGCCACCCATATTACATTCCTGATGCTACCAGTTAGCGCATCATTTTTTTGTGCTAGCTTCTATAAGCTTATCATACTTTTCGCATCCTATACTTGACATGGGGAACGCAAATGTCCATTACCGTTTTGATAAGTAAGGTATTACAAAGTGCTAGCACTAAATACCGTCGGGATGCGGAGAGCCAAAAGTTAGCACCTTCTAAAAGCTGTCACTACATGATCCTGCATTTGCAAAATCATTTAGTACCCCCTAAACCCCCCAATACTCACCTCTCATCATGTGGCGAACGGTGGCCCTATCCGCCGCGAGCAGAGTGAGACTGGGAACAAATAGTTCTCAGTCTCCCTCTGCGATCACTCAGCAGCACTGAGCGATCTCCCAGCCAGGAAGCGCAAACCCTCCATGGGTTCCAATGGACTCCAGGAGGTGATACTTGCGAAAGCACTACTGTGAGTATCCCAGTGGTTAGTGCTGCGTTCTGGGGCAAGGTGCTGAGGTAGCGCTGGACCCGGAATTTCATGGTAGCATGGGGATGCTACGGGGAGATCTGCAGGCGTAGATTTTCCCCAGTTAGCATCCCCATGTTCGTACAATGTACGTCATGGTCTCCTAACCTCACTACCTCCCTTCTTATACTCCCCTCTCTGTCAAGGCTCCTGCGGCGGACTGGCAGGCTGGAAGCCTGCCCCGCCTTTTCACGGGGCCCGGCAGTCGCGATGATGTCATCAACGTGTGTGATCACATCATCGCCAGGTGCCCCCTGGTGCCTGTAGTGAAAATTAGGAAAGGAGAGGGGGGCTACTTTGGAGCCCTCTCTCTCCCAAACCGCTCCACGTAAAAAAAAAAAGGAAAAGTACCACTGGAATGGAGAGAGTCCTGTCTTTAACCCCTCTGTTGCCGATCGCAATTTGGTGCCAAATCGCAATTTAAACCCGGAAGTGGCTGACATCAGTGGGCCAGTTAACCCCCTAGCTGCCAAGTGGAGATAGGGGGATCATTTGGATCCCCCTATCTCCCGATCCGTGGCAACTAGAGGGTCATGTTTGATATCATTGGAAAGGCCTGATCATGGCCTTTTCAATGGTATCAAATATGACTAGGTTTGGGTTTTTTAAAAAAAAAATTATATGGGGGTTTAATAAAATAGGACTTAAAACGGTCAAGATGTGCTCAGCGCACAGAGGTGAAATGGCTCAGCCGTGAAGGGGTTAAAAAGCAAAAACATGTAGAAATTGGGTATTTCTAATCTCAGGGCAAAATTTCAAAACTATTTGCCGGGGTCTTTTTTGGCGGTTGTAGATTTTAGGGATTAAATTTAGAAAAAGTGTGTTTTTTCCATTTATTTTTTTTTCACCATATTTCATATTTTTTATAGTAAATTATACGATATGATGGAAATAGTGGTATCTTTTTAGAAAGTCCATTTAATGGCATGAAAAACGATATGTAATATATGTATAACATAGACGAGTAAGGGGAAAATTAGACCTAAACACAAACAGCGCAGAAACGTAAAAACAGCAGCGGGCACTGTCGGACAGACTTTAATAAAACCGCCCGGTCACTAAAGGGTTAAGGAACATTTATAATTGACTTCTAATTCTTTTTCAGTGAGTCATTTTACAGAATTAGATCAGTTTCTGGCAACATGTGTATTACATATTTCCATTTTCTTTGCAGTAAAACACACATGAAGAACATAGAGTGTATAGTAATTGATGAAAAGTAAATGAAAGGCAAATATTGGAGCACATATGCTAGTTCAGATTGTTTTCATTGCTCAGTCATTAAACAATGGCAGATGGCCAGAAAAACACTCAATATCTTCAGTGTTACCCATCTAACCGGCAAGCATTTGTAAAACGAATGGACTGTCAACAGGTACCCACTTATAATAATAATAAGGTATAATCATCGGTTTGCTCACCGAAATTGCTCAATCATTGTAAATGTCTTAACAGTCTGAGCATCCATGGGGTTGTACATAGGGTTGCCAGATGAGCTATGGTTTCCTGGAGAGATATTACAATTTGAGGGCGAGTGAAAGCACAGGGAAGATGCTACCATGCACCATGTGTAATTCATTTGCTTCAGTAGAGAGATCCATTACCCACTCAAAACTTGTCACCTGAGATTTCTGATTTCTTACATGCAACGTATGAATTCTACAGAATAATGCAGATTTCTTATGTTGTTTCTCAGCATGAATAATTTGTAGGTGTCCAGGAAAACATGGCCGATCTAGCAGCCCTATTTGCACAGCACGAATATATCAATGCCTCTTGGTGTTTAATCGTTATCCCATGTTTTCACCCTTGCACCATACGTAAATACTGTCTGGATAGAGTAGAGGTAACATCACTGCTCTATAACCGTGGAGACACAGGTTTGAATCCTGGCAAGAGCACCTCTCAGTAAGTGTCCTTGGGCAAGGCACCTAATGGTACACACTCGCCACCCAGGACATACTCAAAAATTAGAGCAATCTCAATGTATCCTTCCTGGTAAAATACTTTATATAAAAAAAATAATAATAAAAATTTACAAGAAAAGTTTGGTTTACTTTGAGATACCCTTTACTAGGTAGACCAGTGTTTCCCAAACCTCTCCTCAGGACCTTCAGCCAGGCCAGGTTTTGAGGATCACCTTGGGGAAATACAGACTGAATTCTGCAATCACTGAGCAGCAAATCATATCACCTGTGCTGTGCTTCAGATATCTGGCAAACCTGGCGAGGCGTAGGGTCCTGAGGACAGGTTTGGGAAACACTGCTGTTGACCTTAAAGTCAGAATATGAAGATATTTTGTGAAATTCATTTTAGTAGGGATGCACCGATACCGATACTAGTATCGGTATCGGGGCCGATATTGCCGTTTGCACGAGTACTTGTTACTCGTGCAAACGGCCCGATACATCCCGCCGATACCGGAAGCCGGCGCTGGCCGGCTTGCCGGTATCCGCGGGGCTGGGGAAGCTGGCCGCGTGCATGAAAAGCACGCGGCCAGCGTTCCCCTTCGGCGCGCCAAATACTCACCTTCCTGAAGTTCCGGTCTCTGCGCAGTGATGCGGTCACGTGGCCGCCGGGCGCTCCTGTGACGCGGCCTCTCGGCTGGAGGCAGCGTCACAGATGCGCCCGGCGGCCACGTGACCGCATCACTGCCCAGAGACCGGAACTTCAGGAAAGGTGAGTATTTGGCGCGCCGAAGGGGAACGCTGGCCGCGTGCTTTACATGCACACGGCCAGCTTCCCCAGCGTTCGAGCGGGGGCCAATCCATGAGAGCTGCGGGGCAAATCCTTGAGAGCTGCGGGGCAAATCCTTGAGAGCTGCGGGGCAAATCCTTGAGAGCTGCGGGGCAAATCCTTGAGAGCTGCGGGGCAAATCCTTGAGAGCTGCGGGGCAAATCCTTGAGACCTGGGGGCAAATCCATGAGAGCTGCGGGGCAAATCCATGAGAGCTGCGGGGCAAATCCATGAGAGCTGCGGGGCAAATCCATGAGACCTGGGGGCAAATCCATGAGACCTGGGGGTAAATCCAGAGGAGCTGGGGGCCAATCCATGAGAACCTGGGGGCAAATCCATGAGACCTGGGGGCAAATCCATGAGAGCTGGGGTAAATCCATGAGACCTGGGGGCCAATCCATGAGAGCTGGGGGCCAATCCATGAGACCTGGGGGCAAATCCATGAGACCTGGGGGTAAATCCATGAGACCTGGGGGCAAATCCATGAGAGCTGGGGGCAAATCCATGAGACCTGGGGGCAAATCCATGAGACCTGGGGGCCAATCCATGAGACCTGGGGGCCAATCCATGAGACCTGAGGGCCAATCCATGAGACCTGGGGGCAAATCATGAGACCTGGGGGCAAATCCATGAGACCTGGGGGTAAATCCATGAGAGCTGGGGCAATCCATGAGAGCTGGGGGCCAATCCATGAGACCTGAAGGGCCAATCCATGAGACCTGGGGGTAAATCCATGTGACCTGGGGGCAAATCCATGTGACCTGGGGGCAAATCCATGTGACCTGGGGGCAAACCCATGTGACCTGGGGGCAAACCCATGTGAGCTGGGGCCAAACCCATGTGAGCTGGGGCAAACCCATGTGAGCTGGGGCAATCCATGTGAGCTGCGGTCAATCTCATATAAATTTTTATGAGGTCTGTTCCTATTGGAAAGCGTCACATGACATTAAATAAAAGTATCGGTACTCGGTATCGGTGAGTACTTTTAAAAAGTATCGGTACTCGTACTCGGTCTTAAAAAAGTGGTATCGGTGCATCCCTACATTTTAGGCTAAAGTGTGTGGGTCTCTATTGCTCATTCTATGCTACGACGGACGTTAAACTGTGCGGCGAGATGGACGTGATGACTGCGTTCGTCTGACACGGGCCTCAGTCTACGTATCTTTAATTTTAAGAGTGGATTTTTGAAAATCTGTCATACTTAATTACGGTCAATTTTGAACTGAATTAGGGTTTCTGCTGCCATCTTGTGGATATTCTGTGCAAACCTGTAAAGGAAAAAATTATTTTGAAAAAACTTTTTATATTATTGTTTGACATGTAAATTATTCAGTCAGGGAGGCATGGACTAAGTATATATATCTTCATAATAAAGGGTTCTTGTTTTACATATAATCTGGGATAAAATTCCAGGTTTATAATTATTGAAAATCACACAGATACAAGGTGTTACTGTAATCCATATACAGGCATTATGACACCTAAAGATATTGGTTTTAAATTCGTTGGGTATTTTTTTTTTTTTTGAAAGCTGACTTTCAGTAATTTCATGATCCCTACAAATCCACATAAGCAGGAGATCTGGCCATTTTTATCATATATTTACTGTATCTGACACAAAGGCCATTTCTGCCTGTATGCTGATAATGCAGACCAGTGTGATATTGTGCGAGTTAAGGGAATCCATCTAGTGTCTAAAATTTATCATCCCAACAATTTATTATCCCATCAATTCCTATAGACAAATTAAAAATGCATATTCTATTTTAATCCTTTATCGCCGAATAATAATCTTAATGCAAAATTGCTATTTTATGCTACATATACAGGGTTATTCAAAGAGAATCGAAAAGCCACCGCACGTTCGGTGACTTTTCGTTCTCTTCAATTCGGTACGATTTGGCGATCCCATGTCGGCAGCCCTGCGGTGTATTCAGCAAGCACCACAGGGCCTTCGTAATGCAGGGAAAAGTCGCCGCAAACCTGCTGAAAACTCACCGCAAAACAAGGGCGAACGCACACCGAAACCCGCAAAACCATCTGGATTAACACGCCGGAAACACCGGAGCAGGAGCCAATCACTCGCAGCCGCCTGAAAAAGTCGACACCGCAGACGAATGGAGTGAATAAATTAAAAAAAACAGTCCGCTTGAATGTTTGAAAAGTGAAACGCTGTTTGCAAAGAAACTACTAAGCAAAAATGTCTGAAATTTACATATGAGGTCCAGGGAATGATAATAAAAAGGGCTGTTACAGAAAAAAGAAAACGTTTAAAAATAAATAATCCCGAAAAATGGAGTATATTTAAAAGGAAACAAAATAGCAAAACAAGAGGACATAGTCTTAGATTAGAGGGGCAAATGTTTAAAAGTAACATCAGGAAGCATTATTTTACTGAGCGGGTGGTGGATACATGGAACAGTCTTCCAGTAGAAGTGGTAGAGGCCAAAACAGTAATTGAATTTAAGCAAGCATGGGATAGGCATAAGGCTATCCTAAACAAAAGATAAATCCAGGTAAAGTATCCATGTAATTGGGCAGACTAGATGGGACGAAAGGTTCTTATCTGCCGACAGTTTCTATATCCCAAAAAAAAATCTAAAAATGAAACTTTTTACTGCAGAACATAATAATGAACGGTTTAATAGATATTGAATTAAAAACGGGAATATTTTTAACATTGAAGCCTATGGGATTCACCTGAATAAACCTGCCGAATTAAACCACTGAATGGCAGGGCATTTCGGGAACCTTTCACTGCTGGTTTTTGTTCTCTGAATAGCTGAAGCATTGCTTCTCTATGGGGATTTCACTGCTCTCGAACAGGCACCGAAGAGGCAACGTAGGTGCAGGCAATTCGCCAAGATTTGGCAAATTGCCTGCTCTCTGGATAGCCGAATGGCCAAGAAAGGGAACCGAACGCTGATTTTCAGCGTTCGGTTCCCTTTCGGCAGCTATTCGGATCTCTTTGAATAGCCCTGTTAGTGTTAACTATGTACTACATATTTCAAATAAATGTGACAATTTTTTTAACCAAAGAAAAGCTTGGTAGCGAAAGGGTTGACATTTTTGAGGTGCTTCTAGTCAAAGTGTACATTTTCTCTGGGATTCTACAAATGCTTTAAAGAGTAAGAGCTTTAAAATTACAAATACTCGAGAGATTTTAAGGAACACTTGCTATTTTTAGATTCTGAACCTGAACCATACCATTGACTTAAACTAAATTCTTGGAGGAATTATTGTCATGGCCAAAAAGATAAGATAGAATTCAGAGACAAAAGCTTTCTCTGTGAATGTCTGCAGCCAAGACTATGGCTAGCTAAGCATCACTAGATAAGAAAACAACAAAGGAAAGCAATCTCTAATGACTTCAGATAAGAGAGATACTGTCTGGAGCCCCCCAGCACCCCACGTAAAGCCCGCCGCAACCGTGGTAAGAAAGGCAAACCTGGTGCTGCGTTAACCTGACTTCCACGAACTGCTTTCCCAATGTCCAGCCCTGCTTGCAAATCTGCAGGTCCAACAGGTGCTTGCCATTACCAGCTTGTTCAGCTACTTAAGGGTGGAGCACCCAAAAGACAATGCTTCTGCATTATAGTTCCTGAGCCAGCAAGCCAAGCACACTGTGATCCTGTTCCCTCTGTAAACCCTCTGCCATCCAGAGACTATCATGTGTACCCCCTGCTTCCAGTATCCCGTGTCTTTCAGAGACTGTTTCCAAGACCCCTGCATCCTGGTTTCCAGTTGATCATCTGCATCCTGAATTCCTCTGCAATCAAGATTCCATTCGGCCCTTTACCTGTCCTATGTGTATGTGCCCTCTGTGTCTCTCTGTATTGTGTTTCCTGCATCCCTTTGTGTCCCCAGCATTGCATATCCCTCTGATCTATCATTTAAGTTCTGCCCACCACCCTGCATAACCTGGACTTATTATTTTACATGAATCTGGCAATAAACCCCTGTTTTCCCACACCTTGTTTTTGTTGCATCACAGCATCTTGGGTTTGTAACCTTGCCTGCCACGCTGGTACCTAACAGATACTTGCAAATCCTTGGACACTACACATGAAAGATATCCAGTTTTAACCCTTTAACGCTGCTGGGCATGCTATGATGTCCCAGAGGAGGGTGGGCCTGAAGGCCGAGAGATGGCAAAGCACGCCCTGCTTGCTCCAATTGAAGCACCATATTAGGCTCTGGAGAAACCTTACAAAATTAATTGAATATAATAAAAAATTAAACACATAGAATTACAAACTTAGTACTCAAATAACAGGGAACACACATCTAAAAACACATAACCAATGTAAATATTGCAGTGATAATGTTACAATTGATGTAAACAAGGAAGTGATACTCTGTGATTAATAGCAATCACTACTGCAGTGTTGTCACTGGGACCATTGTTATACTAGGGATGGTGATGACTCTATCGATTATTGAACTAAACAGAATGACTAAACACGCCACGGGATTATACAGATTGATGATTCAAATAAATTGTATGTAATGTTTAGCCGTTCTACTGTAGATGTTATACTATGTGTATAACAATCAATGAATTGACAATAATCCCAAACAATATTTTAACGTTCTGATGACGCTTGAGTACCTGAATGGGATACTTATTGATCTATGCTGTAAGAGTGGATTGGGTATATATCATCATAACAGCAGGATTGTTCAATTGAGAGGGAATTTTAGTGCTGGGTTGATCGGTCTGTGTATGCGAGTGTTTTCTATTTCCATTTTTGACTGTTTTGAAACATCTTTGATGGCTGTGGTCCCGTTGTCCGACAATTCTCTGGTGTTATATACCGGGATTTTGTGGATCGATCTCCATGTAGACTCTATCTATGGGGACTTGTGTATCCACCGGGCAGGCCCTCTTGACACATGCGCAATAGAGAGAGAATCTGAACACTCGGGCATGGAACGCACACGCAGCCGTAAGCTGTGACACGCACGCTATCCCTCTACGGACGCTCCCAATCAATTAAAATTAATTAACAGCAGCTGTCTTTAGGGGAAGATAATGAGAATAAAAACGAATGGCGGAGAGAGGGTTGTATAATAATTTGCTCCTGATGAAGAAAGCGTAAGCTTTTGAAACTCGTTGAGCTATTGACTATTATGTTTTAACAGTTTGTTGGGGGAATCCCCACATTGTTTTTTGATGGCGATTTAATTTAATTTGACAATTAAGGAAGTGAGACTGTGGTCTGTTCTGAGGCTGCTGTTTTTTTTTTTTTTTTTGTTTTTTTTTTATTCAACGCAACAAGGCAAAGTTACAGAAGAGCGGAATCATACAATGTCAATATATATGTTAATAAACAAGTTGCAATCTCATAACCGCTAATACTAACATACGAAATAGCCCAAAAC
Source organism: Leptobrachium leishanense (assembly GCA_009667805.1). NCBI lineage: Eukaryota > Metazoa > Chordata > Amphibia > Anura > Megophryidae > Leptobrachium > Leptobrachium leishanense. Next base: position 216,501,270 of record CM019063.1, read on the forward strand.
CTCGACTCTTCCCTCGGCAGTGGCGAGAGCCAACAGTGCGCATCGGTTGTTGTGTAGGTCGGGAAGAAGCAATGTCAGAGGGGGCATCTGAAAAGGAGTAAAGACGAGCCGAGGGAGTAGGGAGTACAGGAAACGAGGATCAAGGAAAAGGGAGAGAAGGAAGAGGGAGTAGAGGATAGGACGCGAACTTGATCGGAAAGTCATTAAGACCTCCTGAGAAGGAGGATAGAGGGGGAGTGCTAAACAGCCCTTGTGTCCTTTGTACCCTCCAGGCCAGTTTCCACAGGATGAGGGACAGAACGGCGTCTGAGATTACAGACAGTGTCCGCCGCATCCCGAGCTCCAGTAAGGGGGGCAGACAGGGTAGGTAGGGACTAGGCGTCTAGTAGAAGCTCTGAGCCCTCTAAAGACGGGTAACCGGGGGCCTCGGGCTATGGAGTGCCAATCCGTGGCTAGCGGGATAGCTAGGGAAAGGTAGGTCAGAGGCCTGTTGGGAGCGGGGAGAGAAGACATCATAAAGGCAAAGGGACATCAATAGAGGAGGACGGAGGGGCAGTAGGGGAAAGCAGCAGTGGGGCGGGTAAGGTGTGAGAGGGAAGAGGAGAGAAGAGAGGAGGAGAGAGAAGAGGAAGGAGAGAGAGAGAGAAAGAAAAAAAGGGGGCAGGCGCGTCATAAGGGGGGACGGGTGGGGTTGAGGAGGAGAATGGGGGTTACACAGTGCCGCGCGTGCTTCGCGACTAGCAGTAAGGGTACAGAGCAACAGGTGCGGCGGCCCTGGCGAGCGCGGGCCGACCCTGAGAGTTGGGGAGGACGTATTCAGGACGAGTGTTCTAATCGTTCTTCGATTAGCAGTCGGGGCGATAGCTCAGCCTATTCGGGTCCGGCAAGAGGCCGAGGTCACATAGGCACACCAGTAAAACCACTTGTGGAGGTGATCCTCTACTTTGTTTCGGATCCTAGCCATCAAATCCTCCATGGACCTAACTCCCTCCACACTAGTCAACCAATCCTTGTACGAGGGGGGGGAGCCGCCGTTCCCCATGCCCGAGCTATGTGGAGGCGTGCCGTCATGATCAGCGGGAGGGCCACCGATTTTTTTTTAAGCGAGTCAACCGTGCAGGGCGTATGCGAGAGGAGGAATGCCCCGGGGATGAGTGGCAAGTCTAGATCTGGGACCTCAGCCACGGTGTCTCTCACCTGTTTCCAAAAAGGAGAAAGAAGTGCGCACTCCCACCAGACATGAAGGTAAGCGCCCGTCAGTCCGGCACATCTCCAGCAGTCAGGTGTAGCACGCAGGCCGACACGAAAGAGTAGAGTGGGAGTACAGTACCACAGCGTGAGGACCTTATAAGAATTAGACTGCAAACGTGTCTGCAGGGATCCGCGTTGTGTCAGTTCGTAAGTGTCTCTCCATTGAGCGTCAGTAATAGTGACGTCCAACATCCTCTCCCAGGTGTGTTCAAATGTGGGAGAGACCTTCACGTCAGCTGCCCGCAGAATGCGGTATATCGCTGAGATGCTGTGGTTGATGGGTCGCTTTGCCTTAGCCAGGTCCTCAAATGGGGAGCACGGGCGTAGTAATCTATGACGTGCCAGGAGCGAGCGTAAGTAATGTGAAACTTGAGTGAAATTGAATCGTTCCAATGGTGACGGGCGTATGTCCCGCAACCGGCTGTCCCAAATGGGGCTTAAGTCCTGCCCGGCGATGAAGTGGAATGCCCTAGGCCAGCGGATGCCCTCCAAACGACGACGGGCCTGCGGGTGCACGCCTGCTGGGAAGGCTGGGTTATCATCCAGGGGCAGCATCGGCGACGGGTAGGAGGACAGTGAGAACCGTCTCACCGTTGCGCGCCAAACCCGTAGAGTGGCCCCTATATAAGGGTGTTGAAGTGCCTGCGTGGATCTGCGGGTGGGGTCCATCCAGGGTAGTACCCCCGTAGGATGAGGGGTAGCCCCTAATTCCAGGTCCTGCCACAGTGCCTGCCTGCCGCCCCCTGTCCAATCCACAATCCGGAGCAGGTGAGAGCCCTGGTAATAACGGCGTAAATCGGGGATCGCCAGCCCCCCCTCCCCTTTGGGTCTGATCATTGTACTGTAGCTGATCCGCGGCCGCGTGTTATTCCACACAAATCTAGTGCAGTTCGTTTGGATCATACTAAAAAAAGGCAGGTGGTACATGAATCGGTATTGTCTGAAATAAGTAAAGAAGCCTAGGCAGCACATTCATTTTCAGAATGCTGATCTTACCGAACCATGAAATCTTCAACGGTTTCCACTCCGTCAGATCACGTCGCAGGGCTGCCCATAAGGTGACAAAGTTTTCCTCAAATAAATTCTGTGGTAGCTTCGTGAGCCTAATGCCCAAGTACCTCATCTTCTAGGAGCACCAGACAAACGGGTGTTTCCGGCGAAGAAATCTCTCTGCCACCCCCCGTACCGAAAGGTTCAGTATCTCTGACTTTTCCATATTCAATTTCAGGTTGGAAAGTGCACCGTATGCTTGGAATTCATCAACTATTGCCGGCAGGGATGTCAGCGGATTGGTGACGTAGAAAAGGAGGTCGTCGGTGTAAGCCGAGACCTTATGTGTTCCCGTCGTCCCCTCCAGGCCCGAAATGTTTGCGTTGAGTCGTACCGACTCCAGTAGAGGCTCTAGAGACAGGGCGAAGAGGAGAGGGGACAGGGGACACCCCTGTCTGGTACCATTTCGGATCCTGAAGGCATCCGAGAGGATGCCATTGACCCGGACACGTGCGTTCGGTACTCTGTATAGTGCCACGATCCACGTGATAAATTCGGGTGGGAGATTCATGGCACGCAGCGTGGCGAATAGATAGGGCCATGAGACCCTATCGAACGCCTTCTCAGCGTCTGTGGACAGCAAGAGCGTAGGGGTCTCGGAGTGTTGCGCTAAGTGTAGTACATTCAGTGTCCGGATTGTACCGTCCCTTGCTTCTCGACCTGGGACGAAACCCACCTGATCTTTCCTCACCAGTAGGGGAACCACTGGATGAAGTCGGCGTGCCAGTATCGTAGCGAAGACTTTGAGGTCACTGTTGAGGAGGGAGATGGGTCTATAACTGGCACATGAAAGCGGGTCCTTACCCTCCTTAGGGATCACGACAATCGTTGCCGACAATGTGTGTTGCTGGAACTCTTTACCCTTTAACATTGCGTTAAAAACTTGCACCATGTCCGGTATCAGTGTGGGTCCAAACCTCTTGCAATAAACGGCCGGGAGGCCGTCCGGGCCCGGCGCTTTGCCATTTTTCTGAAGCTTAAGAGCTGCTGAGACCTCGTCTGCCGTAATCGGGGATCGGAGCGGCTCCCGCTGCGTCTCCGTGAGTCTGTAAGGGATCCGTGTGTTCAGATAGTGCTCAATCTGCTCTATAGGGGGGGGGGGTCCGGCCCCCTTGACTGAGTTATACAGTGTGGAGTAGAAGTCCCGAAAGGACTGTGCGATCCGATTGGGGTCAGGTGTAAGCGTGCCCGATGGCGTACGCAGCTCCGGGACGTACGTTCTGCGATGTTGTTGTTTCAGGAGTTGCGCCAGTAAGCGGCCCGGCTTGCCCTCGTGCAGTGCAAAGTAGCACTTCGTGCGAAGGATTGCCCTTTGGAGTTGGGGGTTGAGCGCGCTTGCCAGCTGTGTGCGAGCATGGAGAAGTTTGGTGAACCTGTCAGGTGCATCCGATGCGTGGTGTTCGTGTTCAAGCTTCCGTATATCAGAGTAGAGGGCTTCCAGCTCCTCTCGCCTCTCCCTCTTCTTCCGCGAGGCAAGTGAGATCAGGAGACCTCTGATCACCGCCTTGTGTGCTTCCCAGATAGTTGGCAGGGGAACGTCAGAGTCCACATGTTCATGAAAAAAAGATGTTAGAGCTGCTCCTACCCGAGACACCAACTCCGGGTCGGAGAGCAGTGAGGTGTTCAGCTGCCACTGAACATCTTTAGATCGGAAAAGCGGGGAGACTATGGACATCGTTACCGGGGCATGGTCCGACCACGTGGTCGCCTGGATCCTCGAATCTCGGATCAGGGGCAGGTCATATTGCATAACAAAGAGGTAATCCAGTCGTGAGTACGTATGGTGCACTGATGAAAAGTAGGTGAAATCTCGAGTGTTAGGATTAAGTGCTCTCCATACATCCACCAACCGCAGGGTCTTGAGGGAGCGGTGAATCCGACACAACAGTCTATGAGGAGTACGGTGGTTTGAGGAGGAGGAGTCCTCCCGGGGGACCAGAGGGACATTAAAATCCACTGAGGCGGCGAATAGGATCGCTGCGCCTCTAGATTTAGAATCTGGGGTATGGTCAAAGAACCCCGTGGGGAAACGACGGTCCCGCAATGTTGGTGGGGCTGTCGAGCAAAAGTGTGTCTCCTGTATCAGCGCGACCGACGTTCGCATAGAGGCCAGGTCCCGTAGAAGCCGGCGCCTCTTTTCTGGCTTATTAAGGCCGTGAACGTTGTAGCTAACCACTTTAAGATCCACTGGCACCAGGGCCGCCTCACCCATGCCCGAGCACGGCATGGTCCAGGGGAGGGCTGCGAGGGAGGCAGGGAAGTGGGGGAGAACGAAAAAAAAAAGGGGGAGAGAGGAGAAGAAAGTAAGGGGGAGGGATGGGGAGCGGGAGGGTATCCCTCAGTGAGGGGGTAGACAAAAGGTAAGGTAAGTTCTCTCAAGGGGGGGTAGGAGAGAAAAAGAGCTCGGGGGCAGCCCGAGCCTCCCAAGTGTGGGGGAGAAAGACGCCGATCAGGGAAGGGGAGAGTCCGAGCACCTCTGAATATGAAGCGGGGACAGTCAGGTACTTCCCGGATTGACAATTGGCGTCAGCCCCGTGGGGACGTGGGGTATCAACGTGAACCAACTTGAGCTGTTAGCAAACCCTGAGTAAAGAAGAGAGAGTAAGATAAACGAGGTGGAACAAAAGAGGTAAGTAACAGGAACAGTAGCTCACAACTTCTAATCTCCTCCGACAGGAGAGTCAATAAAATCAGCACAGCAATGAAACAAGGCAATAGAACTAAGGCAACAGAACTAAGGAGCGTTTCGAATATAGTGAATAATCAAATACCAATACCACTCACATCTCGGCCGCGGGCCAAGGGGACCTGCGTCGAATACGTTTAGCCCTTCCAACCAGCCCCCCTCCCCAGTCAGGCCCTCGCATCCACCCCTCCATCAGCGAGGCCCTCGTATAACCAGAGCTACCCATAACCGTTGGGTGGGTGCGAGGAAGCTGCCAAGCGGGGTGCGAGGTGTCCACCCGCTGGATTAGTAAAGGCCTGCGGGTCCTTGGGGCAAAAGATCCTGTGCCCACAATACGAAAGTACCCAACTGAGTCTGTAAAGTGTACCGGTGTCCAGCACATAGAAGGGGGCGGTATCGCGTTCCGTGAGGCAAGGTGGCCAGCCCCCACCCCCTCCCCAGGGCCATAGGCGTTCAGATCCGTGCAAATGCATGGGCAATATTCCCCGCGGAAAACTGCGCCTCAAGGGGCACGGGCGGGTGGCCAGCGAGGGTGAGGTCCTGGGGGCCAAAAAGTAGCCCAATACATGTCCATGAGCATCTTTTATCAGACACGGTCTGCTTCATGCCTCCGAACCTCTCATTCCACCCCTCTTCACTCCCCCCTATTCTAAAACCTCTCTGGGAGCCATGTCCAGTACTGGTCGTCATTTCGCACAACGTATAAATCAAGCAGTGACGGAGAGGTCCTCAGCCCCTGCGTGTGACAACAAGTACGCCAACAAGGAAAATGGTTCATACTCTCGACAGCTTCTTTGCAGACAGCAGCAAGGCGCTGCTGGACCGGGTGTAAGGGGGGCAGAAGAAAACACCTAGTGTAGCTGTCCCCCGCCCCCACCCTCCGGGGCCCCCCAGCATCCAGTGCCATCGGGATTCGAGGTCGCGATCCCCCTCGGGAGCGTAGATGGGGGGGTCGAGGGCCGATGTCGGGCAGCAAAGGTGTGGGGTGGGGGAGTATCGAGGTGGGCATCAACCACAGTGCAGCGCGACCAAGTACATCTCATGTGGGGGCAGACTGGGTTGGCGCATGGGCGGCCCGCATCAACGAGCTCCTGAGTGGCTGCGGCTGTCAGCGGGAGCAACAGTGGTATTACCTAGTTTTGCATTTGCATTGTCCGGGGGGTCTCTGGTCGTCCGGGTCCAAGGCTTCTCCGCCCCGCCGGCGTCGCGGAGGGCATTGTGAGCGGGCTTGTCCGCCAGGCTGCCAGCGTTCTCCTCGTTTCCAGTCCAGTATCTCGATCGGTGGCAGGTTCAACGATTCCAGGAAAGGGGCGACATCTCCATGGCAGGTGATAGCATGCGCAGTTCCATTTAAGCGCACGACAAGCGCGAATGGGAAACTCCAACGGTAGGGCACGTTCTTCTGTCGGAGTGCCTGCGTAACCGGGCGAAGGTGCCGCCAAGGTGAATGGGGACAAGTCGTGGTAGAGTTCCAGGGTTTGTCCTTCAAAGTCCCACGTGCGAGATGTGCGTGCACGCTCCATAACCTTCTCTTTTAATTTGTACGAGCCGAAGCAGCAGATCACGTCCCGGGGGGGTTCAACCTCCGGAGGTCGCGGTCGAAGAGCCCTGTGGGTGCTATGAAAGGATATGTTCGCCTGCGGATCTCAGCCTAGGAGCGTATTAAAAAAACGGCAGAGTACCTCTTCCAGGTGTTCCGGGGGATCCATTTCGAGGAGACCGCGAAGCCGCAGGTTACAGCGTCGACCCCTGTTATCTAGATCATCTACTAATCGCCTCAGGCCGGAATATGCGGGGGCCTCCACCGGGGCAGGCATTAACGGGTGGGCCACAGCCTGTTCCAGCTGCGATACGCGGTCCGAGAGTGCCACCACCTCGTCCCTCACCTCGTCTACGTCGCGCCGGACCGAGTTGTGTAGGTCCGACAGCATATCTGCAAGATCCGCCTTCGTTAGCATGCCTGCCAGTAGGGACTCCAGCCGGAGTTCGAGTCGGGCTATAGCCGCTGTCGGGTCTGTAGCCGTTGTTGGTGCTGAGGAGCTGCCATTTTAGGATCTGGCAGAGGTGAGGATGTTCTCGGCGCGGGAAGCAGGTATCCGTCGAGTGAGCGCACCACCACTCTCTGGGGTCTCACCGGGGTTCTGGGGTTGCTCTGAGGCCGTTTGCCCCGGACCATAGCAGCACTGAAGTTGAGGTAAAAGGCTTTTTGTCGGAGGAGATAGAGGAGAGCATTCAATGTGCGGCCATCACAGTCAACGGTCCGGACACGCCCCCCCTGAGGCTGCTCTGTTGGCCGCAACTTTGCAATTTTGAACACTAAGTAATTGAGATCAAATAACCTTGGCGTTGTATGCATGCTGCAAATATAAAACCCTTTTTTGTTTTAAATTACGATCTGTTATGTGCACGCCTTATAATCTATGTGTATTTACGCCAATGGTATAAAGATCTATCTTTGGAAGTTGTGGTGCCCTCTTGACGATAAGTGGAAAAATCCATCTATATAATTTGTGTCAACTTCGATGTTTTGGTCTATACAATTATTGCTATGTTAGACACCTATGCCAGAAGCGAAGCAAAAAATATATATTTTCAATAAGGATCTATCTATGCAAGCTATGTTAATCTATCGGCATGATTCATCTATATAATCGATACCAATGATTCTTATCTACAACACATGATAGTAGGGATATCTCCACTTTGGACTTTGAGGGCGACTTAATTTAACAATCTAGGAAATGAGACTGCGGTTCTCCCTTTTAAGTCTACCTTGTTGGCCACAACCTTACAATCTCGATGGTCAAGATCTAAGACTTAGGTCCTTGGCGTTCTTTTTGTGCTACAAATGCATGCTACAAATTATGATCCATTCATTTATACCATTGATATAGGGATCCAATTATGCAAGCTGTGATGCCCTTTATATGACGAGCAGAGGAACTCTATCTGTATAACTGCTGCAATTTTCGGGATTTTTGTTCACCCAACTGCTATAATATCTGATATTCACGTCAGAAACGGAGTAATACATTTCTAACAAGAACGTACTACTACTTATATACACTGTGTTAACCAATCCTTTTCCACACAATTGGTATAGATGATCTACGTATATAATATGAGATATCTACTAGAAAATCATATTTTCGGTTGAAAACCAATGTACTGAGAAATTGGGAAATTGACATTATTAAAACGGATAATATCCCAATTGGTTATAAAATAGGTAATTGTTTGAACTGTTTAAACTAATATTCAGTCCTATGATGAATTATCTCGCTGTTTAAACAGAATATTATATGATTCGATCTATTGATCAAACAATAACCAAAGGATTTTTCCGAGATTGTATAAAGCCATTTTTTGGATCTACGAATTCATGAATTCACATAGTGGAATTTCTATATATATGGTATATCTATTCCTACTACGTATTATTATGAGGCAATTAGCTGATCATCTAAAGATCCTTGTGTGGGACCACTGTTCAGGAACGTATATATTGATCTATTTATAGTTAATATCTGGTATAACATTCTTTTTTGTCCTTTCCCATCATCTGGTTATTAAGCATTCAATTTAGAATTTCCCACAATTAATCTCAAATGGAGCTTCGAATCTTGTGCTGAATGCCTGATGCATCTTCCATTAATTGTATGGATGTAACCATGGTTATATGATAGAGGTGAATATACCTACGAACTTACTATCTGTATCTAGGACCCTTAGCAGTTTGGGATTATTGTCAATTCATTGATTGTTATACACATAGTATAACATCTACAGTAGAACGGCTAAACATTACATACAATTTATTTGAATCATCAATCTGTATAATCCCGTGGCGTGTTTAGTCATTCTGTTTAGTTCAATAATCAATAGAGTCATCACCATCCCTAGTATAACAATGGTCCCAGTGACAACACTGCAGTAGTGATTGCTATTAATCACATGGTATCACTTCCTTGTTTACATCAATTGTAACATTATCACTGCAATATTTACATTTGTTATGTGTTTTTAGATGTGTGTTCCCTGTTATTTGAGTACTAAGTTTGTAATTCTATGTGTTTAATAAAATTTATTATATTCAATTAATTTTGTAAGGTTTCTCCAGAGCCTAATATGGTGCTTCAATGGTACTTTTTTTCTCTGAACTGTTTTGTTCAGCTTCTTTAGTGTATACTACTTTAAAGGTTTAATCCTTTTTAGAAGTACCTATTGGCCTCAACCTCCTTTTTTTTGTTTTGTTTTCTGGTCTTGCTCCAATTGCACTCCTCCCAGCCCGCCCTCCAGCCAGCGCCCGGTGCAAGTCATTGGCTGCCTGAACTCAAGGCTGTCCCCCCTGTAGCCAATGACACACGCGTCACATCGGCTAGGTAGGTGGAAAGGAGGCTTTGCCGGTGAGCCACAGGCCATGGTATTAAGCCCCCGCAAGCTTTCAAACCCACCAGGGTTAAAGGGACACTGCCACCAAAAAAATTGAATGTTTTTATTTTGTTTATGTCCTGGATATCTTACATGTGCTTTGTTTTTGTCTTGTATGGTTAGATAAGAAAATATTTTATTCCTATGTGTCACTAGTTGCATCCATTTTGTGATATTTTGTGTTGTAAAATGCCCCCCCCAGTATCTTTACCTCACTTGGTCCTCACTTTGTGGCAATGGAATAGAGTGAATGGATCAGTCACTGACTCTCATCATTGTATTGTGTGGGATGTATTCAAAGGACATCACCAGGAAGTAGGTCCGAGTCATTTAACCTCCCTGTCCTCTCATTCAGCTGCCAGCTCTTAATTCAAGTAGCATACAACGCACAATACACCCCCTGCTGCCTTATCTAAACATTCACTCATCCACTGTCTATTAATTAGTGTAGACCAGTGGTTCTCAACCACGGTCCTCAAGTACTCCCAATAGGCAAGGTTTTCTGGATATGTGAAGCACAGGTGATATAATTTGCTGCTCAGTGATTGCAGGATTCAGCCTGTATTTCCCCAAGGTGATCCATAAAAACTGACCTGTTTGGGGTACTTGAGGACTGCGATTGGGAACCACTGATGTAGTAGACTATAAACTACAGCAGTAAAGTAAAACTTTTGCACAAATTTTGGTAAATGTTGCATCTTCGGAATAATCCACAAAATGGAAACAGGAGATAACCTAACTATAGATTTTTTTTTTACATAGAATTTCTTCAAAAAAGAAAAAAAATACAACAGCATGTGTTTTATAATCTGTGAACTTGTTACATTTTATGTGATAGCATCCATTAAAGGGACACTAACAGCTGAATGGCCTGTCGACACCTGAAAGACAACCAGTATTAACCCCTTCACTACCAAGTGATTTTCCAAAAAAACATTGTCAGAAACAGTGGTTTTTGAAGAATCATTTTTAATTAATTATACTGAAGGAAATATTGAAAAATACTCAATGATTTTTTTTTACTGTACTAACCTAATTGGCCAGCAGATGGTGGAGTTTCAGTTGCAGTGAGTGTTTCACTGCCACAATGTATCAGCTTGCTGAATGCCGATGTCCGACATTCATTTTTGCAGATTTTTGGGCATTATGTCCACAGGGCTGAAACTTTGGGGGCACCTTCTGCAGCCCAAAAGCAAACAAAATTAATTTGCTTTTGGGCTGTAGAACAGCACATCGAGATATCTCTATCGGGGCACCAGGTGGTGCCTTTGAAACCCGAGATATCTCGATATTGGTAGTGAAAGGGTTAAAAAAACACTCTAAAGAGAAAAAAGTGGGACAAAGTTTTTGCCCTTAAATTAATGAGCAGAGGCTGTTGACAGCCTCTACCCATTTATTTAAAAAAATTGTTTTTATTATTTTACCCCATTTTACTCACCTTTTCTCGCTCGCTTAGTGCAGCTCCTCCTTTTTGGCCAGGTACTCTAAGGCTGGGGTCAGACGAGCGTGATTTCTACGGACTGTACGTCCGTGCAGTACGGACATCGTCAGTACGGATGACGCAGTAGTGGTCACACAGTCCGTTTTTTCACTGAAGTTATTTTTGACGGATGTAGGAGGGAAAAATAAATTACAATGAAAAAACATTCTGTCCGTCAAAAATGCTGGACGTATAAATGCAGACCATCTGACCTCGCTCCATCACTCACACACAAAACTATGCAGACGTTGCAGACATGGCGCACTCCGCACGTCCGTTCTAGCAGTATTACGTTCTTGCCTAACCTGCGTCCGTTTGCAGCATCCGTCATGCGTCCGCAGTTCAGTGCGGACGTACTTCATGTGTCAGGCTCCAATGGACTTTCTTTCATGCTATCACGGACGTACTTTTAGGCGCAATCACGGACGTGAACACTACGCTCGTCTGACCCCAGCCTTAAACTCAGAAGTCCGTGAGGCTTTTCTGAGCAATTTTCTGTGCTACTTGCGTAGCGTAGGAAATACAAATTGTGCACTGCAACTGGACTTGCAAACGTTACATATGCAAGTCCTGTAGCACCTGCACAGAACGATGGATTGGAGATGCGCTGGTGCACGGCGCCGATCCATCATGGTCTCTCCGAGACCTCTCGGTAGCACGATTGGTCTCGTAGATAGAGAAGTCGGAATGCTGCCTGCGTGCCAACGTCACTAGTGACCGAGTAGTAACCAGCAGCCAGGAAATTCAAATTCTCGATACACGAGGGGCGTTTACAACACAAAATATCCCAAAATGTATGCACACAGTGACACATATAGGGTAAAATATTTTCTTGTCTAAGCAAAGAAGAGAAAAACAAAGCACATGTAAAATATCAGCAGCATAAAATAAACAAAATAAGGACATTTTATGGTGGTAGTGGCTCTTTAAACAAAATCTATTCATTTGTTTTCCCTGTGGTGAGGAATTAGGCAAACTTTATACCCCAGTGGAATGAATCCTCATAAATACAGTCAGGTCCAGAAATATTGGGACATCGACACAATTCTAACATCTTTGGCTCTATACACCACCACAATGGAGTCGGAATGAAACAAACACAATGTGCTTTAACTGCAGACTGTCAGCTTTAATTTGAGGGTATGTACATCCAACTCAGGTGAACGGTGTAGGACTTACAGCAATTTGCAGATGTGCCTCCCACTTGTTAAGGGACCAAAGAGAAACATCACTCTTTCATCTAGAAATAGATATCAGAACACTTTCAGGGTTATTCAGAGAGCGGTGAAAAGCAGGAGAATGGCTGGAGAATGGAAAATTCTAGGTCAAAATAGCCGATTTGGAAAGTGAGATGAAAGGGAGAATTTTTCTGGTTTAGATATTTTGACCTAGAATTTTCCTTTCTCCAGTCATTCTCCTGCTTTTCACCTCTCTTTGCATAACCCTGCTAGTCTTAACAGTGCTTACTTTCTTTCCTGAGCAATAACATGTAATTCACTGTGACCTATAGACAGATAAACCTTTAGCCCCAGACTATGAACTTGTTTATGATTAACAATGGTCACAAGTGTCAAGCAAAAAACAAATTACTCTGCACGGCGGTGAGATCCCAGGGAGTTTCAGGACTGACCCTTTTACCTTTCCTACGTGAACACTTGTTTATGACAATGTAAATTGAATCCCTTTGCTCAATGACAGAAATGACCCCCTCATTTTGTTTATTTACAGCCACTGGTTTGATACCTGTGTGATTACTAGCACGGGACCACTAAGGATAGTTAAAATTAACAATTTGAGACACTGTAACATTTCTCAATGGACAATGTAAATGTCTGTTTGTGGCGCTCGCTTGGGACTGATCTCACTAGCCTAACATATAATCCCATGCGTGTGAATATTATGTTATTGCTTCCAAAGATCATAGTTTGGTTGTCCTATTGTTAAAAATTACAACACAATAAAATACTATTTAGAAAATCAAATTGGTCACGTTTCACCCGGCTTGGAACAGTGTTATAATAAATTTACCAGAGTCATTAGAGTTCTGCCTACATTCACACCTGATACAGAATCTAGCATATTAACAGGGTTATTCAGAGAGAGGTGAAAACCAGATGAATGACTGGAGAAGTGAAGATTCTAAATCAAAATAGCCAAACCTCCCAGTGAATAGACCGCCAGTCAGTGCATAGTGCCCTCTTCCCCCAGGAACACGCTGACCCCTGTTATCTATTTTTATCATTTATTTAATTATTTTTTTTATTTTCTTCTCCCTCTCTCCTCTTTTTATTATTTTCCCTTCTTCCTTTCTTCCACCTTTTCCCCCTCTCTGACCCATTTCGATCTACTGCACTCTGTTTTTTTTTTCTCTATTTATATTGTTTTCTTTCATGTCTTTCTCGTTGTCCTGTCTGTTGTGTTGGTTGTTTTGTCTGTTAGACATACTATCACAAACATAACATACTGTCTTTTCATGGCACGGAACACGTTCTTAAAGGCTTCGGAAATTCCTTCCAGAGGCTGGTCAGCATTGGTACAGCATACGTGGGCGACAGCCTTCAATAGCACATTGATAGTGGTAGGGGCAGGTTTTTGCTTTCTTACCAAATGCAACTCTGTACAGTGTTAAACCTATCCTGTCGCGAATGCTATTATATGTATCGCAAGAATTGTGTTATCATAACATACATGCTACTGTGCCTTATGATATTATATGTTTATCTTTGTCAATAAAAATTTTGATTACAAAAAAAATAGCCAAACCTGAAAAATTCTCCCATTTATCTCACTTTCCAAATTGTCTATTTTGACCTAGAATTTTTACTTCTCCTGCCATTCTCCTGGTTTTCACCGCTCTCTGAATAAACCTGTAAGCATATTGTCATATGAGGTCACATGAGGTCGCCTCCTTGTGGCTGCAGATAAAACTTGTGCAGTAAAAAAAGTGCCAGTATTAAAACTGTAGTGAAAATTTGGACGATTTTAAAATGTTTTTATTGTCAAAAAAATCGGCACAATCACATCACTTTTTCTATGCAACTTGTCAGCATATGTACATTATATTTCAAAGTAAGGTGCAAAAGTAATGCTAGTGTTCATTTTAGGCTGGGGTCAGACGAACGCAGTGCGAACGTGCGTTTACCCACACTTTATGACAGCCGTGGTAGCACCAAATGACGTCCAACGCAGGCCTACACATGAAGTACGGCTGCACGAACCTTCAGCCGCGCAATGCAAGTGGCAAAGTAACGCATTTTTGCAAGAACGTCGAACCGCTAGTACTGATGTACAGAGTACGCTGCGTCCGCATAGCAGCGTGTGTGCGTGATTAGGAGACGTCAGACGCTGCTCATGTCCGGCCAACATAACCTCCAGACACCCAAAGTTTCCTGGTTTGGATCCGTAAAAAATCACGGCTGAAATTGAGCATCGTATGACCGCTATCACATCCTCCATGAAAAAATGCGCTCGGACGCATCGCCGCACTTGATGGTAGACGTGAAAAATGCATTCGTCTGACCCTAGCCTGAGAGTTAGGGTTACTATTAGTGCTTGTTTCAAAGGTTAGGGTTAGTATTAGGGTTAGTTTTTGTGTCTGTGTTAGTATTACTTTTACGGCAAGTGATAAATCTCTCCATAACCGCGTCCCTGCCTACATCTCCTTCCTTATTAACAAGTACTTCTCGTCCCAGCCATTTCGATCTGCCAATGATCTGATGCTATCAGTTCCTCTTATCCGTAGCCCCAACTCTCACCTTCAGGACTTCATCCAAGCTGCCCTCTTACTATGGAACCCCCCCTGCAACATTAGACCCTCCCCGTCTCTCCAGTTCTTCAAGAAGTCTCTGAAACAGATCCGTACAATCTTTTCTGGTTTTTGGTTTTCCTTTTTGCAATCTTCTTAAAGCCTAGCCCTAGGCCAGGGGTCAGAAACCTTGGCTCCCTAACGTTTTGGGAACTACATTTCCCATGTGCCTCAGTCAGCCTAATGGGTGACTGAGCATCATGGGAGATGTAGTTCCCAAAACATCAGGGAGCCAAGGTTGCTGACCCATGCCCTAGGCCATCTTTATGTAAAGTAACAATTCTTTTTTTCAGATCCTCAGAGAGCTCTTTGCCATGAGGTGCCCTGTTGAACTTCCAGTGACCAGTATGAGAGAGTGAGAGCGATAACCCTCTGCCGCTTCCTCCCAACCACTGAGGAGGAAGTCAATTCCTTATTGTCCTCCTCACATCTCACCACGTGCCCGCTCGACCCCATTCCCTCACATCTAATTCCTCCCCTCTCCTCCTCCCTCACCCCTGCTCTCACACACATCTTCAACCTATCTCTCTCCACTGGCTCCTTTCCATCCGCCTTCAAACACGCGCTAGTTACCCCTTTACTAAAGAAACCATCCCTAGATCCCAACTCTCCATCCAACTACCGTCCTGTATCCCTGCTTCCCTTTACCTCTAAGCTCTTAGAAAAACTAGTCTTCAACCGCCTCTCCCTCTTCCTGTCCTCCAATTCACTACTTGACCCCCTGCAATCTGGCTTCCGTCCGCTACACTCAACTGAAACTGCCCTCACCAAAGTCACCAACGACCTCCTAACTGCTAAAAAACACGGCCACTATTCTATTCTCATCCTGCTTGACCTCTCGGCTGCTTTTGACACTGTTGACCACCCCCTCCTTCTACAGACCCTCAACTCTCTGGGTCTCGGTGACACTGCACTTGCTTGGATTGACTCCTATTTATCCAACAGGTCCTTCTGTGTGTCCTTTGCTGGTAACTCCTCCTCCTCATTGCCTCTATCTGTTGGTGTACCTCAAGGCTCTGTCCTTGGTCCTCTGCTCTTTTCCATCTACACCTCCTCCCTGGGCAAAATCATCAACAGCTTTGGCTTTAATTACCACCTCTACGCTGATGACACTCAGATCTACCTCTCTACCCCTGATCTCTCTCCCCCTGTCCTTTCCAAAGTCAGTGACTGTTTATCTGGCATCTCCTCCTGGATGGCCTCCCACCACCTAAAGATCAACATGTCAAAGACTGAGCTCCTACTTATTCCTCCCTCTATTGCCGCCCCACCTCCTGACTTCTCGATCACGGTGGAGGGTATCACCATCTCCCCATCAAACCAAGTTCGCTGTCTTGGAGTTACACTTGACTCTGCTCTTTCCTTCATCCCCCACATCAAGTCTCTTTCCTCCTCCTGCCGATATCAACTGCGTAATATTTACAGAATTCGGCCATTTCTTACCGCTGTCGCCACAAAACAACTCATACACGCCCTGGTAATCTCCCGACTCGACTATTGCAATAATCTCTTATCTGGCCTCCCTCTGTCCCACCTCTCCCCCCTACAATCCATCCTGAACGCCTCCGCCAGGCTAATTCACCTCACCTGCCGCTCTGTCTCTGCCGCTCCCCTCTGCGAGTCCCTTCACTGGCTCCCCATCCACTGCAGAATTAAGTTCAAAATCCTTATCCTTACCTACAAAACCCTCACTAACTCAGCTCCCCACTACCTGTCCTCACTAATCACCAAATACACCCCAGCCCGCTCCCTAAGGTCAAACAGTGACCTGCGCCTAGCTTCTCCCCGCATCACCTCTTCCCATGATAGACTGCAGGATTTCTCACGCGCAGCCCCCACTCTCTGGAACGCTCTCCCTCGTACTGTCAGACTTTCCCCTAACTTCTCTTCCTTCAAACGCTCCCTGAAAACATTCCTATTTAGGGAAGCCTACCACCCAACTCACTGACGCAACCATCAATCACTCTCACCTTACAGTCCTCTCCTCCTGTTTCCAACCCCAACCCTCCCAGATTGTGAGTTCCTACGGGAATAGGGCCCTCATCTCCTCCTGTACGGTTTGTCAAATGTTGTTCAATGTATTGTAACCCTGTCTATACTGTGCTTATTGTACAGCGCTGCGGAATATGCTGGCGCTTTATAAATAAAGAATAATAATAATAATAATAATAATAACACCAAATTTAACACATCTGCTCCCTATTCACACCTGAGACCTTGTAACACTAACGAGTCACATGACACCGGGGAGGAAAAATGGCTAATTGGAACCAATTTGGACATTTTCACTTTGGGGTGTACTCCCTTTTGTTGTAAGCGGTTTAGAAATTAATAGCTGTGTGTTGAGTTATTTTGAGGAGACAGCAAATTTACACTGTTATACAAGCTGTACACTCACTACTTTACATTGTAGCAAAGTGTCATTTCTTCAGTTTTGTCACATGAGAAGATAGAATAAAATATTTACAAAAATGTGAGGGGTGTACTCACGTCTGTGACATACTGCCCGGTATATTTGTTATTCTGTTTTAGCCATTGTACAGCGCTACGTAACTTGATAGTGCTTTATAAATGCTTGTAAATGTAACTGTAGAGTCTACTCTGTTTCTATGCAATCTTCACTAAAATTCTATCATGTTCGCTTTTTAGGCAACATATTCTGCTCCTACTTTTTGTGACAAGATTGTAGCAAGTTGCGGTCCTCAATGCAAACAGAATTACTATGCAATTCGTAATAGATAAAATATATTTTGTGTAGCAATGAACACTAATTATTTGCTGTGTCTTTCTCTCAAAACAGCAGAGACAAATCATTATGGTGTCAGACCTGACAGATTTTGCAAAAATGGCTCTGTTGCTTCAGTGGAAACAAACATGCCTTTGAATGCTTTTACCTGCACGTAGGCAAGCTATGTCACTGGAAAACAAGTTTATTTCAAAGTAAATTACTTGAAAGAAAAATGGCCATTCTCTCAGCCCCATGACGTCAAATTACCCCAAAAAAAAAGGACTTGATGTCAGAGAATTATAATTAACTACATGTTTATCGATTTTATCTGTAAACATCTTCAAATCTGACGAGAAGAGGATACTTCTAAAATAGCACATTAAAAACAACAATTAACAAATCATAATTAAAAATCTTGTATAGCTAATCCAAGATAAAAAAAACCCAAATATCTCTTACTTAGGCTAGCGTCAGACAAACGCAGTCGTCACATCCGTGTCGCCGCACAGTTTTATCGTCCGTCGTAGCATTGATTTGTGTTCAATAGAGACCAGAGGCGCATTCAATACCTCAGCCGCTGCAAGTGCTAAGTTAGTAACTTGCCATTGAACGCCGTTCTGCCGCTCAGCGCTCAGCACTGCTAACGTAGCACTTGCAGCGACCCGAGGAGATGCTGCGAGTAGCTGAGTGTGACATAGTAAAGATGGCCGCCGCCATGAAGCAAGTAACAATTCCGTACGGCAATGTTAATTTTGAGGTTTTTGTTCACCAAAGCACAAAATATTTATTTATTATTTACCCCATGTACATAGACATATATTACAGTTCAATTATATTTTGTTCAGAAGTAAACATAACGTTTATTCAATGAAAACTATCATTTGTGGTGTGTGCATACAAAACGGAATTGTGCTGACTGCTTTTCTTTATCATATATAACTCAACTGTTGTCCGAGTCATACGAAAAACAATCTGAATCTTTCATTAAGAAATCGGCCATTTTACTTCGAAATTCGCATCCAAAGCGTTCAATGACACTGCTGCAGCAAACAATTGCTGCGCTGCAGCAATTCAGCAGCTGATGAGGTGTTTTACGGGGCTCAGCACACGAAGTACGTGCGCACCGAAGTGCGCACGCAGGTGGCAACGGACGGCAATTAGGCCTCGACGTAAAAGCGCTACTATGGACGCCCAAAGTGCGCTGCGTCCGCATAGTGGTCTGTGTGCGCGATGACGCAACATCAGACGCAGCGCATTTGCGACGTCCATCATGATGACGCCCAGAAGTTTTTATGGTCTGGCTGACTGTACCTGTCATTTAATTTTAATTAATTTTGATTCGCATATTTCCCTTTTTTTCTACATCTGTCAAAAAAAACCGACCATGTGGTGTCTACAGTATCTTCCGTCAGTACATCCGTCCGTTATGCACGCACACAGAGTGCGCTCAAACTGCGTTCATTTGACATTAGCCTGAGATGTTGCTGTGTAAAACTTTTTAAGGTGTTAATTAAAGGAATACAAAGTAACTAGAGACTTACAGGATGCATTGCAAACAAGTCAATACAGTAACTGCATGGTACCAGTTTGATACAGTCTATACTTACCTACTTGAAGCAACAGAAGGTGGAATTTTGTGAATGACTGAATAATCCTTTAGCGTGCATTCATGAAGTAAAACCTAGTAATAAGCAAGTGAACTAAAATTAAACAATCTGTTATACGGTCTTCACTAGCTTCTTAGAACTTGGCCCTGCATAGGCTACAACACTACACGGCTATACAGCACTGGGTACTATTTGGCACAAGGTTGTCATGTCACAACTCAGGGCCCAGCAATAAAGCAAGAACAGACCCTGCAGGACCCATCATCCCATAAAAGGGATTCGGGAAATATTCAAGCAAACTTGGCTTTTTTCCACCTTTTGAATCAGATGTCGGAATCCGGTTTCTGTTTAATCTTTAAAGGAATTGTGGCCTAATATAGATATCTATTGGAATCTAAATTTAGCATAGGTTAAAGGGATACTCTAGTGATAAAATAGAAGGAGGAATAGAGGGGTTAGACATTAACCCCTTCTGTCAACCTCCTCCGTACCCCCATTTTCGTTTATCATACTTCTGGAGAGAACTAAACCCCACACTCTCGGATGGGTGAGGCGATGACCCTGTGACCGTTCAAAGTGCCTAGAGTGGCAGTTTTTAAATGTTTTCTTCATGGAATTAGTAAGCGATAATACTGGGCCACATTTCTTGATTAAAATCCATCTGAGCCTACGAAGCATGTTTTTGATGTTGATGAATAGAATATAATCTCAGAATTATGGGAACATGTTACAACAGAACAAGTAATTATATACTTCTGTTCCTGTTTTGTCCAGTCTTAAGTGCACCCCGTTCTTGCGCACTTAAACTGGTGATGTGATCATCTAGTGTTGCAAGTATGTTATTACTTTTAAAATTACACAACTGACAATTTCCTTTTGACATGGTAGAAAACCTCTACTGGATTTCCATAGAATATTTACTTCTGTTGCAATTTTGTAATCTAATTCCCTTTTTTCAATTCCTTTTAAATAGCTAATGTAAGCTAATACAGTGAGGAATATAATTATCTGATCCCCTGCTGATTTTGTACGTTTGCCCACTGACAAAGAAATGATCAGTCTAACAGAGACAGAATAACAACAAAAACATCAAGAAAAACGCATTTCAAAAAAGTTATAAATTGATTTGCATTTTAATGAGTGAAATAAGTATTTGACCCCTTCGCAAAACATGACTTAGTAATTGTTGGCAAAACCCTTGTTGGCAATCAGAGGTCAGACGTTTCTTGTAGTTGGCCACCAGGTTTGCAAACATCTCGGGAGGGATTTTGTCCCACTCCTCTTTGCGGATCCTCTCCAAGTTATTAAGGTTTCAAGGTTGACGTTTGGCAACTTGAACCTTCAGCTCCCTCCACAGATTTTCTATGGGATTAAGGTCTGGAGACTGGCTAGGCCACTCCAGGACCTTACTCGGCTTCTTCTTGAGCCATTCCTTTGTTGCCTTGGCTGTGTGCTTTGGGTCATTGTCATGATGGAATACCCACGACCCATTTTCAATGCCTTGGCTGAGGGAAGGAGGTTCTCACCCAAGCTTTGACGTTATATAGCCCCGTCCATCGTCCCTTTGATGCGGTGAAGTTGTCCTGTCCCCTTAGCAGCAAAACACCCCCAAAGCATAATGTTTCCAGCTCCGTGTTTGATGGTGGGGATGGTGTTCTTGGGGTCATAGGCATCATTCCTCCTCCTCCAAACACGTTGCATTGATGCTAAAGACCTCGATTTTGGTCTCATCCGACCACAACACTTTCACCCAGTTCTCCTCTGAATCATTCAGATGATCATTGGCAAACTTCAGACGGGCCTGTACATGTGCAGTGTCTTGCTGGATCTGTGGAAAGACACTGGTTTTGGACTTTTGAAGTATATAAATTTAATGTTAAGTGATTTTGCAAATGCAAATTAACATAACACCAGGCTCTGAGTCATTATTCTTTGCAGAATACAGACTCAAACTGAAAAAAGCAGGCCACCATGGAATACTGCTCTGAGCCATTATGAACAGCTACTTTACAAAGTATAGGAAACCAGAACTTACAGTAAAGAGCTGCTAATCGTGAGCTGCCAGCAAACATAAGGTCTGTGTTGGAAAGAAGGTCCAATATTTTTCATTTTTTAAAATGTTGTAGAACTTTGCAACATTGTTTATTAGAAAGTGGAACTTCCTTTATGAACAGTTTGTCACAGGTGTTTGCAGATCAGTGGCAACTAGCATGGCCTTTCCAATGATACCAGACATGACCAGGTTTGGTGTAAAATATTTATTTAAAAAATAGATAAAAATAGAAATTATTTTTTTTAATTTATTAATGCAGCACTATTGTTCACTTTTAAATTATAATGTGACAATGATACTGCACTAATGGAAAAACATTTATTCTCACTTTTAGCAAAAGTCGTGTATTTTCTCAAAAAAATGCAGTACCGGTTTCCCATTTTTAACAACCATACCCTATAGAATATACAACCGCAAAGACTTGCATAATAAAATGTGAAAAAAATATTTTACACACTGTAGATGATTGAAATTTTAATGGAAATTCATTTCATTCAAATTATTTTAAATTTTTTTGTTATAGCATTCTGACAGAACGTGATGTATACATATAATAATAATAATAATAAATTATGAATCTGCCGAGTCTGCTGTAAAAAGGGATATATAATTTGTCTGGGCCGTATAATAAAACATGACTTCTTATCGCGTTTAAACATGATGAGCAAAACCAGTAAAAAGTAGGTCAGCAGTGAAGGGGTTAAAATTATCATCCCAGCAATATTTATGCAAAGGTAAAACAAAAACATGAAAAATTTTCCTATTTACATTTTTTTTTTTATTAACTATCTCAGAATAACAGTCTTCAGGCCAGCATGTTATTTTATCCTACATTTCAGTAACTAACCCTAAGGTAAGCATAAATAGAAACCCTAAGCACGAAGCCCAGCATTGAGTTTGCTCCATACTTGCATCAGTAAAATTATGCTAGTATGATGCTATATTTCACTGTAAAGAGCATGCAAGTGCAATTTTGTTCACATGGAATACTACTTTTTATGACTTTATAGTAAGAAAAGTTTGAGCGACTTTTCCTCTGCATCATTCCAGCTGCAACCACAAGTCGATAACTGTCCCATAAGATATATTTTCTGGCTCCGTTACACTACATCCAAAAGCATCCTCTCGAATGGTCTTTCTTTGCAGAGGATGCGCTGAACACATCCAGTCTAAGCAGCTGCGATCAGCCATATTTAGGCCGATCGCTGCGGCCGATATATGCGGACTGACTTCTTATAATGTGAACAATGATGCTGCACTAATGATTTTTTTTCTATGGGGGGGTGTGATGGGGTGTATATATGGTTCCCTGAGGAAAGGGTTAACTTGGCAGGGTTGATCAGCCCAGCAACACACACAATGGCTTGATGTTGTGACTGCTGGGGCTTTAAAAGAGACACGCCTATACAGGCACAGGAGGTTCATTTTTGGTGGATCTCCCCTCAGACAGACACAGCTCCTAAAGGCCTGTGATTTGAGGACACAATCTTTTGTTATTGTTACATTGATTGCTGGATAGAAGAGAAGGTTTTCTTCTTTTGTTTATTTGGTTGAACCAAGCAGCTGTGCCTGTATACACCTATGCTACAAGGAATAAAGATTGCTTGATGAAACCCTTACCCTGCTGTGGTGTTCATGTGACAAAGTCCACTCCATTACAGGGGGTTTAGCTAAAATCACGTAATTTCACAGAAAAATAAAAGTAACGGGTTCCCAGTTCTAATTTTTTTAAAGAAGCGTACCCCATAGAATAAATAACCGCAAAGGCTCGGATGATAAAATGAGAAAAAAAAAAAATTACACGCTGTAGATGATTGGAAATTCACATTTACACATGTTTTTTGTTAGAACATTCAGGCAGGACATTACGTATACATATAATAATGATATATTATGAATCTGCCAAGTCTTCCGTTAAAAATGATATATAATATGCCTGGGTCGTATAATAAAACGAGACTTCAAATCACATTTAAACATGATGAGCAAAAGCGATAAAAATGAGCTCAGCACACAGCGGTGAAATGGCTCAGCAGCGAAAGGGTTAAAAGGCCACATTGATTTGTAGTGTGGAACATTAATGCAAAATTCTCCTTTTTATGCAGCAAATCTATCAATTTAATATTTACAGGTCTATTCAAAGAAAGGTAAGACTCAGGAGAATGATTGTCAGGAGAAGTGAAAATTCTAGGTCAAAATAGCCAAACCAGAAAAAAACTCCCATTTATCTCACTTTCCAAATCGGCTATTTGATCTAGATTGTTCTCTTCTCCTGCCAGTTCTCCTGGTTTTCACCTTTCTCTGAATAGACCTGTTAATGACCTTTTATATTTGTTATTGATGCATACAGTTACAAGCTTTTTCTAAAGCCGCAAAAATTGCGTAGTGCTGTACAATGGGAGAGACGAAATGACGAACATACTTACACGTCACACACACCGAACAGTAAGAGGGGGGACTCTGCTTGAGAGCTGACAATCTAAGAGAAGAGGGGTGACCGAAATACATTAATAATTTACAGTAGATGGGAATTTCAATGTAATCATGCCACTATTAATCACTTGGATACAGCTTTATGCAACTCTCCAGGCCTTGTGGGGAAACAGGATGATCAAGGTAAGGTGTTTTCTTTTCTGTGGTCCAAATGTGGCTGCATTTCAATTATTACCTTGTGTGTGCATGTTGCAACTAGCAGGGTTATTCAGAGAGCGTGAAAAGCAGGAGAATGACTGGAGAATGACTGGAGAATGGAAAATTCTAGGTCAAAATAGCCAAACCAGAAAAATTATCCCTTTCATCTCACTTTCCAAATCAGCTATTTTGACCTAGAATTTTCCATTCTCCCGTCATTCTCCTGCTTTTCACGCTCTCTGAATAACCCTGTAGGTATTCGTCTTATTTTATTTCCTGGGAAGAAAACTGCACGTTACATTTAAAATGGACCTATCATGGGTAGGGATGAGCCGAACACCCCTGTGTTCGGGTCGCATTCGAACTTGAACAATTTCAAAAGTTCGAGTTCGAACTCGACCCGAACTCAATGGGACTCAAAAGTTCGGTTTTTAGAGTGCCCTGCAAGAGGGTATATATGCAAGATATTTGCCATAAAAGGTGTAACGGGGTCCGGGTAGTGCCCTGGGGACAGGAAACAAGGACAAAAAGTTTAAAAAAAAAAGATGTTTTTAAAGGGATAGTGAGTTTTCCATGAAATAAGGGTTAAAAATAAAAATGAAAAATTCCTTCAAATATCGTGCCTAGGAGGTCCCCATAACCTGCCCGTGA
This sequence comes from Leptobrachium leishanense, assembly GCA_009667805.1. Lineage (NCBI taxonomy): Eukaryota > Metazoa > Chordata > Amphibia > Anura > Megophryidae > Leptobrachium > Leptobrachium leishanense. Next base: position 216,525,643 of record CM019063.1, read on the forward strand.
AGTGGCGGATTTCTAGGATGTATAGAAACATTTAAAAACAAACAAAATGACATTTTAAATGATGGTAAATGCTTTTCCTTTAATCTATTCATAAACAACTGCTTGGGGCGGCAGCCTGTATGAAAAGACATTTTAGGACGCGCAGAACAGGTTTAGTGATTTTTTGGCTAAATTATGGTGAAACGTATGCAGGCTTTGGATGAAAGTAACAATAGGTGCTTTAAAATTGTGCCTTTAGTGTCGGCAACAGTGTCGTCACACCGTAACCCCTCTGTGGTATTGTGGAAGAGTGCAGGGTTGGACCATGCGGTCCTATATTAAAAAGATATCAATCTGGTAAAGGCATCAGTGCACCCAAATATTGTGCCTTTGGTGCCAGGCCAGCAAGTGCCATCATACAGTAGCCCCTCTGTGGAAGAGTGCAGGGTTGGACCCTGCGGTCCAATATTAAAATTATATGAATTTGGTAATATAGGCGGGCGTCAGTGGCAGTGCACCAAAATATTACTGCGCTATAGTGTATGGCAGGATGGAAGCGCACCAGCAGTAACAAGCAGTGGAATACACCCGACAGGGGCACAGAGCGAGAGTAGTTGTTATAACAAAACCAGCTCAACAACGTTTAGGCACTAGTACTGCGCTACTGTATATGATGAGAATTGGCGCACACCAGTCCCGGTGGCTCTGCGTTATCAAGCCGGGCCCTGCCCCCTGATCACTCACAGCTGCGCCAGGTGCCGCCGGAGCTCCTGCCATTCGGCCAGCTGGTGGCACCATTCGTCCGGGGCCCCCCCGATCACCACCCGGGGCCCTGGATGTCACAATATTACAATCCAAACGCAAACGGGTTAAGTAACCAAATTTGTAAGAAGAATAATTAATGCAGCATATGAATCCTCACACTGCCAGGCAGCACCTTAAGGCCCGGTTCACACCTAAGCGTTTTACAGCGCGTTCCTGCACACTGTAAAAGGCATAAACAGGGAAATTCCATTATTTGCTATGGGACCCGTTCATACCTGGGCGTTTTACAGCGCGCAGGAACGCGCTGTAAAACGTCCTACGCTCAAAGAAGTACAGGAGCTTCTTTGGGGCGTATTGCAGCGCGTTCACTCTGCAGTCTATGGCCGTGAACGCTCTGCAATGCGCATTCGCATGTTTTTTATGTTTGCGCAATACGCGCGTAAAAAAAACCTGCAGGTGTGAACCCAGCCTTACAGTAGAATTAATGCAGTATATGATTCCGCACACTGCCGGGCAGCACCTCTACAGTTTGTGTATCCAGGAATCAGATGAGTATTAGAAAGTAAAAAAAAAGTTTTATTTTATGTTGCTGGGGACATTTAAAAATGTCCTCGGATTTTATTTTTTTTAAAAATGTGTCGCCTCACTTTAGCCTGGTGGTCAGTGGATCCTGGTTGGGCGGAAGGGAGGTCTGCCGTGGCTCCCTCCGCAGTAAAGAGTGTCTTTATTTTTAGATTTTTTAGGATTTTTTAAGCATTTTTTTATCCTTTTTTTTTAAAAAAAAAAAAAATTCGAACCAAACACACCAAAAAATTCGAAGTTCCGAACTTGCGAACTGCCAAAGTTCGAATCGAACTCTGAACCGAACAGCTCATCCCTAATCATGAAATGAATAAAGAAGCTCCAGAGTCCACGATAGATTTCAATGGATTTAATCCAACAACAGAAAAAAAGGCAACGTTTCGACCATGACTGGTCTTTGTCAAGCCTAAAACACAATGACAGAACAGGAAATAAATAGCACCACAGACTGGTTAAGCAATCAAACAATAATTGCAACCAGTCCGTGTATGCCAATCCAACAATTAAAAACAATAGTCTACAATTGAATACATCAATTAACATATTAACTTTAGTAATTATATATACGATGCTTATTAACATACAATAATTGGCGATGAATTGTAGAGCAATGCCTATGAGAAAAAGGAGAGACTGAATAATTATGCATGTGAAGGGAAGGGATTACCCCTCTACTAGTAAACCTAAGGGAGAGAAAGGAACAGATCTATCTATCATAGAGAGATAACGTAACATATTTATAGAAAGGGTGAGAGATCTGATTCTCTATTAAGACCATGTGGGAAGAGAGTGTTGAGATGATGGATTCAATATAATTCCCTCCTTTTAAGTAATTTTTCTCTGTCCCCACCTCTTGTTAACTTAGGCACCTCATCGATCACCTGATAACGTAACTGTGAAATATCATGTCCACAACATATATAAATGTTCAGGGACTGGGAATTCAATCTTTTTAGTCCTAATATCAGACCTGTGTTTGATGAATCGATTTTTAACTTTCTGAGTAGTCTCGCCCACATATATCAACCCACACGGGCATTTCAATAGATACACCACGTATGCAGAATTACAGGTAAAATAACCTTTGATTTTGGACTTCCTCCCAGAGTGTGGATGGACAAAGGAATCACCCCGTATAACTGCATTGCAGCAAGAACAATTTAGACATGGAAAAGTTCCATTCCTGGGTTTACCAAAAAAGGGTGTTCTGCCTGTGTCTTGTCCAAACTCTGCTTTAACCAACATCTGTCGAAAAGATCTCCCCTTCTTGTATGACATAAGTGGGATGGTCTGAAACTCTGAAATATCAGGGTATGCATCCCTTAGGATGTACCAGTATTTACATAAAATATTTTTCACTTGTGAAGTATGGGTTCCATATTTGGAAACAAATGGAATCCTGCCACAGCTTTGGCGTCTCTGAGGAATTATAGGTTGATTAATTCTGGTACTTTCTCTACTCAGAAGTTGTCTCGGGTAACCCCTGGCTCTAAACCTATCGATCATCTCCTCGAGCCTCTTGTCCCTACTTTCAGGCAAATCAACTACTCTATCAACACGCACGAGAGTTGACTCCGTGGGAGAGAGTTGAGTAGTGTAGGTGGATGCGCACTGTCATATCTTAGCAGGGAGTTCTTATCGGTAGGTTTTCTGTAAAGATCTGTCATTAATTTGCCATTCCTTTTAACCACCAAGGTATCCAAAAAATTGATTTGTGTAAGACTGCATGACATAGTGAACTTAATGGAGGTAGATCCGTTATTAAGTATACTGAGAAATTCATCTAATGTATCTCTAGTACCCTCCCATACAAAAATAATATCGTCTATATAGCGAAACCAATGATGGACATATTGAAAAAGGTCGCATTTATAGACTACATTTTCCTCAAATTCAGACATGAAGATATTGGCATAGGTGGGTGCTACGTTAGTACCCATAGATGTCCCCCGTATTTGAGTATAAAATACTCGATCAAAGAGAAAAAAGCTGCCACCCAACACCACATCTAACAGATCCAAAAGAAATTGTAATTGATTATCAGAATAACCCAGTTCAACAAGAGCATGTTTCATAGCATTTATACCCTCAGAGTTCTGTATAGACGTATACAGGCTGGTGACGTCAAGACTGACCAAAATACTGTGATCACCCACAGCAAGTCCACGAAATTTGGTAAGAAAATCACCGGTGTCCAAAATAAATGATGGAATCCGCTGTAGATAGGGTCGAGCCACCCTGTCCAAAAAAATGGACAGGGGGCTGAAGACCGAATCCACAGCAGATACAATAGGCCTCCCAGGAGGCGCAATGAGAGACTTGTGGATCTTGGGCAAGACATACAAAACAGGTATTAAAGGATGTTTTTTCACAAGGAATTTCGACAGACCCTTATCAATAATCTGGTTCTCAAGGGCATCATGTATCAAGGTGGAAATTCTACTGACAATCGCTGCCGTGGGGTCACCATCCAATCTTTTATACGTCTCGACGTCACCAAGCTGGCGCTGGATCTCAGCCACATAGTCGCCACTATTCATGATCACCAGAGCACCCCCTTTGTCCGCCGGCTTTATCACAATTGAGGGGTTGTCACGTAATTTCTTTAAAATCCCAGAATCAATGGCGGACATATTAGGGGATGCTCTGGTGAAATGACGCCTAGAATATACTTGGGACATTTCCCTCTCTACAATTTTGACATACGTCTCAACAGCATGTTCAACATTCTGAGGCATAAATTTACTTTTCTCTCTCAAACCAAGGTTTTTAGAATTAAAGGGTGCAAGCGGTAAATCAATCTCGGGTTGACCTGAAAATAAACATTTCAATCGAATCGTACGAAAAAATCGAAAAAGATCGACTTTAACATCGAACGGATCGATGCGTTCGCTCGGACAGTACGATAAGCCCCTCGAAAGAAGCTTAATTTCATCGGCCGTTAATGAATGTCCGATAGATTAAAGACTAGCGTCTCTTGTATAGGGACTGGTTGTTTCTCATCGGAGGTTTTTTCGTAACGCTCTTCTGAGCTTGTTCCTGTACATTCCCTCCGGGCGATTGTCGCCCTTGGCGCTGATCTAAAAAAGACGCTTGGTCGTTCGATCGGACTACACCGAGGTCTTCGGATGTATCAGTACCTGTCCCAGACATAGAGTCCTCTGTGAAACGAATAGATTTTTTCGTATATTTACGACCAGGTCCTCTTCGCATCGTAGTTGGTGTCCTGGAATAACCTTTTTGCCAGGAATAAACATGACCCTGTACATAGTCATCCAAATCACGTTGGAACTTCCGTCTTTTCCTTGATTCCACTTCCTTCCGGAAGTGGTCCAGTTGCGGTGCCATCGTGGAACGCAACGCCATGAGTTCCAATTCGGAATTGTTGTCTCGAAACGATTTTTCCAAGTTTTCGATAGATTCCTGGCATTGTGCAATTTCCTTCGATAAAAAATCGATCGTAAGTAGCATGACATCCATCGAACATTTGTTCAGAATTTTTTCGAATTTCTCCACATAGTCAGGATTATCTTTATAAAAGATCGGCTGAAGCCCCACTCTTAGGCCACGTGGTATTCGTAGTGCACGATAATATTCAGCCAAAGTAATCGAATGGAGTTGACATCCGATCAATTTACGATTCGATTTTAAAAGATCTTTTTTCCCACAATCATGGATAGAGGTACTCAAAAAAGTATTGTCCTTACCGGCCTGGGCCAGAATCCTCAAAGCTTCAGTCTCATCATAGGCAAAGGTACATGGTGTTGGAGTCGATTCCATAATGGGAAAGGGTTGCATTCAAGTATCGAAGCAAGCAGGGATATACGTGAAAAGTTGTGCCCGAATGCAGAACCCAAAGTGGATAAATGGAGTGGGGGTCTCTTGCTCCACAGCCCCAACAATCACAAAATGAATAAAGAAGCTCCAGAGTCCACGATAGATTTCAATGGATTTAATCCAACAACAGAAAAAAAGGCAACGTTTCGACCATGACTGGTCTTTGTCAAGCCTAAAACACAATGACAGAACAGGAAATAAATAGCACCACAGACTGGTTAAGCAATCAAACAATAATTGCAACCAGTCCGTGTATGCCAATCCAACATTAAAAACAATAGTCTACAATTGAATACATCAATTAACATATTAACTTTAGTAATTATATATACGATGCTTATTAACATACAATAATTGGCGATGAATTGTAGAGCAATGCCTATGAGAAAAAGGAGAGACTGAATAATTATGCATGTGAAGGGAAGGGATTACCCCTCTACTAGTAAACCTAAGGGAGAGAAAGGAACAGATCTATCTATCATAGAGAGATAACGTAACATATTTATAGAAAGGGTGAGAGATCTGATTCTCTATTAAGACCATGTGGGAAGAGAGTGTTGAGATGATGGATCCAATATAATTCCCTCCTTTTAAGTAATTTTTCTCTGTCCCCACCTCTTGTTAACTTAGGCACCTCATCGATCACCTGATAACGTAACTGTGAAATATCATGTCCACAACGTATAAAATGTTCAGGGACTGGGAATTCAATCTTTTTAGTCCTAATATCAGACCTGTGTTTGATGAATCGATTTTTAACTTTCTGAGTAGTCTCGCCCACATATATCAACCCACACGGGCATTTCAATAGATACACCACGTATGCAGAATTACAGGTAAAATAACCTTTGATTTTGGACTTCCTCCCAGAGTGTGGATGGACAAAGGAATCACCCCGTATAACTGCATTGCAGCAAGAACAATTTAGACATGGAACAGTTCCATTCCTGGGTTTACCAAAAAAGGGTGTTCTGCCTGTGTCTTGTCCAAACTCTGCTTTAACCAACATCTGTCGAAAAGATCTCCCCTTCTTGTATGACATAAGTGGGATGGTCTGAAACTCTGAAATATCAGGGTATGCATCCCTTAGGATGTACCAGTATTTACATAAAATATTTTTCACTTGTGAAGTATGGGTTCCATATTTGGAAACAAATGGAATCCTGCCACAGCTTTGGCGTCTCTGAGGAATTATAGGTTGATTAATTCTGGTACTTTCTCTACTCAGAAGTTGTCTCGGGTAACCCCTGGCTCTAAACCTATCGATCATCTCCTCGAGCCTCTTGTCCCTACTTTCAGGCAAATCAACTACTCTATCAACACGCGCACGAGTTGACTCCGTGGGAGAGAGTTGAGTAGTGTAGGTGGATGCGCACTGTCATATCTTAGCAGGGAGTTCTTATCGGTAGGTTTTCTGTAAAGATCTGTCATTAATTTGCCATTCCTTTTAACCACCAAGGTATCCAAAAAATTGATTTGTGTAAGACTGCATGACATAGTGAACTTAATGGAGGTAGATCCGTTATTAAGTATACTGAGAAATTCATCTAATGTATCTCTAGTACCCTCCATACAAAAATAATATCGTCTATATAGCGAAACCAATGATGGACATATTGAAAAAAGTTCGCATTGCGACCTTTTTCATATGTCCACATTGGTTTCGCTATAGACGATATTATTTTTGTATGGGAGGGTACTAGAGATACATTAGATGAATTTCTCAGTATACTTAATAACGGATCTACCTCCTTAAGTTCACTATGTCATGCAGTCTTACACAAATCAATTTTTTGGATACCTTGGTGGTTAAAAGGAATGGCAAATTAATGACAGATCTTTACAGAAAACCTACCGATAAGAACTCCCTGCTAAGATATGACAGTGCGCATCCACCTACACTACTCAACTCTCTCCCACGGAGTCAACTCGTGCGCGTTGATAGAGTAGTTGATTTGCCTGAAAGTAGGGACAAGAGGCTCGAGGAGATGATCGATAGGTTTAGAGCCAGGGGTTACCCGAGACAACTTCTGAGTAGAGAAAGTACCAGAATTAATCAACCTATAATTCCTCAGAGACGCCAAAGCTGTGGCAGGATTCCATTTGTTTCCAAATATGGAACCCATACTTCACAAGTGAAAAATATTTTATGTAAATACTGGTACATCCTAAGGGATGCATACCCTGATATTTCAGAGTTTCAGACCATCCCACTTATGTCATACAAGAAGGGGAGATCTTTTCGACAGATGTTGGTTAAAGCAGAGTTTGGACAAGACACAGGCAGAACACCCTTTTTTGGTAAACCCAGGAATGGAACTTTTCCATGTCTAAATTGTTCTTGCTGCAATGCAGTTATACGGGGTGATTCCTTTGTCCATCCACACTCTGGGAGGAAGTCCAAAATCAAAGGTTATTTTACCTGTAATTCTGCATACGTGGTGTATCTATTGAAATGCCCGTGTGGGTTGATATATGTGGGCGAGACTACTCAGAAAGTTAAAAATCGATTCATCAAACACAGGTCTGATATTAGGACTAAAAAGATTGAATTCCCAGTCCCTGAACATTTTATACGTTGTGGACATGATATTTCACAGTTACGTTATCAGGTGATCGATGAGGTGCCTAAGTTAACAAGAGGTGGGGACAGAGAAAAATTACTTAAAAGGAGGGAATTATATTGGATCCATCATCTCAACACTCTCTTCCCACATGGTCTTAATAGAGAATCAGATCTCTCACCCTTTCTATAAATATGTTACGTTAGCTCTCTCTATGATAGATAGATCTGTTCCTTTCTCTCCCTTAGGTTTACTAGTAGAGGGGTAATCCCTTCCCTTCACATGCATAATTATTCAGTCTCTCCTTTTTCTCATAGGCATTGCTCTACAATTCATCGCCAATTATTGTATGTTAATAAGCATCGTATATATAATTACTAAAGTTAATATGTTAATTGATGTATTCAATTGTAGACTATTGTTTTTAATTGTTGGATTGGCATACACGGACTGGTTGCAATTATTGTTTGATTGCTTAACCAGTCTGTGGTGCTATTTATTTCCTGTTCTGTCATTGTGTTTTAGGCTTGACAAAGACCAGTCATGGTCGAAACGTTGCCTTTTTTTCTGTTGTTGGATTAAATCCATTGAAATCTATCGTGGACTCTGGAGCTTCTTTATTCATTTTGTGATTGTTGGGGCTGTGGAGCAAGAGACCCCCACTCCATTTATCCACTTTGGGTTCTGCATTCGGGCACAACTTTTCACGTATATCCCTGCTTGCTTCGATACTTGAATGCAACCCTTTCCCATTATGGAATCGACTCCAACACCATGTACCTTTGCCTATGATGAGACTGAAGCTTTGAGATTCTGGCCCAGGCCGGTAAGGACAATACTTTTTTGAGTACCTCTATCCATGATTGTGGGAAAAAAGATCTTTTAAAATCGAATCGTAAATTGATCGGATGTCAACTCCATTCGATTACTTTGGCTGAATATTATCGTGCACTACGAATACCACGTGGCCTAAGAGTGGGGCTTCAGCCGATCTTTTATAAAGATAATCCTGACTATGTGGAGAAATTCGAAAAAATTCTGAACAAATGTTCGATGGATGTCATGCTACTTACGATCGATTTTTTATCGAAGGAAATTGCACAATGCCAGGAATCTATCGAAAACTTGGAAAAATCGTTTCGAGACAACAATTCCGAATTGGAACTCATGGCGTTGCGTTCCACGATGGCACCGCAACTGGACCACTTCCGGAAGGAAGTGGAATCAAGGAAAAGACGGAAGTTCCAACGTGATTTGGATGACTATGTACAGGGTCATGTTTATTCCTGGCAAAAAGGTTATTCCAGGACACCAACTACGATGCGAAGAGGACCTGGTCGTAAATATACGAAAAAATCTATTCGTTTCACAGAGGACTCTATGTCTGGGACAGGTACTGATACATCCGAAGACCTCGGTGTAGTCCGATCGAACGACCAAGCGTCTTTTTTAGATCAGCGCCAAGGGCGACAATCGCCCGGAGGGAATGTACAGGAACAAGCTCAGAAGAGCGTTACGAAAAAACCTCCGATGAGAAACAACCAGTCCCTATACAAGAGACGCTAGTCTTTAATCTATCGGACATTTCATTAACGGCCGATGAAATTAAGCTTCTTTCGAGGGGCTTATCGTACTGTCCGAGCGAACGCATCGATCCGTTCGATGTTAAAGTCGATCTTTTTCGATTTTTTCGTACGATTCGATTGAAATGTTTATTTTCAGGTCAACCCGAGATTGATTTACCGCTTGCACCCTTTAATTCTAAAAACCTTGGTTTGAGAGAGAAAAGTAAATTTATGCCTCAGAATGTTGAACATGCTGTTGAGACGTATGTCAAAATTGTAGAGAGGGAAATGTCCCAAGTATATTCTAGGCGTCATTTCACCAGAGCATCCCCTAATATGTCCGCCATTGATTCTGGGATTTTAAAGAAATTACGTGACAACCCCTCAATTGTGATAAAGCCGGCGGACAAAGGGGGTGCTCTGGTGATCATGAATAGTGGCGACTATGTGGCTGAGATCCAGCGCCAGCTTGGTGACGTCGAGTACGTATAAAGAGATTGGATGGTGACCCCACGGCAGCGATTGCCAGTAGAATTTCCACCTTGATACATGATGCCCTTGAGAACCAGATTATTGATAAGGGTCTGTCGAAATTCCTTGTGAAAAAACATCCTTTAATACCTGTTTTGTATGTCTTGCCCAAGATCCACAAGTCTCTCATTGCGCCTCCTGGGAGGCCTATTGTATCTGCTGTGGATTCGGTCTTCAGCCCCCTGTCCATTTTTTTGGACAGGGTGGCTCGACCCTATCTACAGCGGATTCCATCATTTATTTTGGACACCGGTGATTTTCTTACCAAATTTCGTGGACTTGCTGTGGGTGATCACAGTATTTTGGTCAGTCTTGACGTCACCAGCCTGTATACGTCTATACAGAACTCTGAGGGTATAAATGCTATGAAACATGCTCTTGTTGAACTGGGTTATTCTGATAATCAATTACAATTTCTTTTGGATCTGTTAGATGTGGTGTTGGGTGGCAGCTTTTTTCTCTTTGATCGAGTATTTTATACTCAAATACGGGGGACATCTATGGGTACTAACGTAGCACCCACCTATGCCAATATCTTCATGTCTGAATTTGAGGAAAATGTAGTCTATAAATGCGACCTTTTTCAATATGTCCATCATTGGTTTCGCTATATAGACGATATTATTTTTGTATGGAGGGTACTAGAGATACATTAGATGAATTTCTCAGTATACTTAATAACGGATCTACCTCCATTAAGTTCACTATGTCATGCAGTCTTACACAAATCAATTTTTTGGATACCTTGGTGGTTAAAAGGAATGGCAAATTAATGACAGATCTTTACAGAAAACCTACCGATAAGAACTCCCTGCTAAGATATGACAGTGCGCATCCACCTACACTACTCAACTCTCCCCACGGAGTCAACTCGTGCGTGTTGATAGAGTAGTTGATTTGCCTGAAAGTAGGGACAAGAGGCTCGAGGAGATGATCGATAGGTTTAGAGCCAGGGGTTACCCGAGACAACTTCTGAGTAGAGAAAGTACCAGAATTAATCAACCTATAATTCCTCAGAGACGCCAAAGCTGTGGCAGGATTCCATTTGTTTCCAAATATGGAACCCATACTTCACAAGTGAAAAATATTTTATGTAAATACTGGTACATCCTAAGGGATGCATACCCTGATATTTCAGAGTTTCAGACCATCCCACTTATGTCATACAAGAAGGGGAGATCTTTTCGACAGATGTTGGTTAAAGCAGAGTTTGGACAAGACACAGGCAGAACACCCTTTTTTGGTAAACCCAGGAATGGAACTTTTCCATGTCTAAATTGTTCTTGCTGCAATGCAGTTATACGGGGTGATTCCTTTGTCCATCCACACTCTGGGAGGAAGTCCAAAATCAAAGGTTATTACCTGTAATTCTGCATACGTGGTGTATCTATTGAAATGCCCGTGTGGGTTGATATATGTGGGCGAGACTACTCAGAAAGTTAAAAATCGATTCATCAAACACAGGTCTGATATTAGGACTAAAAAGATTGAATTCCCAGTCCCTGAACATTTTATACGTTGTGGACATGATATTTCACAGTTACGTTATCAGGTGATCGATGAGGTGCCTAAGTTAACAAGAGGTGGGGACAGAGAAAAATTACTTAAAAGGAGGGAATTATATTGGATCCATCATCTCAACACTCTCTTCCCACATGGTCTTAATAGAGAATCAGATCTCTCACCCTTTCTATAAATATGTTACGTTATCTCTCTATGATAGATAGATCTGTTCCTTTCTCTCCCTTAGGTTTACTAGTAGAGGGGTAATCCCTTCCCTTCATATGCATAATTATTCAGTCTCTCCTTTTTCTCATAGGCATTGCTCTACAATTCATCGCCAATTATTGTATGTTAATAAGCATCGTATATATAATTACTAAAGTTAATATGTTAATTGATGTATTCAATTGTAGACTATTGTTTTTAATTGTTGGATTGGCATACACGGACTGGTTGCAATTATTGTTTGATTGCTTAACCAGTCTGTGGTGCTATTTATTTCCTGTTCTGTCATTGTGTTTTAGGCTTGACAAAGACCAGTCATGGTCGAAACGTTGCCTTTTTTTCTGTTGTTGGATTAAATCCATTGAAATCTATCGTGGACTCTGGAGCTTCTTTATTCATTTTGTGATTGTTGGGGCTGTGGAGCAAGAGACCCCCACTCCATTTATCCACTTTGGGTTCTGCATTCGGGCACAACTTTTCACGTACATCCCTAATCATGGGCAGGTTCACTATAATGCATTTGAAATGGATTTAAATTTTAGCCGTAATGTGTACTGGCCTAACATCGTGCAAATGTGTAGAATTTACATAAATCTCTAAAACAGTGGTTATTCTCAAGAACTGTTAATCGACATGTTGGCACTGTGGTCTGATGTGTCCACATGCAGAGGCCACTGATTGCAGGAAGTGATAACGGTACAAGTATGCCTGGCCACAGACAAGGATGTTGGCAGGGCAACTAGGATGTTGGCAGGTGAAGGTAAGTAACCACTGCTTACCTACAATCAATGCCCTAGTGAGATATTGAAGTGAAAGTAACCCTGGTAGTACACCTTCAGTTCAATCTAAACTCATATTCCTTCCCTAACAATAGAGACACACTGACAATTTTTCAATAAGTCAAGGTATTTTACCTGTTCTTGGGATGGCCGTATGCCTAACATAAAAATAATTGTCAGTAGAGGTAAATATATTACACAAAGATTAGACCTAAGCATCATATTCATATAATTTGTTAGAAATTGTATTTATTGGATTAGCATCATTTTAACCCCTTCACTACCAAGTGATTTTCCAAAAAACCTTTGTCAGGAACAAGTGGTATTTGAAAAATAATTTTTAATTAATTATACACTGAGAATATGCCCAAGTATTTTTTACTGTATTTCTTTCTGTAATAGCTTATTTGCCCACTAGATGGTGCCTTGAGTTACAGCCGTTACAGTTGCAACTCGTATTCCCTATCGTATCGGCTTGCTGAATGTCCAATGTTAGGGCATTCATCAGCCAAATTTACACAGTTTTAGCTCTTTGGGCATTGTGCTCACAGGGCTGAAACTTTGGGAACACTTTCTGCAGCCCAAATGCAAACGAAATTCGTGTGCAGCAAACAAATTTCATTTGCTTTTGGTTGGCAGAGCTGAGGATCTCGATATCTCGATATCAGACACCGGATGGTGCCTTTGAAGCCTGAGATATCTTGATCCCAGTAGTGAAGGGGTTAATGTAATTTACAACAAATAAGTACAAATGTCAAGACAAATTAATATTATATGGCACTGCTCAGTGAGCTCTGTGTAATCTAAACATCGTAACAGCAATTGTATCATTTATATAAAAAAATGACAGCTAATATAAGCACTAAAGTCGCTAGTCCATGTGTCTGTTAGAAAAATAAAATGACAGCTCTGGAGTCTCTACTATTTATTGTGTATTTTCCTACATATAAAAATATTACTAACTCTATGCTGTGAGCTGAAGATTATGTTGAATTAAAGTTTGCAATTGAAGGTATTTTAGTGAATATAGATGAGGGTTACTTAAAAGTACATTGTGAAACAAGGGCTCTATTCTGACTGTGGTTTAACATTACCAGACCCATTAAAAGTCTGTGGAGTTGCTATGTTTACACCAGCTCTGGTTAAGTTTACATCAGAGGTGGAATACAGCCCTAGGTTTATGAATTTCACCATACTAGTCTACTACCCCACTGTTTTCTAGTATGTTTCCTTAAGATTGTTTTTCAGATACAGGCATTGTTTTTACACATAGCCAAGCCTATAATTGTGATAACAGGTTGCCAGTTATAAGGCAATAAAAAGGAGAACAAGAAAATATGTTTACAGGGACAGTACAAAGTGTGGGGCAATGTATTGCAGAACCTTGCTCTGGATTTAAAAAGTTTGTGAAATAAGCAACTTCTCATTCACAGTATCTCACAGAAGTGAGTACACCCCTCACATTTTTGTAAATATTTTATTTTATTTTTTCATGTGACAACACTGAAGAGATGACACTTTGCTACAATGTAAAGAAGTGAGTGCACAGCTTGTATAACAGTGTAAATTTGCTGTCCCCTCAAAATAACTCCACACACAGCCATTAATGTCTAAACTGCTGGCAACAAATGTGAGAGAGGGGCCCTCCCAGGGCCAGAAACGCAAGGCAAAATAAAGGGGAGGTCTGCAAAACCACGAAACAGGTCCATATAGGACAGAGAGCAGATAACCTAGAAGATTTATGTAGTAAGGCTCTCAGCCTGGGGAAGTGACCGCCTTGTACGGGGCGAGCCCAGGAGCACAGGCCAGGCCTCAGTTGGGTCGATATGGTGTAAGGCAAGTTCTCATTGGTAACCACGAGGGAGACAGACAAGCCCCAGCGGTAGCGGACCGTCTTGTGTCGGAGAAAGGCTGTCACCTCCCTGAACCGGCGTCGCACCATCAGTGTCATGAAGGATAAGTCGGGATATAGTATCAGTAGCTCTCTGTCAAACTGACCAGATGCTAGAACCCCCGGGGCGGTCATACGTCGTGATTTGGCAGCCACACCCATGACAACCACGATGACATCTCTTGGGGCATCCCAGTGGGGCCGCCGTGGCCTTGCAGATCCGGTAGACTGCACCTAACACCTCCGGTATTCCAGATAGTGACTCCGATACATGATGTGCTAGCAGGGCCGGCCTGTCCATGGAGCAGGGTGGAACAGCGGCTCCAGGAGGTCCTTTGTCAGGAGCGGCATCTTGCTGCCCTGTCAAAAGCCGGGCGCTCCTCAAGCACGCCGCAAAACCAGGCCGTGCCCGCCCCTCTGAGCAGGCCGTGAGACCAGGTCATGCCCACCCCTCTGAGCAGGCCACGAGACCAGGTCATGCCCGCCCCTCTCAGGCCACGAGAACAGGCCACGCCTGCCCCTCTCAGCAGGCCGGCGCCTGCCCCTTCACCTCAGCGGCCTGGTGCTTGCCCCCTTTACCACCAGGAAATCCACTCCAGGGCCTGAAGACCAGGCCCAAAGCCTGGAGACCGGGCCCGGAGGAGAGCAGGCCCAAAGCCTGGAGACCAGACCCGGAGGCGACCAGGCCTGAAGCCTGGAGACCGGACCCGGAGGCGACCAGGCCTGAAGCCTGGAGACCAGACCTGGAGGCGACCAGGCCCAAAGCCTGGAGACCGGGCCCGGAGGAGAACAGGCCTGAATCCTGGAGACCGGGCCCACAGGAGAGCAGGCCCTAAGCCTGGAGACCGGACCCGGAGGCGACCAGGCCTGAAGCCTGGAGACCAGACCTGGAGGCGACCAGGCCCAAAGCCTGGAGACCGGGCCCGGAGGAGAACAGGCCTGAATCCTGGAGACCGGGCCCACAGGAGAGCAGGCCCTAAGCCTGGAGACCGGACCTGGAGGCGACCAGGCCCAAAGCCTGGAGACCGGACCCAGAGGCGACCAGGCCTGGAGACCGGGCCCGGAGGCAACCAGGCCCGAAGCCCAGAGGCGACCAGGCCCGAAGCCCGGAGGCGACCAGGCCCGAAGCCAACCAGGCCCGAAGCCCGGATGTGACCAGGCCCAAAGGTGACCAGGCCCGAAGCCCGGAGGTGACCAGGCCGAAGACCAGGCCTCTAACAAGCTTTCCAGCTAGGCCTCGACCAGGGATATGTGGATAAGATTAAGTTTGTGTGGGTGACTGTGTGTGGGTGGCTGTGTGTTTGACTGTGTGGGTGTATGTGGAGTGGATGTGTGTGGGTGTATGGAGTGGATGTGTGTGGGTGTATGTGACTGTATGTGGAGTGGATGTGTGGGGGTGTATGTGACTGTATGTGGAGTGGAGGTGTGTGGGTGTATGTGACTGTGGAGTGGAGGTGTATGGGTGTATGTGGAGTGGATGTGTATGATAGTGGGCCAGGGTATGTGGACCTCTGTGATACGCTCAAACACACCTCCCATTACTGTGAGTTTTATTGCTGTGACACTCTGCTACAGTAACAGGCAGTGTGTGAGTGTATCAGTGCCACAGCAAGAAAACTCACAGCAACAGGAGGTGAGTGTGAGTTTTACTGCTGTGGCGCTTTGTGATACGCTCATACACACCGCCTGTTACTGTGAATTTTATTGCTGTGGAGCTCTGGGATACGTTCATACATGTCACTATTTTTGCGAGGGGGGCAGCATTTCATTCATTGCTCCAGGCAGCACAGTGGCTTGGGCCGGCCCTGTGTGCTAGACTGTTTGCATAAGGGAGCCGAGGAAATCAAGTCTGGGACACGACGGACACAGGCGTTGAGCCGGGACCGGAGAGCACTCTCCTGCGCCGACAAGACCGCCTGTTCACCTGCCAGGTGTGCAGTCTGGGCCTGAACTGCCACCACTTGCGAGCGCACCACCTGAGATCGCACGCCAGACATTTTGGTCGACCAGAGAGACTTAATTTTGGCGCCAAAACTTTGATGATCCTTCATCGTGGTGGGGCGCACGTCGTCAAGGGCAGCCCAGGGGCATCAGGGAGTGGAGGAGGTGTCGCAACATCCGGAGGAGTTCCCGACCCCTCAGAGACACCCGATACTGGCTGTTGCTACGGGGCTCCACAGTCTTGAGAGCCGTTGGGTAGCATCATCAGGTCTCCCTTGTCAAACAGTGAGCCTGCGTCTGAGCAACCTAAAGAGGGATCCAAGGCAACAACCGTGTCTCCGAGAGAGGCCGCCGCCAAAGCCTTCTTCCTCTTCTTTTTTGCTCTCTTCCTTGCGGCAGCAGTCACCGTCACTGGGTCCTGCTCCCGGGACATTGTAGCAAGCCAGTCATTCTCATGCCAATGAGGCCAGTAGCAATCATCCTCTTCAGAGGAGCCATACCCCGGGGGAAGGCGGAGGCCGTAGAGCAGGCAGGGTATCTGCTGCTCAGGGAGTCTCTGATGTCCCGCTGCCGGGGGTAGGCAAGGTCGCAGCTGCTGAGAATCGGGTCTGCAGCAACCGGCAGGAAACTCCCCAGGCTCCACAAGATGGCTGCTCCAACTGGGCTACACGAGGCCTGAGATCCGTCACACCGATGGAGCGCAGAGAAACGCTTGGGAAGCAGCGCCATGGTGAACCTCACAGCGTCCAGTAGGCTCTGGGAGCCAAACCTGGACGAGCGGGTCGCAGTTAAACAGTTCTGTTCTAAGCGTGTTATCAGCGGAGCTTTCTCAGCATGCGGCCGCTCTCGCCTGTTGCTAACCCTGCCCCCAAAAGTTTTGCTTTGTAACACAGCTGTCTCTGGAGATACCCTGGAGACGAATAATGTAACTGGACGCTCTTAAAAGCAAATGAACTGTAAACTATAATCATACAGAACATAATCTTGTTTACTATTAAAAATACATACTCTGATCACTGATGGTTGCAGCCCAATTCATTGTGGTATGCACACATGAGAAAATTTACAAATTTATAGCTAGAAAATTCAGCAAAAAATAACGATCAAGTGTATAAAGAAACATTGTTAATATTCCAGCTCTTTATCTTGATATGGTATCTAGTACGCATACGTAGAACCCTAAAAAGGGAACATATAGGATTCAAACATTAGGGTGTGTTTGGACACATTAGATATGCATTCTGCACATACC
Organism: Leptobrachium leishanense; assembly: GCA_009667805.1. Lineage (NCBI taxonomy): Eukaryota > Metazoa > Chordata > Amphibia > Anura > Megophryidae > Leptobrachium > Leptobrachium leishanense. Next base: position 216,543,057 of record CM019063.1, read on the forward strand.
CATAATTCTGCTATAGCTAGCAGTTGAGACAGCTATCATCAACTATAATAACTCCTGTTGTATAAAATATATTGTCTGGATATCAGATGAAGCATTGGTACATCATTCCTGTTAAAATACTTTTGATAATATCCTTGAAATATTGTGGAATAAGGTTTTTATGGGTGCATCTGTGTTGCTCAGGAAGTATGGGTTACACATCTACCAAACCTGTCTGGTTGGTTTCTTGGACAGCTAAGCATGTCTAACCTGCTGAGGTAGTATTTTCTTTACTCTGTTTTCTTCCTTATCAGCACTTGTGTTAAAGTTATCCCTGCTCTGCAGAACACAATACAATATCATTAACTACATCTAGAACTCATTATAAATATATATCCAAGATGAATACAAGGTATTTGAATTTTCTGTGCACTAAGGGCTGAATTCGCTGGCAATGTTTGAAAGTACAGCTGATTCAACACCACTCGAAGGATAGAATAGTATGATATTGTGAAAATGTAGAGACCCCAGCGTGTTTCTTGCCTTGGTCCAGAGACCCCAGCTTATGTCCTGCCTTGCCTGTGGCCAGCTGCGTTCCTGCCTCATCGGTGTCCACTGTGAATGGTTTCCTGTCATTCCCCTCGTTCATACCAAGCTTCCTGTTTACCACACATCCTGAACCCTAGTATTCCAGCTCTGTTTTTCTCCTTTTTCTGTTTAATACGTATAATAATATTTACCTTTTATTATTTGGGTTTGTCTATTTATGAAGAATGTGAGTTGGACATCTGCTTTATACTTCTTGATATTGAATTGACATACTGTGCAATCTGTGGTCTTTTCCTTCTCTTGTAGTATATCTGACCTAGATCTACACATTTAAGGAGCTAATTCTAGAAGAGAAGAGAAGAAACACTTATGGACATGTGTGGTGCCTAATCATGTATACCAGTCTTAGATTGGCCCTACGTTGTCATAACTTTATACTCCATGCAAGAGCCTAGAGGGAAGGGCGTGACTTCCTTAAATAGCTAGTTCCACAGGGTAGCAGGTGAAATGCAGCTAGCAGCAGGGAAATCCCAGAATGGTGAAGTCCATGGATCAGAATTGGTGGAAAGAACCAGCCCAGATCAGGGTAAATGCCAGGATAACTGGTCCTCCAGTGGGCACCAGGGCTGGAAGCATGACAGTAGGGCTGAAAATAGGAAGGACAATCAAACTGCTGTTTGTCCATGTTTGATAATCCAAGGTGTCGGGTATATTAATGGAAAAATATTAAAATGGATGCCTGTAGCCATCTGGTTTAATGTAAAGTCTTTTTTGAATTTTCCCTAGTTTTAGAAATGGACAGAGATTTTTTTTAAATAGTTCATGGCTAGGTGAAACCTTAAGAGTTATGTTTTTTCTATAAGTGTCAGACATGTCATTTTAGAAAGGAATTCAGTTGATAAAGAGACTCAGTAAAAACTTTGAGAGGAGTGGAGATATTAATTTCATTTTGACAGAGTCTAGGATTGAAAATAGGGTCTTTGTTAAGTCAGATTGATCTTTTGACCTGAGATAAGATATATAAAAATTAAATGGTGGAATTAATTTGAAGAGCAACACTGCCCTCTTGAGGCATAGTAAATATTATATTAATATAAAGAATGTAATATTTAAATGAAAAGGGTAGATTGTCAGTGACGTCAAATTGACTATAATTGTAGCTGTACTGTTCGTTGCAGTCATTCAGATTTCCAGGACATAATGCAGTCAGACCATCCCAGGACAACACACTTCAGATCATTCCAACACCCAAGGCATTCAGATGATTCCAACACACAATGCACTCAAGATATTTAGGTCCACACCTCTAGCTCACATGCATTGAATATCTACATTGTTTTGGAATATGTGAAAATTATCAATCAAAGAATATTGCTGCTGTAACTCTTGGACAGGTAATGTATGAGAAAGCAAATTTATGGTTAATGTAATTATATATATCTGGAGTATTTCTTGCAACAGATAGATCCAGAGTCTTCAAAATATTTCTAAATCTGCAGATAGAGATATGAAGAAGAATCGGATATAAGTATTTATCCTAAAGAAACTGTTGCAAAGATGATATACAAATATATATATTGAATTTGGAAATTACTGTGATTGAAATTAATAAGCAAGGAATTATATAACTACAATATAAAAAGCAGAAGATTAGAAGTTTAATTCTCGATATTAGGGGAGGATTCACTAAATAAGTTTTTATTATTTAACATTCTAGAAATAGAATAAGTGATGGCTCATCTTTTGTTGATCCACGTAGCATAGAGAGATACATATATCTCTACAAGATCTAGCTTGCTAAACATTGGTTTGCTGGGAAATACATGTTAATTGTTTTCGTTAAGCAGAAATGTTTATTAACCATTTGTGTATAGTTACTAACTGATAAAGTAAATGATATTAATCATATATGCAGTTACTAACAGGAGATACATACAGTATATTGTGAAGCTAGTTTCTATGTGCTGATGGATGGATATGTTGTTTATAAATCTTTGTTTATGATATGAGATTTGAAACTTTTTTGTATACGTAATAAATATATATATTTTTATCTGATTATTGATTAGTGTATTCTTCAAAGCAAAACACAGACAATTAAAAGAATTTAGGAGAATTTCTAGGAAATATAAATGATTGATATTTGTGTCTCGTATAAGTTTCTTATTGAATATAAATCTCGACATGTTGTAGGCACGTGCAGAGATAAATCCGACAAAGGGCATTTCTGCAATTTAGCCCCATGATGATTACTTGGTCCAGACTAAACAACAATGCGGTTGTTTGATTTGAATTGCAGGCAACATGGGAGCATGTGACCTACAAGGTCCTAAACCTTGAAATATTTATAGGTTTAGGGTAACTGCAGGGACATTTTAAGCAGCCTATCAACTCATCGTCCTTAGGTAAGGCATGGGGTGAAGGGTCACCTGTCCCTTTCTCAATTCACATTGTTACTTTTATAAAGGCAACTATAAATCTTGTCATGCTTGACATCTCACATCATGTCTGACAACTTTCCAATTGATAGCATAAGTACTAGTATGCTATATACCCACAAAGAATACAACATTTAAAAGATCCTTAAAGCTTTCTATCTGTTTCTCAAGAAAAATACACAAACACTGCTCTTCAGGTATATAGAACGGTTTGTGCCACCATATCTATTATCAATGCGTCCTGTTGAGTCCTGGTTTTATTATGTTGTCTGGTGATTTATAATTTTGCAGAGCAAGTGTAGAAATCTATTCAAGCAAGGGTCAGTTGTTTATTCCAATTATACCAATTATGGGGGTTAAGCAATCGATATTTCATTCTGATCACTGTATATGGGACTGACTATTGTTGTTAAGTATTGGCCTTAATTATTGTTTCTCCTTCCAGTGTTGAATATAGTATATTTTGAATTTATGCATAAATTAGCCAGACTAAGGAAGCTCAGCTAAATGTCGAGCTCTGGTTTGCATTTCTGGTGTGTTTTTTGCTATTTTAAATAAATCCATTTCAGCTGGTAATGGGGTCACTGTTCGCATTGATGGCCAGCAATTAAGACAAGTGCCGATCATTTTTTGCTTTTTTCCCAATCAACGATTTATAAGGTATTAACTTTGCGCTATTTACTATTGACTCGGTTTGTCCCTGCTTGTTAAATATACACACAAATGAATATATTTTTTTATTCATTATTCATTGTTCATCTTTTTAATTTCTACTCAATCAATAAAGGTTATGTTTTAATTCAGCACTCCGCTGTTGTTAGAGAGTTTGTCTCTCTTTAGTTCTCAGTTCTGTTTTAGGTATAATCCTATTATTGGAATGCCCACCTCAATTTGTGTTGATTATTGGGGTTGGGGTGATTGTTATTCTGATCCACTGGTTATGGATTCTTGGCTATATAATGATCTGAAACATTGAAGTGTGACAAACGTGCAAAAAAATAAAAAAATCAGGAAGGGGCCAACACTTTTTCACACAACTGTACAGTCGGTGTGCTGACATTTTCTAATGTGCTCTTGGTTAATAGTGCGTCATTAGTATAAATTAACACCTAATGTTTGTTATGTAAGGACAGCACAGTATATAACTGTGCGAGTGTGTAAATGTGTGTGCGTACATGTGAGTGTGTTTGTGCTGATATGAGCAGTACTGAATTAAAAGCTTCACATTCCTGAAGCTGAATGCTGTGGTGGGCCTCTATCCTTTGCATTTGTCCTGTACCCGTCACCATTCATTGTTCCTTTGTTCTGTCATTCTTACACCCAATGGCTTACATTTTGTTTGCTCGCTCTCTAGATTAGAAAGCTTTTAACTGGGTTTATATAGATAGCGGTTATTGAAGCTGCAGTTCCAGACCCATTCTATGTTAATCCAGTCCTGGGCATGAGATGATGGTTGCTGAAGCTCAGTTAAATTTGGATTATGCAGGACAATGATCCTAAACATTGAAGTAAATCCACTTCAGAATGGTTTCGAAAAAAAACAGAAATTCTTCCCTTTAAAGTGTCTAGTTCAGAGCCCAGGCCGTAACTGTAGAGATGCTGCGGTATGACCTCAGGAGAGCTGTTCATACCAGACAGCCTAAAAATATGTCTGATCTGAAACAGTTCTGTAAGGAAGAGCGGTCCAAACATCACCCTGAATGTCGTGCATGTCTAATCCACATCTGCCAGGATCACTTGATTGAGGTTATTCCTGCCAAAGGAGGTTCAACTAGCCATTAAATCCAAGTGTTCACTTACTTTTATCACAGTACTGTGAATGTTTAATGTAATGAGAATAAAGACATGAAAGGTTAGAATTGATGGTGTGCAGTGGCGACTCTAGGAACAATATTTAGGGGGGGCACATAAGATACTGCAGTCAAAACTGGGGGGCACTAATAATTTTCACCACTTAATCATACCACTGAATAAAACTAAGGGCCCTATCACCTGGTGTGAGCTAAAACACCATCACTAAAGGAAAAATTTAGCGCTAAAACGTAGTGCCTGATAACCTACTAACAGATCACCTTGTCCGCGGTAGTCCATGAACAAGGTCTTTTAGCGCACGCTAGGGAAACTAATGCGGTTGTGTACAGGATAGAACTGTTTTTTTTCCAGTGCAGAGTGCCGGACCATACCTATTCCCCGCCCTCACAAGCTTGAATATGAACACATCCGGTGAATAACCTCTCACCCCTGCATTATTAAAATCCTCCACGGTGGTCGTATCATCCATGTTTTGATGCACACATATATTAAGGCTGATGTGCATTGCATGATAAAGGTTACCCAGTAGCATGTAGAATCAATACACTGCATTTAATAGATCCAAAAGGAAGGCCGGGTGAGCCACACAAATTTCCCTGCTGCAGCATATAAATAATACATGTTTCAGGGCAAGACTTATTCATGTGTCCCTTTAAACATGGTCCACACAGTCACCCTAATAATCAACCGCTTCCATACTATGATTAACCCCCAGCATAAAATGTTTAGAATTAGGCAATATATTAGAATAAGGATATATGTGGATAAAGGATACATTTATAATAAAGCCTTCTGCAACAGCAGTGACATTGCTGACCAGATCCATTACTATGGTGTATGGGGCCAAGAGAACACCTGTGCTGCATTCTTTTCAATTGCCTGTTAATTGCCTATTAATTTTGGGCGAGGACCTGTTTTTCTGTCTTTTTGGAGTTAGCACCAGGGTTGAGCAGTAGGTAAAATGTTGCAATTAGCGCCCCTCAATAAATTAGCGCTGGCACCAAGTGATCTGTTAGCTGCAAAAGCGCTATAGATCTCTAACGCTCCCCATGTTAAGTAGAGGACTCGGAAAGTACAGTAAGCTCGCGCTACTAATCGCTAATAGCAATGCACTAAGTGATTTTTCCCATTTGTAGCGAGAGGCAAACAATCTGTTGGTGTGGTGCTAGACTCAATTAACCTGACGCTAAAGCAAAACCATGCCGACGCAAGGGTTAGCTCACAGTAGGTAATAGTGCCCTAAATAAGAATATATAAATAAGGTTCCAAAACCCCAGAGTAATGTGATGTAATGAGTAATGTGATGCAATGATACATATTTAAATTCAGTATTTTATTTGTTGCAGTTCGGCAGTCTTCGCTGAATGTCTGATTGCTGCTTCAGCGACTCCACTTTTAGCAAATTACAGTGACCATTCGCTAAATAGGGAATTCACCTTATTTTCAGCGAAATAAATTCCCCGAAATGTGACGAAAAGCAGAAGACCTATAGATCATTAGACCCTTTAGATTCTAACTTTCATAATAACCCCTAAAATGCCATAAACCCAGGGAAATACAATAAACATAATAAACAATGTGGCATTTAGCCTACCCTTTAACCCCTAATATGCAATTGATCAAGGGAAAACATGACATGAATACACTGGGAGGCATGTAGCCAACCCATTAACCCCTAAAATGCCATTAATCAAGGAAAAAATAAAATGTATACTGTGAGGGATGAAGCCTACCAATTAACCCTTAATATACAACTAAAACCAAGGCAAAAACTAATGTAATACACAATGTAACGTATAGTCCGAACATTAACCACTTCACTGCTGAGCCATTTCAACCCTGTGAAAATGTTTATGTTTAAGTGCACGTTTTTATTTAACGTTTTATGACTGTTACTTTACACTGAATATGGTCATGTTGGGTATCATTGGAAAGGCCAGAATCTGCTCTTTCCAATGACATATAGATCGTCCATATACGATGCACAGGAACGGAGATAATGTGGTCTGAAAAGTGTGGGAAGCTGGATGCTGATTTTTGGTGGGGGGGCACATGGGGGGGAAAGGAATAACCTAGGGGGGCAATTGCCCCCCCTTGCCCCCCTGTAGAGACACCTATGATGGTGTGGTGTTAGCTTACACACCGGCTCTATTCCATAGTTGGTGCTAATTAGGGATGAGCCGAACACTCCCCGAGTTCGGTTCGAGCCCGAACTTCCCATTTGTTCGTGTCCGAACCCGAACTCGAACCCAATGCAAGTCAATGGGGCTGAAAATTCGGTTTTTAGAGTGCCCTCCAAGAGGGCATATATGCTACATATTTGTCATAAAAGGTGTATGGGGTCCGGGTAGTGCCCTGGGGGACAGGAAACAAGAACAAAAAGTAAAAAAAAAACGTTTTTAAAAGGGACAGTGAGTTTTCCATGAAATAAGGGTTAAAAATAAAAACCAAAAATTCCTTCAAATATCGTGCCTAGGAGGTCCCCATAACCTGCCCGTGAAGTGGCGGATTTCTAGGATGTATAGAAGCACTTACAAACAAAAAAATGACGTTTCATATGACGGTAAATGCTTTTCCTTTAATCTATCCATAAACAACTGCTTGGGGCGGCAGTCTGTATGAAAAGAGGAGACATTTTCGTACACGCAGAAAAAGTTTACTGATTTTTTGGGCTAAATTATTGTGAAATATATGCAGGCTTTGGATGAAAGTAACAATAGGTGCTTTAAAATTGGTCCTTTAGCGTCCCCAACAGTGCCGTCACACCGTAACCCCTCTGAGGATTTGAATCTGATACAGGCGTCAGTGGCAGTGCACACAAATATTGTGCTTTTGATGCCATGCCTGCAAGTACTATCATACAGTAACCCCTCTGTGGTATTGTGGAAGAATGCAGGGGTGGACCATGTGGTCCTATATTGAAAAGATATGATTCTGGTCAAGGCGCCAGTGCACCCAGATATTGTGCCTTTAATGCTAGGCCAGCAAGTATCATCATACAGTAACCCCTCTGTGGTATTGTGGAAGAATGCAGGGGTGGACCTTGCGGTCCTATACTGAAAAGTTTTTGATCTGGTAATGGGCGTCAGTGCACCCAGATATTGTGCCTTTAATGCCAGGCCAGCAAGTATCATCATACAGTAACCCCTCTGTGGTATTGTGGAAGAATGCAGGGGTGGACCATGTGGTCCTATATTGAAAATATATGATTCTGGTCAAGGCATCAGTGCACCCAGATATTGTCCCTTTAATGCCAGGCCAGCAAGTATCATCATACAGTAACCCCTCTGTGGTATTGTGGAAGAATGCAGGGGTGGACCTTGCGGTCCTATATTAAAAAGTTTTTGATCTGGTAATGGGCGTCAGTGCACCCAGATATTGTCCCTTTAATGCCAGGCCAGCAAGTATCATCATACAGTAACCCCTCTGTAGTATTGTGGAAGAGTGCAGGGTTGGACCCTGCTGTTCAAAAAATTAAAATGATATAAATCTGGCACAGGCGTCAGTGCAGCCAAATATTGTGCCTTTCATGGCAGCAAGTGCATTCACACCGTAACCCTGTTGTGGTATTGTGGAAGAGTTCAGTGCTGGAGGTTTTGTGCATGCAGAAGACATACCCGATCTATTCCGTTACTTCGGCATCAGGGGATTGATAGCTGCTGATCCAGGACTGATTCATTTTTATAAATGTCAGCCGGTCTACAGAGTCGGGGGACAGACACACTCTTTTGTCTGTGACAAAACCTCCAGCGGCACTGAACGTCCTTTCGGAACGCACGCTAGATGAAGGGCTACCTAGTAGCTGCATAGCATATTGGCTAAATTCTGGCCAGTGATCCAATCTCAACACCCAGTAAACCAGTGGATCATCTGCTGGAAAGGTATCCAGGTCTGCCCTTGCCCCTAGGTAGTCCTGCACCATATGGTGAAGACGCTGGCAATGAGTGCCTACATTTGACGTCCCTGGGCGTCGAGGACTAAAAAAATTTAAAAAAGCATCAGTCAAGCGGCCCTGGCCTTCACCACTATTCCTCTGATCACCCGCAGCCTCAGAAGCACGTGTGTCAGCACTTGGTAATCTACCAGTGCCTGGAAAAGTGTTACACAAGTGTCGCTTTAGAGCGTCCTCAAGTTTTTTCATCCTGTGCTCCCTCTGTGCGAGCAGGATGAGCTCTGCAACTTTCCCCTTGTATCGTGGATCAAGAAGGGTTGCCAACCAGTAATGATCCCTCTCCTTGATAGCATGAATCCTGGGGTCCTTTAGCAGGCTTTGCATGAATAGGGAGCCCATGCAGCGTAGGTTGGAGGTGGCATTAGCTTCCGAGTCTTCCTGGTCAATGAGGATGACCGTATAGTGCACTTCCTCCTCCCAGCCACGCACTAGCCCTTCTGTTTCTGGGCACACAAAACCCTCCCTTGAGGAATCCCCACCTTCAATGCCCCCACTACTTAAATATTCCTCCTCATCCTCCTCCTGTCTGATCTGAGTAGGACCCGCTGGAATGCTGTCTGCGGAAAGACTGGGGCCTTGAGAGCTAGGGAAGGCCTCCTCTTCCTTCCGCTGCTCTGCCTCTAGAGCCACATCTATAATTCCCCGCAGAGTGTGCTCCAGCAGGACCACTAAAGGAATTGTGTCACTGATGCATGCACTGTCCCTGCTCACCATCCTCGTTGCCTCCTCAAATGGTGACAGTACAGTGCATGCATCCTTGATCATCAGCCACTGCGGGGGGAAAAAAAACCAAGTTGACCTGAACCTGTCCTTGTGCCATACTCACACAGGTACTCGTTGATGGCCCTCTGCTGCTTGTGCAGACGCTGCAGCATTGCTAATGTCGAGTTCCACCTGGTGGGCATGTCACAGATCAGACGGTTTGTGGGAAGGTGGAATTCTCTTTGAATTTCTGCCAGGCGAACGCTTGCTGGGAATGACCGTCTGAAGTGGCTGCAGACTTTTCTGGCCTGGATGAGAAGCTCTGGCAGCCCTGGGTACTTGGTTAGGAAACGCTGTACCACCAGATTTAGGACGTGTGCTAGGCATGGTACATGCATCAATTTACCCTTGCGTAGGGTGGATAGAAGGTTGCTGCCATTATCGCAGACGATCATTCCCAGCTCAAGCTGGCGTGGTGTTAACCATCTCTGCACCTGCCCCTGCAGAGCTGACAAAATTTCTGACCCGGTGTGGCTCCTGTCCCCTAAACAAACCAGCTCAAGCACAGTATGGCATCTTTTTGCTTGAGCCATTGCGTAGACCCTGTCAGGCGTCGGTTTAACTGCCACTTCGCAGGAGAAGGAGAAGGAGGAGGAGGTGGGGGTGGTGAAGCAGACAGACCTCATACAAGCAGCTTTCTGGAGGCGTGGTGGATGAACAAGCTCCAGCACAGAGCCCTGTCTTGGATCACTCCCAGCTGCAATCAGAGTTACCCAGTGTGCCGTGAAGGAAATGTAACGACCCTGTCCATGCTTGCTGGGCCACGTGTCTAAAGTCACATGCACCTTGCTGCTGACTGCCTTTCCCAATGACTGGATAACATTGTCTTCCACGTGCTGGTATAGTGCTGGAATGGCCTTGCGTGAAAAGTAATGGCGTTTTGGAACCTGCCACTGTAGTACAGCACATTCAGCAAATTCACGGAAGGGAGCAGAGTCCACCAGCTGGAAAGGCAGCAGCTGCAATGCGAGTAATTTTGCTAAGCTGGCATTTAGACGCTGTGCTTGGGACTATATTTTTTCTTTCGCTGCAGCAGCTGCGGCAACGTAATCTGACTGCATAAATCTTCAGCTACTGGGATGATGTCACATTGTGAGGAAGGACCTGGTACATCCATTACTCTAGCATCATCCCTGTCGGTGGAGGTTGTAGGCAATGACATGGCAGGACATACAGTGTGGGTAGAGACAGATGAGGAGGAGGAGGACCTACGCAAAGTTTTGCGCCAACGGGATGTGTGGCACTTGTTCATATGTCGCCTCAAGCACGTGGTACCCAAGTGTCCGGTATCTTTCCCACGCTTAAGCCTCATCTGACATAGATTACAAATAGCAACGCTGCGCTCTACTGCACATTTCTTAAAGAACTCCCAGACAACAGAGTTCCTGCATGTGTTCTTTGAGACAACAGCGCTCTGCACCGGAGCAGCTCTGACATGTGATGCCTTGGACTGGCTAGTGCTACGGTTGGTCACAGAGGATGTTGTGCCTCGTGTTTGCTGTGCCTCCTCCGTTCGATCTGGCACCCAGGTGGAGTCAGTGACCTCATCATCATTTTCATCTTCACCCCCTATCTCCTCGTCACTGGAGCCAACTTGGCAGTATGCTGCAGCTGCTGGGGCAACATGAGTGCCAGTTATTTGTGTGTCATCACTGGCACCCCCTTCCTCTAGGTTGATTATACTCCCTTGCTCAACCTCAGAGATTGAATCAGAGCACTGTATTTGCTGCGCATCCTCAAGCAGCATCTCACTCTCATTGTAGTCAAACAATTCAGCTGACTCCTCCGTGTGTGATAGCGAGGCTACGGCAGGAGTAGCTGTGGACATGGAGGCTGCATTAGATGCTTTGGCAGCTGAGGTGGACTGTAAAGCACTAGAAGCCTGGCTGGCAGAGGACTCGGAGGATGAGGATGGCCTGGTTAGCCAATCCACCAAGTCCTCTGTATGTTGCTGCTGCTTAAGATGGCCAGCACCAGTTAGAAAGGACAAGCGTGCCCCTGCAGAGGATGCACCACGTCCACCACGACCAGAGGCACAGTCTCCCGACACAGGGGCTGCTTGCCCTCTTATCTGTGTCTGGGAGCGTCTGCCTGTCCTTTTTGTTCTTTCAGACATGGTGAGTGATATATAGATTAATATATACAGAACTCTGATTCAACTCTGGTATAAAGATTTAAAGAACTCTGGTATAACTCAGTGAGACACACTGATAGCTGGCAGCCAGTGACAAGAGACAGATCACCTCAATTCACAAATGTTTTGTAGAAATTTGTGACCCCCAAAATAATGCGTAGTACTGGTTGTGTGACACGAGACAGATCACCTCAATTCACAAATGTTTTGTAGAAATTTGTGACCCCCAAAATACTGCGTGGTACTGGCTGTATGACAAGACACAGATCACCTCAATTCACAAATGTTTTAACCCCTTAAGGGCCGCTGACGTACCCTGTACGTCTTGTCCTCGGGTCTCCCTTAGACCCGCAGACGTACAGGGTACGTCAGCAGCGCCTAATCCCCCTCCCGCCCGATACTCACCTCCCTCGCTGGATCCCTCGGCGATCTGGCAGGGAGGAAGCCTGCCCATGTGATTTACATGGGCAGGCGAGGCTGATGATGTCTTCGGAGCCCTCTATCTCCCCAACCATTGCAGCTAGGGAGATGCTTTTTACACCGCTGAAAAGGGGAGAGTCTCCCCTTTTCAGCGGTGTACAACATTAACTGTTTCGCCGCCGGATCACGTTTCGGTGCCAATTGGCGCCAAAAAGCGATTCGAACCTGGAGGGGGGGCTGACATCTTGGATGTCAGCCAAGCCTCCAGGTCCCCCCCCCACCCACTGACAACCTCACCATATGTGTGAGGATGTCAGTGGGCCAGTTAACCATCTAGCTGCCATGTAGAGATAAGGGGATCCTAAGGATCCCTTTATCTCCCGATCCTGGTTATGGCCTTTCAAATGATACCAAACATGACCAGGTTTGGTTTAACAATAAAAGTAAAAAAAAAAATGTTTTTTTTAAAAAAAACAATTTGTCTGGGGATGGGGGTTTAATTAAATAGGACCTAGGCTGTCATCTAAAAATAATTAGCACAAAATGGTCAGAATGAGCACAGCGCACATAGGTGAACTGTCTCAGCAGTGAAGGGGTTAAAAAGCAAATGCATGTAAAAATTGGGTATTTTCCTATTTAGCCGGGGTCTTTTTGGGTGGTTGTAGATTTTGGGGATTAAATTACGAAAAAGTGTGTTTTTACCATTTTTTCCTCATATTTCATATTTTTTTTATAGTAAATTATTCGATATGATGGAAATAATGGTATTTCTAGAAAGTCCATTTAATGGCAGGAAAAACTGTGTATAATGTGTGGGTTGAATAAACGAGTAAGAGGAAAATTTGACCTAAACACTAACAGCGCAGAAACGTAAAAACAGCAGCAGTCACTAAAAGACGGATTTGTGTAAAACCGCCCGGTCACTAAGGGGTTAAAGAAATTAGTGAGCCCCAAAAAGATTTGCTGGCACAGTGACAAGACCCAGAAGATCACCTCAATTCACAAATGTTTTAAAGAAAGTTGTAAACCCCCAAAAAACTTGCTGGCACAGTGACAAGACACACATCACCTAAATTCCCTGATATTTGGTAGAAATGAGACCCCCCCCAGTAGCGTGGCAGACCGGCAGTAACAAGACACAACTATCTCCTTTGAAATCTCCTCTGAAATGCGTGCAGAATCAGCGTGTGGAAACGTTATATAGTGTGCTGCGGGACTTAGCTCTGTGAGCCCATGATTGGGCAAAATTTGCCAATCACCGCTCAGAGTCCTGATTGAGCGGTGATTGGCAAAATTTGCCCAGAGTCCTGATTGGGCATAGTGTTGAACCAGTCTTGCACCAGACCTGTGGTCAGGTGCAAGGCTGTAGCCAATTACGAGCTTCAGGCCAGTGGGAAAATGCATTGTGGTCGAACATGCGGCGAACACCCGGAAATGTTCGGTGTTCGCGATCTCATCGAACAGGCCAAGTTCGGGTCGAACCCCGAACCGTCCGAACCCAAACTGCTCATGTGCTAATGTTGCGTTGCAATATGTAATCGTTATCGATAGGATAAGTTTAGTGTCTGGCATCAATATTGCAATCTTGACGGTACAGTTGGGTGAAAATGTTTTGCACCCCGCAGCTTGCGTGAGCTTACTGTACTCTATCATTAACATGGGGAGTGCAATTTTTAGCGTTTTGACAAGTTAGTTATTAAAGTGCTCACACAATTTACTGTTGAGACTGTCAGACTACTCCTGTCCGCCTCTCCAGACACTCGCTCACCAAGATCGGCCTGGCCTTCGAATTGCTCCGGATTTGATTCCCCAAGCAGCCGAAACGCTCTTTAGGTCTGCAAGCAGCCGAAACGCTCTTTAGGTCTGCTGCTCCTTGTGGCTGGATGGCATGGAAGAATCACTTAGTGTGTTCCCAGGTTAGAGGGTTGTAGCGCTGAATGAGACACCAGGCAAGCTGTATGTTCAAACAGGAGACTGATCTGGTCTGCTTTATTGGGACACAGTGTCAGGGTTCAGACTGTGCTCGGTATAGCAGGGTGGGGTTGTGAGCCCAGGATGCAGTGATAGAGGCAGGTTTTGAGGTAACAAAAGGGTGTTTATTGTAGAATAAACACGAGGACGTATAATCAGGCAAGGTTCAGACAATAGAATGGTTAGAGTTCAGAACCTGGCAAACAGGTTCACAGTCAGCAACTGCAATGTGGAAGTCCAGGGTTGAGGGCAGGACTCCCTTATATGCTGGACTGATCAGGGAGGATGAAGGGCAGGTGTGGTTCCAGGGCCAGAACGTCAGAATTCAGGAAGGTGCATTGTTCATACAAAGTCCTGGAATCTGCAGGGGGCATGCAGGATAAGGCACAAAAAGGGGGCGCCAGGGGGTCAGGGCCTCCAGGACCTGACAGAGCCCCCCCTCTAAGGGCCAGACTCCGGACGGCCCAGGTCGAGGTTAGGGTCACACTGGCGGATGATGGAACAAATAGGCACTGCACCATTGAAGTGCGGTAGAATGGTCATGACGACCAGGGTTGGGCAGAACTTTGCCACTGCGAAGCGATCTCCAGGCACTCTTGGCATTCGAAAACACCTGCAGGTCTGCGCATCTGACCACAGTCCCGTTTGAACCGTAGATAAACTCAGGTGGTAAGGGTTCCATAGAAATGATGCCTTCTGGGGTATAGATCCTGTTGGTGACATGGCTCTTAGATGCACCCTTGGCGTGGACCGGCTGGGTAGCGACCTTGGCGAGGATTGGTGGGGCAGCGCCCTTGGCGAGGCTCGGTGGGGCAGCGCCCTTGGTGAGGCTCAGTGGGGCAGCGCCCTTGGTGAGGTCGACATGGTAGCAATCTCGGCGAGGATCGGTGGGGCAGCGCCCTTGGAGAGGTTCGACATGGTAGTAATCTCGGCAAGGACCGGTGGGGCAGCGCCCTTGGTGAGGACCGGTGGGGCAGTGCCCTTGGTGAGGACCGGTGGGGCAGCGCCCTTGGAGAGGACCGGTGGGGCAGCGCCCTTGGAGAGGACCTCGGCACTGCTCTGCGGGGAATGGACCTCGGGAGTGGATTCGGGAGATCCTGCGGGATGCAGGGCAGTGACCTCGGGAGATCCTGCGGGATGCAGTGCAGCGACCTCGGGAGATCCTGCGAGATGCAGGGCAGCGACCTCGGGAGATCCTGCGGGATGCAGGGCAGCGACCTCGGGAGATCCTGCGGGATGCAGGGCAGCGACCCCGGGAGATCCTGCGGGATGCAGGGCAGCAACCTCGGGAGATCTTATATGGGAATTGCGGCCTGGGAGGCCTCTCACCCATCCGATAGACGAAACTGTCCAGCACCTGATCAAAGATCTTCTCCGCTGTGTACTGGGACTCTATGCCACTGAATCCGACACTTCAGGCAGCCTTCGCACAGTGGTAACAGCTTCTTCAGTGCTATGTCCCAGTGAATTGTACGTAAGTCTCTGAGGAGGCCGGATAGAACGTTTGGACTCCGGTTCAATCATCTCCTCTTCGGGTGGAAGTGCCACATTTACGGGCTCAATTCTTTCATCCACAAATGGAGCAGACACCTCCTCTGAGTATGAGCCTTCCAGTTAAGGCATAGAACTATAATCTATGGACGCATCTTCTGGAACTACAGGAACTTCCGAAGTCTCAGGTACTCAAATCTGAATTCAGGAGCCTCAGGTTACTTTCACACCGTTCAGAAACTTGAATGACTTCAGGCTCAGGCGGGCGCACCCAGTCCAGACAAAAACTTCCTTCCTCACTGCTCTCTTCACTTTCTTCAACAATCCGTGACTGCTGAGACCGAGTAACGGGAGCCGAGCGAGGAACAGGCGGGTTTGGCAAAGAATGTTCATCTCCAACTGGTATCCTTACAGTTTCTCTCAAAGGCAACAGATGATTTCGGTGCCAGTTCTTTAGAGGCCCGGCCTTTCCATCCGGCCGGATTTGGTAAACTGGCAGACCAGGCAGTTGCTTGCAGACAATGTAAACTTGAGAACTCCAACTATCTGCCAGCTTATGCCTTGCAGAAACACCCAAGTTCTTCAACAAAACCCTATCACTGGGTTGTAGATCCTGTATACGAACTCTCAAGTCGTAGTTTCGCTTATTCCTCTGTTCTCTGCCCCAGAAATCAAACGGGCATGTTCAAACGCAGAAGCCAAATTTTTTCGAAGTCTGTCCACATCATTTTTATGAGAGGCCACAGATGTCTGATCAATAGATAGTCCAAATGCCAAAGCAACTGGCAGCCAAGCTTCTCTTCCGAACATGAGACGGTAAGGTGAGTGTCCAGTAGCGTCACTCTCCGTACTGTTGTCACATAGCTACGCTGGTGCATGCTTATGACTCCAATTCTGCTTCTCTCTGTTGGACAGTGTCCAACATATTCAATAGAGTGCGATTAAAATCTTTCCGGTTGAGCATCACCTTGGGGGTGATATGGAGTAGTTCGGGTCTTTTGAATTCCTAACAGTTCCAGCATTTACCCAACAAGTCGGCTCTCAAAGTCTCTGCCCTGATCCGAGTGGATTCTCTTTGGTAGGCCATAATGAACAAAAAACTTCTCCATTAAAACCTTTGCCACTGTAGGAGCACGTTGGTCTTTAGTAGAGAAAGCTTGGGCATAACAGGTGAAATGATCAGTCACTAATAGAATATTTCCCTGCCCACTAGCATCAGGCTAAGCACAGGAAATCAATGCACACCAAATCCATGGGTCCTTGACTCTGCAGATGGCTCATTGGAGCAGTTCGGGTTGGTAGGTGTTATGATCATGGGTGATTTCTGCCATAAATTATCATATTAATTAACTGATTGACATACCAAAGAAGGACCACTAGGGGCAGTGTGTAGGCTGTTTGCACTGTGGGGCTAGCTGTGATGTCATTAAGCCAGCCTACTTTAGAGAGGTCTTTTCCTATTGGTAGAGAGGGTTTGTCTACTGGTGACTCCCACTGGGAATAAAAGGGGGATTTCCACAAAGGTTTAAGTCTCTTCAGCTTGATACCTGAGACTGACCACCATGTGAAGTTTTCTGCAGCCCCCAGCTTGGGGCGTAGTAAGCATGCTTTTATTTCATTGCTGTATTGTTTAAGTATTGTTGTTTAGCTTAATGTACTGTGAAGTATTGTTGTTTAGTTTAATGTACTGTGCCATGACTGTGTGTATATGTTAGTTTTTCTGTAGTTACTGTAAAGCAAATGATATAAACTGTGAATATAGATTGCCAAGTAAATTGTCCTTCATATTGCACCGGTTTCTGTGTGGTTTTTCTTATATATATATATATATATATATATATTCGACCATATTACCCACAAGATATAAATGTTATTGTTGCAACTTAGGGCTTTAATTAATGCTTATTAATTCAATAATTAATGATGCATTTAATGCCCAAAACGAAACAGTAGGGTCTTCCTCCAAATACACCTCAGACACGAATGGCAATAACTTTCAACTTCAGATCTCATACAAGGCCAGTAAAATCGATCTCGCACCAGTTTAAAAGTTCTCTCTGCACCCAAATGTCCATGGTCATCGTGCAATGCTCTCAGCACACCCTCTCTGTGCTTGGTGGGGAGGAAGAACTGTTGTGTCTCTTCAGCATTGTTCGAGGGGCCCCTTCGGTAGACCACCCCATCCAACATCTCCAACCACTCCCATTCTTTGTATACCAATCGGTCTCGTTCTGGGGAATTTGTCAGTAGAATTTCCCAAAGACCCGCGTTCATAGCCTTCACTGTCAAAGCAATCAGAGAATCTCCAGCCTGATCGGCTCTCAGGTCCTGTTTCGAGAGAGTAGGTAGGCTTTCATCCCTCAGCTGTGTAGGATTACAATAAAGCTCTGGAACACCCGCAGCCATAACTCCTATAGCTTCTGCTTCAACTACTCCCTTGACCCGGCGCTCTGCCCCTTGACATAAGGCTTGCAACCCATCTGGAGTCAGCGGAGTCCATTCTGTAGTGTAGGGTCTTCTTGAAAAAGCATCTGCATCTCGATTATTCACTCCAGGGCGATACTTAAGGCTGTACCGAAACCCTGACAGAGCGGCCAACCACCGATGTCCCGTTGCATCAAGTTTCGCAGTAGTAAGGACGTACGTAAGAGGATTGTTGTCAGTCTTTATCACAAATTCAGCCCCATACAGATAATCTTTCAGCTTGTCTACTACCGCCCACTTCAAGGCTAGGAACTCTAGTTTGTGGGTAGGATAGTTCTTCTCTGAAGGCGTAAGGCTTCGGCTTACATACGCTACAGGCCTCAACAATCCATCATATTCTTGGTATAAGACTCCCCCTAGACCTTCTCTGCTGGCATCCACATGCAATTCGTATGGCTTATGAGGATCAGCGTAAGCCAGGACGGGAGCTCGAGTTAGACTCTCTTTCAACTTCATAAAGGCACTTTCACATTGATTAGTCCATTCTTCTTGGATGGATTCTCGAGCCTTCCTTGGCCCTTGAGCCGACGAACTTCGATCAGAGGCCTTGGAGCCTTCTCCCACTTCTTTCTGTAGGAGCTTATTCAAAGGTTGAGCTATCTTAGCAAATCCTCCTACGAATCTTCGGTAATATGAGCAGAACCCCAGGAAAGATCTAAGTTCAGTAACATTCTGGGGTCTAGGCCAGGAAGCTACGGCTTCCAACTTTCGAGGATCCATCGAAACACCTTCTGCCGAAACAACATGTCCCAGGTACGTAACAGAAGGTAGACAAAATTGACACTTCTCCAGGGACAGTTTCAACCCCTCTTCATGGAGCCGCTTCAAGACCTTCTCCAACCGCTGCTCATGTTCTTCCAAAGTCTTCCCGAACACAATAATATCATCTAGATACACCAACACTTCTATCAAGTTCATATCCCCGACTGTCTTCTCCATTAACCGTTGGAACGTGGCGGGAGCCCCCGTGAGGCCTTGAGGCATTCTGTTGAACTCAAAGAACCACAGTGGGCAGATGAACGCAATCTTCTCTTTGTCTTCAGGATGCATTGGTATCTGATGATACCCACTTCGCAGGTCTAGTACACTAAACCATTTTGCTCCAGACAAACACTGTAGGGCATCTTCTATCCGAGGAGTGGCATATATTGATCCGGAATGGTCCTCTGATTTAGCGTGCGATAGTCTATGCATAAATGGATAGAACCATTCTTTCTTTTGAACCATCACTATTGGAGAGGCATAAGGACTCCTGGACTCTTGAATCACCTTAGTCCTCTGTAGTTCATTTAGCTGTTCTCGTAGATCATCCAAGTCTCCCAGCGGCACTCGTCTTGACCTTTCTCGAAACGGCTTATCCTCTTGTAGTCGAATGCGATGTTCAGTACTCTTAGCTAATCCCACGTCGAACTCATCCTTCGAGAACAAGTCCTTCCATTTAAGAATCTGGGACTGAAGTCGTTTCTTCCATTCAGGCGAGAGGGGAGCGTCTTTAGGATAGAACCATTCAGCTGGAATCTCTTTATTCACTCCCCCCCTAAATCGGTAGGGGAGAGAGGTGTAACAGAAGCCACTTGTCTGATGGGCATTCGTGCTTTCATGACCACTGGAGAATCAGACACATTACACACACTAACTGAAACGCTTCCCCGTGTCCGTTTCAAAACTCTTGTAGAGATTATCTCAGGGATTACTTCTACTCCGGCCTCATTCCCATGACTGAGATCAGTTTCCAGTACCACATAAGGACCCGGTTGTGATCCGTTCAACTTGACTGAAGCCCAGAAGCTCGCCACTTCTCCTGATTGCAGAACCTTCTCTGTTCCTCCCAATCTCCACAGACAGCCCCACTTCGGCAGGTGCCCTCTGTTCTTCGAACATTCGTTGATAGACCGGACGTAACATTGGATGTACTCCTCTGGTAGAACCTTCTTCCATCACTATGGGAGTCAGAAGACGTCTCACCAGATCAGTATTCGTCCCCACTATCATAGAACTTCTGCTGGCCCCTGAAGGGCGAGGACACACAATGGCCAATGCATCACAACCTCCAGACTGTCCGATGAACTTGGATCCAATTTCTAACTTCACCTGTAGATATCCATCATAGGGAAGCTTCTCAGTACCGATACCCCAGATCTCAAAGTCCTTTAAAGGTATGTGCTTCAAGTGTTTCTCGTAGAAGTCTCGATAGATCAACTTCACTTGAGCACCTGAGTCTAACAGAGCTTTAGTGTAGACTCCCTCTACTTGGATTGGAACGATGGGAGAAGGACCTATCAGCTGGTCAGGAAACTTGTCCGTAGCTGCAGGAGGTATAGACCCAGTTCGCTGTACCCTAGCCTTCTTCCTGACTCGTGGAGGTTTTGGGTGTGCATTGTTTTCCCATGACATAGGACCGGATACTAAGGGAGTAACTCTTTCAGTCCTGGTAGGCTCAGCATTTGGCAAGGACCCGGGCCCTCTTGGCCTTTCGGTTCTGGCTTGAAATTTGGAGCGGTTTTCAACCATTGGGCACCTAGTTTGCTCCCTCACTTGGGCCCTCTGAGGTTTCCCGCCTGTGAGGTAGATAGCAGCCCTTCCAAGGCCTTTAGGAACTCTTCAACTCTTTTTTCTTCAGGCCTTTGGTTTTTACACTGTGCTTGGAAATGACCCATTTCCCCACAACTGAAGCATCTCTTCTTTGAAGACTGAGGCGCACTTGCTCGTGGTGATTCGGTTGAAGGACCCTGGCCAGACGCCACAGCAACTCCCGTCGTTCACATGTTAGTGAGGAACTTCTGCATATCGGTCTGTGTCTCTGCCACCTTCAAGAGTACTCGGCACAGGTCCGTGTGCGCCTGTTCCAGTTCAGCTTGAGCTTCTTGCATCTTCTTAACAGTCTTTTGTATCTCACTATATGCCGGAATTGTTGACTCTTTTGCAGCACTCTCTGTGGATATAGGAACAACCAGATGCTCTTGTCTGTCAACTTCGGATCCATAGGCATCCAACGAATCATCTTCAGTCTGCAAATATTCATTATGCCTCACGGGTTGTGCATAAGCTCTTTCTCCTCTCCTTAAGGATTTTTCTTCCAGCAGAGCCTCTTCCTCTCTAACAGCTCGAATCAGTTCCAGGTATTTCAATTCTCAGTTACCTTCTCTGGTTTTCAGCTGTAACATCACAGGATCTAGAGGTTGAGCGCCCCTCAATATCTGCTGCATTCTGATTTTATCTATTGTGGCCGGTTCGGCCCCTTTCTTAAGAAGTATCTGGTGCAGAATCTTATCCAGGAGCCTCATATATTCAGTCATTTTCTCACCTTTTCGCTGGTAGGTATGTTCGTACTGGTACAAGAGTTCGGTAGCCTTTTCTGTTCGCCCAAAGACTTCCTGTAATATATTTAGGTAATCTAAAGCAGTACAATCTTGCTTACTCAACTTCAGGTTCCTGACAGCCTCTGACGCAGGTCCCTTTAGGCTCTCAGTAATCCTTTGCTTCTTCTGCGCTTCAGGGACGTCCCACTCATCCAGAGCCTGCATCGCCTGTTCTACCCATTCTTCGAAGGTTTCTTCTCCCGCCGGAGTTGGTACGTTTCCTGTAAAATTCCTCAACCGTCGATAACTAAAGTTAGTGTGTGGAGGGCTTGTTCTTTGACATTTAGCCAGCAAATCTCCGATAGCCACTATAAATTCAGGCCCGATCATGGCCAGCGGACTGGGCGCGGGAATGTTCGCAAGATCGCCACGTGGCGCACTCGGCTGAATCAGTTGAACTTCCACATCGGTCAGCTTTACACTCGCGCCCTGAAAACACACTGGAACACCCTTTCTCCACTCACAAAGAACATATGTGTGAGAAGTATCTGGGTTCGCTTTAATGTCCAGAATTAACCCCCGATGATCTGGTGTCAGCGCGGCCACGGCCCAGCGAATCTGATCTTCGGCCCAAGTGTCTGCAGGAATGTCCATGACTATGCTTAACCCTATCTGGCTATTGTGCTCCTCACACCATTTGGCAGCAGTGTCTGGATCCATAATTAACCCTTTAATTGCGGTATCCACAGAGACTGGAATCCTGGACGAGCCCCCACATGTAGCGCTCACTCCCGGAGGAGCCGCTGAATAAACCTCGGGTTAGTCTCACCGCACTAGGAAATAACTATACACCAGCACTGTTGTGGATTTTTATGTATTATATTCTTTACTGATCCCAATAAAGCAGCATATATTACGCATATACGGTATTTAAATGACAAGAATTCGTAATGCCGGAAAAAACACGCGGCGGCAAAAGAAAGGGTTAACCCCCTCAGTTCTGGAGTGTAAGTCCCGTGAAGAATAGCTCAAAAATGTGTATGTGTGTGTCTCGGGTACTGTATTCAACTGGCCAGTGAATGAAACAAAACAGTCTTCGACTAGTCACCGTTGGGGCCCTGTGGATTTAAACAATATTGCAGCGTGCGTTTCTTATTTGGGAACTGCGGCCTGGGAGGCCTCTCACCCATCCGATAGACGAAACTGTCCAGCACCCGATCAAAGATCTTCTCCACTGTGTACTGGGACTCTGTGCCACTGAATCCGCTCCCTGCTTGCCGAATCTCCGCAACTGGAACAACGATCCAACGCCTGCACTCCCAATCGATCAGCGCGGTCTCCTAACTCGGGGTCCAGCCAGAACCAGCTTGTCATCCAGACCTCTCAGCGCTGCATAGGAAGGTCTCAGCACGGTCACTGTCCCGATCTCCAGCACCAGTGAGACAGCGTCTGTACTCCGGCCTGGTCACGATCTTTGACAGCTCTCACGTGCGTCCTCCACCTTTTACTGCTCCACTCACTCTGACCTTGCCTTCCACGAGGCCGCTGATCTCCTTCCTCTTCCTATCCCACCCCTTCCTATCCTCCCGCAAAGGATGATGGTAGGTGTAGTTCAGTTTTTGTCCAGCATAGTCCACTATGTCTGTCTCCCTCTGGTGGCCATCATAATTAAATGCAGCAGAACACAGTCTTTAAAGCAGCGCTACACATCATATTTCATAAAATTTTTATAGTAAATTATACGTTATGATGGAAATAATGGTATGTTTAGAAAGTCCATTTAATGGCCAAAAATTGTATATAATATGTGTGGGTTGAATAAATGAGTAAGAGGAAAATTTGACCTAAACACTAACAGCGCAGAAACGTAAAAACAGCAGCGGGCACTAAAGGACAGATTTGCGTAAAACCGCCTGGTCTCTAAGGCTGGGGTCAGACTAACGCATTTTTAACGTGCGTTTAGGCGCACTTAATCACGGCCGCGCAACGGAAGCAGTAAACGAACAAATTTTTTCGAGAAAGCAGAACCGCTAGTACTGACGTACAGAGTGCACTGCGCCCACATAGCGGCGAGTGTGCGTGATTAGATGTCAGACGCTGCTCATGTCCGGCCAACATAACGTCCAGACACCCAAAGTTTCCTGGTTTGGATCCGTAACAAATCACGCACGAAAATGTGCATCGTATGACTGTTTTCGCGCATGCTGTGAAAAAAAAGTCAATGCGTTTGGACGCACTTTTTGACGGTCGATGCGAATAATGCGTTCGTTTGACCATAGCCTAAGGGGTTAAACCCCATATTACTACTTTTTTAAACTGCTGTTGCTCGGAAATAAGAACTCTCATAGATAAATACACACTGAATGCAATGACAATAGTAATGTATTACATTATTATGTATTTATGTAATAACAATGTCACTGCTATGATTGATAGCCAAATAATATATATTAGTATTAAAGGCCCATTATACATAAAAAAGGGCACAGTACAGAGAATTTTTTCATAATTTCCTTTTAAAAGGAGAGTATAAGAGAAGAAAAAGCTCCACAGCAATAAATCTCACAGTAATGTGCAGTGTGTATGAGCATATCAGAGCACCACAGCAATAAAACTCTCACGGTAAAGACAGTCAGGGTTATTCCGAGAGAGGTGAAAAGCAGGAGAATAACTGGAGAAGGAAAAATTCTAGGTCAAAATAGCTTATTTGGAAAGTGAGATAAATGGGAGAATTTTTCTGGTTTGGCTATTTTGACCTAGAATTTTTCATTCTCCAGTCATTCTCCTGCTTTTCACCGCTCTCTGAATAACCCTGAGTGAGTATGAACGTACACAGGATCCAATAGACCTCTAACAGTAGAGGCAGTGAGTCTCTCGTTTTTCATGTCCCCCTCCCTTTTATCATGTCCATCTCCCCACCTCCCTTTTCAGTCCATTTCACCCACTTCCTTTTCATTTCCCACTCTTTCCATTTAACCTTCGGTGAACCTGGGTCTTGCCTGTGAGCCATGGCTTTGGTCTCCTCTGTGGTGGCTGCACTGCACGTGCATCAGAGCGCTGGGAGGAAGCAGTGGCGTAGCGTGGGGGGGGCCAATGGGGCGGTGGCCCCGGGCGCGATTTTCTTAGGGGCGCTGATTTCTTTTGAAATTGTGCGCCCCTAATAGTTTCCAGTTGCCAATCCACTTAGAAAGAAGTCCGCTCACGTGGGCACTCTGGAGTCAATGAGCAACTGCGGCAACGGCCCTCTGGATGACTGTCAGTTAAGTCCGGAAGAGAGTTAGTCACGTGACACCGGTGATGCAGTGCGCCGGCGCCACGCTTGAAGTTTCATGTCACAGGGTGGGAAAGAGCAGGAGGCTGCACACAGTGACACAGCTGCCAGACCAGTGCGTGTGCAGACAGAGTGAGAAAGTCGTCACAGAAGGGAAGGGGTCCACCGTCCATCCAATCCGGCGCCCGTGCTGTCCCAAGGCTAAGGTACCAGCTGGCTATCAGGCAGGGGAGGGGGCGGGACAATCAGAGTCCCTTCTCATCTGCTGGGGATACGGGTCTCCGTTCTCTGTGCCCCTGCAATGTGCATTCTGGAGCAGTGTAATAGCTGAGGGGGCACCAGGAGGACAGAAATCCCTCCCTGCCTGATGACTGCCTCTGCCTGTGCAGTTGTCAAGCTGCTTCTCAAACGCTGATGCCCCCCCCCCCATCCTCTGAGGCAACCACTGCCAGAGATGTGATAAGAGGAGGGAAGCCCTTTCCTTAACCCTCTGTGTGTCAGAGGGAGAAGAGAACAGAGTGATCTGACCCAGGAGCAAAGGAGTCTCAGCAAAGGCAGGGTGCAGCTGCATGGTAGGTGCACTGCTGCCTGTTTATTTATTTTAATCATTGCTGCCTGTGACCAGTGTGTCCTGGCAGATCAGCACTGTAAACAGTGCATGTATTTTCCTATGGACATATGGCCTCCTACATAATGTTTATCACCTTCAGCCCTCTCCTGCTCTATGTCTGGAGACAGAGTGCAGGTCACTGTGCTGGGAATTGGGAGGGGGGGGGAGAGAAAAAGCTGAGCTGCTATGTTAGTTAACGCTTCGGTGTCTGACCTCAAGATATCTTCACCTGTGTGTGAAACAAATATACACCTGACACTCACATGGTTAATTTAAATTATAAAATTTAATCTGTAACGTGACACTAACGTGTGTGTGCGCATAATTCCACAGCACACGCAACAGTGAGTTTTATTGCTGTGGAGCGCTGTGATACACTCGAACATACCGCACATTACTGTGAGTTTTATTGCTGTGCAGCTCTATAAAACATGCACAGGGCAAAGTGTTGGCTAAAGTGAAATGGGAGCCCCAAACTGCGATCCTTCCTAAGACCCCATCATGCCTTAATCCAGTTCTGGGTAGGTTTGGAGTGGGGGGGGGGGAATACACCGTCGCCAAATATCCTTTCACCGCCCTGGGTACCTGCTGTGAGTGCTTGCATCATGGCATATAGAGATGGGTTAGTGTCTCTGCGCTGGCAGCACCGCAATGCGGAGCACTGAGTGTTTTCCTCTCACATCTGCCTACACACGGCGGCTGAGTTTAGGCATATGCGCTGTACGAGCAACCTCTATGTTACTGACCGTTACAGCGGCAGCATGTGTATATATATGTAGCGCTCACTCCTGGAGGAGCCGCTGAAATTGAACCTCGGGTCAGTCTCCCTGCACTAGGGAATAAATATACTCCAGCACCGTTGTGGATTTTATAAATTATATAGTTTACTAGAATAAATGGCATATAATGAATAACACGGTGTTCGTAGATATATTTACAGTACTTCGTAATGCGGGAAACGCGCGGCGGAAAAGGAATACGATGCTTCGTAATTCGAGGAAAGCGCAGCGGAAAAGAAATACGATGCTTCGTAATTCGAGAAACGCGCAGCGGAAAAGAGAAAATACAAGGCTTCGTAATTCGAGAAACGCGCAGCGGAAAAAGAAAAAGGAGAATAAATCTTTAACCCCCCTTTGTGTTTGGGGAGTGAGTCCCGCTCAGGTTATGTCCCAGAATGTACGTGTGTGTGTGTTATGGTACCCGGGTACAATATTCAACTGGCCAGTGAATTGCTTAAGAGGTATCTTCGACTAGTCAAGTTGGGGCCCTGTGGGTTTTGGAAACAAACAGCAGCGTGCTTTCTTTATTCACAAACGGCCTGGAAGGCCTCTCACCCATCCGCGAAATACTTGGTGCTCCGCTCGACCCTGGACGTCCCTCCGCTCGATCCTGGCTGGGATTCTCTGGGCTACCGGATCCGCTGTCTTGCCTTTCTGTAGATGCTGCAAGATGTCCAGCTCACCGCCTGCTCTCCCTGTCCGATCGATCTTGCGGTGCTCCTAACTCGGGGTCCTCTCGCTCACTTGGTATCAGCATGGGTATTCCTGTGAATCACCGGGTCTTCCTCTGGTAAGGCCGAAGAACCCAGTCCTTAGCTCTGTCAGGCCCCAGCTGCGCTCCAGCCTGATCAATGTGTCGTTCTGCTGCTCTGCGTCTTGCTCCTCTCACTCCCTGGCACGCTCTGCCAGCTCTTTCCACGAGGCTCAGGATGTAAGGGTCTGTGTCCCACCCACTTCCTGTGTCCGCTCCCAAAGCATGCCGGGAAATGTAGTCCCAATGTTCAATGTCTCTTATCGCGCTTGTCTCCCTCCGGTGGCCAAAAATAGGTACTGCCACGACAGGGAATTAAACCCAGCGCTACAATATATTGCCTTGACTCCTCCATCTCTAGCAGAATATTCATGCTAACATGTCCACAGGTTGTGGGGGGGGCGCACAATTCTTGCCTTGCCCCAGGTGCTGACAAACCACGCTACACCACTGGGAGGAAGTGATGTTATATGATCACTTCCTCCCAGCGCCGCAGAGTACACATGACGTTGTGACTCGGGAGGAAGCAGAGTCAGTCTGCGTCCGGCCTCAATGCTCGGCGGAGGATCATTATGATCCACTTTCGAGCCAAGGGAGGCTTGTGGTGTCACCTGGTGCGGTCCACACCCACCTTGTGTCGCCACTAATTTATCTAACCCTGACTCCAATCACGGTCTCAATCCAGTTTCTTAATACCGTGGGACTAGAACTCCAGAATCACACCATGAGGCACAAAGAATTCTATTGAAGGGCTACAAGCAGAGGCAAAGAATATAGAGCAAGTGGATTACCCGTCATACTGCAGCACTGTTAAGCAAATCATAGGCAAACAGATAAAAGGAGGCATGGATCATAATAGAGCAGAAATCACATGCAAGGCAATTATGAATATATTATAAAGATTGTATCAAGGGATTCAAGGAACGAAGTAAAATCCAGTAAGTGAAAGTTAACCAGCCAATAGAGTTTCAGGAACATATCTCGGAGGTGGGCACATCTTTGCATAGAGGTGTGAATGTTTAACTTAGCCAAGCAGCCTACTTGAAATTCTTGCCAAGTTCTCTGTACCCATCCAACACCGATAAGAAATGAAGACAAGTTAACTCCTTTCACTTGCAGACCCTACAATTACATCTGCAGTATCCGTGGATCACCACATAGGTGTTTTGTACCATCTCACTGCAAGCTGTGTTCCAAGTTCAGCAACAGTTATTGGGAAGCACTGCCCAGCAGTGTGCAGTATCCACAACCACTGGATTCCTGCGGGGAGTGCGGCCCACACCGGGTGACACCACCCCCTAAAAAAAGAACCTTTTTTTTTTCACAAAAATATTTTACCAGGAAGAATACATTGAGATTTCTCTCATTTTCAAGTATGTCCTGGGTAGGCAATGCCTAGGCTGGCACTTTCCAGGGGGCGGTAAAAAAAACACCACTAAAGGGGATATTCACAGAGCACCAAAATGACGCAGACATTTCAGTGTTTTGTTGTTTCCCGCACTTTGGGGGATCAAATTTCCCAGGCGAATTCCCCGCAGGGTCCCTGAAGTGCAGGGAATCAGCCACCGAATGCTGCCGCAAACCTGTCACCCGCGTTTTTTTTTTAAAAAAAAAACTACTGAA
Source organism: Leptobrachium leishanense (assembly GCA_009667805.1). NCBI lineage: Eukaryota > Metazoa > Chordata > Amphibia > Anura > Megophryidae > Leptobrachium > Leptobrachium leishanense. The sequence continues at coordinate 216,571,382 of CM019063.1, forward strand.
CGAAAATGGCTGGAATTAACATATAAGGTCCTATGAATGATAATAAAAAGGTCTGTTACAGAAAAACCGCAAATAGAAAAAAAAATAGAATTTTCTATTTTGAAAAATGCCTAAAAGATACAATTTTTTTTTCAATAGAGAACTTTTTACTACAGATTAAAGGAATAAATGGTTTATTAGATATTGAATTAAAACAGGAATATTTTTAACATTGAAATCTATGGTGTTCTACCTGAATAAACCTGTCGAATGAAACGATCGTACATCAGGACATTTCTCTGCTGTTCGATGTCTCTGAATAGAGTAACCATTGCTTCTCTATGAAGACTTTCACTGCTGTCGAACAGGCACCGTACTTGCTGGCAGTTTGCCAAAATTTGTGTATGAGCATATCACAGAGCTCCACAGCAATAAACCTCACAGTAATGTGCGCTGTGTATTATGAGCATTCAGTGTTATATGGGAGTACTGCGTTATGAGTAAGAGTAGTTAAAAAAATACCCGGGGAGGGGGATGACACTATAAGTTACCGCACCGGGTCACACCAACCCTAGTGACGCCACTGATCCACACTTGTTGCTGTGTGTTTTCTTGTGTCCCATTCTGGCTCACGTCAGTTGGCACTGCGATAGGCACATGGTGTGTGTGTACAGTGGGTTGACACAGTGCTGCCAGGATCCAAGGATGAAATGCTGCCCCTCCCCGCCAAAACAAACACTCACCATAACAATGAAAACATCCCCACACAGATCAGAGCACCACTTCAATACAACTCAAAGCAATGTGTGTATGAATGGCACTCAGCACACACAGACGCACGACGTCCATGCAGCCCCCTAACACAGTCACACATCCACCCGCTCACAGTATCACAATCACAGAGGCACAAGGTGTGCATGCAGCCTGTGTGTGTGTGACTGCCTGAGCTTGGCCGCCGCGCCTGTCCTCCCCCCCCCTCCGCACACCCCTCGTGCTGATTGGCTGCATTTGACAGGGAGGCTCGGCCTTCATAAGGTGTCGTGGCTGAGGAGCTCCTGGTGGCTGCTTCCATCCGGCTTCTCTCTCCCCTCTTACACACATCTTTCTACGGTTCCACCACCAAAACAACGACCACCATGTCGGACAAGGCTCCTTTGACACTGACGTTATCACTCTCACCCGCTTCGTGATGGAGGAGGGGAGGAAAGCCAAAGGGACCGGAGAGATGACCCAGCTCCTCAACTCCTTGTGTACCGCCATCAAAGCCATCTCGTCCGCGGTGCGCAAAGCCGGCCTGGCCCAACTGTGAGTACTGCCCTGCCCGGAGTAACACGGACACACCGCCCGCTTTGCCCTGCCCCCCCTAACCCTGGCATGGAGGGATCCTGGGACGCCTCCACATCCTGCCTGAGCTCTGGCCCAGCTTGCATGTTACATGAGTAATAGGGGTGTTTGTGTGTGTCCCCTCCTGTAAGACAAATGATGTGGTGTATAAGCAGGCTGTACTGACAGGATCCTGTGCCTCCTTCCTTGACATTTCATGCATTTGGGTTTAGTGCTGTCACGGTGTGCCCGAAGAACCCGGCCTTACTCCCTGTAACTGACACTCTGTATCCTCCATGAGTTAACTTTGTAGAGAGGCAGGGATAGGCTCGCATTCTGATCTCTTGGTTTGTCCTCTTCTGTTACAGCCCCATGCACTTCAAATGGTTGGATTCCATTAAAACCCTGCTTCCCATGTCCCCCCCCCCCCAGCAGATTCTGATATTCCTAGTGACTGCAATTCAATAAAGGCAAATCCAACCAATCCAGTGCTCGATCACTCAGCAGATTCCTGTGCTATTGTCAGGCTCTGAGTGAGGGTCTCCAAATAGATTTGAAATTGTTCATCATAGAAAACAGCTGGTCTAAGTTAATGGTTTTGGTCTTCTTTTAAACCTGTGACTTTCTTGGTCCAGCTTGTCAGAGGGAGAGATATTAATCCTGATTTTTAAATTCTCCTGTACACTGATCCACTGGCTTCCTTCTAGTCCTTCCCATTTTTTTTTTATTATTTTTATTCTGAATAAATTTGGTTTTGCATCCGGGAAGCTTTGATAATTTCTCATTCCCCCCCCCAAAAAAAGTTAGCAAATCTGGTAGCCACTAAATGTAAAAACAGAAATAACAATATAAATGTTAGACTTTTTCCACCTGTGATTTGATCTTCCAAAAATCTGGGGGGGGGGGGTGGGGTGTTACAGGGATACACTATTGAAAGCAGAACACTCTTTATCTCCCCCCACACTTAAGCAATTGACTAATTACTGCCCAATATATATATATATATATATATTTTTTTTCATCCCTCGCATGCTCAGCACCTCCTTTTCAGCTCAGGAGCTTCTGTATCCGAAGTCCCTGCAGTTTTTCTACGCAAATTGCATAGTGTTAGATCCAGAACTTGCGCGTTGCTCTGGACTTGTGCTCTTTATGTACGTACGTTCTGTAGCCCCTGCACAGAACTGATCCATCAGCTGCCTCTGAGATTGCAGGCAGTCCAAGAGGGTGATGCCGTCTATATGCTCATGTCACTGTCGACCAGAAAACTTAAAATACTGAAGAGTTGCTAATACAAAGAGCTTGTGCAAACTGTTACATATATGTGGCTACTGCATATGATTTCTGTTACACGCCAAACGTTATGTTGGCATCTCAGCTGGTAATGTTGGCACTCCAAAATGACGACTTGCACCACCACATGTGTCTTCTAGAGCAGTGGTTCTCAACCTGTGGACCCTCAGGACCCACAATTGTCCTTGGTCATTAAGTTGCGACCCAACAATAATTGAATTTCTGAAACCTCATTATTTAATCCACAAAACAACGTGTGCAATATTCTACAATGGATGCACTTAAACAATTTTATGAGTAATTAACAAGCTAGTCAATGGTAGCTTCTTACCCTCGCTGATCTTCAGGCAAGACCCCAGGTGTAAAGTAATCCTATATTTTTCTATCGCAAAAATCCGTTAACTTTTGGTCCCACAGTGCAGAGGACTTGATGATCTGCCACCTCCTTTAGTTTGTATGCAGTGACATGCTAAGAAGAAATAGATGGTCACACGGAATACTTAACTTTGAATTGTAGGACTAATTTCCAGGAGGTGGTTCGTGCTCTCCTTAAGCAAATTGTATAAAGAAAACACGGAAATTATAATGTCCTACGGATTGATGAGAATAAGTGGAACAAAGGTTCTGATCAGTTTCAGAAACTCACGAAATCCTTGGAACACCAATTGATCCGAAATTCTCCTATTCAGTTATTCACAGGAGGACGCCACAGGATGTAGTATAAAGGAAATTTATTATATATAAAATAAATGAATAAAATCAGCTATTTGAACTCCGTTTATAAGCTAATAGATGCCCAACGCGTTTCATCTGCAATATCAGACTTCCTCAGGGGCAGTGCATCAATAACAAATGATGCACTGCCCCTGAGGAAGTCTGATATTGCAGACGAAACGTGTTGTGCATCTATTTTATAATCTGAGTTCAAATAGCTGATTTTATTCATTTATTTTATATATAATTTCCTTTTATACTACATCCTGTGAATAACTGAATGGGAGAATTTCGGATCAATTGGTGTTCCAAGGATTTAGAGTTTCTGAAACTGAGAACCTTTTGTTCTACTTAAATTTCCGTATTTTCTTTACAGTCTTTTTCTATTTGTTGTATAATTGCTGGATTTTGCCCATTTACTTTGAAGGAGATTCTTTGACGCCTGTGGGTTGACTTTTTACCCAGTAACCTCTGAACTTTCAGTGATGGGGAGGGGAAAGCACGTTCATACCCCCACCCAAGGATTCCTCAATCCAGGAGCTTCCTGTAGGTAAATACAAAACCTTGACTATGAGAAGTCTGTGCAGCAGCTATGTGACCATTAGTGGCTTGCTCTTGGCTTTAAATCTGGATTAAATTGCTTCCCCTGTCCCACCACTCTGCACAAGCACAGATTCTGATAGACTACGTGGTTTGAGAGGAATGATACGGGGTGTCGTTCCAATCAAGTCTTTTAGAAATGACTATAAATCTTATTTTAGTGAACCTGTGAGATGTAGCCTGAGGAACTGACACCATTCCTCACAACTATGGCTCTGGGTATAAGTAACTTTTTTCCCCTTGGTGTGGGGTGGCATAATTTAAGCACCAGAAATCCTTTTCTGGTAAAACCCTTTATAAAAGGAAGCTTTTGTTTTTAGATTCTTTAGATGAGTAGGACCCCCCCCCCCTATGTTTTGGGAGATTTTTGGCAGAGAACGTCTCAGATGGGAATAAAGGTTAGGTACTAGGAGGAGTTGAGTACAATATCTAGTATTGTGGTGGTTTTTAAGAGGTTGTTCTAGCAGTTCCTGAATTTTAACCCAATCCATACATTTTTAAAATTCAAAATCTTCCTTTATGTCCAGTTTGTATCTTGCCTATTTACAGGGTTATTCAAAGAGCCAAAATTGCACTGAAAAGTGAACTTCCCCGTACGGAGGCAGTTTGCCAAATATTGCCAAAATACGATGATCTTTGACAGCAGTGACTTCCCCATAGAGAAGTTATGGTTAATCTATTCAGAGAACGCTGGAATGTCAGTGACCTGGCCTGATCAGTCGGTGACATTTCGGTGCTCTCTGAATAACCGTATTAGTGTTTTTTTTATTTTATAGAGAACAGGGTCCAGACTTTTATTCCAAGATCGGGGTAGTGTCTTTCAAATGAATACTCGAGTATACAGCTAGATTTGTGACACATTTACCTTTTAAAATTGGAGGGGTCGTGTTCTATTCAAGACCTCTGCATCGCGTGTTTTTTTTAAAAAAAAAAAAAGCTTGACTTGCTCAGGGATCCCAAGTCTCCCTGAAGTGAATGCGGGGTCCCTGACGCCCACAAACACTTCAGTAATTCCCAGATTTGGGAGGTGGGATCCATCACTGCCAGAGGGCACGCTTGGATTAAGCCAATCATTCAAGATTGGCTTCAAACCAAGCATGCTCTGCACGGCCTGCTGGGAGGTGTAGTTTTCTAACGGCTCCAGCAGGCAGGCTCATCCACTGCATCGTCCACCAATAGCCAGCCCCACCCCATTGTTGGCCCATCCTGACCTCATTGCAGATGAACTACTCGATTCTGACTTTGTGTTGAGAGAACCTGGAAGGATTTTAATTGTTTACCGGTACAGTATACTTTTATAATTTTGCTCTTCACGCTTTACTTGAGTATTCTCATTTCCATAATAAATCTCTATCGCGTTATATTCGGGTCGTGCTATACTCTAGTATCTACGGTAAACTGTGCAGGAGCTGTAAACCAGAACCACCTTGCTATTAATGGTTCTGTTCCAATGGACCCACAGTGTTAGCATTTTGAGTTGCAATAGATTGCTGCTTCGGATCCTTGCCACTGCTGGTATCTGCTCCTGGAGTCTATAGAGGACTCCTCTTTGGAGAAGTACAAACCTACCCTAGCTTGTGTATATGGGGTCCAGCCACGATCACCGACATCCACTGGGAACTTCCTGGCAAGAGACTGTGGATCGTGCTGACCTGTGGTATCGCCTTTAAACGTGACTTTACCAAACAAAAAAATCTGTTAATGGCAGGTTTTGAGACCTTATTTGCAGAATACTCCCTTAAGCCAAGACTGAACTGCTATATAATGGCTCATTCTTCCCCAGATAGCAGCAAATAAATGGCTCCTAAACAAGGTGTAGGAGCTTTTGGCTTACCAGTGTGGTTCTTTAAGGGTGGGTAGGGGGCAGTGTTGAGGCTAATGGCTCAACTGGAAATGGGGCCCATCCACAACCCCCCCCCCCCCCCCAATAAAATTACTTCAGCTGCACTAGCTCTAGTTCATCTTGTTTCAATCATCCTGTGGTCTAGAGCAGTGGTTCCCAACTTATTCCAAATAAAACTGACTTGCGGAAATCTTCTCAGCGTGACGGTCATTCTTTTCCTATCTAAGCACTTGGGACTTTTTAGACTTTTCTAAACTTGGTGTGTGTGTGCTCGCTCTGTGGCTAACATTAGGGAATGTGGCCCGTTGGAATTAATTTTTAATTTCAACATAAATTTTTTAATTATATTATATATATATATATATATATAATTTATTTTTTTTTAGATACGGCATTGATGGATCCACAAATGTGACAGGAGACCAAGTGAAGAAACTGGATGTTCTTTCAAATGACTTGGTCATCAATACTTTAAAGGCGTCCTACAGTACATGTGTCCTAGTATCTGAAGAAGACCCACACGCACTCATAGTGGAGCCTGAAAGAAGGGTATGCATTTAATGGTCATGTCTAGTCCTCCAGCTATTGTAGCTCTGATAAAACCAAGGTCACTGTTGTATAAATGGAGCAGTCACATCTTCCTAAACTTTCTCTCATTTAAAGGGACATGCATGGTTTGCTAGTGTGATTTTGTAAAACATGCTATGCCTTTTTGAATGGGTATATATATTTTTTTTTTATATTTGCCTGCTTTTCTTTCTTGGCATTTTCCACACCCGCCTAAGGAGGCACTTTAAGTTAACCAATCAGTGTACATACTTTGGTATATGTAATAAACGCACTGGGCATGTGCGGAGTTGCTCCTCCCTCCTGCACTGTGAGCTGAGGATGGAGCTGAGTGACCTTCCAATCTAACTCTTTCACCCCCAGCTACTGCAGGGACAGGGAAGGATAGAAATCCATAGAGGGACAGCAAAATAAAAATACTGCAAGAAAGGTGCAAAGAGTGCATGTACACGAGAGTGTCTGATATTCAGGTCCTGAGCGTGCACAGCTTGTGCTAGTTTATGTGAAGCTTTGATGGGTGGGGAGGAGGCGGGGAATATTCGGGAAGTATGAGCTGAAGAAACACCCTTAGCTTAGAGGTGTGACCAGAGATGATGAAATGGCCTATTTAAAGCAAGAAAATTAACTTATTTTTTTTCTTAGGCTGGGGGTCAGACAAGCGGTAGTAAGAGAGGAAGGAACATCCGTGAGAGTGGATGTTCCTCCGCTCAACTCCCGTCTGGCTGCCTTGCTGAATGCATTAAGTGCGCTCAGTGCTGTATGGCTCGCTCCTCCTATGGAGGAACATGCGTCCTAGTGCTTCGAAGGGGAGGCTTGCTGCACAGCTGCGGGGGCGCGTGCAATTTGTGCGCATGCAACAGCGTGTGGCTGGCCCTGTCACAACGCTGCGACGGAGACCGGAAGGCACATTGTATGGGCACACATAGTGAGCTTGTATGACCCGACCTTAATGCTAATTCTCCAGCTAACCATGCCTTGACATCAGTAAAACTTTATTTTTTTTATTTTTCTTCAATTCTAAACTACCCGTGTTCCTTCTCTTGTCTTGTGCATTCAGATTTCCTTATAGATTCAGGTAAGATTAATTGTGTTTTTTACAAAGTTTCTCCAGTTGTTGTTTTGTAATGATATATTTACGTAATATTTGGTTTGTGAGGAAGTTGCAGTTCTTCCTGTTGGGCTTTAAGTAACTGGTGCTGGATCCTCAAAGCCAGTGGAGCAGGTCTTGCATGTTTCTGTGGTCTTGCTCTTGAATTCATTGCCTGCACGATTTGGTTTTGAAACTGCTGAACCGGACCAAACCCCTGGATTTTAATGAATCCCATATACCCGTACTAAAAGACAACAGGGTTTTGCTTTACTTTAGCTGCAAACTAAAGATTCAACCCCCTTCACTACAAAATAGGTCTCGCTATTCCAATTAAATGGTACCAATTACAAAATGTAATATCACTACAGTGTATTTACAGACAACATGCATTATTTGAAAAGGTGCTCTTGGAAGACTCTGACGTAAAGAGTTGCAATACATCAGCTGTCATGTTTTAGAGCCAATTTGCAAGAAACAAATTTTAATTTAACTTCCGGTTTAAGGTGCTTTTAGTTTTAGAACAGTGGTTCCCAACTGCAGTCTTAAAGTACCCCTAACAGGCCAGGTTTTAACCACCCTGGCGGTTTTCCCAAGCGTGGCTCCGTTAACTTTCATTGCCGAAAGCTGTAACCCTAAGCCACTCGGGCTGTATACACACCTGTACCTGCTTTCCCTCGCTGACCTCCGATCGCTTTCTCCTCCCGCAATCGCAGCGTTCTGTTCCTGGTTCCCTCCTCGCGAGAAGGCAAGTAGGATGTCGCGATCGCCGGAGACTGCGGAGGGAGCGCAGGGACAAGTAATGTATCCAGCGGCATCCCGAGTGGCTCGAGGTTGACGCTTCCTGCAATGCATTTAACCCTGAGCCACATTCGTGTTTCTGCGGGGGGGGGGGGGGGGGCGCAAAGAAATTGTTCCGATTCTGACATATAAAATATGTCAGAATCTGAATGCTGGGGAGGTTAAGGATCACTTTGGGGAAATGCAGACTGAATCCTCCAATCCCTGAGTAGCAAATCCCATCACCTGTGCTGTGCTTCAGATATCTGGAAAACCTGGCCTGTTGGGGGTACTTGAGGACCTCGTTTGGAACCACTGGTTTAGAAGATTTAACTCTGTTGTGGTAGGGAAAGGTTTAAGCCCCACCCGTTCAGCAGCAGGACTGGGAATAAAAAGCAGCCCTGGAAATTTAGTTACTTGTGGGTGTTTTTTTTTTTTTTTTTTGGGACGAGCCCTATATTGTGCAAATAACAAAGAATACAAGCTGCGAGATGGCACCGTCCATGTCACAGCAGCCCGTGATCTTTAAGTATTTCATTGGGAGCAGGAGGGATACAGCAGAACCTTTCTAAAACTCCATAATAACGCTGTGAATGAATCATACAATCGCCATCAATTTTGCCAAAATTTGAGTTGCCAAAGTGGTTACGGGGACTCACATAGGGGTCTGGTTACAAAGCATTTCATTGAATGTTCACCATATTTTGCCACAAAAGGAGATGCCAAAGCTGTTATCAGACATTTGTGCATTGCCTCGGCAAATTCCACCAAAACTGAAAAAGGAAGTCTTATTCTCATAATTTGGAGCTTAAATCAATAAAAATGTAGTTAAAAATTAATTTAAGCACTTCTTTTTTTTTTTTTTTTTTTAAGACTTTGCAGGACCCTATTCAAAGGTTAGTGCTAACTTAGAGCTGTTGAAGGCTATGGAGGTGTTAAGTTTACACCGCTCTCCTTGAGTTGGCATTAACTTTGAAATGGGGGCAAAAAAGTTTTCGGTCAAAATAGGAATTTAATTCTTGGCGAAAAAATATATTTTCGGCCTACTGGGGAAAATGCCCAATGGCCTGGTCACCCATAGGATCAACATTAGGTGGGACCCTGTGCCTAGCAGTGCGCTCAGCGCTGCAAGGCTCTATTCTCCTATGGAGGATTAGTCTTTTGCAGCCCCGTCATCGCATGTCCTAGCGCTTTGATGTGGAGGCTGAAATTAGTGCGTGCGCAACCACGTGGCCGGCCCCACTGCTGTGACGGACACTGGAAGGTACGGGTACTTTACAAGTTTATTGTAAAGTACCCAGCCTTAGCATACCACATCACTGACTCATCCCTCTGCCCATCGACTCCCATCATGATTGAAGTTGCTTTTATGGCCCCACCATTCCTGAACCACTGGCACTAATAATCCTGACGTCCTGTAAAACTTTCCTTGTCTTCCTCAACCACAATTCTTCTAGACTGTAAGCTCCTTTGAGCAGGACCCTCTACACAGCCTGTCTGTTTATTGTAAAGTGCAGTGAAAACTGTTGGCGCTGTATAGATGATGATATACAATATGCATAGTGGCCATACATGTTTGCATGGCAAGTGTGGTGGTGTCCAACATTACTAATGCTTTTTATATGAAAATGTTCTCTGCCATGTTCATGTGCCGTTTTCCTCAATTTTGGAAAAATGTTGGTCAGTGTAACTTTGTATTTATTTAATCTTTTAGGGCAAATACATTGTCTGTTTTGATCCGCTCGATGGCTCTTCCAACATTGACTGCCTCGCCTCTATTGGGACAATCTTTGCAATCTACAAAAAGGTGAGCTGTTCTCTTGACTTTGCAGTTGGCTCTTCTAACCAGTGTCAGCATTTATCTGCCAAGACTGTCTGACACTGGTTTTTTGATGTTAACCCACTCAAAATAATGGTGTGACATTAAAAAAAAAGTGCTGACCTGTGCTTCATGGGTGAAACTCTACTATATTGCATTTGTACTTTGCACAGGAGATAAAAAGGAAAACACAAACATTTTTACACTCCAATTTTCTATTGAACAGGTCAAAGTTCATGTACTACTGTGTTGTGCTCTGTAAAAACAAACCAAACTTGATGTATGTATGTTCATGCATTGGACACCCTTTTTGGACAGACCAGGAGTAGGACACATGGCAAGTGAAATGTACAGAGGAATGTAACTGCTAGGGAGATTCCCTGAAATAATATATATTTTATCATTTAATAGTTCCAGAATTTGTCAATATGGATTGTCAGATAAATAAGGCAGCAAAACTACTGGGTGCTAGATTCAAAGTGTGACTTTAATCCAAGCCTTGTAAACTTGCTAAGGGGCTGGTTAGTTTACACCAAGCTTAGATTCTAGGGCTAGGTTTTTGTCTTCAATGCAGTTTCCTGAAGGAATGTGCTTCTTAGTTTTATATACACAGTATATAATTTCACGAGTATAGCCATATGTAGTGATACACTCTCTTTTTTTCTTTTATTGGACTAACATTACATAACTCTTTGGGTCTGGAAGCTATACTGGGCAAAATCCTAGAATTGAACAATAAAAGCCAAGCAGAAAGGGAAGGGGGTTAATATGGGTAGTCAATCACTGAATATTGGAATAGTATGATCATGAGGGTGACATGTTTTTCTTCATAAACCTAGGCAAAAAATAATTTTTTTTTTTTCTTTTCCCTTTCAGACCAGTGATGACGAACCAACCGAAAATGATGCTTTGCAGCCAGGTCGTAACCTCATTGCTGCAGGCTATGCATTATATGGCAGTGCTACAATGATTGTTTTGGCCACAGACTGTGGTGTCAATGGTTTCATGCTAGATCCTGTGAGTGCTGGTCTATAATTTCAATTTAAGTGACCCTATACTCGCCCTGACCACTTTAAAAACTTAAGTCCTCCCAATCAATTCTGATATGCATCACATGTAGATTTTTATCAAGGGTTTGGAAAAATATAGATCCTCTTTAACCACTCTGTTCTAGTTTGGTCTGCAGAGCCAGATTGAATTGGTGTTTTGTTTTTTCTTTTTGGTGTTTTTATTTATTTCTAGATTTTTCTCAAACACCTTGGCTCAGATCACCACTGAGCAATTTTGCTCCAGATGTTACCGTGGCTCAAATGTTGCAGCTCTGTTCTGTAAATTGACCACTCCTACACCTTTTTTGTATAGGGTTTTTCTTTGTAAACCCCCCCCCCCCCCCCTCGCTAGATGAAGAACAAGGTATTTCAACCTTGCTCATACTTCCCATCTGGAGACAGAGCACCTAATAAATAGTTCCAAGGTTTTTTGTGCAGGACATGCATGATCCCACAAGCAAAGCGACATGGACCACTATGGACTCATGAAAAGGTTACCAGCGGTGGCGCCGGTATCACTGCGAGGTCAATTCTTATGAGTGATACCGCTGACAGTGACTTTCTCACAACGGAACACCACTCAACCCAGTTACAGGTGTTAAAGCTCGGGTAAAATAAGCATCTCCATAGACTTTAGCGGCTCCGGTACATGTACGACAGCTTTGGTTAACTTACACAATGGGCTACCGGTTGCATCGACTGAAAAAAGAAGAAAAAAAATAAAAAATCGGCTAGATCACCACTGACCTGATGAGGTACTGCAAATGGGGAAAGCGCTGCGCGATCTGCTCTCCTTGGCAAGAAAGGGATTTTCAAAAACCCTTTTACATTAGAAGGGTTAAGTGGGTTTTTTTGCAAAAAAACTGACAATCACTTCATCAGGTTGAGAGCCACAGAATAGATATATCCCCCTTCAATTACTTTGTGTGTTGTAGCACACAAATACATTCGCATCGTAACATGCTTCAGAGCTAAATGTTGCATGATGGGTCAGCATCCTGGTACTAGTCCTGAAATGTCTGGGGTGTCAAGACTAGCCATGACTAGCGTGTTGCAGACTATTCCTTGGTGTGTCACCCCCCCCCCCCTTTTTAAATAAATCTCTTTCCCAGGCAATTGGAGAGTTCATTTTGGTTGACAAAGATATGAAAATAAAAAAGAAGGGCAATATCTACAGTCTTAACGAAGGGTATGCCAAGTACTTTGACGGGCCTGTTACAGAATACCTGCAGAAGAAGAAATTTCCAGACGTGAGTATTTTGTATGGCTTCTGAGCATGGCACCAACTCTGATCTGATGGCCTTTGTATAGGTTGTCTGATTCGGCATTATGGCACATATTTCAGATGAGTTTGTCACCCCTGAAATGCATTTAGATGTAGGTAATCAAACTTTAAATTATTCGGAACCCTGTCTGTGAAACCATATTCTAGAGCAGTGGTTCTCAACCTGTGGACCCTCAGGACCCACAATTATCCTTGGCTATTAAGTCGTTTCTTAAACCTAATTTATTCCACAAAAAAACATGTGCAATATTCTACAATGTATGCACTTTTTAACCTCCCTGGCGGTCTATTTATTCAGCAAATTCTGTGAGAACATTTTTATTTTTTTTATTTTTTCATTATGGGAGGCTGGCCTATATAAATATACTTTGCTTCACTGAGATGTGCATTGTTACACGGTGGCTCCTGGTGTTGGGAGTCCAGAGCGTGCCACCAGTCACTGAGTCCCACCTCACACCTCCCATTACAGATTCCCCCCCCCCACCTTGCCATTAGAGTATTTTACCTGATGCAGCGGGTCCCAGGTGGCGCCTGGGAACATTCAGAGGTCGCCACGCCGCCTGGGATCCACTGCCGCAGATGAGATGCATCAGAGAGGCCTGGGGGCACTTGCCCAGCGGCCCAGTCCGCCACTGATCACGACCCATCACTGGAGAAACACTGTTTTAGACCATGGTACAGAGGGAGCGTTAATACATGACTTGTCTGTTATTCATTAGCCGTGGTGTAGATGCTCACTTAAACATGTCTGCTTTTCAGAGTGGATTTTTCAAAAATCCAGCATTTGTGCATAACTCAGAATATATGTGATCCTATTTAACCCCTTCACTGCTGAGCCATTTCACATCTTAAAAAAAACTATTTATTTTCTATACTTTAAACATGGTCATGTTTGGTATCATTGGAAAGGACATGCTCTGGCTAGCTGAAAACAGTTGGGAGATATTGGGGTTCCTTTGAACCTCATCTCCACCCCTATCTTTCCTTAGTCAATGAAGACGTTCCCTGCACATCCTCAGCAGTGAAAAGGGTTAAATAATCCAGAATCAGAACCCACTGCTACATGAACCCCCAGAAATAACAAGGTAACTCCTTTTTCATAGTGCTAGTGATCAGTCATCCTGAACATTCGCTCATTGAGGTTATTCAGAAATGTCTAAAGGATTTTACCAGGAAGGATACGTTGAGATTTCTCATTTTCAAGAACATTAAAATGTTAGTCGTTACAGAAATAAAGTAATAAATGCAAGATATTTAAAAAACAAAAAAAAACAAATATAGATTAACAGAAAATAAACATGGAAGAATATAGTCCCTATGTTACATGTTTACAGGTGCATTCTATATTGAGGTATATTAATAGGGAGCTCTTAAGGGTCTTTATACTGGGGGAAGATTTGATGGTGTCTGGGAGGTTATTCCATAATTGCGGTGCTCTGTAGGAAAATGAGGATCGAGCCACTGTCTTTTTGTATTGTGGTATTGCATGTAAGGTGCTGGTCCTGGATCGGAGGTTATAGGACGAAGTTAAACGCCTCGCAAAAAAACAAAATTGCTGAAGTGCGACAAAAACCTTCCTTTCACAAAAGCGAAATCTAAACCGTGGCAGAAGCTTCATCGTTTGGATTTTTCTTCTGTGAGTTGCTGGTGTTTTCACCATTGCAGCATTTGTGTTTATAGCCACTTGTTTGCTATGCCAGTACTGTCTGAATAACCCCCCCCCCCCTTGTTTCATTTTAAGCCGGCTGCAATTGAGATCTATTGATTCTATTGATAAACGTGCATAAAGCGTTTAACTAGCCATACTTTAAGCACAAGTGCTAGTTGAGGTGGTGTAGCTGGACTTGACCGCTCCAGATGTAGGATCCCTTGCCCAGCTACAGGAATTGCGCTTTGCAAATATCCCTCTCTTCTGCTAGAAAGGGATTTCTTGAGCCTTCTGACATGTTGCTTTGTTTCTATATAGGGATAAAAGGAACTACATTGATATTGCAATCTTTTCTCTGGACACCCTGTTGTTTTCTTTGGTAATCTTACTTTATTTGTACATAGGGTACTGTTTGCCAAAAAGTTAGATATTTTATAGTTTAAAAGTAATTTCCAAGAATCTTGAGCTGCATTTTTGGACTGACACATCGTTTGTCCATGCTCCAAGTATCATCTGTTCAATTTTATAAGCACACCAATATATATATATATATATTCTCACAGGTATGTTTTATTGCTGCGGACGTGCTATGTTTCCATAGTTCATCAAAACAAATTCTCAGTGTACAGTGACACAATGTAGTTTCAATTATTCCATTGGTTGGCAGAATTCAGGAACAGATCAGTCCTTTTCAAATGCCAGTATAGTCTAGCTTTCACTTACAAGTTGTATTTTTTTTTTTTTTTAAAGGATGGAAGTTCTCCTTATGGAGCAAGATATGTTGGTTCTATGGTTGCTGACGTTCATCGAACACTGGTGTATGGAGGAATTTTCCTGTATCCCGCTAATGAGAAGAGTCCCAAAGGAAAGGTACGAGCTCTGTTTACAGCATAGAGTAGCGACGCAAATATAGAACTAGTGTAAGGTTGTCAGATCAGCCATGTTTTCCTGGACACACCTAATCATGCTGATGGGCAGTGCATGAAAAATGCCACCTCGCAGAATCCATACGCTGCAGGTAAGAAATTGGAGTCCGAGGTGACCTTCCTTGATTTCTTTCCTGGCGATTATGAATTATACATGTTGCAGGGCAGCACTTTCCCAGTGTTCCCCTCTGCATGAAATACGTGTCCAGGAAAACATGGCTAATCTGGCAACTCTAAACTAGTGTCAGGTCATCATTCTTCTCAATGTGAATTGTAGACATTGGTCCCTACTCCAACCTTGCTGCAAACATTGGTGCTCAGAGTCGTGGCTGCTTACTGTAAACTAATGGCTCCTATGCTTTTCAAGCTATTTCAGCCTTGCCTGCTTTTCTCTGGTCAAGCTGGTGTTTGTATTTATTTTGCAAAAAACCTGCTTGTGTCTTGAAGGGGGGAGGGGTGGTCCCAAACGTCAGGTCCTACAGTGCACAAGTCAACTAGATCCACCACAAGCAGAACACTGGGTACAAATTGTTCCCAGTGTCCTTCTGCAACCCTGCCTGCTCAGTGTTGTGCTTCACTCCATGGATTCCAGGAGCAGATCCTGCAGCTGGATAGAATTCATGGGACATTTTTTTTATTATTGTTGAAAAACCTCACAGAACTATGACTGTTATTGGAATGTAATCTGTAGGATTTGGTAATTACCAGGATCTCTGGACTTGCTAAAACTATACTATATAACTTAAAGGAACACTCTACTCTAAAAATCACCCCCCGTTTTTTTTTTATCCTAACCTATCCCTATTCCCTTAATAAAACCTTCGATATTTTTTTTTTTTTATTATTTTTATTTTTTTTTTATACTCCCCTCCCTCCTCTTCCGCTCCCGTCCGTCTTGCTGCGTCTTGGCTTCTGGTTTACATGAGATGCGCGCCTCTCACATAAGCCAGCCAATCGGCAGGCTTCCTCCCGGCTCCCTCTGAGGATTAGTGTTGCGCGCAAGAGGATGCGCGCAACACTAACCCTCAGAGGGAGCCGCCAGCTTCTGCGGTGAGTAGGAGACGTCATCGCACTGAAAGCGCGATGACGTCTCCTACTCGGCAAAAGTGGGAAATATGATTCCCGCTCTGCTGACAGCTGGGAGGGCGGAGTAAACTTCTCCGCCTCTCTCAGCTGTTTTCAGCTTTTTGAGCTGAACCGCTGAGCGGAGGGAGGGGGGACAGAGGGCAGGATACTCCGGGCATCATGACCACCTAAAATAGCTTAGGTGGTCATGTTGCCTAGAGTGTCCCTTTAAACAAAAGCAACCATTCCCTGAACCACTTTATCCGGACCAAAACTTAATCTTAGTGTTTTATATAAATTCCTATATAGCACACAAACCCCAATTCCCCCCCCCCCCCAATCCCCCATAGTAAATTTGTCTTGGGCTCAGCTTTGTCAAAGGGACACTCTGCAATGTGGGAGACTGGTGCTGGAATTAAAGTTTTGGTTTCCAAATGAAATTCTAATGTTAAACTCCTCCTGCACCTCCACCACTTTAATTGTTAACCTAAGGATATCATACTCCGGCACCCCCAGATGCTGATTACAGCTCCCTTGATTCTAGAAACAGTGGGCCATAAATATCTGGGGTGCCATAGTTTAAGATCCATAAATTCTGATGGGAATAGGGCCTTTGTTTCCTCCTGTACTGGTTTTTCAATTCTTGTTTAATACATTACCCCCTGACTATATTGTGCCAGTTGTACAGCGCTGCGGAATATGCTGGCGCTGTATAAATAACGAATAATAATAAACCATGTCTCCCCCCCCCCCCCATTCAGTTTTAATTCTAGAATGTTGTTTATACACAATGGCATGGTTTTGACTCTCTATAGCACACAACCCACCATTTGCTAGGAGTATATAGAACTTGGAGTTTAACCCCTTAGCTACCCAGGGATTTTTCAGAAAACCAGTGTTTTTGTTTGTCTTGCTGTTCAAGAAAATATTTCGGTGTGTTCCCAATTGTCAGGATTTTGTTGCCATCTGCTGGTCACAAGTAGTTACTGCAGCAGTGTGCTCCCAGCTGGGGATAAGTGTTTAAGACCCGTTCCCCGCTGGTTTTTAAAGCATGTTGGCACCTTGCATATCATGTCTGCAATGTTAAAAGTTTAGGCACACCTTCTGGTGCTTAAATGAAATTCCTTTGCATTGCCCCTGTAGAGCAACATATCAGAGTACTGTATATCAGGGAATCAGCAGGTGCTTTGCAGATATACAGGGTAATTCAAAAGGATCCGAATTGCTGGAGAAAGGTAACTGAACACTGAAAATCAGCGTTCGGTTACCTTTCTTGGGCATTCGACTATCCAGAGAGCAGGCAATTCGCCAAATCCTGACGAATTGCATGCACATACGGTGCCTGTTCGGTGCCTGTTCGAGGGCAGTGAAATCCCCATTAAAAAAGCATGGCTTCGGCTATTCAGAGAACACAAACCAGCAGTGAAAGGTTCCCGAAATGCCCTGTCATTTGGTTTTATTCGGCAGGTTTATTCAGGCGAATCCCATAGGCTTCAATGTTAAAAATATTCCTGTTTTTAATTAAATATCTAATCGTTCATTATATTCTGCAGTAAAGAGTCTTTTTTTTTTTAATTCAATTTGTCTGCGGTGTCGGCTTTTTCCGGTGGCTGCACTGTGTGTGATCAGCTCCTGCTCTGGTTTTTCCGTGGTTTTCGTCGGTTTGCGGCAGCTTTTCCCTGCAATTCGGGGACCCTGTGGTGCCTGCTGAATACACCGCAGGGTCACCGAAATGGGATCGGCAGAACGAAGAGTCACCGAACGTGCAATGACTTTTCGATTCTTTTTGAATTACCCTGATGGTTAATTGGTAGTGAAAGGGTTTTAATCTATGCACAGTAAATGACTGACTTCTAACCTCCTTTTTTACAAGTTTTGTTTTTGTTTTTATAGTTGAGACTCCTGTATGAATGCAACCCAATGGCCTACATTATAGAAAAGGCTGGAGGAATGGCCTCTAATGGAGTGGAGCCAGTGCTGGATGTGGTTCCCACTAGTGTTCACCAAAGAATGCCTATAGTGATGGGCTCCCCTGATGATGTGCAGGAGTACATTGATATTTTCAAAAAACATGCCAAGAAGTGAACGGTTAGAAGATGAGGACCAAAGAAAGCCTTCATCTGCACTATATTAAAAACAAAAACCTCAGGAACGTTTATCTCACATGCAACATCCAAACTGAAGTGGATAACCCCAAATAAAATTACTTTTATATATTCTGGGCTCTTTGCTTGTAACTCTGGAATATTGCACGTTTTCAAATGACCAAAATGGGGGGGGGGGACTTGCTCTATGAAGTAACGTTATGGTTGTAGGGAAGTCCCCTATCTTTACATAGGGAAAGCTATGGTTTGTTTTAACATGTAACTATTTCATAAACACAAACATATACGTATCTGTGTGCAAAATAGATGCTTTTGGAGTTCAGATGACTCTTGCAGATCCACTACTCCATAATATGGTTATAAAGAATAATGGTGCAGTATGCAATGAATGTTTATTAACACAAAATTATTAGCTATTCCACTCACAAACGTTGAGCCCAAACACTGGTTATGAGTGAAACTGCACTTTTGGGTCATTCTTTATCACATAAAGCTAGCGTCAGACGAACGCAGTCATCACGTCTGTGTCGCCGCACAGTTTAACATCCGTCGTAGCATTGCTTTGTGATCAATGGAGACCAACCCGCAAAGTGCGCACGCACCACGTAGGTGGAAATGGATGCCCAGAGTGCGCCACGTCCGCATAGCGGCCTGTGTGAATTATGCTGCGACGTCAGACACAGCGCATTTGCAACGTCCACGTTGACGCTCAGTTTTTTTTTTTGTCTGGGTGACTGTACATGTCCATTTTGATTCCCAGATTTCCCTTTTGTTCTACATCCGTCAAAAAAAAAACTGACTGTCTACAGTATCTTCGTCAGTACGTCTGTCCATTATGCACGCACACTGTGTTCGTCTGACAATAACCTAATGGGTTATTCACGAAGTGCTGAACTTGCCACCGACTTCACTGTACGGTGCAATTTCGTGGCTGCTCATCTATTCATTGTCAATTCACCAAACACTGGAATATGGTGCAGTTCAGCAATTTTTGGCACCAGCGAAAATTGTCCCCTCGAGAGATAATGGTTTGTGTATTCACAGAAGGTCGACATGCACTGAAATGTTGTCAAAATGCCCAGATTTTCTATTTCAGTTTGACAGATTTAGGCTAGGGTCAGACGAGCGTGATTTCTACGGACTGTACGTCCGTGCACACAGGCGTACGTCAGTACAGAAGACCCAGTAGTGGCCACACAGTCCGTTTATTCACTGACGTATATATTTTTGATGGATGTAGGAGGGAAAATAAATTAAAAATCAAAACCATTTTGTCCGTGAAAAATGCTGGACGTATAAATGCAGTCCGTCTGACCACGTTCCATCACTCACACACAAAGCTATGCAGACGTTGCGGATGCAGCGTACTTTGTACGTTCTTGCCTGCCTTGCGTCCGTGGGCCGCGGCCGTTGTGTGTCTGCAGTTCAGTGCGGACGTACTTCATGTGTCAGGCTCCAATGGGCTATCACGGACGTGAACACTACGCTCGTCTGACCCCAGCCTTAAAGGTGAATCCCATAGGTTTCAATGTAGAAAATGGTGTTTTCTTTTAAAAAAAAAAAAAATTACTTTTATTTTCAGCAAAAAGCTTTTTGCATTTATAAAATTTGTTTCCAAGTTTTTTATTGGACACATTTTAACATTTATTGGTTTAACCTCCTTTTCTGTATTCCCGCGTGTGACTCGGTTAAATTTCGCTACCGCGAACCGTAACCCCAAGCCACACTCGGGCTGCATACTCCCCTCAACCTGTGCTCCCTCGCTGTACCCCGCAGTGTGATCGCGGCGACTTGCTTCCTGGTAACGCTCCCTGCGAGTCACACAATACAGTGGGGCAGGACCAGGCAGTAAATTAGCAAACAGCATGACTTGCTCATGAACGGCCACTAGGTGGCACAAACCATATACATTCTAAGACTGGACTTTACTGTATATATGGTTTGAAGATCTATTTGCACAGATTTCAGTGAATTATTCATAATTATTACAGGCTTGCTATATAAAACATGTTTCTTTCAAAAAAAAATTGAGACGCTTTTAGACACACTTTTGAAAAAATTAGACCGCCAGGGAGGTTAAACACCCATTTAAGGGATTTTTTTTTTTTTTTTCTGGCAGTTCAGTGGATTTTGCCAAGGCTAGCTCGGCAACATACGCCAACTTTTTCATGAGGCTTCGCTGACTCCATCTTTGCTGCACTGCAGTGACCCTATGGTGAATTCATTGTAGTTTCAGTGAAAAGCGCCAACATTTCGGGGCTTTGTGAATAACCTACAGTATACAGTCTCTTTACGAATGGTGCATACGTAAGGCTGAGAGCACTTGTGTCCTTGGGCAGGCTGTAAAGGACAGAGTGTGGAATAACGTACCAGTTTTACATTCTGTAACCCTGTTTATCTGACGTCCTGGAAATAATGGACACTGACTGACATGCAGCCTTTTGAGAAGTTCCATGCCTGATCTTGGTCACAATAATGCTCCATGCCTATTCTATTTTTCTGGTTTATAACATAAAGCGTTTTATGATGCAAAAGGAGCAGACAGCAATCTGTCACATAAATGAAATATTTTTGTCACTTGCTAAACTAGCGGACTGCGCGGCCTTCATGTCAAGTTAAACACATTCAGATTACTGATTTAAACCATTTTCGAACCAGAAAGATTTTTAAATCTATGACCGTTCACAACGTAATGTAACACACGTTAGCCAAAAATATCTGAGGCTTAACCCCCTTCAACAAAAAAGGGATCCACAAAGCACTTTCCTGACACCAAGTTATACCTAGAGTAAAACCTATTCTGTCATTAAACTCAAGTCCCGCTTTCAAACTCTGTATGCAAAATAATCGATTTTTATAATTGGTGACACAGTAGGCTCTGAATGTTTACCATTTCCTCTTTCTATTCCTGTGTCAATGGCCACTTAATTACAAAAAGTGAAAGACAAATTTCCTGCAAGATACAACTGGGTGCTATAGAAAGCCACTCCATATTGTTAACATTGAAAACCTATAGCCTCTAGGTGGCACTAGATTATTTGGTTTGGACCTGAAAGGGAACACCGATTCTAAATGTTTATAAAGGATTTTACCAGGAAGGATACATTGAGATTTCTTTCGTTTTTCAAGTATGTCCTGGGTTCAAGAACATTATAATGTTAGTTACAGAAATACAAAGTAATAAAATGCAAGATATTAAAAACAAATATACAGATTAACAGAAAATAAATATGTAGGAAATAGTCACTGTTACATGTTTACAGGTGCATTCTGTATAGAGGTATGTTAAGAGATCTCTTAAGGGACTTTATACTGGGGGAAGATTTGATGGTGTCTGGGAGGTTATTCCATATTTGTTGTGCTCTGTAGGAAAATGTCTTTTTGTATTGTGGTATTGCAAGTAAGGTGCTGGTCCTGGATCGGAGGTTATAGGATGAGGGAACTGCTAGGGAAAGCAGCCTATTCAGGTAGGGTGGTAGCTTCCCAGAAAAGCGCTCCAACACCAGGTTGGAAAGGTGAAGGGTGCGTCTAGATTCTAATGACAGCCAGTTTAGCTCTTTTAACATGTCACAATGGTGGGTCATGTAGTTACATTTGTAGCTCAAAGCGGGAGAATGATTTGTGCAATATAAGTTCATGAAGGTGGTGGGAGTGCTGGAAGGAGTCATACTACTGATATATACAGTTGTGTTCAAAATTATTCAACCCCCACTGAAATTGAGTGTTTTGGCCAGTTTGACATTGATTTTTATCATTCAGTCATCTTGCTTACAATTAAATCAAAGAGGCACGTGTAGGTCAGACAAATATAACATAACATTTATAATGAAATAACCACAAATGTCTTTTCTGTGCTCACATCATTATCAGTTTTATTCAACCCCCAAGTGACATTCAATCTTAGTACTTAGAACTGTAAAAGGATGTTGTACTAACAGCTTTTTAAACGTGAAGCATAGCTTGACACAAGTGTCTTGCAGCAATCTACGGGTATCTTCGCCCATTCGTCATGGGCAAAAGCCTCCAGTTCAGTCACATTCTTAGGCTTGCGCACCGCAACTGCTTTCTTTAAGTCCCACCAGAGGTTCTCAATCGGATTTAAGTCAGGTGACTGCGATGGCCACTCCAAAATGTTCCAGCCTTTAATCTGCAACCATGCTCTAGTGGACTTGGAGGTATGCTCACATTGTCATCCAATATCTCCTGGTACTGAAGAGAATTCATGGTACCTTGCACACGCTGAAGCTTCCCTGTACCTGCAGAAGCAAAACAGCCCCAAAGCATGATTGACCCCCCGCCATGCTTCACAGTAGGCAAGGTGTTCTTTTCTTCATAGGCCTTGTTCTTCCTCCTCCAAACATAGCGTTGATCCATGGGCCCAAACAGTTCTAATTTTGTTTCATCAGTCCACAGAACACTATCACAAAACTTCTGTGGTTTGTCCACATGACTTTTGGCATACTGCAGTCGACTCTTCTTATTCTTTGGAGACAGCAAGGGGGTGCGCCTGGGAGTTCTGGCATGGAGGCCTTCATTACGCAGTGTGCGCCATATTGTCTGAGCTGAAACTTCAGTACCCACATCTGACAAATCTTTTCTCAGTTCCTCAGCAGTCACACGGGGACTTTTCTCCACTCTACGCTTCAGGTAGCGCACAGCAGTCGAAGTCAGCATCTTCTTTCTGCCACGACCAGGTAGCGTTTCAACAGTGCCCTTTGCCTTGAATTTGCGAATGATGCTTCCTATGGTCTCTCTTGGTATGTTTAACATCTTTGCAATCTTCTTATAGCCATTGCCCTTCCTGTGAAGAGTAATCCCCTCTTCTCTTGTCTTCCTGGACCATTCTCTTGACTTCACCATGTTTGTAACCACACCAGTAAATGTCTAGAAGGAGCTGAGTATCACAGTCATTTTAAAGCTGCCTAATTGGTGCTTATTATGCTTTATTGCTGCTCCGCGACATCCACAGGTGTTTTCAATACCTGATTGAAAACACTTGAATGAACCTCTGTTCTTCAGAGTGGTAGTCTTTAAGGGGTTGAATAATTGTGTCAATGAAGAATTCACAAAAGAAACATTTACTACTGTATTACAAAACCAATTGATGTCATTTTAGTTGCATATGGTGCTTTAAAAAGTCCTTGTAGGATTTCATTCTGAATACAATTACAAATGTACACTAAATTCCCTAAAACCCTTTACAGCATTGGGGATTGAATAATTTTGAACACAACTGTATATGCAGTTTACCCATTATTATGGGTAAAGGGCAATCCAAGTTGTGTGGTCAGAGTTCAAGTATTTGTCGCGGTAGGCAAGAATGTCAGAGTCCAAAGCAAAAGGTCATACACAGAAGATCCAATGGCAAAGGGTACGGTTGGTTTAGCAGGATCTTTGGGACAGGCCTGGTAGGAGATTTGCACAGCTTGCTGGTTGAAGGAAACTGAGGGACTTCGATACAGTGTCTCTATAAAGAAGGCCCAGACCCAGCCTATACCTGAGGTTGGAATTCACAGGCAAAACCTGGTGTGGACTCCTGGGTAGGGATGGGCTGCTGGTTTGAATCTAAGTTCGCATCAAACATCAGCTGTTCGACAGTTCACGCACTTGGAAGTTTTCAGGCCGTTCGCAAAAAGTTAAAAAAAAATGCTTAAATCCTAAAAAAATCTAGAAATAAAGAGACTCTTTACTGCAGAATATTATAAGCAACGGTTTATTAGATATTGAGTTAAAACGGGAATATTTTTAACTTTGAAGCCTATGGGATAAAACATTCTTGTTGCTAAAACGCTAAAACATCAGGCAGACACGGTCCTCTAATCAGGCACTGTAAAGGGCAGCCCGCTGGGGCCTCCCAAGGACCCCTTGAGGAGCATGCGGCCGCCGGATGACAGAGCTGGGACTGTGCGGGCCGGCCGGGTGCATGTGGCAGAGAGGCGGCGCAGGGAGGGAGCCACTGCACCTGCGGCCACGGCAGACCCCCACAACCACAATCCAGGGAGCCCCCGCTGACCACCAGGCTAAGGTAAGGCGACACATTTCTAAAAAAATAAAATCCGAGGACATTTTTAAATGTCCCCGGGAACATAAAATAAAACTTTTTTTCTTTCTAATACCTGATTCCTGGATCCAGCAACAAGCTTGACAAGTGGCATTCTTAAGTGGACGCTCAGAGTTGATTCCTGGAGTTGCGGGACTGGAGGAAGGAACTGCAAGGCCCAATTTTACTCTGGGTAAACGCACGTCTATATCATGCTTTCTCTCACGCTTCTACTCTTTACTTCTACCTTTCTCCTTAAACGGAACTCCTGCCCCTCTACCACCGACCCCTACACTATCTGCATCTCTCCCTCCTCTCGTCCCACATGATGGCCTCGCAGGAGCTCCTTTGTTTCCTCAGAACATGGTCTCCCTCTAACTCTCGTGCTGCCAATCACTCCCACAAATCCCATTCCCACCTTCTCTTTCTCACCCTCCTGCTGTTACTCTATGCAGGTGACATATCCCCTAACCCTGGCCCCACAACACATCCAATACTTCCCTCTCATCCTATCTCCATCGCACATCAATCACCTCCCTCCCTGCAAGCCCAGCAACCTCATTCCTATAATCCCTCAGCGCCTGTCCTCTTTCTCCTGCGCCCTCTGGAACGCTCGGTCTGTGTGCAACAAACTCACAGCAATCCATGACCTCTTCCTTTCAAACTCCTTCAACCTCCTAGCTTTAACTGAAACCTGGCTAACTCCCTCTGACACGGCCTCCGTTGCTGCTCTCTCACATGGAGGTCTACACTTGAGCCATACCCCCAGACCGGGTGAGAGAAATGGTGGCAGGGTCGGAATCCTGCTCTCTCCCACCTGCACCTACCAGCATCTCCCTCCACCCCCATCCCTCTCCTTCTCCTCCTTCGAGACACACTGCATCCGCCTGTTCTCTCCTCTGGCTCTCAGGGTGGCAGTCATCTACCGCCCACCGGGACCAACCTCCCAGTTCTTTGACCACTTTGCTACCTGGCTTTCTCACTTCCTGTCTTCTAATCTTCCATGCCTAATTCTCGGGGATTCAACATTCCCATTGATGATCCTTCCGCCCCTGCTGCCTCCAAACTTCTTTCACTCACGTCCTCCCTTGGACTCACACAATCCTCCCTCCTCCCTACCCACCGCGATGGTCACGCTATTGACCTTGTCTTTTCCAACCTCTGCTCCATTTCTGAGTTCAACTGTCGCCCTTTCCCCATCTCTGACCACCACCTTCTCTCTTTCAACCTATCTGGACTTCCTAAACACCCTGCTCCCCCACCCCGCACACACACTCGCAGAAATCTACATGCTGTGGACCCCCATCAATTCTCCAACCTACTTCACCACCTCCCTCATACCTCATCCTTCACCTGCCCTGATGCTGCCACTAATCACTACAACACTACTCTTATCTCTGCTCTAGACACTCTTGCTCCTCTTCGACTCTGTAAGGCCCCACACCGCCAGCTTCAGCCCTGGCACACCCTCCAAACACGCTACCTGCAAAGATGCTCCCGCACTGCAGAGCGTGCCTGGAGGAAATCCCGCTCTGAAGCTGATTTTGTTCACTTCAAGTTTATTCTCCGGTCATACACCTCTGCCCTCCACTTGGCCAAACAATCCTTCTTCTCATCTCTTATATCTACGCTGTCCTCCAACCCTAAACGGCTCTGGTCCACCTTCAACACCCTCCTCTACCCACCTGCACCTCCCCCCACAGCTGCCTTCTATGCTCAAGACCTGGCAGACTACTTCCTCAGTAAAACTCTAACTATCAGAAGCAACATCCCAACACAAGATAGTTATCTGCCACCTCTACTCCCAGAGGTCCCCTCTGCCACCCTCTGTCGCTTCCTCCCAGCCACTGAGGAGGAAGTCAATTCCTTATTGTCCTCCTCACATCTCACCACGTGCCCGCTCGACCCCATTCCCTCACATCTAATTCCTCCCCTCTCCTCCTCCCTCACCCCTGCTCTCACACACATCTTCAACCTATCTCTCTCCACTGGCTCCTTTCCATCTGCCTTCAAACACGCGCTAGTTACCCCTTTACTAAAGAAACCATCCCTCGATCCCAACTCTCCATCCAACTACCGCCCTGTATCCCTGCTTCCCTTCACATCAAAGCTCTTAGAAAAACTAGTCTTCAACCGCCTCTCCCTCTTCCTGTCCTCCAATTCCCTACTTGACCCCCTGCAATCTGGCTTCCGTCCCCTACACTCAACTGAAACTGCCCTCACCAAAGTCACCAACGACCTCCTAACTGCTAAAAAACACGGCCACTATTCTATTCTCATCCTGCTTGACCTGTCGGCTGCTTTTGACACTGTTGACCACCCCCTCCTTCTACAGACCCTCAACTCTCTGGGTCTCGGTGACACTGCACTCGCTTGGGTCGAATCCTATTTATCCAACAGGTCCTTCTGTGTGTCCTTTGCTGGTAACTCCTCCTCCTCATTGCCTCTATCTGTTGGTGTACCTCAAGGCTCTGTCCTTGGTCCTCTGCTCTTTTCCATCTACACCTCCTCCCTGGGCAAAATCATCAACAGCTTTGGCTTCAATTACCACCTCTACGCTGATGACACTCAGATCTACCTCTCTACCTCTGATCTCTCTCCCCCTGTCCTTTCAAAAGTCAGTGACTGTTTATCTGGCATCTCCTCCTGGATGGCCTCCCACCACCTAAAGATCAACATGTCAAAGACTGAACTCCTACTTATTCCTCCCTCCAATGCCTCCCCACCTCCTGACTTCTCTATCACGGTGGAGGGTATCACCATCTCCCCATCAAACCAAGTTCGCTGTCTTGGAGTTATACTTGACTCTGCTCTTTCCTTCATCCCCCACATCAAGTCTCTTTCCTCCTCCTGCCGATACCAACTGCGTAATATTTCCAGAATTCGGCCATTTCTTACCGCTGTCACCACAAAACAACTCATACACGCCCTTGTAATCTACCGACTCGACTATTGCAATAATCTCTTATCTGGCCTCCCTCTGTCCCGCCTCTCCCCCCTACAATCCATCCTGAACGCCTCCGCCAGGCTAATTCACCTCACCCGCCGCTCTGTCTCTGCCGATCCCCTCTGCGAGTCCCTTCACTGGCTCCCCATCCACTGCAGAATTAAGTTCAAAATCCTTATCCTTACCTACAAAACCCTCACTAACTCAGCTCCCCACTACCTGTCCTCACTAATCACCAAATACACCCCAGCCCGCTCCCTAAGGTCAAACAGTGACCTGCGCCTAGCTTCTCCCCGCATCACCTCTTCCCATGATAGACTGCAGGATTTCTCACGCGCAGCCCCCACTCTCTGGAACGCTCTCCCTCGTACTGTCAGACTTTCCCCTAACTTCTCTTCCTTCAAACGCTCCCTTAAAACATTCCTATTTAGGGAAACCTACCACCCAACTCACTGATGCAACCATCAATCACTCTCACCTTACAGTCCTCTCCTCCTGTTTCCAACGCCAACCCTCCTAGATTGTGAGTTCCTACGGGAATAGGGCCCTCATCTCCTCCTGTACTGTTTGTCAAATGTTGTTCAATGTATTGTAACCCTGTCTATACTGTGCTTATTGTACAGCGCTGCGGAATATGCTGGCGCTTTATAAATAAATAATAATAATAAAAAGCACAGCCTCCCGTCCCCCACGCTGTTAGAAGCTGCATACGCCGGCGCGCTGTGTGCAGCATCTGAGAAGATACGCTATTAGTGTAGAGGGAGCGATGCAAAATGCACAGCCGGCTTCACTAATAGCGTATCTTCTCAGAAGCTGCACACATCGCGCCGGTTAAAGCTAGCGTCAGACTGTAGAGGTGCTGCCCTGTAGTGTAAGGATTCATATGCTGCATTAATTATTCTTCTTACAAATTTGGTTACTTAACCCGTTCGCATTTGGATTGTAATATTGTGACATCCAGGGCCCTGGGTGGCGATCGGGGGGCCCCGGACGCATGGTGCCGCCAGCTGGCCGAATGCCAGGAGCTCTGGTGGCACCCGGCGCAGCTGTGAGTGATCAGGGGGCAGGGAACGGCGCGGAGCCACCGGAACCTTTAAATCAGGAGCGTGCGCTGTACACCGTGCCTTGCCGGGGAGTTTCATTCCCGCATCGCTAGCTTACCAAATCAGTTTGTATACTTGTTACTTACCCTGCTTCTTCTGAGGACCCGATCTGTTGCCGACTTTGCCTGCCATTTGATTATTCTCTCTGTGTACTCCCTGCCTGTTCTGTTTGCCTCCTGTTGCTACTGGTGTGTGCCGATTCTCACCATATACAGTAGCGCAGTACAAGTGCTTAAACGTTGCTGACCCGGTTTTGTTATAACAACTACTCTCACTCTTTGCCCCTGAGAGGTATATTCCGCTGCTTGTTAATGCTGGTGCGCTTCCATCCTGTCATACACTATAGCGCAGTACAAACGTATATTGATCTCCGCTTGTGGTGTATTTTGCTGGTGCTGTCTCCCTGGCCTGTGTGGCTGCTAGAGGTTAGGTTTAGTGGTCCCAACCATCCTAAGGATCAGAGGGTTAGAGGTCTGTTACCAGGGATCCTACCAGGTCTGTCCTGGGGAATCGTTACAAATATATGGTGAACACCGCAGCAAAAGTTAATGCTCACGCAAGTGAGCGTTAACGTTTGTGTTAAGATCGTAATATTTCCCACTCGTCGTTGCTCAAACATTTCCCATGGCTTCAAATCGAGTTTAAACATGAGCAAAAGCGATAAAAATTAGCTCAGCGCACAGCGGTGAAATGGCTCAAAAAAAGCTTTTTTGGTTAAAGACGCTTTTTTTAAATTTATTTGTTTTTCATTGTTTCCTGTCCCCCAGGACAGTACCCAGACCCCCATACACCTTTGATGACCAATATCTTGCATATATGCCCTCTGGAGGGGACCTTCATTTTCGAACTTTTGAGCCCCACTGACTTGCATTGCGTTCGAATCGTGTTCGCGTCCGAATTCAAACTTTTTCAAATGTTCGATTTCAAATGCGAACCGAACATGGGGGTGTGCGGCCCATCCCTACTCCTGAGCACCTGGACATGGGAAGAGGGGAAAACCAGGTCTGGAACCTGTCGAGTGAATCCATCGTAAATCAGGGCATTTCACTGACATTTCTCTGCTGTTCGGCGTTCTCTGAATAGATTAACCATTACTTCTCTATGGGGATTTCACTGCAACGAAAGATCACCGTATTTTGCTGGCAATTCACCAATATTTGGCGAATTGCTAGCTTTTTTGCTTAACCAAATGGTCACGAAATTGCAACGCAAAGGGAACTTCACTGTTCAGCAGAATTTCGTGTCCAATTTGGTGTTTTTTGAATAAACGCTTTAGTGTATTTATATTGCGCTCTTTTGATTTGTCCATTGCCCTGTTATTGTTGCTGTTGTTTCTATTTACCCGTCAGTGTGCTCCCTATTTCTTTTCTATTTTATGTGTTGACCTCAGATTGCCTTTAACTTTCTGCTTTTCTCCAGTCCTAAATAATATTTGGAATGCGCCTCTTTGATTGTTTTCAGCACGAAAATCAGGATATTTAATGGCGGACCATAGAGGAATCCGTAGCTCTGGATGGAGTGTTATGGACGAAACGCGTAGAGCAACTAAATGACTTATAACGGGTTTATGCCTTTTGATGCATCTTCTTTATGTTTGATTTCATTATTTTATTGGTTTTATATTTTGTTTTTGGTGCCTTTTATGTCCTTGTTGCACTGCCAGAGCGTCCATTCTGATGCAATTGCTCAAAAGCCATTCAAAAATTGGGCGTTCGCGTGGTCACTTCTAATTGGAACATCATCCATGGCGGAGGACCTACGGGGCAGACGGTGTCTCCTGAACCTTGTTATTTCATGTTGGTATTGCACACATATAAATGTTTTATATTGTGTTATTTTATTTGTGAGTGAGCTAGCTTGTTTTTTGTTTTTAATATTGTAATAAATGTGTTTACGCTGTGTGTTTCTATTCATATTTTGCAGCACTGTGCACCAGCGTATTCAGCTGGGTTCAATTGAGTTGTATATGCAATTTATTTTATTGTGGTGCTATTGGTGTGTCTTTGGTACTCCCTTATATTCCTATTTTGCATTTTTATGTCTTGTTGAGATTTCTCAATCTTGCCATATGAACGTTCAGATTTAATAATTACGTGGACTGATATAATTTTATTCCTTTGATGGCCGTTGCCACCACTCTGCTGAAATGACAGTTTGAAATACCTTATCAGGTCTATTCACTAAAAGGTGAAAATCAGGACAACTGACAGGAGAAGAGAACAATCTAGACCAAATAGCCGATTTAGGAAGTTAGATAAATGGGAGAATTTTACTGGTTTGGCTGTTTTGACCTGTATTTTTCACTTATCCTGCCAATTTCTCCTGCGTTTCACCTTTCTTTGAATAGACCTGTATGTGATTGAGTCTGGTCCATTGCAGATCAGTGTGCTCCTGGAGATCATCATGTACCTGGCTCCTGACCATTATTTGCCAGATGCCTGGTGTCCAGCAACTCAAATAAATTGGCATCTGCAGCTTATTGGTGAACGTGGAAGCCAAATGGCTGTGCATGATTTTCAGTAACTGTGTTCAGGGTTCATTTTAGATGTCAAGTTTTCTGACATAAGTCCAAATTGGGATGGGTCACAAAAGCCCAACATGAGGTTCCAAAGGGGGGCACAAACACATAATCCAGAGACAAGCCAATGTCCGAGAACACATAGATTGTATATGTAGAAGAAGGGAGCACGGTACAAGCTGAAGTCAGGAACAAAGTGACCCAGTGCACGTTATATAAGGAAAGAGCAAATCTGTAAATTCTGGGGCTTGATTCCAATCAATATGTTAAACATTAACAATCAAGCAGTTAAACTATGTTTTATTTATAAAGTATTTTACCAGGAAGGATACATTGTGATTTTTCTCGTTTTCAAGTATGTCCTGGGTGGCGAGTATGTACCGTTAGGTGTCTTGCCCAAGGACACTTCCTGGAGAGGTGCTCTTGCTGGGATTCAAACCTGTGTCTCCAAGGTTATGGAGCAGCGATGTTACCTCTACTCCACCCAGCCGGATAAGATATTTCAGTAAAATCCACTTTGGAGTCCTTTAAGTCTAAGTGCACTGCTCGATTATTCATGGGTTAAATTGACATATATTGCTTTAGTTTTGGAATATAAACTATAATTTACTGCAATATGAAAGCTGGTGATCAGATCAGCACCTGTTGTTACTGTAAACACAAACGTGGTTTGAGAACATTCAGCAAGTAACCACACATCTCTCCATCCCTGGGTAGGGTATAGCAGCCAGCTCATCAGGGCATATAATTGAGATTGATACAAGCGGAAGAGTCAGAGGTCAGAATGCATTTCATGTGGAGTTACAGTCTTTATAGTGTTTCCCTATTATAGATTAGATACAGTATCTCCACTGCTCACGTAGCATTAATTTACGAGTAAATATTGTAACCCTTCAAAGCAATATTTGGCAGTAATTGGAGCTGGTGGAGCGACCTTTATTTAAATGTCATATCTATTCCTTCGCTAAATATAAACCTGTGGCTTCCTTTGGAGAAGTTATTCACGGTATAAAGATTAAGATTGGACTTGTTGCTTTCATTTGTGGGGAAAAAACAGCAATGAAAAATCTATCAGACGCAGGATATTGTGTGCTCAACTCCCATTACTCTCAGGAGGAGCTTCACAACACTAACAATCCAAACACATGCACCAAAAAAAACATTTTTTTCAATGCTCAAAAATCCAACAGAGCCTACAAAATGAGAATTTTAGTTTTAAGGCTGGGTTCACACCTCAGCGTTTTTTTTACGAGCGGCAATACGTGTGTTTCTTGACGTGCGTATCGCGAAATGTAAAAAAACACGCGATCGCGCATTGCTGCGCGTTCACGGCCATAGACTGCAGCAGTGAACGTGCTGCAATACGCCCCAAAGAAGCTCCCGTACTTCTTTGGGCATCGGACGTTTTACAGCACATTCCTGCGCGCTGTAAAACGTCCAGGTGTGAATCAGCCTCTTAGGAAATCATGGGATTTCCGGGGTTGAGCGTTTTACAGCGTGCAGGAACACGCTGTAAAACGCTGAGGTGTGAAACCAGTAAGGCTGGGTTCACACCTCAGCGTTTTTCAAACGTGCGCAATGTCGGATATAATCTCTGCACGTGACTACAACACGTTATATATTGGACTTATCAGCCAAGCCTCCAATATGTCTATATTGGACTTACTGGAC
Source organism: Leptobrachium leishanense (assembly GCA_009667805.1). Classification (NCBI taxonomy): domain Eukaryota; kingdom Metazoa; phylum Chordata; class Amphibia; order Anura; family Megophryidae; genus Leptobrachium; species Leptobrachium leishanense. The sequence goes on from CM019063.1 coordinate 216,603,741, forward strand.
CTATCTCGGCAGTTGCCTCCAATATGTCAGGGATTATTATTTCATAAGAAATTTATACGAGACACAAATATCAATCGTTTATATTTCCTATGGAAATTCTCCTAAATTCTTTTAATTGTCTGTGTTTTGCTTTGAAGAATACAATAATCAATAATCGGATAAAAACATATATATATATTTATTACGTATACAAAAAAGTTTCAAATCTCATATCATAAACAAAGATTTATAAACAACAATCCATCAGCACATAAAAACTAGCTTCACAATATATGTATCTCCTGTTAGTAACTGCATATATGATTAATATCATTTCCTTATCAATTAGTAACTAATACACAAATGGTTAATATACATTTCTGCTTAATAAAACATGCATTTCCCAGCAAACAATGTTTAACCAGCTAGATCTTATAGAGATATATATATATATCTATACTACATGGATCAACAAAAGATGAGCTAATTTAATGATAAGTAATAAAACTTATTTAGTGAATCCTCCCCTAATCTCGAGAATTAAACTTCTAATCTTTTTGCTTTTTATTTCTAGTTATATAATTCTTTGCTTATTAATTTCAATCACAGTAATTTCTAAATTCAATATATATATATCTGTATCGATCCTACAACAGTCTCTTTTAGGATAAATCCTTATGTCCACTTCTTCATATTTCTATCTGCAGAATAGAAATATTTAGACTTTTGGAGCTACCAAGAATCTGAGAAATCTCAGTCTATATGTTGCAAAAAACTACAGGTATATACAGTTGTGTTCAAAATTATTCAACCCCCACTGAAATTGAGTGTTTTGGCCAGTTTGACATTGATTTTGATCATTCAGTCATCTTGCTTACAATTAAATCAAAGAGGCACGTGTAGGTCAGACAAATATAACATAACATTTATAATGAAATAACCACAAATGTCTTTTCTGTGCTCACATCATTATCAGTTTTATTCAACCCCCAAGTGACATTCAATCTTAGTACTTAGTACAACATCCTTTTACAGTTATAACAGCTTTTAAACGTGAAGCATAGCTTGACACAAGTGTCTTGCAGCGATCTACGGGTATCTTCGCCCATTCGTCATGGGCAAAAGCCTCCAGTTCAGTCACATTCTTAGGCTTGCGCACTGCAACTGCTTTCTTTAAGTCCCGCCAGAGGTTCTCAATCGGATTTAAGTCAGGTGACTGCGATGGCCACTCCAAAATGTTCCAGCCTTTAATCTGCAACCATGCTCTAGTGGACTTGGAGGTATGCTTCGGATCATTGTCCTGTTGAAAGGTCCAACGTCTCCCAAGCCTCAGGTTTGTGACGGACTGCATCACATTGTCATCCAATATCTCCTGGTACTGAAGAGAATTCATGGTACCTTGCACACGCTGAAGCTTCCCTGTACCTGCAGAAGCAAAACAGCCCCAAAGCATGATTGACCCCCGCCATGCTTCACAGTAGGCAAGGTGTTCTTTTCTTCATAGGCCTTGTTCTTCCTCCTCCAAACATAGCGTTGATCCATGGGCCCAAACAGTTCTAATTTTGTTTCATCAGTCCACAGAACACTATCCCAAAACTTCTGTGGTTTGTCCACATGACTTTTGGCATACTGCAGTCGACTCTTCTTATTCTTTGGAGACAGCAAGAGGGTGCGCCTGGGAGTTCTGGCATGGAGGCCTTCATTACGCAGTGTGCGCCATATTGTCTGAGCTGAAACTTCAGTACCCACATCTTACAAATCTTTTCTCAGTTCCTCAGCAGTCACACGGGACTTTTCTCCACTCTATGCTTCAGGTAGCGCACAGCAGTCGAAGTCAGCATCTTCTTTCTGCCACGACCAGGTAGCGTTTCAATAGTGCCCTTTGCCTTGAATTTGCGAATGATGCTTCCTCTGGTCTCAATGGTATGTTTAACATCTTTGCAATCTTCTTATAGCCATTGCCCTTCCTGTGAAGAGTAATCACCTCTTCTCTTGTCTTCCTGGACCATTCTCTTGACTTCACCATGTTTGTAACCACACCAGTAAATGTCTAGAAGGAGCTGAGTATCACAGTCATTTTAAAGCTGCCTAATTGGTGCTTATTATGCTTTATTGCTGCTCCGTGACATCCACAGGTGTTTTCAATACCTGATTGAAAACACTTGAATGAACCTCTGTTCTTCAGAGTGATAGTCTTTAAGGGGTTGAATAATTGTGTCAATGAAGAATTCACAAAAGAAACATTTACTACTGTATTACAAAACCAATTGATGTCATTTTAGTTGCATATGGTTCTTTAAAAAGTCCTTGTAGGATTTCATTCTGAATACAATTACAAATGTACACTAAATTCCCTAAAACCCTTTACAGCATTGGGGGTTGAATAATTTTGAACACAACTGTATATATTTACATTAATTCCTTAATTTAAATAGCTCTCATACATTACCTCTCCAATCTGGATTTTGAGGAGTCTGCCTTGGAATTCCTTATGTAATATTGGAATATGTGAAGATTATCAATATCAGATAATCAATGCATGTGAGTTAGAGATTTGGTGAGAGTCAGAGTGCATTGTCCCGGAATGGTCTGCTAGCGGTGTGTGTTAGCCTCGGAGAGTCTCATGTCCTGGCATCTGCATGCATTGTGGTGTGTCTCTGACTGCTATGTGTATTGGACGTCTGAATGCATTGTGGTGTATGTCTCGGAGTCTCAGCATCTCAGAATCTCGGTCTCGGAGTGACTGCAACCAACATTGCCGCTTCAATTATAGTCAATTTGATGTCACTAGCAATATCCTTCATTATATCAAATATAATATTTGCTATCCTCTAGAGGGCAGTATTGCACTTCTTATTTAATTCCACCATTTCTTTTTAATATCCCTATCTCGGGTCAGAGGTCAATTTGACTTAACAAAGACCCTCTCTCTCCCTATGTAGACATTATGTCTCTACATCAGAATTAGATTTATATCCCTCACTCCTTTCTAGTTACTTACTGAGTCTTTATCGGTTGAATTCTTTTATAGTTAACTCAACAGAATCTATTCTTCAATAATTATACTATTTACCACTTATATTCTCTACAATATAAATTGGAGCATACATTTTCTACTGTAAATATAATAACATATACCTTGATTATAAACATATATTTTGTGAATATATTTTACCTTACGAAGATATTAACTCTTATATTCCTATACCCAAAAGACAAAATCTGTTTTTGTTTTAAAGACTTAAAACAGACCAATAAATTTAATTATGACAGGTCTTAGCACTTAGCTCGGGCATTATATCACACAAAGACATTTAAGGTTCCTTCATGTCTGGTATTTTAAAAAAATATATAAAATCTCACCCAGCCATGAACTCTGTAGAAAAAAATCTCGGTTCATTTCTAACTAGAGAAATTTGGAGAAAGAAAAACGTCTAGGTGTGAACCAGCCCCATAGGAAATCATGGGATTTCCGGGTTGAGCGTTTTACAGCGTGCAGGAAAGCGCTGTAAAACGCTGAGGTGTGAACGGGGCCTTAAGAGTTAATCTCCTTACTGGCCATTTCTTTCTTTTTTTCCCCAGATATGTCTTGTCTCAAGTTGCACTTCTTTTGTGTTTTTCCACAATATTTTTGTTCTAACTCACGATATTTGCCTTGTCCTGCCAAGTGAGGTTATACTTATACTGACAATTGTCTGGAAACTGAAAATAAATTATGTAGGCACCGCTGGCTTTTTAAGATTTGGCAAAAATATTTCTTAAGAACATGTTATCCTTTCGATTTATAGACAGTTTTTGAACTTACTTGCTTGACTATTGTGGATTTACTATTTTTGTAACAAAATAACGACTAAGGCTAGGGTCAGACTAACGCATTTTTCGCGTTGTCGTGAAAAAAGTGCGTTCGAACTAATGGATGTATTTTTTCACGGAATACGCGATAGCGGTCATACGATGCACATTTTCGTCCATGATTTTGTACGGATCATCAATAAAACACTTTTTGCGTCTGGACGTTATGTTGGCCGGACATTAGCAGCGTCTGACATCTCCTAATCACACACACACGCCGCTAGCGGACGCAGCGCACCCTGTACATCAGTACTAGCGGTTTGATGCTCTCGAAAAAATGCGTTCGTTTGCCACCTGCGTTGCGCAGTCGGACTTTCGTGCGGCCGTTCTTCGTATGCTGCCCGCATTGGACGTCATTTGCTGCTAGCACGGCCGTGATTAAGTGCGGCTAAACACACGTTAATACTGCGTTAGTCTGACCCTAGCCTAAAAGAGAGATGTTCATATGTACGCAAATCCTCTTTTAATGAAAAAGTGTTGCTATTGACAATTCCACACCTGTCGTCACATATCTTTTATACAGGAAGGATGTGTCTGCCATGATGTGGTACATTGACGTTGTGGCAAGCTTATGTTAATGTTTGATCATATCTGTAACCAAATCCCCAACATTTATTCCCCAGTCAGGTGTTTTTAAAATCTTTAAAACTAAATTAAAGTGGAGTATTCTGAATCTGGTATTGTAATGATGTGTATGCTTCATGTTATGTATTAAGTGTATTATAGTTATGCCTAGTTCATTCTGCATGTTAGGAAACAGTTAACAGTCATGTGATCGGGGGGGGAGTGGTAGTTATTGTAAGATGGAAGCTGCTGAGTAAAGTCTGTTCTTGTCAAGCTCCTTGTTGTCTGCCAATACTTCAGTGGATTCATCACATGGTACCAGAAGTGAGGTCAGAGAGCATTCCTTCCCTGGATTTGGAATCAGGGAACATATCAGAAAATTGGTCAAAATGGAGGGAGCTGATAGAACTTGTGTTCGCAGGCCCAGATGCAGACAAATGGACTGATCAACAAAAAGCAGCTCATTTCCTGATATGTGTGGGACAAAAAGGACGTGATGTGTGCAGAGCGTGGCAAGCAAGTGGGGATATCACTGCAGAGGACCAGGGGCGGATCCAGAGACTAGTCTCGGGAGGGGCACTTACAGAAAATAAGGTGTTTTAGCAGAGAGCCCGACTCACGAGAATTTACAGAGGGCCCGGCTCACATGAGCTTACAATCTAGAGGAGCAGAGGGCCCGGCAAACAGGAGCTTACAATCTAGAGGAGCAGAGGGCACCCAGGAGCTTACAATCTAGAGGAGCAGAGGGCACCCAGGAGCTTACAATCTAGAGGAGCAGAGGACACCCAGGAGCTTACAATCTAGAGGAGCAGAGGACACCCAGGAGCTTACAATCTAGAGGAGCAGAGGGCACCCCGGATTTTACAATCTAGAGGAGCAGAGGGCACCCCGGATTTTACAATCTAGAGGAGCAGAGAGCCCCCAGCTCACACATGAATTTGCCCCCAGCTCAAGGATTTGCCCAGCTCATGGATTTGCCCCCAGGTCATGGATTTGCCCAGCTCATGGATTTGCCCCCAGGTCATGGATTTGCCCAGCACATGGATTTGCCCCCAGCTCATGGATTTGCCCCCAGGTCATGGATTTGCCCCCAGGTCATGGATTTGCCCAGCACATGGATTTGCCCAGCTCATGGATTTGCCCCAGGTCATGGATTTGCCCAGCTCATGTATTTGCCCCCAGGTCATGGATTTGCCCAGCACATGGATTTGCCCCAGCTCATGGATTTGCCCCAAGGTCATGGATTTGCCCAGCTCATGGATTTGCCCCCAGGTCATGGATTTGCCCAGCACATGGATTTGCCCCCAGGTCATGGATTTGCCCAGCTCATGTATTTGCCCCCAGGTCATGGATTTGCCCAGCACATGGATTTGCCCAGCTCATGGATTTGCCCCAGGTCATGGATTTGCCCAGCTCATGGATTTGCCCAGCTCATGTATTTGCCCCCAGGTCATGGATTTGCCCCCAGGTCATGGATTTGCCCCCAGCTCATGGATTTGCCCCCAGGTCATGGATTTGCCCAGCACATGGATTTGCCCCCAGGTCATGGATTTGCCCAGCACATGGATTTGCCCAGCTCATGGATTTGCCCCCAGGTCATGGATTTGCCCAGCTCATGTATTTGCCCCCAGGTCATGGATTTGCCCAGCACATGTATTTGCCCCCAGCTCATGGATTTGCCCCCAGGTCATGGATTTGCCCAGCTCATGGATTTGCCCCCAGGTCATGGATTTGCCCAGCACATGGATTTGCCCAGCTCATGGATTTGCCCCCAGGTCATGGATTTGCCCCCAGGTCATGGATTTGCCCCCAGCACATGGATTTGCCCCCCAGCTCATGGATTTGCCCCAGCACATGGATTTGCCCCAGCTCATGGATTTGCCCCAGCTCATGGATTTGCCCCCAGGTCACACATGGATTTTCCCCCAGGTCACACATGGATTTGCCCCCAGGTCACACATGGATTTGCCCCCAGGTCACACATGGATTTGCCCCCAGGTCACACATGGATTTGCCCCAGCTCATGGATTTGCCCCCAGGTCACACATGGATTTGCCCCCAGGTCATGGATTTGCCCCCAGGTCATGGATTTGCCCCCAGCTCTCACCTGGATTGTTGCCCCAGCTCCGGCAGGGGGTTGAGGGACCCAGATGCCGGGCAGCGCGGGAGCGCCTGCCCGGTCTTGAACAGTCCGTCCTGTGAAGTGGATGCGGCTGTGTGCGTGCGCAGCCGGTCACGCGGTCCGGCCAGTCAGGTGGTACTGAGACTCAGTACCACCTGATTAGCCGGACCACGTGACCGGCTGCGCACGCACACAGCCGCATCCACTTCACAGGACGGACTGTTCAAGACCGGGCAGGCGCTCTCGCGCTGATGGGTCCCTCTCAACCCCCGGGCCAAAGGGGGGGGGGCAATTGCCCCGTTGCCCCCCCTGGATCCGCCCCTGCAGAGGACAAGAGAGAAACAGAGGTACTGTTTGCAAAGTTTGAAGAGTATTGCAACCCCAGGAAAAACACAAGCCAACTATGCTCAGATTAAGAAGGAGATGTTGGCCATTGCGAATGGATGTGAGAAATTTCACCAGTACATATATGGGCGACCTGTGGTTGTGGAAACAGACCACAAGCCATTGGAATACATCTTGCAGAAGCCGCTCTCTTCTGTACCTCCACGCTTGCAGAGGATGGTTATGAAATTACAGATACGATCTCACGGTGAAATATAAGCCTGGAAAGGAAATTCCAATGGCTGACACATTGTCTAGGGTGTTTCCAGATGGTCATGAAGCCAGAGATGAACCTGACTGGGAAGAACAGGTACATACGGTACTAGTGAATATTCCAATATCTGATGTACGACTGGAGATGATAAGACAAGATACCAAGCAGGATAAAGTACTAGAAAAACTCATACGTGTCATGTGCAATGGCTGGCCAGAAAAACGAAAGAAACTTTGTCCTGAGCTGCAGGGATTCTGGCCTGTGAGAAATGAACTATCCATTCATACTGATATCATATTCATGGGAGACCGTATTCTTATTCCTAAGGCACAGCAGGCAGAAGTACTGGACCAAATTCACCAGGGACATTTGGGCATCACCCTGTGTAAGCGCAGAGCACGGGAGGTGATTTACTGGCCTAATTTGGACCTTGATATTGAGTCACTTGTGAAGAAATGTGAAACTTGTCAAACATTTCAAAAGAACAATGCAAAGGAACCTCTCACACCGTGGAATTCTCCATCAAGGGCATGGCAGAGACTGGCTACAGATATTTTCCATTTCGAGGACAATCACTACCTGATAGTAGTAGATTATTACAGCAAATACTTTGAGCTGGTGCAGCTGAAAAATCTAACAGCATCAACAGTCATATGGGCTATCAAAACAATACTTTCAAGACATGGAGTGTGCGAAGAACTTGTGTCCGATAATGGCCCACAATTTTCCTGTTCTGAATTCCAGTGTTTTTTGCGTGACTGGGGTGTCCGGCACATACCCACCAGTCCATATCATCCACAGGCCAATGGGTTAGCTGAGAAGTATGTTGGCATAGCCAAATCTATTATACGGAAAGCTCAATCATCAGGTCAGGATGTGTACCTTGGCCTGTTAAACTAGCGTGCAACACCCATGGATGGTTTATGTTCACCCGCACAGTTGCTAATGGGTAGAGCGCTGAGGACCACAGTACCTATTGCACCACATAAATTGCAGCCTCACTCTATCCCACAGGAGCAGGTAGCAGGTCAGAGGAACATTAACGTGAAAAAACAAAAACTGTATTTTGACAAAAATACCAAGTCTCTTCATCCTCTCAGGGCTGGGCAAGCTGTGAGGCACAGAGTCACTGGAGATACATGGGAACCTGCTCGCATTGTCAGTGAAGCCGATTCTCCGAGATCGTATGTGATTGAAACTGAGTGTGGATCTCAACTCAGACAAAACAGGCGTCATCTTCGCCCAGACACTGCCTCGGATACTCCACTGGGGCAACCAAATAACAATGAAAATAAGGAGCAAAATGAAGACCGTACGGAATTCCTGGACACGGATATAATGTCTACTGAGGATGTTGAGGACAGCATAAGTGTATCATCTTGTGATAATGCTGGAGGTGACTCTCAATTGGACATCGATTCTACTGATAGTGAGCCAGCGGTTACTTTCTCCCGCTATGGTCGAGCTTTTAAACCAAAACTATGGAAAGACTTTGTATCATATTAAGCATTTATACTTGAAGGGGAAGATGTAATGATGTGTATGCTTCATGTTATGTATTAAGTGTATTATACCTGTAGTTATGCCTAGTTCATTCTGCATGTTAGGAAACAGCTAACAGTCATGTGATCAGGGGGCGGAGAGTGGCAGTTATTGTAAGATGGAAGCTGCTGAGTAAAGTCTGTTCTTGTCAAGCTCCTTGTTGTCTGCCAATACTTCAGTGGATTCATCACAGGTATGATGTGTCACTGGTCCCAGAAGCTTATTAAAAATGCATGATCAGGTTGAGGGCAGCGGTTCTGGTTTCATATATTACTCCAGTACTGGGTAGAAGAGGTTGACAGCTCTGAGCATAGAGCCTTCCTACAGATCAGCCCCACCTCAGTCTGACAGAGAAGTCAGTCATCACCACTGAGGGTCAACCGCTGCTCGACGTTCCTCAAATGCACCCACAAAAGGGTGAAAAATGGCAGCACCAAACGATGGATTGGGGAAGATACAATCTGTGTTAGCTCATCAAGGAACTAGATATCACAGAGATCTTTAAGACCAGTGTGATATCCTTCTCCTGATGGGATATCATAAGCTAAGGCCAAGGTCAGACGAGCATTAATAAGAGCAGAAGGAACATCTGTGAGAGTGGACGTTCCTTCTACGCTGAAACCCATCTGACCACCTCGATGAGCGCAGTTAGTATGCTCAACACTGCAAGGGTCGATCCTCCTATGGAGGATCGCGCTTTGCAGCCCTGTCAAATGCACGTTGTAGTGCTTCGATGGGGATGCGTTCTCAACGGACGTAGCACACCTCATGTAGCGGAAACAATTTGTGCGCGCGCTCAGCGTGTGGCCGGCCTCGGCAAAGTGTCAAAACGCTGCGACGGATGCCAGGAGGCACGTCAGTATGGGCGCACATAGTGCGCTCGTCTGACATGGCCTACTTTAACATAACATTTGCAGCACTCATAATGAAATATTACCATGTGTTTACAGCCTACTTCTGAAGGAAAATCCAGAATCACACAGGCTGAGAAGGGCTTCTGTATTCCTGACTCCCCTGCATGTGTAAAAAAGGCAGAGATATTTAGCCAAATTCTAAACCAAAGGCAGAAACGGGGACATACTGCTTTAAGGATCAGGTTGCTACTGAAATGGCAGCTGTGAGGACCATGACCAATCCCCAGCCCTGCGCAGACTGCATTCTCACGTAGGGGGCTGAGGAACCCTGCCTTGAAATCTCAGTCACCCTGTCACATGAGATCCAGAGCAGTGTTATTAGGCTCTTCTGGCACAGTTAATTTCGTTTAGAGGTCTGTGAATGACCCACATCTCTTGAACTCCAAGGCAAGGATACCAAGTAGAGTAAGATCTTTGCAGTGGACATAGAAAGGACCTTCAGACAGCAAAAATGTCAGACAAAAGCCCATTTGAAACCGATATGTTAACCCTTACCCGGTTTGTAATGGAGAGGGGAAGGCAAGCAAAGGGGACAGGAGAA